>CM046007.1:17668547-18268547 GCA_025175895.1 Wurfbainia villosa | reverse complement strand
TACCATGGAAGCTGAGTATGTGGCAGCCTCTGAGGCAGCCAAGGAAGCTGTATGGCTCAGGAACTTCTTGATGGACTTGGATGTGATTCCTGGTTTGCCCAGAACTATCACAATTTATTGTGATAATAGTGGTGCAGTTGCAAACTCGAAGGAACCACGAGCCCATAAGGCGAGTAAACACATAGAGCGCAAGTACCACCTCATACGAGAGATCGTAAAGCGAGGAGAAGTTGCTGTCGCCAAGATTGCATCAGAGGATAACCTGGCAGATCCATTCACTAAGGCCCTTCCATGGAAAGCGTTTGATAGGCATGTGGAGGACATGGGGATCAGATGTATGGCAGAGTGATGACGGCATAGTCTTTTAGTATAAGTGGGAGATTGTTGGAATGTATACTGAAAGCCTAGCTCTTTTTGTATGAACATTTTATTTTGAAATAAGAATCACATGATCATTGTTTGCATTTTATATATATTCATTATATATGTGTGCATATTGTCTAATATTTTACATTGTAGATAACATGGTGCTTGGTGTGGCACAGAAGATCATGTTATCAGTACCTTGTAAAATATAAGTAAAGGCTCACAACCAAGATGGTTTTGGACAAACCATTGGCATGGTTGTAGTGTAGCTTGGTATTGTTTTATCTTGAACATAGAGTTACACTAGTAAACTTAGGTGTATTGAGTAGGACCGACATAGAGGTGATTCAATTTAGTACTGACTACATAATTGAATCGGACCTCGGATATTATGTTGTACATGCTCTTAATCCCGATATAATAACGGGCACATGTACTTAGTGTTTATTTCTTTGATTTACCAGTGGGTGAGATTTAGATGGATTAAATCAATATGCCTGGTTAGTTGAGAAATAATATTATTTACATGGTGTGCCGTTGATTATAGGAGGAAACCGTGTCCTATATATTAGGTTGATGATGTCCCCTTGAGGAGCTCATAAGGTTCATCATGTAAACCCAGCTGGTTGACTTAGTCAACATGATGATAAGGTTGAGTGGTACTACTCCAGGAAATAGATGTTAATTAATTGATGGTCAGTAAATCAATTAATTGACGGACATTCGATATCTTAAACACGGCGAGATTAATGTACAAATAATATATGGAGTCCATATTGATTTATGGGGGTTGGTGAGGTAGTTCAATGATGATCCTCTAGTGGAATGGAATATCATTGATGGATCAAGTATGTGTGGTTCTGATCCATCGGGTGGCCAAGACCCAACTCCTCCTTATGGTCCCTATCGTAGCCTAATATAATCCTTATGAAGTCTAGATCAAAGAATGTAAAACAAAACCTAGAACCAACGGTTGGGATTAAATCCCTAGATCCGATGGTTGGATGAAACCCTAGAACCAACGGTTGGGATTAAATCCCTAGATCCGATGGTTAGGATGAAATCCTAGAATCGACGGTTGAGATTAGATCCTTAGATCCGACGGTTGGGATAAAACCCTAGATCCGACGATTGGGATGAAACCTTAGATCCGACGGTTGGGATGAAATCCTAGATCCGATGGTTGGGATAAAACCCTAGATCCGACGGTTGGGATAAAACCCTAGATCCGACGGTAGAGATTAAATCCCTAGATCCGACGGTGGAGATTAAAGGAGGCTTAAGCCCTATTCTATAAATAGATGGCTAGGGTTGGGCGGCAAACAGAAAAAGGTTTAGAATTGGAATTAGGGTTTGGCTCTTGGATAGTGGGCGGCTAGGGTTTGGAGCTAGGGTGGGCGGCAACCATCTTCATCCAAAATTGTTGCCGGCGCCCACCTCCTTCAATCATTCCTTGGCCGGCGCCCTTCATCTTAGCCACTCTCTTCTTCCTTTGCCGGCGGTTCTCCTCCCATTGGTGGCCGGTTCTCTTCCTCCTCCCTATTCTCCAAAGTGGCCGGCGGCAACTCTTCTTGAAGTTGGCTGGCGCATCATCCATTGCTCCTTGGCCGGCGGTTGCACCAAATTCCCTAATTTGGTGGCCGGTTCTAGATAGGAGAGGTATTTTCTAGTTCTTCTCTTTGTTCGCAGCGGACAAGGTAGAGAATAAAGCGATCTAGAAGGCTTTTACTCGTGGAGGATCTTCGTCCACACGTCGTCCACGAGAAGGATAGGACATACGGTAGAAGATCGTGAGGTATAAAGTTATTTTAAATTTATGTACAGATCTGAGCATGTTCTTATTTGTTTTGATTATGCATGTGTGTGTATGAATATATATTGTATAATCATGGACCCCGAAGACAAACACAAAAACCGGCGATCCATCCGTCGTCTCTTCCGCGGCTAACCAACTAGAAGAGTTGTGTTGCTTGAACAACTAGTTTGTTCAAGCGACCACTCAAGTTGTTAGCACGACGACGAAATGGTGTTGTTAAGGAAGCTCATCCCATCCGGATTAATCCTTTCATTAGTGAAAATTTTAATCCGGGGACATGGGAGCCAATGAGCCTCCGAAGCATTCACCCAACAGTAACATGTCTTCCAGTACTTGGTTCACCCTTTCTGTTTGCCAATCTGTCTAAGGATGAAAGGTGGTACTGAAACGCAGCTTCGTGCCAAGTACCTTATGAACACATCCCCAAAACTGTGAAGTGAAATGACCATCCCTATCTGAAATGATGGTCTTGGGAATACCATGCAGTCTGTGTTGGGTTTCCGGCACCGCAGCGTGTGTGTGTTCGATCATGTTTCGTAAACATGAGCACAGCGGAAGCAATTAAAAATAATAAATCTATATTTATTACAACACACACAACACACGCATGCTATTACAACAAGTGTAGACATAACTAAATTAAAATTTGCAATAAAGGAAATTAAACTACGTTATACCTTGTATGGCGTGTAGCGAAACGGCATCAACCGAGCGATCCTCGTAAGAATCGTCTCTATCCGTATCCACGCCGAGCTCCTCGGGATGACTTCGCTAAGTCACGAGCTTCGTCTTCGTACGGGTTACTAGCCTCGTGTTGAAGACGACGTGATCGAGAGATGATCACGATCCGAATCCAAATTCGGATCCAAAACGAGTTCTCAAAACTCGCTTCTCCGGAGAGGTATTCGTCAACCGTTTGACGAATCCTTCGTCCTCCACCTCAGAGGATTACCGGAGATCAAATCCCCGGTAAGTTAGCCGCTGTCGGAGCACTAACCGTCATCCAAACGACGCTCCGACGAGAGGAGGAGAAGCTGTCCAGAAAACTGGACAGCTTGGTGGAGGAGTAGGCGCCGGCCAAAACAAGGAGAGAAAAGGCTCACCTTGATGCCGAACCTATAGGAGATCACCGGAGGGTCGCCGGAGGTTCACCGGCTGGAGCTTGGACGCCGGCAAGGAGCTGGACGGCGGCACCACAAGCTGGGCGGCAACAATGTGTTGGGCGGCAACAACATGTTGGGCGGCTACAACTTGTTGGGCGGCAACAACTTCATTTTTGGGGTTTAGGGTTAGGGTTTAAGCTCTATTTTATAGAGAACTAATTCTCTTAATGGTTAATGGATCATATCCATAAAGCCCGTTAACCCGCTCCATTAAGATAAGTTAAAATAAACCAAACCATGATGGTTTATTTTAAGTTAAAACGAACCGAACCAACTTTTGGTTCATTCTTAAAATAAACCAAACCCTTTGGTTTATTCTCATCCATTGATTAGAACCAAACCATTTTGGTCCATCCATTATGTCTTCATAAGACACGGCCCATCCACGCTTCCATTGCGACTGAAACAATTTCATGCTCGCTTTATGTTTGGTCCAACCAAACATAGTTTCTCTCGGTCTGAGAATCTCATTCTCAAGCTCGTTTTAAATCCTTTGGATTACACTCGTTGTGCGTGTGACAAAATAGGTTCTCGGTTTATGTTGGCCGTCTATAATTAACCATTAATTATAGAACGATCATGAGTGGCACCTAGTAGTACATCATGATCCCCAATTAACCGAAAAGATCAACAGTTGATCCAGAACTATTTCTGAAACCCTTCAGTAGCTCGAATGAATCGTGCCCCATTCCCTTCACTCATCTTATACCCACTTGGTTCAGGACATGGTCTATTGTGTCAGTCCCCACTAGGCTGACTACGTCACACCTAGCCCAAGTATCATTTCCTCGTCCTACGAATTCTAGTTACTCCACATGTATCGAAGAGTACCTTACTCTAAACATGTAATGCTTTGGCCAAAGACTTTAGTAACAATCCGACGAGAGGCCATGGGTATACATCTCCTCGCAAGGAGTGGTGAATCCTTTATAGGCTATTCAAACACCTTCGATCACTTCGACTTATACCCAATCATCCCGGGTCCACATCTCCTTAGAGATGTTTGCTTAAGATGTCAAAGCATAAGTCTCCATGATCAAGATGACTTGAATACCGCAAGTCAAAGGAACATCGCACTTAAGCCACAGTAAGAACTTCATTGACATATCTATATATGCAGAGAACCATATGAAGTCTTACTACGGTGTCACTCAATGAACTAGTTACCATAACTAGCATCCACGATTAACTCGGACATCACTATGTCTCCGGCCCGGTGAGAATCATTTGTTTGGATACACCAAGGAGTATACCTCGTGCTAGTCTCGGCGAATTGATGGTGTCCAAATCCATCAATTCATCGACTAGGATAATTAGATACATCACAATTACACATGTAGAGATACTCACTAGTTGTGATCCAATCACAAATTCTCTCATCTTGTGAATCGCAGTGGACATTCAAGAAATGAGTTTAAGATCCAATCAAATACATAAAACATGTATACTCAAATAGTGAATCTTCATTTATCATATAAATGGTTCATACATAAGCGATTGCCTTAGGACATCTCTCATATATTACTAACAGACTCCCACTTGGCCTAATGCCAATCGCTCACGGTATCGATACCATAAGCTCTAACATGACCTCTCAAACTTACTTTGAGGTAATGCTTTAGTCAAAGGATCCGCTAAGTTCCTTTCGGGAATTTTCTCGATTTGTATTTCGTTCCTACTTATGATCTCTCGATAAGATGATAGCGGTGTTTGGATCATTGATGAGACCACATCAAGTTCAGATGAACTTCTTGATCCAAACCGCTTTCTTTTGCTTCAAGTGCAATGTATTCTCCTTAGTGGCGAGAATCCGCTATAGTGTCAAGCTTGGAACCTTTCCAACTTATTGCGCCTCCATTCCGGTGAATACATACCCGCAAAAGACATGGAATTATCCTTATGCATGCGAGTGTATCCGTATACCCACGTATCACCATGTACCCTTCTCCATATATTAGGAACACATCCTTAGTTCTTCTCAAGTACTTAAGGATCGCTCTTAACACCGCCAATGATCCATTCTGGATCGGATTGGTATCTGCTCGTGACACTCGTGAGCGTCACGATACATCGGGCCTCGTACATAACATAGCATACATGATAGATCCTATTGCGGATGCATAGGGAATCTTACTCATGCAAATCCTCTCGTCTTCAAGCGGACACATAGACTTGAAAGGTGTTCCCCATGCACGATGGGTGGATAACCTTTCTTGGATTCCGACATGCTAAACCTCTTTGCTTTTCGGTCATATATGTAGGATCTGCGAAAGACCAAGCAACCGTTTCGATCTATCTCTATAGATCTTAATCCCAAGGATGTAGGTTGCTTCTCCCAGTCTTTCATGGAGAATGTCTTGGATAACCAAACCTTCAGCATTGTAAGATCGAAATATTTCCTATCAGTAATATGTCATCGACATACAATACTAGGAAGACGACTGCACTCCCACTAACCTTCTTGTACACACAAGGTTCGTCTGGATTTTGTGAGAAATCAAACTTTTTGATCGTCTCATCAAAACGGATATTCTAGCTCCTGGATGCTTGCTTCAATCCATAAATGGACCGTCGCAATTTGCATACCTTGGTTTTATCAACCGATGTGAAACCCTCAGGCTCTATCATATACACTTCCTCGGCGGTTTCCATTAAGGAAAGTCTGTTTTCACATCCATCGCCATATCTCATAATCATAATGAGCCGCTATGGCCAGGAGCATCCGAATGGATTTAAGCATAGCTACGGCGAATAGGTTTCGTCATAATCAACACCTTGCTTTTGGCGATATTCTTTGCCACCAATCTAGCCTTATAGGTAATCACATTACCATCCATGTCGGTTTTCTTCTTGAAAACCCACTTGCACCCTATAGGTTTTATCCCTTGGTGGGTCAACCAAGTTCCAAACTTGGTTTTCATACATGGAATCCATTTCGACTTCATGGCACCAAGCCACTTATCCCTTTGAACTTGTCGGCCTTCTTCATAAAGCGGTAGGCTCCTCATCATCAATGAGTAACACGTCGTTCGATTCACTTACGAAATCCATATCTCTCGGGAATATTGCGTGTTCTACGGATCTCTGAAGATGTGGTGTTATAATAGGTCTAGCCGATTGCTCATCACTATGAGTTGTCATTGTTGCTTCACCGGTATCTCATCAATGTCTATTTGAGTCTCTCGAGCCTCCTCAAGCTCGACGACACTCCCTTGTTTTCTTGCAAGAGAAACTCTTTCTCTAGAAACACATGCCTTGAAACAAACACCTTTTATTCCACAGATGATAGAATTGGTAACCCCTTGTTTCCTTAGGGTATCAATAAATAGACATTTATCGGACTTAGCATCCAATTTATACGATACAGCTTCACATAAGCGAGGACAACCCCATATCTTCAAGTAAGATACATGAGGTTTCTTACTAGCCCATATCTCATATGGAGTAGTAGAGACTACCTTGGTAGGCATTCTGTTTAACAAAGTAAACAATGTATGCAGTGCATAACCCCAAAGGACTTGGGAAGAGTCGCATGATTCATCATTGACCTGACCATGTCCAACAAGGTCCGGTTACGCCTCTCAGATACACCATTATGCTGTGGTGTATAGGGCGGAGTCCATTGAGACAATATGCCATTGTCTCTTAGGTAATCAAGAAACTCTTGACTTAAGTATTCACCACCTCGATCCGATCGAAGTATTTTAATACTCTTGTCATGTTGTTTCTCTACTTCATTTCTGAATTCTTTGAACCTTTCAAAGGCTTCAGACTTGTGTTTTATCAAGAACACATACCCAAACCGTGAGTGATCATCGGTGAAGGTAATGAAGTAGCTATAGCCTCCTAATGCTTGAGTTGACATAGGTCCACATACATCAGTATGTACTAAACCTAGTAACTCTCCCACTCGTTCACCTTTTCCAGTAAAAGGTAACTTAGTCATCTTGCCTTTTAAGCATGATTCGCATGTATCGTATGAATCCAATTCAAACGATTCCAGAATTCCACATCGGTGTAATTCGGACATGCGTTTCTTGCTTATATGGCCAAGACAACAATGCCACATATAGGAGTCTATTTGATTATCCTTTCGAGCATGCGTGTTGCTCGATTCGATATTGAAAATGTCACTGGATACGTCCAACGTATAAATGCCATTACTCAAAGTTCCAGTTCCATAAAGTACGCCATTCAAAGTTATATAACAACAATTGTTACTAAACGTTAAATGGAAACCATTTCTATTTAAGCAGGAAATAGAAAAAATGTTCTTTATTAGAGAAGGAACATAACAGCAATTGTCCAGTTCCAAGACTAGTCCACTAAGGAGCTTCAGCAAATAAGTTCCGATGGCGACCGCAGCAACCTTTGCTCCATTGCCAACTCGCAAATTTGACTCCCCTCTGACAAGTCTTCTTCTATTCCTTAGCCCCTGTATGTCATTACATATATGTGAGCTACACCCAGTATCCAATACCCAAGTGTCTAAGGAAATAGAATGACAATCAATAACGAAGATACCTGAAGAGGATGGGGCATCGGATGCTTTCTTCTTCTTCATGGACTCAAGATAAGTCTTGCTTTCTTCGCGATGGCCTTCCTTGCCAGATGATGGCAAGTGCCCTTTATTAGTTCCGCCTTCTTTGCCTTTTTCTTTCCTTTCTTCTGTTCTTTTGCCTTCCTCTTAGAACCTTTCTTTGAGGAATCAACTAACAGAACCGCCTTCTCCTCATGCTTTACAGAAGGCTCCACAGTCTTCAGCATATTAAGGAGCTCGGGAATGGTGGATTCCAATTTGTTCATCCGATAGTTCATCACAAATTGCGAGAAACTCTTGGGAAAACAATGCAGAATTAAGTCAATACTTAACTCATGATCCATCACAAAACCGAGGGTAGCTAGCCGCTCGATGTACCCGTTCATCTTTAGCACAAACTGCACTACAGACGAACCTTCTTGCATCTTCGTAGTGAAGAGGAGCCTAGAGACCTCGAACCTTTCGGATCTCGCTTGCTCATCGAACAACTCATGAAGATGGAAGACCATAGTATTAGCATCCATATGCTCATGCTGCTTTTGCAGCTCAGGTACCATCGCCGCTAGCATGATGCAACTCGCCAGCTCAGAATCTGCCACATGTTTTTGATAGACCAACATTTGGTCTGGAGTTGCATCGTCCTTAGGACGGTCAGGAAGAGGCTCTTCAAGGACATATGCAAGCTTTTCCGCCTTGAGAACAATTCTCAGGTTTCTAAGCCAGTCCAGGAAGTTAGGCCCAGTCAGTTTGTTCGAATCCAAAATAGTGCGCAAATTCAAAGAATGATCAATTTATTGACCTAGAAATACAAAACGAGCATATATGAGAAAATGATTTTAAAATGCATCAATATACATTTATAAATCCCATTCATTTTTCGAATTTCAAAAACCCTTAAAATCACTTCGGGAGATCGTAGGTCCATCTCCGAATGGGCTGATATCCATCATAGATAAGAACAACCTTGGAGTGAGTCCAACAAGCCATTCTTAGCTATGATGGTGGGTATCAAGTATACCGATTACATATCATGTATATGTAACTATCACAATGTGCTATCAACTAATAGAATGTTTACACATACATTGCGTTGTTAACACATTAACAAGTATGCATCATATGCATAGCACCCAACTTCACCTCTCTTCACATCGACCTTGGGTGAGTCCAACAAATCGATGCTCGAGTTAAAGCCAACCCATTAATCGCGAAATAGTTTTAATATGGTTAGAGCGCATTCAACCAATTAGCCAGCTTGGAGTGAGTCCAACAACCCAAACTAACGATTGACCTCGGCTCTTACCATATTAGAGTTAAACTATTCCAATGATTTGAACATGTTGGGTTCGAGGGCTTGGAGTGAGTCCAACAACCCAAACAGAAATGTAACTCTGGTTCTAACCATATTAATGGAAGGTGTAGGCTTTAATATTGAGTTAGGGTTTTTATGTCTCATCCTCTTTGCATGCAAATAACTATTATCTATATGGCATGGCATACATGGCATACATCTACATGTCACGACACGCATGGCATAATGTTATGCATCTAATGCAATTACATGGCATACAATTATGTTATGTATATATTTCCTTATATGTCATAACTATTTATGGAAATAAAATATGTTTAAGATTTGATTCTCCAAATCAAATCATAATTAAATTAGGAAACAAATTTCCAAATCTAATCACATATTTTATTCATGGAATTATTTGATTAAGGAAAATCTATTTAGGAAGCCAATTTCCTAAATCATTAAAACTACTTATGGAAATAAAATATTTTAAGATTTGATTTCCCAAATCAAATCATGATTAAATTAGGAAACAAATTTCCAGAATCTAATTAAATATTTTATTTATGGAAAATATCAATTTCCATAAATACTTCCAACTTTCCAAAAGTGGAAGATTTCCATAAATACTTCTAGACTTTCCAAAATTAAAAATTTCCATAAATATTTCTAAATTTCCAAAATTAGAAAATTTCCAGAAATACATTATGACTATCGCAAAACCATTTTACGATTATGTCGAAACACAACCTGGGCTCTGATACCACTGTTGGGTTTCCGGCACCGCGGCGTGTGTGTGTTCGATCATGTTTCGTAAACATGAGCACAGCGGAAGAAATTAAAAATAAGAAATCTATATTTATTACAACACACACAACACACGCATGCTATTACAACAAGTGTAGACATAACCGTAAATTAAAATTTGCAATAAAAGGAAATTAAACTACGTTATACCTTCCGTATGACGTGTAGCGGGAACGGCATCAACCGGAACGATCCTCGTAAGAATCGTCTCTATCCGTATCCACGGCGAGCTCCTCGGGATGACTTCGCTAAGTCACGAGCTTCGTCTTCGTACGGGTTACTAGCCTCGTGTTGAAGACGACGTGATCGAGAGATGATCACGATCCGAATCCAAATTTGGATCCAAAACGAGTTCTCAAAACTCGCTTCTCCGGAGAGGTATTCGTCAACCGTTTGACGAATCCTTCGTCCTCCACCTCAGAGGATTACCGGAGATCAAATCCCCGGTAAGTTAGCCGCTGTCGGAGCACTAACCGTCATCCAAAGCGGCGCTCCGGCGAGAGGAGAGAAGCTGTCAGAAAACTGGACAGCTTGGTGGAGGAGTAGGCGCCGGCCAAAACAAGGAGAGAAAAGGCTCACCTTGATGCCGAACCTATAGGAGATCACCGGAGGGTCGCCGGAGGTTCACCGGCTGGAGCTTGGACGCCGGCAAGGAGCTGGATGGCGGCACCACAAGCTGGGCGGCAACAATGTGTTGGGCGGCAACAACATGTTGGGCGGCTACAACTTGTTGGGCGGCAACAACGTCATTTTTGGGGTTTAGGGTTAGGGTTTAAGCTCTATTTTATAGAGAACTAATTCTCTTAATGGTTAATGGATCATATCCATAAAGCCCGTTAACCCGCTCCATTAAGATAAGTTAAAATAAACCAAACCATGATGGTTTATTTTAAGTTAAAACGAACCGAACCAACTTTTGGTTCATTCGTTTAAAATAAACCAAACCCTTTGGTTTATTCTCATCCATTGGATTAGAACCAAACCATTTTGGTCCATCCATTATGTCTTCATAAGACACGGCCCATCCACGCTTCCATTGCGACTGAAACAATTTCATGCTCGCTTTATGTTTGGTCCAACCAAACATAGTTTCTCTCGGTCTGAGAATCCCATTCTCAAGCTCGTTTTAAATCCTTTGGATTACACTCGTTGTGCGTGTGACCAAATTGGTTCTCGGTTTATGTTGGCCATCTATAATTAACCATTAATTATAGAACGATCATGAGTGGCACCTAGTAGTACATCATGATCCCCAATTAACCGAAAAGATCAACGGTTGATCCAGAACTATTTCTGAAACCCTTGATGCTCGAATGAATCGTGCCCCATTCCCTTCACTCATCTTATACCCACTTGGTTCAGGACATGGTCTATTGTGTCAGTCCCCACTAGGCTGACTACGTCACACCTAGCCCAAGTATCATTTCCTCGTCCTACGAATTCTAGTTACTCCACATGTATCGAAGAGTACCTTACTCTAAACATGTAATGCTTTGGCCAAAGACTGTAGTAACAATCCGACGAGAGGCCATGGGTATACATCTCCTCGCAAGGAGTGGTGAATTCTTTATAGGCTATTCAAACACCTTCGATCACTTCGACTTATACCCAATCATCCCGGGTCCACATCTCCTTAGAGACGTTTGCTTAAGATGTCAAAGCATAAGTCTCCATGATCAAGATGACTTGAATACCGCAAGTCAAAGGAACATCGCACTTAAGCCACAGTAAGAACTTCATTGACATATCTATATATGCAGAGAACCATATGAAGTCTTACGGCTGGTCACTCCAATGAACTAGTTACCATAACTAGCATCCACGATTAACTCCGGACATCACTATGTCTCCAGCCAGTGAGAATCAGCTGTTTGGATACACCAAGGAGTATACCTCGTGCTAGTCTCGACAGAATTGATGGTGTCCAAATCCATCAATTCATCGACTAGGGATAATTCCGATACATCACAATTACATATGTAGAGATACTCACTAGTTGTGATCCAATCACAAATTCTCTCATGCTGTGAATCGTATCGTGGACATTCAGTAAATGAGTTTAAGATCCAATCAAATACATAAAACATGTATACTCAAATAGTGAATCTTCATTTATCATATAAATGGTTCGTACATAAGGCGATTGCCTCGGAAGCCAAATGTCAAGTCTCAAAAAAAAAAAAATATATATATATATATATATAATAATAATAATAATAGTAATAATAATAATAAAATGATAAAAATACATGGGCGTATATCATCGGAAAATGAGGATAAATTTCGAGGTCTATTTATACCCTAAATAAGCGCAGTTGAGGGGCATAAAGGGAAAAAATTCTAATCCTATAAATCCAACTGAACCATTTCTTTTTCTTTTTCCTTTCTTTTTCTTTCCCGCGACTCGTCTTCTTTTCGGGAGCCACCACAAATGTTGGGTAGGATGATCGGCAAACTGCTTTCGCCGAAGACGACGCAAAGCCGCCGGAGCTAAACCGAACCTCCTTCCTCATCTTCACGGTAAGTAAATCTCTGGCTAGGGCTGGCGAGGGCGGAGAGTTTAGCTCAGGTTTTTCTTTTGGGATTTTAGCGGCGAGATTTGAGTCGGGATTTCGGGTTTGATCGTGTCTAAGCAATGGTTTTTCCAGATTGGGTTCTAGCAGGATTCATGGATGTATTTTTGAAATTTTAGGAATGGTTTGAGCTATGGAAATCGGTGGAGCTTGGCTACCCGTCGGCTTAGAGGAGTTGAAGAGCAGAGGGATCACGGGAAGAGGTTTAGGGATTTCAATTTTTGGGTTGTGATGGGGGTTCTTGATGGGGAGGTGATCGGACCTTGTGGTTCAGGGTACTTGGCAGGGTAGGGACAGGGGAAGGGGTATGTGTAAACAGATTTTGTTATTAGGATGTAAGGGGGATCGGATTATGAGTTTGGATCACTTTTGTTTGAATTTGTGCATGGATTGGTATTGTGGGTTTCATCCGGTTGATTTGTAATAACTGATAATACACATGTTGGGGTCATTATGAATTGGAAATGCTGAGTTATGTATATGAGGGTTAAATATCCAGTTAATAGCCAGATAAATGTTTAATAATGTAATGAGCAGTTAGTTTGAAAGGAATCAGCATGCTAGGGTGGATATAAATTTGTATGTACATGAGCATTATGTCAGTAGATGATTCCTGCTATATTCGTTATCAGTCAACATGTTTAGTTAATTTTTCATAAGATTTCTCTTAATGCTGTAAATGATATGTAATATGTGATAAATATCATCTACCTGTGTATGAGGTCAGATGCTAAATATATATATATAGGTGGTTTAGCTATCATCTACCTGTGTATGAGGTTGGATGATATATGTATATGTGTGTAATTACCATCTACCTATGTATGAGGTTAGATGCTATATATAGGTATATATTTGTTCACCCATGATGTTTTATGTTATTATTTTTAGCTAATTGTTCATCAAATCTTTCTAGTGCCTCGATGTTATGTGAATAAGTTATACTATCATCTACCTGTGTGTAAGGTTAGATGTTATATGTGCATGTGTGTAATTATCATCTACCTGTGTATGAGGTTAGATGCTATATATATATGGGTGTAATTCTCATCTACCTGTGTATGAGATTAGATGCTATATATATGTGGGTGTAATTATCATCTACCTGTGTATGAGGTTAGATGCTATATATAGATATATATATTTGTTCACCCATGATGTTCTATGTTACCCTTCTGTGACGGAGCATGATAGGAAATGACAGAAATTCTTTATTTAGCTACCTGTATGTACATGAACATTAGTGGTGCCTGGACGGGTTAAGCTCTGGGGAGGGCCCACCCAAAATGACAGATTGACTGATGACTGATGACTGATTCCCTTAGTTTCTTTCTAGAGGTACCTCAGGATTGCACAAGAAAATAAGGTATTTGACTGGCTCAGCATTTTAAATGCATAACGTGAGGTACCACGAGGGTTTATGTTTATGTACAGTTAGCATAACAGAAAGGCATGATTGGGTTCACAGTACTTGTTATAATGGCATGTTGCTATAAGTATTGGCTATGTTTCATACTGACGTACAGAAAGTGCAATAGAAAATGTATGTTGAGCTTACAGTAGTTTACACTACAGTAGTAGAGTTATATGTTTCATGTTTGGATTTTCCTCCCTGCGCTGTGTCCCTATCATTGATCTACTTATTGGGCTGTGAACTCATGATTTCACTTAATATTTTCAGGTAGGGAACAGGATTCTCAGATTGAGATACAAGAAGTGGAGGTGGTGTAACTGAGGAGATGACGATGAGCATGGCACACAATGTCTGGGACTTATAAGATACAAGATTTTCTAGTTTGAGCGGTGTTGATTTTGATATTCTATTTTTCTTCAATTTGAGAGTGTAAAGTGTGTAGTTGAGACTTCTAAGCTGAATGGAATAAAATAAATTTAGCCGTGTGTTCCAATCATGTGTAGGAATGGGTAGTATTGAAGTGTGATTGGGGGTTAAGTATATGCATACGGGGTTAGGTCCTTTCACCAAACTTGCAAGGAGAGACCTCCTCCACTCCCAACTATCCAACATAAAATTAGAAAAGGGAGAAAAGGTAACATCATTGCATTCTAGGTTTAAGAAAATTTTAATTGGACTAACAAGTGTAGGAGAACGACTCTCCAACCGGGACATGCTCATGAAAGCAATTGATGCTTTTCCCCGGTCATCAAAATGGAGTTCAATGGTGGACTCCTTCTACATGTCCAGGAACTTGGAAGTGAGCACCTTGGAGGAGTTCTTCTCAACAATGGAGCTCCACGAAATGAGGCTTGAAGGAATACAAGAAGAGCCAATGTTTCAATCTTCAAGAGGAGTAGCCTTGATGGCACACAAAGGGAAGAAAAAGATGGAGATCCCCTCTTCCTCCGATGATGAAGCATCCTTCTCCTCCTCCATGGATAGCACGGAAGAAGCCTATATGGTAAGGAGGGTAAGGCGTACATTAAAAGGTTTTAGATTTAATAATTATAATGATAGGAGAAGAAGACCAAGGGGGAAGATTATTTGTTATAATTGCCAAGGGGAGGGACATATAAGGGATAATTGTCCCCTCCTAAACAAGAGAAAGGAAGAGAAGAGAAAGAAGGAAGTGTAGGGAGTCGCTTCGGAGGCTCATTGCTCCCATGTCCTCGGATTAAAATTTTCACTAATGAAAGAATTAATCCAGATGGGATGAGCTTCCTTAGCACAACCATTTCGTCATCGTGCTAACAACTTGAGTGGTCACTTGAACAAACTAGTTGTTCAAGCAACACAACTCTTCTAGTTGATTAGTCGCGGAAGAGACGACGGACGGATCGCCGGTTTTTGTGTTTGTCTTCGGGGTCCATGATTATACAATATATTTTCATACACACACATGTATAATCAAAACATAAAAGAACATGCTCAGATCTGTAATTAAAGTTAAAAAAAAACTTTATACCTTACGATCTTCTACCGTATGTCCTATCCTTCTCGTGGACGACGTGTGGATGAAGATCCTCCACGAGTAGAAGCCTTCTAGATCGCGTTCTCCTCTACCTTGTCCGCTGCGAACAAAGAGAAGAACCAACAAATACCTATCCTTTCTAGAACCGGCCACCAAATTAGGGAATTTGGTGCAACCGCCGGCCAAGGATCAAATGGATGAAGCGCCGGCCAACTTGAAGAAGGGTTGCCGCCGGCCACCAAGGAGAAAGGGAGGAAGATGAACGCTGGCCACCAATGGAAGGAGAACCGCCGGCCAAGGAAGAAGGGAGAGGCCTCTAGGATGGGCGCCGGCCAAGTGTTGATGGAGGAGGATGGGCGCCGGCAATCAACTAGAAGGAAGAAGGTTGCCGCCCACTTGTTTTGCTCCAAAACCCTAACCGCCCAAAAACCCTAGCCGCCAACTTGTGGTAGAGCCAAACCCTAATTCTCTATCTTATTCTTGCCGCCCAAGCCTAAGCCTCTATTTATAGAATTGGGCTTAAGCCTCCTTTAATCTCCACCGTTGGATCTAGGGATTTAATCTCCACCGTCGGATCTAGGGTTTTATCCCAACCGTCGGATCTAGGTTTTTATCCCAAACGTCGGATCTAGGATTTCATCCCAACCGTCGGATCTAGGGTTTCATCCCAACTGTCGGATCTAGGGTTTCATCCTAACCATCGGATCTTAGGGATTTAATCCCAACCGTTGGTTCTAGGGTTTCATCCTAACCATCGGATCTTAGAAATTTAATCCCAACCGTTGGTTCTAGGGTTTTGTTTTACATTCTTGGATCTATACTTCACAAGGATTATATTAGGCTACGATAGGGACCATAAGGAGGAGTTGGATCTTGGCCACCCGATGGATCGGAACCACACAAACTTGATCCATCAATGATATTCCATTCCACTAGAGGATCATCATTGAACTACCTCACCAACCCCCATAAATTAATATGGGCTCCATATATTATTTGTATATTTATCTCCCCGTGTTTAAGATATCGAATGTCCGTCAATTAATTGATTTACTGACCATCAATTAATTAACATCTAATTCCTCGAGTAGTACCACTCAACCTTATTATCATGTTGACTAAGTCAACCAGCTGGGTTTACATGATGAACCTTATGAGCTCCTCAAGGGGACATCATCAACCTAATATATAGGACACGGTTTCCTCCTATAATCAACGGCACACCATGTAAATAATATTATTTCCCAACTTACCGGGCATATTGATTTAATCCATCTAAATCTCATCCTCTGGTAAATCAAAGAAATAAATACTAAGTACATGTGCCCGTTATTATATCGGGATTAAGAGCATGCACAACATAATATCCGAGGTCCGATTCAATTATGTAGTCAGTACTAAATTGAATCACCTCTATGTCGGTCCTGCTCAATACACCTAAGTGTACTAGTGTAACTTTATGTTCAAGACAAAACAATACCAAGCTACACTACAACCATTCCAATGGTTTGTCCAAAACCATCTTGGTTGTGAGCCTCTACTTATATTCTACAAGGAACTGATAACATGATCTTCTGTGCCACACTAAGCACCATGTTATCTACAATGTAAAATATTAGACAATATGCACACATATAATAAATATATAAAGTGCAAACAATGATCATGTGATTCTTATTTCAAAATAAAATGTTCATACAAAAAGAGCTAGGCTTTCAGTATACATTCCAACAGGAAGAAAAGAAGAAAAAGAAGGGAAGCAAGAAGAAAGAAGAAGAGAAGAAAGCCAAAGAAAAGGGAAAGACAAAGGCACTAAAGGCAAGAACTTGGGATGACCCCTCCTCATCATCTTCATCATCATCGGAAGAGGAGAATGCCTTTGTCACCAACTTGACATTAATGGCGTTTGACGACCTAGACACTTCCTCCTCCGAGCAAGAAAATGAAGAAGCAAGCTCAAGTGGAGAGAGCTCAAGTGAAGGGGTAGCCTCCTCTACATCCTCATCATCGGAAGAGGACTTGGTAATTGAGGTAACAAATCTACCCCCTAAGCAAATTATGTCTATGATTTCTAGCCTCACTAAGGACTTATTTAGAGCAAAGAAGAAAAATAAAACCATGCTTGATCAAATTAAGGACTTAGAAAATAAACTAGAAAAAGCATGCTTAAATGTAAATGATGATATTTCTTCTAGTCATGATGATGCATGCTCACATGAATATATGCCTTTCAATGTTAATGATGCATGCATAGAAGAAAATAGGACTCTAAGAGAAAAGGTAGACTATTTGACCAAGGCCCTAGGAAAGTTTACTATAGACTCCAACACCTTGAACATGATCATAGGGAGCCAAAGGGCAAGTTTTAACAAAAAGGGCCTAGGATATAAAGAAAAGAAAAATGAAAAGGCCTATAAATGCCTAATAGCTAGGGGTCAAGACAAGAAGAAGGTAATTGCTAGAAAATGGATCCCTAAGGAATTTTTAGTGAACCCAATAGGAAAGAACTTATTTTGGGTTCCAAAATCCATCTTAAAGGGTTAGGAAAACCGTAGGGTAGTCAACCATATGCAATTTACCTATATTATATGTTGGTTGACTTAGGATAGCGGGACAATATTTTTGAAATAGTGTTAGGTGATGATAATGCACCTAAAAAATAGATAAATCATGCTTTAGGTAATGTTTACCTTATTACCATTATGAAATACCTAATGCATGATAACAATTTGATGAATACATGTGTTTCATGATCATAATGTAAAATTAAGTCATATACATCTTTATGATCATGTGGATTGTTAGGATGATACTTAACCTTGATAGAATTGCATGAAAATAATGGTTAAGTACATACAAATACCTTTAGGATACATCTCACACTCACCATAGGCTACCATGATTGAAAATTTAGCATGAGTGAGATGATATGATGATACAAATGTCCACTAATGTCTATGACATTTAGATGATCATTTAAGGTATCAAAATAGCAATAATAGACTAATCATGGGGAAGGCTTATGTTTAATTCATAGACATATTGCCCAAAGATCATGGTTGGATATTTCATATGTTTTCAAAACAATTTCTTACTTTAAAATCGATGTGTTCATGTTTTGAAACAATTGGATGCAAAACTAGGTGGTAAACTTGATACTAGAATGATAAAAAACCTAGTGGTTTTTAAAAGCTTTTGGATTTTTGGCAAAAACAAGAAAGTCTAATGATTTTTCATGAAAAACTATTTTTCATTGATAGATATACTTAAAAGAAATGTGTTCCCCAAATTTTATGATTTTTTGAATTTTATAGATTTTCTAATGCATTTCTGAAATTCATTCTGAAAACTTGAAAATCCCGAATTGCTTGTACCAGTCGACTGGTAGCCTGATAATATGCCCAATAACCTTTTGTATTCGATTTTAAGGCATGTTTTGGCTTTTGTTTACCTCTAGACTTGATGCCATGCTTGTATAAACCTTGTTTATTATTTTTGATAGTGTCAAAGGGGGAGAAATATTATGTTTAAGTAAGGGAGAATAATTTAAGTTAGGGGGAATATATGTAGGGGGAGTTTCATGTATTATGGGGGAGAGTTACTAATCATGTTTATTTACATGCTTTCCTTTCTTAATAGTTTATCAAATGTTTTTATCTAACTTAAACGAATTGCCACACATCAAAAAGGGGGAGATTGTTCGGGCAATCTCTTGTCGTAATATGGTTTTGATGGTATGGCAAAGGGTTTAAGTTAGATTGTTATTATGATTTGATGTGTGCGTTGGAGTCTTGCAGGACTTAATAATTCACACATGGAGCCTTGGCGAGTTTCACCTCTCATGACTCAGTCCTTGAGTCGGTGAAGGATGGCTTTGCGGAAGACGTGCGCTTGGTGTTGGCAATGTGCTATTCTTCGGAGGCTCATTGGCTCCCATGTCCCCGGATTAAAATTTTCAACAAATGAAAAACTAATCCGGATGGGATGAGTTTCCTAAGCACAACCAATTCGTCGCCGTGCCAATGACTCGAGCAATCGCTTGAACAAACTAGTTGTTCAAGCAACCAAACTCTTCTAGTCGATTAGCCGCGGAAGAGACGACGAACGGATCGCCGGTTTTTGTGTTTCTTATTTGGGGTCCATGATTATGTTGGGTTTCCGGCACCGCGGCGTGTGTGTGTTCGATCATGTTTCGTAAACATGAATACAGCGGAAGCAATAAAAATAATAAATACTTCTATTTATTACAACACACACAACACACGCATGCATATTACAACAAGTGTAGACATAACCGTAAATTTAAATTTGAAATAAAAGGAAATTTATCTATGTTATACCTTTCGTATGACGTGTAGCGGGAACGACATCAATCAGAATGATCCTTGCTAGAATCGTCTCTATCTGTATCCACGCAGAGTTCCTCGGGATGACTTCGCTAAGCCACGAGATTCGTCTTCGTACGGGTTACTAGCCTCGTGTTGAAGACGACGTGATCGAGAGATGATCACGATCCGAATCCAAATTCGGATCCAAAATGAGTCCTCAAAACTCGCTTCTCCGGAGAGGTATTCGTCAACCGATTGACGAATCCTTCGTCCTCCACCTTAGAGGATTACCGGAGATCGAATCCCCGGTAAGTTATCCCTGTCGGAGCTCTAACCGTCGTCCAAACGACGCTCCGACGAGAGGAGAAGAAGCTGTCCAGAAAACTGGACAGCTTGGTGGAGGAGTAGGCGCCGGCCAAAACAAGGAAGCCAAGTGCTCACCTTTTCACCGAGGCCCAGGAAGATCACCGGAGGGTCGCCGGAGGGTTCACCGGCTGAAGCTTGGACGCCGGCAAGGAGATGGACGGCAGCACACAAGCTGGGCGGCGCCAATGGAGTTGACGCCAACAAGAGGAAGGGGTTTGGGCGGCCAATCTTGATTAGGGCTTTGGATTAGGGTTTAAGCCCTATTTTATAGAGAACAAATTCTCTTAATGGTTAATGGATCATATCCATAAAGCCCGTTAACCCGCTCCATTAAGATAAGTTAAAATAAACCAAACCATGATGGTTTATTTTAAGTTAAAACGAACCGAACCAACTTTTGGTTCATTCGTTTAAAATAAACCAAACCCTTTGGTTTATTCTCCTCCATTGGATAAGAACCAAACCATTTTGGTTCGTCCATTATGTCTTCATAAGACACGGCCCATCCACGCTTCCATTGCGACTGAAACGATTTCATGCTCGCTTTATGTTTGGTCCAACCAAACCTAGTTTCTCTCGGTCTGAGAATCCCATTCTCAAGCTCGTTTTAAATCCTTTGGATTACGCTCGTTGTGCGTGTGACCAAATAGGTTCTCGGTTTATGTTGGCCATCTATAATTAACCATTAATTATAGAACGATCATGAGTGGCACCTAGTAGTACATCATGATCCCCAATTAATCGAAAAGATCAACGGTTGATCCAGAACTATTTCTGAAACCCTTCAGCAGCTCGAATGATTCGTGCCCCATTCCCTTCACTCATCTTATACCCACTTGGTTCAGTACATGGTCTATAGTGTCAGTCCCCACTAGGCTGACTACGTCACACCTAGCCCAAGTTTCATTTCCTCGTCCTACGGATTCTAGTTAATGCACATGTATCGAAGAGTACCTTACTCTTAACATGTAATGCTTTGGCCAAAGACTTTAGTAACAATCCGACGAGAGGCCTTGGGTATACATCTCCTCGCAAGGAGTGGTGAATCCTTTATAGGCTATTCAAACACCTTCGATCACTTCGACTTATACCCAATCATCCCGGGTCCACATCTCCTTGGAGATGTTTGCTTAAGATGTCAAAGCATAAGTCTCCATGATCAAGATGACTTGAATACCGCAAGTCAAAGGAACATCGCACTTAAGCCACAGTAAGAACTTCATTGACATATCTATATATGCAGAGAACTATATGAAGTCTTACGGCTGGTCACTCCAATGATCTAGTTACCATAACTAGCATCCACGATCAACTCCGGACATCACAATGTCTCCAGCCAGTGAGAATCAGCTGCTTGGATACACCAAGGAGTATACCTCGTGCTAGTCTCGTCAGAATTGATGGTGTCCAAATCCATCAATTCATCGACTAGGGATAATTCCGATACATCACAATTACACAAGTAGAGATACTCACTAGTTGTGATCCAATCACAAATTCTCTCATGCTATGAATCGTATCGTGGACATTCAGTAAATGAGTTTAAGATCCAATCAAATACATAAAACATGT
Source organism: Wurfbainia villosa (assembly GCA_025175895.1). NCBI lineage: Eukaryota > Viridiplantae > Streptophyta > Magnoliopsida > Zingiberales > Zingiberaceae > Wurfbainia > Wurfbainia villosa. Next base: position 18,246,792 of record CM046007.1, on the reverse strand, counting down.
ATACTCAAATAGTGAATCTTCATTTATCATATAAATGGTTCATACATAAGGCGATTGCCTTAGGACATCTCTCATATATTACTAACAGACTCCCACTTGGCCTAATGCCAATCGCTACGGTATCCAATACCATAAGCCCGAACATGACCCTCAAACTTACTTTGAGGTAATGCCTTAGTCAAAGGATCCGCTAAGTTCCTTTCAGTGGGAATTTTCTCGATTTCTATTTCGTTCCTACTGATGATCTCTCTGATAAGATGATAGCGGCGAAGCACATGTTTGGATCGCTGATGAGACCTTGGCTCTTCGCTTTGTCATGCAATTGCTCCATTGTTGTCGCGATGGTATTTTGCACAATGGCGGAATCACACCAAGTTCATGAGCGAACTTTTTGATCCAAACCGCCTTCTTTAATGTATTACGCCTCGGTGGTAGAATCCGCTCTGATCTCTTGTTTGGAACTTTTCCAACTCACTGCGCTCCCATTCAAGGTGAACACGTATCCAGACTGAGACCTGGAATCATCCTTGTCTGTCTGGAAGCTGGCATCCGTATACCCGCGTATCACCATGTCCCCTTCTCCATATATTAGGAACACATCCTTAGTTCTTCTCAAGTACTTAAGGATCGTCTTAACAGCCGCCCAATGATCCATTCCTGGATCGGACTGGTATCTGCTCGTGACACTCAAAGCATACGATACATCGGGCCTCGTACATAACATAGCATACATGATAGATCCTATTGCGGATGCATAGGGAATCTTACTCATGCAAATCCTCTCGTCTTCTGTGCGCGGACACATAGACTTCGAAAGGTGTACCCCATGCTTGATGGGTAGTAAACCTTTCTTGGATTCCGACATGCTAAACCTCTTTAGCACTCGGTCTATATATGTAGACTGCGAAAGACCAAGCAACCGTTTCGATCTATCTCTATAGATCTTAATCCCGAGGATGTAGGTTGCTTCTCCCAGGTCTTTCATGGAGAATGTCTTGGATAACCAAACCTTCACTGACTGTAAGATTGAAACATCATTTCCTATAAGTAGTATGTCATCGACATACAATACTAGGAATACGACTGCACTCCCACTAACCTTCTTGTACACACAAGGTTCGTCTGGATTTTGTGAGAAATCAAACTTTTTGATTGTCTCATCAAAACGGATATTCCAGCTCCTGGATGCTTGCTTCAATCCATAAATGGATCGTCGCAATTTGCATACCTTGGTTTTATCAACCGATGTGAAACCCTCAGGCTATATCATATACACGTCCTCGAGCAGGTTTCCATTAAGGAAAGTTGTTTTCACATCCATCTGCCATATCTCATAAACATAATGAGCTGCTATGGCCAGGAGCATCCGAATGGATTTAAGCATAGCTACAGGCGAATAGGTTTTGTCATAATCAACACCTTGTTTTTGACGATATCCTTTCGCCACCAATCTAGCCTTATAGGTAATCACATTACCATCCATGTCGGTTTTCTTCTTGAAAACCCACTTGCACCCTATAGGCTTTATCCCTTGGTGGGTCAACCAAGTTCCAAACTTGGTTTTCATACATGGAATCCATTTCGACTTCATGGCACCAAGCCACTTATTCCTTCTGAACTTGTCGGCACTTCTTCATAAGCTATCAATGAGTAACACATCGTTCGATTCACTTATGAGAAATCCATACCTCTCAGGAATATTGCGTGTTCTACCAGATCTACGAAGATGTGGTGTTACAATAGGTCCAGCCGATTGCTCATCACTATGAGTTGTCGGCTGTTGTGCTTCACCAGGTATCTCATCAATGTCTATTTGAGTCTCTCGAGCCTCCTCAAGCTCGACGACACTCCCACTGTTTTCTTGCAAGAGAAACTCATTCTCTAGAAACACAACATGCCTTGAAACAAACACCTTTTGTCCCACAGGATGATAGAATTGGTAACCCCTTGTTTCCTTAGGGTATCCAATAAATAGACATTTATCAGACTTAGCATCCAATTTGTCTGAAACAGTCCGCTTCACATAAGTAGGACAACCCCATATCTTCAAGTAAGATACTTGAGATTTCTTACTATTCCATATCTCATATGGAGTAGTTGAGACTACCTTGGTAGGCATTACATTTTAACAAAGTGCATGCAAGTGCATAGCCCCAAAGGACTTGGGAAGAGTTGCATGATTCATCATTGACTGACCATGTCAACAAGATCGATTCGCCTCTCAGATACACCATTATGCTATGGTGTATAGGGCGGAGTCCATTGAGACAATATGCCATTGTCTCTTAGATAATCAAGAAACTCTTGACTTAAGTATTCACCACCTCGATCCGATCAAAGTATTTTAATACTCTTATCATGTTGTTTCTCTACTTCATTTCTGAATTCTTTGAACCTTTCAAAGGCTTCAGACTTGTGTTTCATCAAGAACACATACCTAAACCGTGAGTGATCATCGGTGAAGGTAATGAAGTAGCTATAGCCTCCTAAAGCTTGAGTTGACATAGGTCCACATACATCAGTATGTATTAGACCTAGTAACTCTCCCACTCGTTCACCTTTTCCAGTAAAAGGTAACTTAGTCATCTTGCCTTTTAAGCATGATACGCATGTATCGTATGAATCCAATTCAAACGATTCCAGAATTCCACATCTGTGTAATTCGGACATGCGTTTCTTGCTTACATGGCCAAGACGACAATGCCACATATAGGAATCTATTTGATTATCCTTTCGAGCACACGTGTTGCTCGCTTCGATATCGAAGATGTCACTGGATACATCCAACGTATAAATGCCATTGCTTAAAGTTCCAGTCCCATAAAGAACTCCATTCAAAGTTATGTAACAACAATTGTTACTAAAAGTCAAATGGTACCCATTTCTATTTAAAATAGAAATGATGTTCTTTATCAACGAAGGAACATAAAAGCAATTGTCCAGTTCTAAGACAAGTCCTACAGGGAGTTCCAACAAATACGTTCCGATGGCGAGTGCAGCAACCGTTGCTCCATTCCCAACACGTAAATTTGACTCTCCCCTTGACGAGTCTTCTTCTATTCCTTAGCCCATGTATGTCATTACATATATGTGATCCACACCCAGTATCAAATACCTAAGTGTCTGAGGAAATAGAATGACAATCAATAAAGAAGATTTCTGAAGAAGATGGGGCATCCGATGCCTTATCCTTCCTCACGGACTCAAGATAAATCTTGCACTTTCTTCGCAAATGGCTCTCCTTGCCATAAAGATGGCAAGTTTCCTTTTGTGCTAGTTCTACCTTCTTAGCCCTTCTCTTCTTTCCCTTCTGCTGTTCCTTTGACTTCCTCTTAGAACCTTTCTTCGAGGAATCAACTAACAGCACCGTCCCCTGCTCATGCTTCTCAGAAGACTCCACAGTCTTCAGCATATTGAGCAGTTCCACAGATGAACCTCCTAGCATTTCAGAGGTGAAGAGGAGCTTTGAGACTTCGAACCTTTCAAATCTCACTTGCTCATCAACCAACTCACAAAGATGAAGGACTACGATATGAGCATCTATATGCTCATGCTGCTTTCGTAGCTTGGGTTCCATCGCGGCTAACATGATGCAACTCATTTGTTCAGAATCACTCACATGTTTCTGATAGGCCAACAATATGTCCAGAGTTGCATCGTCACTAGGACGGGCGGGAAGAGGCGCTTCAAGGACATTTGCAAGCTTTTCAACCTTGAGAACAATTCTCAAGCCTCTAAGCCAGTCCAAGAAGCTCGACCCAGTCAATTTATTCGAATCCAAAATGGAACGCAATTCAAAGACATCATGATCAATCTTAGAAATACAAAACGAGCATATCTAAGAAAGATGATTTTAAAATGCATCAATATACATTTATAAATCCCATTCAATTTTCGAATTTCAAAAACCCCAAAATCACTTCGGGAGATCGTAGGTCCATCTCCGAATGGGCTGATATCCATCATAGTTATGAACAACCTTGGAGAGAGTCCAACAAGCCATTCATAACTACGACGGTAGGTATCAACTATACCGATTGCATATCACATATATGCAACTATCACAATGTGCTATCAACTAATTGAATGTTTCACACATACATCGGGTTGTTAACATCATGTTTGCATCAAACATGAGCACAGCGGAAGCAATTAAAAATAATAACTCTATATTTATTACAACACACACAACACACGCATGCTATTACAACAAGTGTAGACATAACCGTAAATTAAAATTTGCAATAAAAGAAAATTATCTACGTTATACCTTCCGTATGACGTGTAGCGGGAACGGCATCAACCGGAACGATCCTTGTAAGAATCGTCTCTATCCGTATCCACGCCGAGCTCTTCGGGATGACTTCGCTATGTCACGAGCTTCGTCTTCGTACGGGTTACTAGCCTCGTGTTGAAGACGACGTGATCGAGAGATGATCACGATCCGAATCCAAATTCGGATCCAAAACGAGTTCTCAAAACTCGCTTCTCCGGAGAGGTATTCGTCAACCGTTTGACGAATCCTTCATCGTCCACCTCAGAGGATTACCGGAGATCAAATCCCCGGTAAGTTAGCCGCTGTCGGAGCACTAACCGTCGTCCTAACGACGCTCCGACGAGAGAAGGAGAAGCTGTCCAGAAAACTGGACAGCTTGGTGGAGGATATAGGCGCCGGCCAACCAAGGAAAGAAAAGCCTCACCTTGATGCCAAACCTATAGGAGATCACCGGAGGGTCGCCGGAGTGTTCACCGGCTGAAGCTTGGTCGCCGGCAAGGAGCTGGACGGCGGCACCACAAGCTGGGCGGCAACAATGTGTTGGGCGGCAACAACATGTTGGGCGGCTACAACTTGTTGGGCGGCAACAACTTCATTAGGGTTTAGGGTTAGGGTTTAAGCCATATTTTATAGAGAACTAATTCTCTTAATGGTTAATGGATCATTTCCATAAAGCCCGTTAACCCGCTCCATTAAGATAAGTTAAAATAAACCAAACCATGATGGTTTATTTTAAGTTAAACGAACCGAACCAACTTTTGGTTCATTCGTTTAAAATAAACCAAACCCTTTGGTTTATTCTCATCCATTGGATTAGAACCAAACCATTTTGGTCCATCCATTATGTCTTCATAAGACATGGCCCATCCACGCTTCCATTGCGACTGAAACAATTTCATGCTCGCTTTATGTTTGGTCCAACCAAACATAGTTTCTCTCGGTCTGAGAATCTCATTCTCAAGCTCGTTTTAAATCCTTTGGATTACACTCGTTGTCGTGTGACCAAATAGGTTCTCGGTTTATGTTGGCCGTCTATAATTAACCATTAATTATAGAATGATCATGAGTGGCACCTAGTAGTACATCATGATCCCCGATTAATCGAAAAGATCAGCGGTTGATCGAACTATTTACGAAACCCTTGATTGCCCCATTCCCTTCACTCATCTTATACCCACTTGGTTGAGGACATGGTCTATTGTGTCGGTCCCCACTAGTAGACTCGTCGCACTAGCCCAAGTATCATTTCCTCGTCCCTACAGTTCTAGTTACCACATGTATCGAAGAGTACCTTACTCTAAACATGTAATGCTTTGGCCAAGACTTTAGTAACAATCCGACGAGAGGCCATGGGTATACATCTCCTCGCGAGTGGTGAATCCTTTATAGGCTATTCAAACACCTTGATCACTTCGACTTATACCCAATCATCCGGGTCCACATCTCCTGAGATGTTTGCTTAAGATGTCAAAGCATAAGTCTCCATGATCAAGATGACTTGAATCATATAAGTCAAAGGAACATCGCACTTAAGCCACTGATGAACTTCATTGACATATCTATATATGCAGAGAACCATATGAAGTCTTTACGGCTGGTCACTCCAATGAACTAGTTACCATAACTAGCATCCACGATTAACTCCGGACATCACTATGTCTCTCGGCCGGTGAGAATCAATTTGCTTGGATACACCAAGGGTATACCTCGTGCTAGTCTCAGCGAATTGATGGTGTCGGATCCATCAATTCATCGACTAGGGATAATTCCGATACATCACAATTACACATGTAGAGATACTCACTAGTTGTGATCCAATCACAAATTCTCTCATGCTGTGAATCGCATCGTGGACATTCAGTAAATGAGTTTAAGATCCAATCAAATACATAAAACATGTATACTCAAATAGTGAATCTTCATTTATCATATAAATGGTTCATACATAAGTCGATTGCCTTAGGACATCTCTCATATATTACTAACAGACTCCCACTTAGCCTAATGCCAATCGCTACGGTATCCAATACCATAAGCACCAACATGACCCTCAAACTTACTTTGAGGTAATGCTTTAGTCAAAGGATCCGCTAAGTTCCTTTCAGTGGGAATTTTCTCGATTTGTATTTCGTTCCTACTGATGATCTCTCTGATAAGATGATAGCGGCGAAGCACATGTTTGGATCGTTGATGAGACCTTGGCTCTTTCGCCTGTGCAATTGCTCCATTGTTGTCGCAGTAGATCGGTATTGCTTCAACAATGGCCGGAATCACACCAAGTTCATGAACGAACTTCTTGATCCAAACCGCTTCCTTTGCTGCTTCCGAAGCTGCAATGTATTCTGCCTCAGTGGTAGAATCCGCTACGGTCTCTTGTTTGGAACTTTTCCAACTCACTGCGCCCCCATTCAAGGTGAACATGTATCGGTGAGACACAGGAATCATCCTTGTATGCATGAAGGTGGCATCGTATACCGCGTATCACCATGTCCCCTTCTCCATATATTAGGAACACATCCTTAGTTCTTCTCAAGTACTTAAGGATCGTCTTAACAGCCGCCCAATGATCCATTCCTGGATCAGACTGGTATCTGCTCGTGACACTCAGAGCATACGATACATCGGGCCTCGTACATAACATAGCATACATGATAGATCCTATTGCGGATGCATAGGGAATCTTACTCATGCAAATCCTCTCGTCTTAAACGTGCGCGGACACATAGACTTGAAAGGTGTACCCCATGCACGATGGGCGGATAACCTTTCTTGGATTCGACATGCTAAACCTCTTTGCTTTTCGGTCTATATATGTAGGCTGCGAAGACCAAGCCAGCCGTTTGATCTATCTCTATAGATCTTAATCCCAGGATGTAGGTTGCTTCTCCCAGTCTTTCATGGAGAATGTCTTGGATAACCAAACCTTAGCGTGTAAGATTGACACATCGTTTCCTATAAGTAATATGTCATCGACATACAATACTAGGAACATTTGCCTCCCACTAACCTTCTTGTACACACAAGGTTAAATGCGGATTTTGTGAGAAATCAAACTTTTTGATTGTCTCATCAAAGCGGATATTCCAACTCTGGATGCTTGCTTGATCCATAAATGGATCATCGCAACTTGCATACCTTGGTTTTATCAGCCGATGTGAAACCCTCGGCTGTATCATATACCGTCCTCGGCGAGTTTCCATTAAGGAAAAGTTTGTTTTCACATCCATCGCCATATCTCATAATCATAATGAGGCTATGGCGGGAGCATCCGAATGGATTTAAGCATAGCTACGAGGCGAATAGGTTTCGTCATAATCAACACCTTGCTTTTGGCGATATCCTTTGCCACCAATCTAACCTTATAGGTAATCACATTACCATCCATGTCGGTTTTCTTCTTGAAAACCACTTGCACCCTATAGGCTTTATGCCTTGGTGGGTCAACCAAGTTCAAACTTGGTTTTCGTACATGGAATCCATTTCGACTTCATGGCACCAAGCCACTTATCCCTTTGAACTTATCGGCCACTTCTTCATAAGCGGTAGGCTCCTCATCAATGAGTAACCGCGTCGTTCGATTCACTTACGAAATCCATATCTCTCGGGAATATTGCGTGTTCTACGGATCTGAAGATGTGGTGTTACAATAGTCGAGATTGCTCATCACTATGAGTTGTATTGTTGTGCTTCACCAGTATCTCATCAATGTCTATTTGAGTCTCTCGAGCCTCCTCAAGCTCGCGACACTCCCCCTTTTCTTGCAAGAGAAACTCTTTCTCTAGAAACACGCATGCCTTGAAACAAACACCTTTTGTTCCACGGGATGATAGAATTAGTAACCCCTTGTTTCCTTAGGGTATCAATAAATAGACATTTATCGGACTTAGCATCAATTTATGCGTCTGATCACTTCACATAAGCGAGGACAACCCCATATCTTCAAGTAAGATACATGAGGTTTCTTACCATTCCATATCTCATATGGAGTAGTTGAGACTACCTTGGTAGGCATTACATTTAACAAGTAACAATTATGCAGTGCATAGACCCAAAGGACTTGGGAAGAGTTGCATGATTCATCATTGACGACCATGTCCAACAAGGTCGATTCGCCTCGGATACACCATTATCTTTGTGGTGTATATGGCGTGAGTCCATTGAGACAATATGCCATTGTCTCTTAGATAATCAGAAACTCTTGACTTAGTATTCACCACCTCGATCCGATCAAGTATTTTAATACTTTTGTCATGTTGTTTCTCTACTTCATTTCTGAATTCTTTGAACCTTTCAAAGGCTTCAGACTTGTGTTTCATCAGGAACACATACCCAAACCGTGAGTGATCATCGGTGAAGGTAATGAAGTAGCTATAGCCTCCTAAAGATTGAGTTGACATAGGTCCACATACATCAGTATGTATTAGACCTAGTAACTCTCACACTGCTCACCTTTTCCAAAGAAAAGGTAACTTAGTCATCTTGCCTTTTAAGCATGATTCGCATGTATCGTATGAATCCAATTCAAACGATTCCGCACCTACCACATGTAATTCTGACATGCTTTTTGCTTATATGGCCAAGACGACAATGCCACATATAGGAGTCTATGTGATTATTCTTTCGAGCACGCGTGTTGCTCGCTTCGATATTGAAAATGTCACTGGATACGTCCAACGTATAAATGCCATTACTCAAAGTTCCTGTTCCATAAAGTACGCCATTCAAAGTTATATAACAACAATTGTTACTAAACGTTAAATGGAAACCATTTCTATTTAAGCAGGAAATAGAAACAATGTTCTTTATTAGAGAAGGAACATAATAGCAATTGTCCGCCCAAGACTAGTCCACTAGGAGCTTCAAAGAAATAAGTTCCGATGGCGATCAGCAAAGAACCTTTGCTCCATTGCCAACTCGCAAATTTGACTCCTCTCGACAAGTCTTCTTCTATTCCTTAGGCCCTGTATGTCATTACATATATGTGAGTTACACCCAGTATCCAATACCCAAGTGTCTAAGGAAATAGAATGACAATCAATAACGAAGATACCTGAAGAGGATGGGGCATCGGATGCAGTCTGCTTCTTAATGGATTCAAGATAAATCTTGCGCTTCTTCGCCGGTGGCCTTCCTTGCCCACATGATGGCAAGTGCCCTTTTATGCTGGTTCCTCCTTCTTCTTTGCCTTTTTCTTTCCTTTCTTACTGCTCTTTTGCCTTCCTCTTAGAACCTTTCTTTGAGGAATCAACTAATGTAACCGCCTTCTCCTCATGCTTCACAGAAGGCTCCACAGTCTTCAGCATATTGAGGAGCTCAGGAATGGTGGATTCCAATTTGTTCATCCGATAGTTCATCACAAATTGCGAGAAACTCTTGGGCAAACAATGCAGAATTAAGTCAATACTTAACTCATGATCCATCACAAAACCGAGGGTAGCTAGCCGCTCGATTTACCCGTTCATCTTTAGCACAAACCGTACAGATGAACCTTCTTGCATCTTCGTGGTGAAGAGGAGCCTAGAGACCTCGAACCTTTGGATCTCGCTTGCTCATCGAACAACTCATGAAGATGGAAGACCATAGTGTTAGCATCCATATGCTCATCTCGCAGCTCAGGTACCATCGCCGCTAGCATGATGCAACTCACCAGCTCAGAATCTGCCACATGCTTCTGATAGACCAACATTTGGTCTGGAGTTGCATCGTCCTTAGGACGGTCAGGAAGAGGCTCTTCAAGGACATATGCAAGCTTTTCCGCCTTGAGAACAATTCTCAGGTTTCTAAGCCAGTCCAGGAAGTTAGGCCCAGTCAGTTTGTTCGAATCCAAAATAGTGCGCAAATTCAAAGACGTCATGATCAATTTATTGACCTAGAAATACAAAATGAGCATATATGAGAAAATGATTTTAAAATGCATCAATATACATTTATAAATCCCATTCATTTTTCGAATTTCAAAAACCCCTAAATCACTTCGGGAGATTGTAGGTCCATCTCCGAATGGGCTGATATCCATCATAGTTATGAACAACCTTGGAGAGAGTCCAACAAGCCATTCATAACTACGACGGTAGGTATCATCTATACCGATTGCATATCCCGTATATGCAACTATCACAATGTGCTATCTGTTGGATTTTCGGCACCGCGACGTGTGTGTGTTCGATCATGTTTCGTAAACATGAGCACAGCGGAAGCAATTAAAAATAATAAATACTCCTATTTATTACAACACACACAACCCACGCATGCTATTACAACAAGTGAAGACATAACCGTAAATTAAAATTTGCAATAAAAGGAAATTAACTACGTTATACCTTTCGTATGACATGTAGCGGGAACGACATCAACCGGAACGATCCTCGTAAGAATCGTCTCTATCCGTATCCACGCCGAGCTCCTCGGGATGACTTCGCTAAGTAACGAGCTTCGTCTTCGTATGGGTTACTAGCCTCGTGTTGAAGACGACGTGATCGAGAGATGATCACGATCCGAATCCAAATTCGGATCCAAAATGAGTTCTCAAAACTCGCTTCTCCGGAGAGGTATTCGTCAACCGTTTGACGAATCCTTCGTCCTCCACCTCAGAGGATTACCGGAGATCAAATCCCCGGTATGTTAGCCGCTGTCGGAGCACTAACCGTCGTCCAAACGACGCTCCGACGAGAGGAGAAGAAGGTGTCCAGAAAACTGGACAGCTTGGTGGAGGAGTAGGCGCCGGCCAAAACAAGGAGAGAAAAGGCTCACCTTGATGCCGAACCTATAGGAGATCACCGGAGGGTCGCCGGAGGTTCACCGGCTGGAGCTTGGACGCCGACAAGGAGTTGGACGGCGCCACCATAAGCTGGGCGGCAACAATGTGTTGGGCGGCTAGGGTTTGGATGATTAGTTAGGGTTTAACAATCCCTTAAGCCCACTTTTATAGAGAACTAATTCTCTTAATGGTTAATGGATCATATCCATAAAGCCCGTTAACCCGCTCCATTAAGATAAGTTAAAATAAACCAAACCATGATGGTTTATTTTAAGTTAAAACGAACCGAACCTTCTTTTGGTTCATTCGTTTAAAATAAACCAAACCCTTTGGTTTATTCTTATCCATTGGATTAGAACCAAACCATTTTGGTCCATCCATTACGTCTTCATAAGACGCAGCCCATCCACGCTTCCATTGCATCAAACAATTTCATGCTCGCTTTATGTTTGGTCCAACCAAACATAGTTTCTCTCGATGCGAGAATCTCATTCTCAAGCTCGTTTAAATCCTTTGGATTACACTCGTTGTCGTGTGACCAAATAGGTTCTCGGTTTATGTTGGCCGTCTATAATTAACCATTAATTATAGAACGATCATGAGTGGCACCTAGTAGTACATCATGATCCCCAATTAACCGAAAAGATCAACGGTTGATCCAGAACTATTTCTGAAACCCTTCAGTAGCTCGAATGAATCGTGCCCCATTCCCTTCACTCATCTTATACCCACTTGGTTCAGGACATGGTCTATTGTGTCAGTCCCCACTAGGCTGACTACGTCACACCTAGCCCAAGTATCATTTCCTCGTCCTACGGATTCTAGTTACTCCACATGTATCGAAGAGTACTTTACTCTAAACATGTAATGCTTTGGCCAAAGACTTTAGTAACAATCCGACGAGAGGCCATGGGTATACATCTCCTCGCAAGGAGTGGTGAATCCTTTATAGGCTATTCAAACACCTTCGATCACTTCGACTTATACCCAATCATCCCGGGTCCACATCTCCTCGGAGATGTTTGCTTAAGATGTCAAAGCATAAGTCTCCATGATCAAGATGACTTGAATACTGCAAGTCAAAGGAACATCGCACTTAAGCCACAGTAAGAACTTCATTGACATATCTATATATGCAGAGAACCATATGAAGTCTTACGGCTGGTCACTCCAATGAACTAGTTACCATAACTAGCATCCACGATTAACTCCGGACATCACTATGTCTCCGGCCCAAATGAGAATCACCGCTTGGATACACCAAGGAGTATACCTGCGTGCTAGTCTCGGCGAATTGATGGTGTCCAAATCCATCAATTCATCGACTAGGATAATTCGATACATCACAATTACACATGTAGAGATACTCACTAGTTGTGATCCAATCACAAATTCTCTCATCTTGTGAATCGTATCGTGGACATTCAGTAAATGAGTTTAAGATCCAATCAAATACATAAAACATGTATACTCAAATAGTGAATCTTCATTTATCATATAAATGGTTCATACATAAGGCGATTGCCTTAGGACATCTCTCCTATATTACTAACAGACTCCCACTTGGCCTACTGCCAATCGCTACGGTATCCAATACCATAAGCTCTAACATGACCCTCAAACTTACTTTTATGTTTTGCTTTAGTCAATGATTCCGCGAAGTTCCTTTCAGTGGGAATTTTCTCGATTTGTATTTCTTTAATACTGATGATCTCTCTGATAATATGATAGTGGCGAAGCACATGTTTGGATCATTGATGAGACCACATCAAGTTCAGAGATGAACTTCTTGATCCAAACCTCTTCCTTTCGCTTCCAAAGCCGCAATGTATTCGCTTAGTGGCGTATCCGCTATAGTGTCAAGCTTGGAACCTTTCCAACTTATTGCGCCTTCATTCCAGGTGAATACATACCCAGACAAAGACATGGAATCATCCTTGTCTGTCTGGAGCTAGCATCCGTATACCCACGTATCACCATGTACCCTTCTCCATATATTAGGAACACATCCTTAGTTCTTCTCAAGTACTTAAGGATCGTCTTAACAGCCGCCCAATGATCCATTCCTGGATCAGACTGGTATCTGCTCGTGACACTCAGAGCATACGATACATCGGGCCTCGTACATAACATAGCATACATGATAGATCCTATTGCGGATGCATAGGGAATCTTACTCATGCAAATCCTCTCGTCTTCTGTGCGCGGACACATAGACTTCGAAAGGTGTACCCCATGCCTGATGGGCAGATAACCTTTCTTGGATTCCGACATGCTAAACCTCTTTAGCACTCGGTCTATATATGTAGACTGCGAAAGACCAAGCAACCGTTTCGATCTATCTCTATAGATCTTAATCTCGAGGATGTAGGTTGCTTCTCCCAGGTCTTTCATGGAGAATGTCTTGGATAACCAAACCTTCACTGACTGTAAGATTGAAACATCGTTTCCTATAAGTAGTATGTCATCGACATACAATACTAGGAAGACGACTGCACTCCCACTAACCTTCTTGTACACACAAGGTTCGTCTGGATTTTGTGAGAAATCAAACTTTTTGATTGTCTCATCAAAACGGATATTCCAGCTCCTGGATGCTTGCTTCAATCCATAAATGGATCGTCGCAACTTGCATACCTTGGTTTTATCAACCGATGTGAAACCCTCAGGCTGTATCATATACACGTCCTCGAGCAAGTTTCCATTAAGGAAAGCTGTTTTCACATCCATCTGCCATATCTCATAATCATAATGAGCTGCTATGGCCAGGAGCATCCGAATGGATTTAAGCATAGCTACAGGCGAATAGGTTTCGTCATAATCAACACCTTGCTTTTGACGATATCCTTTCGCCACCAATCTAGCCTTATAGGTAATCACATTACCATCCATGTCGGTTTTCTTCTTGAAAACCCACTTGCACCCTATAGGCTTTATGCCTTGGTGGGTCAACCAAGTTCCAAACTTGGTTTTCTACATGGAATCCATTTCCGACTTCATGGCACCAAGCCACTTATCCCTTCTCGAACTTGTCGGCACTTCTTCATAAGCTGGTAGGCTCCTCATCATCAATGAGTAACACGCCGTCGATTCGATTAAACTTACGAGAAATCCATATCTCTCGTGAATATTGCGTGTTCTACCGGATCTACGAAGATGTGGTGTTACAATAGGTCCAAAGATTGCTCATCACTATGAGTTTTTACCGTGTTGTGCTTCACCGGTATCTCATTAATGTCTATTTGAGTCTCTCGAGCCTCCTCAAGCTCGACGACACTCCCTTGTTTTCTTGCAAGAGAAACTCTTTCTCTAGAAACACAAAGATGCCTTGAAACAAATACCTTTTGTTCCACAGATGATAGAATTGGTAACCCCTTGTTTCCTTAGGGTATCCAATAAATAGACATTTATCGGACTTAGCATCCGCTTGTCCGTCTGATCCGCTTCACATAAGCAGGACAACCCCATATCTTCAAGTAAGATACATGAGGTTTCTTACCATTCCATATCTCATATGGAGTAGTTGAGACTACCTTGGTAGGCATTCTGTTTAACAAGTAAACAACTGTCTGAAGTGCATAACCCCAAAAAGGACTTGGGAAGAGTCGCATGATTCATCATTGACCTGACCATGTCCAACAAGGTCCGGTTACGCCTCTCAGATACACCATTATGCTGTGGTGTATATGGCGGAGTCCATTGAGACAATATGCCATTGTCTCTTAGATAATCAAGAAACTCTTGACTTAAGTATTCACCACCTCGATCCGATCGAAGTATTTTAATACTTTTGTCATGTTGTTTCTCTACTTCATTTCTGAATTCTTTGAACCTTTCAAAAGCTTCAGACTTGTGTTTCATCAAGAACACATACCCAAACCGTGAGTGATCATTAGTGAAGGTAATGAAGTAGCTATAGCCTCCTAAAGATTGAGTTGACATAGGTCCATATACATCACTATGTATTAGGCCTAGCAACTCTCCCACTCGTTCACCTTTTCCCGTAAAAGGTAACTTAGTCATCTTGCCTTTTAAGCATGATTCGCATGTATCGTATGAATCCAATTCAAACGATTCCAGAATTCCACATCGGTGTAATTCGGACATGCGTTTCTTACTTACATGGCCAAGATGACAATGCCACATGTAGGAGACTATTTGATTATCCTTTCGAGCACGCTTGTTGCTCGCTTCGATATTGCAAATGTCACTGGATACGTCCAACGTATATACACCATTGCTTAAAGTTCCAGTCCCATAAAGAACCCCATTCAAAGTTATGTAACAACAATTGTTACTAAAATTCAAATGGAACCCATTTCTATTTAGACAAGAAATAGAAATGATGTTCTTTATCAACGAAGGAACATACAAGCAATTGTCCAGTTCTAAGACAAGTCCTACAGGGAGTTCCAACAAATACGTTCCGATGGCGAGTGCAGCAACCGTTGCTCCATTCCCAACACGTAAATTTGACTCTCCCCTTTGACGAGTCTTCTTCTATTCCTTAGCCCATGTATGTCATTACATATATGTGAGCCACACCCAGTATCCAATACCCAAGTGTCTAAGGAAATAGAATGACAATCAATAAAGAAGATTTCTGAAGAAGATGGGGCATCCGATGCCTTATCCTTCTTCACGAACTCTAGTTAAATCTTTCACTTTCTTCTCAAATGGCTCTCCTTGCCATAATGATGGCAAGTTTCCTTTTGTGCTAGTTCGACCTTCTTAGCCTTTCTCTTCGTTCCCTTCTGCTGTTCCTTTGACTTCCTCTTAGAACCTTTCTTCGAGGAATCAACTACCAGCACCGTCCCCTGCTCATGCTTCTCAGAAGACTCCACAGTCTTCAGCATATTGAGCAGTACCACAGATGAACCTCCTAGCATCTCAGAGGTGAAGAGGAGCTTTGAGACTTCGAACCTTTCGAATCTCACTTGCTCATCAACCCACTCACAAAGATGAAGGACTACGATATGAGCATCCATATGCTCATGCGCTTTCGTAGCTTGGGTTCCATCGTGGCTAGCATGATGCAACTCATTTTTTCGTAATCACTCACATGTTTCGATAGGCCAACAATTGGTCCAGAGTTGCATCATCACTAGATGAGCGGGAAGAGGCGCGAGGACATTTGCAAGCTTTTCAACCTTGAGAACAATTCTCAAGCTTCTAAGCTAGTCCATGAAGTTCGGCCCGATCAATTTATTTGAATCCAAAATGGACGCAAATTCAAACACATCATGATCAATATATTAACTTAGAAATACAAAGCGAGCATATATGAGAAAGATGATTTTAAAATGCATCAATATACATTTATAAATCCCATTCATTTTTCAATTTCAAAACCCTTAAAATCACTTGAGATCGTAGGTCCATCTCGAATGGGTGATATCCATCATAGATAAGAACAACCTTGGAGTGAGTCCAACAAGCCATTCTTAGCTATGATGGTGGGTATCAAGTATACCGATTACATATCATGTATATGTAACTATCACAATGTGCTATCAACTAATTGAATGTTTACACATACATTGGGTTGTTAACACATTAACAAGTATGCATCATATGCATAGCACCCAACTTCACCTCTCTTCACATCGACCTTGGAGTGAGTCCAACAAATCGATGCTCCAAGTTAAAGCCGACCCATTAATCGCGAAATAGTTTTAATATGGTTAGAGCGCATTCAACCAATTAGCCAGGCTTGGAGTGAGTCCAACAACCCAAACTAACGATTGACCTCTGACTCTTACCATATTAGAGTTAAACTATTCCAATGATTTGAACATGTTCAGGTTCGAGCCGGGCTTGGAGTGAGTCCAACAACCCAAACAAGAAACAGAACTCTGGTTCTAACTATATTAATGGAAGGTGTAGGCTTTAATATTGAGTTAGGGTTTTTATGTCTCATCCTCTTTGCATGCAAATAACTATTATCTACATGGCATGGCATACATGGCATACATCTACATGTCACGACACGCATGGCATAATGTTATGCATCTAATGCAATTACATGGCATATAATTATGTCATGTATATATTTCCTTATATGTCTTAACTATTTATGGAAATAAAATATGTTTAAGATTTGATTCTCCAAATCAAATCATAATTAAATTAGGAAACAAATTTCCAAATCTAATCACATATTTTATTCATGGAATTATTTGATTAAGGAAAATCTATTTAGCAAACCAATTTCCTAAA
This sequence comes from Wurfbainia villosa, assembly GCA_025175895.1. Classification (NCBI taxonomy): domain Eukaryota; kingdom Viridiplantae; phylum Streptophyta; class Magnoliopsida; order Zingiberales; family Zingiberaceae; genus Wurfbainia; species Wurfbainia villosa. The sequence continues at coordinate 18,229,540 of CM046007.1, read as the reverse complement.
TCATTAAAACTACTTATGGAAATAAAATATTTTAAGATTTGATTTCCCAAATCAAATCATGATTAAATTAGGAAACAAATTTCCAGAATCTAATCAAATATTTTATTTATGGAAAATATCAATTTCCATAAATACTTCCAACTTTCCAAAAGTGGAAGATTTCCATAAATACTTCTAGACTTTCCAAAATTGAAAAATTTCCATAAATACTTCTAAATTTCCAAAATTAGAAAATTTCCAGAAATACATTATGACTATCTAAAACCATTTTACGATTATGTCGAAACACAACCTGGGCTCTGATACCACTGTTGGGTTTCCGGCACCGCGGCGTGTGTGTGTTCGATCATGTTTCGTAAACATGAGCACAGCGGAAGCAATTAAAAATAATAAATACTCCTATTTATTACAACACACACAACCCACGCATGCTATTACAACAAGTGTAGACATAACCGTAAATTAAAATTTGCAATAAAAGGAAATTAACTACGTTATACCTTTCGTATGACGTGTAGCGGGAACGGCATCAACCGGAACGATCCTCGTAAGAATCGTCTCTATCCGTATCCATGCCGAGCTCCTCGGGATGACTTCGCTAAGTCACGAGCTTCGTCTTCGTACGGGTTACTAGCCTCGTGTTGAAGACGACGTGATCGAGAGATGATCACGATCCGAATCCAAATTCGGATCCAAAACGAGTTCTCAAAACTCGCTTCTCCGGAGAGGTATTCGTCAACCGTTTGACGAATCCTTCGTCCTCCACCTCAGAGGATTACCAGAGATCAAATCCCCGGTATGTTAGCCGCTGTCGGAGCACTAACCGTCGTCCAAACGACGCTCCGACGAGAGGAGAAGAAGGTGTCCAGAAAACTGGACAGCTTGGTGGAGGAGTAGGCGCCGGCCAAAACAAGGAGAGAAAAGGCTCACCTTGATGCCGAACCTATAGGAGATCACCGGAGGGTCGCCGGAGGTTCACCGGCTGGAGCTTGGGCCGCAAGGAGTCGACAGGCGCCACCATAAGCTGGGCGGCAACAATGTGTTGGGCGGCAACAACATGTTGGGCGGCTAGGGTTTTGATGATTAGTTAGGGTTTAACAATCCCTTAAGCCCACTTTTATAGAGAACTAATTCTCTTAATGGTTAATGGATCATATCCATAAAGCCCGTTAACCCGCTCCATTAAGATAAGTTAAAATAAACCAAACCATGATGGTTTATTTTAAGTTAAAATGAACCGAACTAACTTTTGGTTCATTCGTTTAAAATAAACCAAACCCTTTGGTTTATTCTTATCCATTGGATTAGAACCAAACCATTTTGGTCCATCCATTACGTCTTCATAAGACGCAGCCCATCCACGCTTCCATTGCATCAAACAATTTCATGCTCGCTTTATGTTTGGTCCAACCAAACATAGTTTCTCTCGGTCTGAGAATCTCATTCTCAAGCTCGTTTTAAATCCTTTGGATTACACTCGTTGTGCGTGTGACCAAATAGGTTCTCGGTTTATGTTGGTCGTCTATAATTAACCATTAATTATAGAACGATCATGAGTGGCACCTAGTAGTACATCATGATCCCCAATTAACCGAAAAGATCAACGGTTGATCCAGAACTATTTCTGAAACCCTTGATGCTCGAATGAATCGTGCCCCATTCCCTTCACTCATCTTATACCCACTTGGTTCGGGACATGGTCTATTGTGTCGATCCCACTAGGTACGACTCGTCACACCTAGCCCAAGTATCATTTCCTCGTCCTACGGATTCTAGTTACTCCACATGTATCGAAGAGTACTTTACTCTAAACATGTAATGCTTTGGCCAAAGACTTTAGTAACAATCCGACGAGAGGCCATGGGTATACATCTCCTCGCAAGGAGTGGTGAATCCTTTATAGGCTATTCAAACACCTTGATCACGACTTATACCCAATCATCCGGGTCCACATCTCCTGAGATGTTTGCTTAAGATGTCAAAGCATAAGTCTCCATGATCAAGATGACTTGAATACCGCAAGTCAAAGGAACATCGCACTTAAGCCACAGAAGAACTTCATTGACATATCTATATATGCAGAGAACCATATGAAGTCTTACTACTGGTCACTCCAATGAACTAGTTACCATAACTAGCATCCACGATTAACTCCGGACATCACTATGTCTCCAGCCAGTGAGAATCAGCTGCTTGGATACACCAAGGAGTATACCTCGTGCTAGTCTCGACAGAATTGATGGTGTCCAAATCCATCAATTTATCGACTAGGGATAATTCCGATACATCACAATTACACATGTAGAGATACTCACTAGTTGTGATCCAATCACAAATTCTCTCATGCTGTGAATCGTATCGTGGACATTCAGTAAATGAGTTTAAGATCCAATCAAATACATAAAACATGTATACTCAAATAGTGAATCTTCATTTATCATATAAATGGTTCATACATAAGGCGATTGCCTTAGGACATCTCTCATATATTACTAACACTATCAACTAATTGAATGTTCACACATACATCGAGTTGTTAACACATTAACAAGTATGCATCATATGCATAGCACCCAACTTCACCTCCCTTTACATCGACCTTGGAGAGAGTCCAACAAACCGATGCTCCAGGTTAAAGCCAACCCATTAATCAGGACATAGTTTTAATATGGTTAGAGCGCATTCAACCAATTAGCCCAGCTTGGAGAGAGTCCAACAACCAAAGCTAACGATTGACCTCTGACTCTTACCATATTAGTATTAAACTATTCCATGGTTTGAACATATTCAGGTTCGAGCCGGGCTTGGAGAGAGTCCAACAACCCAAACAAGAAACAGAACTCTGGTTCTAACCATATTAATGGAAGGTGTAGGCTTTAATATTGATTAAGGGTTTTTTATGTCTTATCCTCTTTGCATGCAAATAACTATTATCTACATGGCATGGCATACATGGCATACATCTACATGTCACGACACGCATGGCATAATGTTATGCATCTAATGCAATTACATGGCATACAATTATGTCATGTATATAATTTCCTTATATGTCATAACTATTTATGGAAATAAAATATGTTTAAGATTTGATTCTCCAAATCAAATCATAATTAAATTAGGAAACAAATTTCCAAATCTAATCACATATTTTATTTATGGAATTCTTTGATTAAGGAAAATCTATTTAGGAAACCAATTTCCTAAATCTTTAAAACTACTTATGGAAATTAAATATTTTAAGATTTGATTTCCCAAATCAAATCATGATTAAATTAGGAAACAAATTTCCAGAATCTAATCAAATATTTTATTTATGGAAAATATAAATTTCCATAAATACTTCCAACTTTCCAAAAGTGGAAGATTTCCATAAATACTTCTAGACTTTCCAAAATTGAAAAATTTCCATAAATACTTCTAAATTTCCAAAATTTAGAAAACTTCCAGAAATACATTATGACTATCGCAAAACCATTTTTACGATTATGTCGAAACACAACCTGGGCTCCGATACCACTGTTGAGTTTCCGGCACCGCGGCGTGTGTGTGTTCGATCATGTTTCGTAAACATGAGCACAGCGGAAGCAATTAAAAATAATAAATCTATATTTATTACAACACACACAACACACGCATGCTATTACAACAAGTGTAGACATAACCGTAAATTAAAATTTGTAATAAAAGAAAATTATCTACGTTATACCTTCCGTATGACGTGTAGAGGGAACGACATCAACCGGAACGATCTTCGTAAGAATCGTCTCTATCCGTATCCATGCCGAGCTCCTCGGGATGACTTCGCTAAGTCACGAGCTTCGTCTTCGTACGGGTTACTAGCCTCATGTTGAAGACGACGTGATCGAGAGATGATCATGATCCGAATCCAAATTCGGATCCAAAACGAGTTCTCAAAACTCGCTTCTCCGGAGAGGTATTCGTCAACCGTTTGACGAATCCTTCGTCCTCCACCTCAGAGGATTACCGGAGATCAAATCCCCGGTAAGTTAGCCGCTGTCGGAGCACTAACCGTCGTCCAAACGACGCTCCGACGAGAGGAGGAGAAGCTGTCCAGAAAACTGGACAGCTTGGTGGAGGATATAGGCGCCGGCCAACCAAGGAAAGAAAAGCCTCACCTTGATGCCAAACCTATAGGAGATCACCGGAGGGTCGCCGGAGTGTTCACCGGCTGAAGCTTGGTCGCCGGCAAGGAGCTGGACGGCGGCACCACAAGCTGGGCGGCAACAATGTGTTGGGCGGCAACAACATGTTGGGCGGCTACAACTTGTTGGGCGGCAACAACTTCATTAGGGTTTAGGGTTAGGGTTTAAGCCCTATTTTATAGAGAACTAATTCTCTTAATGGTTAATGGATCATATCCATAAAGCCCGTTAACCCGCTCCATTAAGATAAGTTAAAATAAACCAAACCATGATGGTTTATTTTAAGTTAGAACGAACCGAACCAACTTTTGGTTCATTTGTTTAAAATAAACCAAACCCTTTGGTTTATTCTCATCCATTGGATTAGAACCAAACCATTTTGGTCCATCCATTATGTCTTCATAAGACACAGCCCATCCACGCTTCCATTGCGACTGAAACAATTTCATGCTCGCTTTATGTTTGGTCCAACCAAACATAGTTTCTCTCGGTCTGAGAATCTCATTCTCAAGCTCGTTTTAAATCCTTTGGATTACACTCGTTGTGCGTGTGACCAAATAGGTTCTCGATTTATGTTGGCCGTCTATAATTAACCATTAATTATAGAACGATCATGAGTGGCACCTAGTAGTACATCATGATCCCCAATTAACCGAAAAGATCAACGGTTGATCCAGAACTATTTCTGAAACCCTTCAGTAGCTCGAATGAATCGTGCCCCATTCCCTTCACTCATCTTATACCCACTTGGTTCGGGACATGGTCTATTGTGTCGGTCCCACTAGGTCGACTCGTCACACCTAGCCCAAGTATCATTTCCTCGTCCCCTACTGATTATAGTTACTACAAATGTATCGAAGAGTACCTTACTCTAAACATGTAATGCTTTGGCCAAAGACTTTAGTAAGAATCAGACGAGAGGCCAAGGGTATACATCTCATCGAAAGGAGTGGTGAATCCTTTATAGGCTATTCAAACACCTTTGATCACTTCGACTTATACCCAATCATCCCGGGTCCACATCTCCTTAGAGATGTTTGCTTAAGATGTCAAAGCATAAGTCTCTATGATCAAGATGACTTGAATACCGCAAGTCGAAGGAACATCGCACTTAAGCCACAGTAAGAACTTCATTGACATATCTATATATGCAGAGAACCATATGAAGTCTTACGGCTGGTCACTCCAATGAACTAGTTACCATAACTAGCATCCACGATTAACTCCGGACATCACTATGTCTCCAGCCAGTGAGAATCAGCTGCTTGGATACACCAAGGAGTATACCTCGTGCTAGTCTCAACAGAATTGATGGTGTCCAGATCCATCAATTCATCGACTAGGGATAATTCCGATACATCACAATTACACATGTAGAGATACTCACTAGTTGTGATCCAATCACAAATTCTCTCATGCTGTGAATCGTATCGTGGACATTCAGTAAATGAGTTTAAGATCCAATCAAATACATAAAACATGTATACTCAAATAGTGAATCTTCATTTATCATATAAATGGTTCATACATAAGGCGATTGCCTTAGGACATCTCTCATATATTACTAACACTATCAACTAATTGAATGTTCACACATACATCGGGTTGTTAACACATTAACAAGTATGCATCATATGCATAGCACCCAACTTCACCTCCCTTTACATCGACCTTGGAGAGAGTCCAACAAGCCGATGCTCCAGGTTAAAGCCAACCCATTTATCGGGACATAGTTTTAATATGGTTAGAGCGCATTCAACCAATTAGCCCAGCTTGGAGAGAGTCCAACAACCAAAGCTAACAATTGACCTCTGACTCTTACCATATTAGTATTAAACTATTCCATGGTTTGAACATATTCGGGTTCGAGCCGGGCTTGGAGAGAGTCCAACAACCCAAACAAGAAACGAAACTCTAGTTCTAACAATATTAATGGAAGGTGTAGGCCTTAATATTGTTTAAGGGTTTTTATGTCTCATCCTCTTTGCATGCAAATAACTATTATCTACATGGCATGACATACATGGCATACATCTACATGTCACGACACGCATCGCATAATGTTATGCATCTAATGCAATTACATGGCATACAATTATGTCATGTATATATTTCCTTATATGTCATAACTATTTATGGAAATAAAATATGTTTAAGATTTGATTCTCTAAATCAAATCATAATTAAATTAGGAAACAAATTTCCAAATCTAATCACATATTTTATTCATGGAATTATTTGATTAAGGAAAATCTATTTAGGAAACCAATTTCCTAAATCATTAAAACTACTTATGGAAATAAAATATTTTAAGATTTGATTTCCCAAATCAAATCTTGATTAAATTAGGAAAAAAATTTCCAGAATCTAATCAAATATTTTATTTATGGAAAATATCAATTTCCATAAATACTTCCAACTTTCCAAAAGTGGATGATTTCCATAAATACTTCTAGACTTTCCAAAATTGAAAAATTTCCATAAATACTTCTAAATTTCCAAAATTAGAAAATTTCCAGAAATACATTATGACTATTGCAAAACCATTTTACGATTATGTCGAAACACAACCTGGGATCTGATACCACTGTTGGGTTTCCGGCACCGCGGCATGTGTGTGTTCGATCATGTTTCGTAAACATGAATACAGCGGAAGCAATAAAAATAATAAATACTCCTATTTATTACAACACACACAACACACGCATGCATATTACAACAAGTGTAGACATAACCGTAAATTTAAATTTGCAATAAAAGGAAATTTATCTACGTTATACCTTTCGTATGACGTGTAGCGAGAACGGCATCAACCGGAACGATCCTCGCTAGAATCGTCTCTATCCGTATCCACACCAAGTTCCTCGGGATGACTTCGCTAAGCCACGAGCTTCGTCTTCGTACGGGTTACTAGCCTCGTGTTGAAGACGACGTGATCGAGAGATGATCACGATCCGAATCCAAATTAGGATCCAAAACGAGTCCTCAAAACTTGCTTCTCCGGAGAGGTATTCGTCAACCGATTGACGAATCCTTCATCCTCCACCTCAGAGGATTACCGGAGATCGAATCCCCGGTAAGTTATCCGCTGTCGGAGCTCTAACCGTCGTCCAAACGATGCTCCGACAAGAGGAGAAGAAGCTGTCCAGAAAACTGGACAGCTTGGTGGAGGAGTAGGCGCCGGCCAAAACAAGGAAGCCAAGTGCTCACCTTTTCACCGAGGCCTAGGAAGATCACCGGAGGGTCGCCGGAGGGTTCACCGGCTGAAGCTTGGACGCCGGCAAGGAGATGGACGGCAGCACACAAGCTGGGCGACGCCAATGGAGTTGACGCCAACAAGAGGAAGGGGTTTGGGCGGCCAATCTTGATTAGGGCTTTGGATTAGGGTTTAAGCCCTATTTTATAGAGAACTAATTCTCTTAATGGTTAATGGATCATATCCATAAAGCCCATTAACCCGCTCCATTAAGATAAGTTAAAATAAACCAAACCATGATGGTTTATTTTAAGTTAAAACGAACCGAACCAACTTTTGGTTCATTCGTTTAAAATAAACCAAACCCTTTGGTTTATTCTCCTCCATTGGATTAGAACCAAACCATTTTGGTTCGTCCATTATGTCTTCATAAGACACGGCCCATCCACGCTTCCATTGCGACTGAAACGATTTCATGCTCGCTTTATGTTTGGTCCAACCAAACCTAGTTTCTCTCGGTCTGAGAATCCCATTCTCAAGCTCGTTTTAAATCCTTTGGATTACGCTCGTTGTGCGTGTGACCAAATAGGTTCTCGGTTTATGTTGGCCATCTATAATTAACCATTAATTATAGAACGATCATGAGTGGCACCTAGTAGTACATCATGATCCCCAATTAACCGAAAAGATCAACGGTTGATCCAGAACTATTTCTGAAACCCTTCCGCAGCTCGAATGATTCGTGCCCCATTCCCTTCAGATTATACAAATACATACAAATGTAAACTAGTATAATCAACATATACTAACATAAAGAACATAAGCTAGCATATCAATAAGAACATGCAAAGAATAATAATGAAAGTTGTAAAACTTTTATACCTCTTGATCTTCTATCGTATGTCCTAACTGAAAGGGTTGATCCGGAAGCTCTGATACCAATTTAAGGGATTTCCCTTGTCGAGTCCGTGAGGGGAAACTTCGCTTCCCCTTCGCCTCGGTTGCTTGACCATGGTGATCCCTTCAATGTCCCCGGATTAAAAATTTAATCCTAGACAAAAGGGATTCCCAAAACAACCAAGTCATCGTCGTGCTATTCGTTTAGAGATGTCACTTGAACAAACTAGTTGTTCAAGCGACCATTCTCTATTCTACGAGTAACCGCGGAATAGACGATGTCCGGATCGCCGGTTTTTGTGTTTATACTCGGGATCCAAGTATTATTTAGCCTATTTACAGAAATATAACATGCTTATATTTTGAAAAACAAACACAAGCAATGAATAAAAGAGATAGAAGAATAGTTATACCTCTTGGTCTTCTAATGTATGACCCTCCTCCTTTTGGACGTCGTGTGGGCGACGATCCACCAAAAGTCGAAGCTCCTAGATCGCAAAACTTCCTTCCTTGCTTTTCCCAAGCAAGAGGAAGAAGAGAAACAATATTTTTCTCCTTCAAAAACTCAACCAACAAAGAACTATAGAAGTTCTTGCCGCCGGCCAACTAGAAGGAGAAGAAGATGATGGAAAACTACCAAGACACCAAGGGAAACCCTATATCTTGTTTCCACCACCTAAGGAGAAGAGAGGGGAGTGTTTTGGGTGCTGGCCAAGGGCTGGGAAGGGCTGGAATAGCTGCTGGATGTTGGCCACAAGGCAAGAAAGAAGAAGGAAAACTTGCCTTATTTGGTGCCACCCTTGCTTCCAAACCCTAACCCTAATTCCAATCCTATCTCAACTAGGATTGCCCTATTCTTGCCGCCCAAGCCTTGCTCCCTCTCTATCATGTTATCCACGACCACTTCCCATGCCCTCCTTTTATAGAGTTAGGGATAAGTCATGAATTAATCTCCTCCATTGGTTCTAGGGATTTAATCTCAACCGTCGGATCTAGAGATTTAATCCCAACCATCGGATCTTAGAGATTTAATCTCTACCAATGGATCTTAGTGTTTTGTTTCTATCCATTGGATCTAAGCATCTTGAGGTGTTAATGGGCTACATTAGGGACCATGAGGAGGAGTTGGGTCTTGGCCACCCATGGATCAAGCCCACATAAAGTCCGATCCACTAATGATGATCCAATCCACTAAAGGTTCATCATTGATCTACCTCACCAACCCCCATATGATAATATGGGCTCCATATATTATTTGTACATTTTCTCCCCGTGTTTAAGATCTCGAATGTCTGTCGATTAATTAATTTACTGACCATTAATTAATCGACATCTAACTCCTTGAGTAGTACCACTCAACCTTTTCATCATGCCGGACCAAGTCCACCTGCAGGGTTTACATGATGAACCTTATGAGCTCCTCAAGGGGACATCATCATCCTAATATATAGGACACGGTTTCCTCCTATAATTAACGACACACCATATAAATAATATCATCTCCCAACTTACCGAGTCTATCGATTTAATCTATAAATCTCGCCCATTGGTAAATCAAAGAGATGAGTACCAAGTATATGTGCCCGTTATTATATCGGGATTAAGAGCATGTACTAAATAATATCTGAGGTCCGATTCGATTATGTAGTCAGCAATAAATCGAATCACCTCTGTGTCGGTCCTGCTCAATACACACAAAGTGCACTAGTGTGATTCTATGGTCAAGACAAACCAATACCAAATCACACTACAACCATTCCGATGGTTTGTCCAAAGCCATCTCGGTTGTGAGCCTTTACTTATACTTTACAAGGAGCCGATAACATGATCTCCCGTGTGACACCACACACCATGTTATCTACAATGTAACGTATTAGACAATATGTATAAATATATGCAAACAATGATCATGTGATTCTTATTTCAAAATAAAGATGTTCATACAAAAGAGCTAGGCTTTCAGTATACATCCCAACAATCTCCCACTTATACTAAAAGACTATGCTGTCCTTATACTGCCATACATCTGATTCCCCTTCCCTCCACATGCCTATCAAAGCTCTCGCTAGAAGGGCCTTAGTGAAAGGGTCTACCAGGTCATCCTCTGATGCAATCTAGGCGACAACAACTTCTACCTCCTTTACGATTTCTCGTATCAGGTGGTACTTGCGCTCTATGTGTTTACTAGCCTAATGGGCTCGTGGTTCCTTCGAGTTTGCAACTGCACCACTATTATCACAATAAATTGTGATAGTTCTGGGCAAACCAGGAATCACATCCAAGTCCATCAGAAGTTCTGAGCCAGCCATACTTCTTTGGCCGCCTCATAGGTGCCACATACTCGGCTTCCATGGTGGAGTCCCGCCACATTTCTGGGCACTCCTCCATACAATGGCTCCACCTCCCAAAGTAAACACAAAACCGAGGTAGACTTACTATTATCCCTATCGATTGGAAATCGAATCCAGTGTAACCCACAGGAGTAATTGTGCCTTAAACTAGCATATAATCCCTAGTCCTTCTCAGGCACTACAATATATGCTTTACCGCAGTTCAATGTCCCTGTCCTGGATTACTCTGATATCTACTGACCATGCCTACGGCAAAGTAGATATCTGGTCTCGTACAGAGCATCGCATACATGAGGCTTCCTACTGCCGAAGCATAAGGAACCGCCTTCATCTCCTCTATCTCCTCAGATGATCTAGGACACATCTCCTTAGATAAAGGAACTCCATGCCTGAAAGGTAGAAAACCCTTCTTGGAGTTCTGCATGCTAAGACGATCCAAAATCATGTCTATGTATGAAGCTTGGGATAAACACAACAACCTTGATCCCAAGGTTGTGACCCACTTCTCTCAAGTCCTTCAAAACTGTTTGGACAACCATACCCCTACGTCTGATAACACTCTGATATTGTTGCCAACTACAAAAATGTCATCTACGTATAGTACAAGAAATACCAATACGTTTCCGTCACATCCATTGTATACACAAGACTCATCTGGACTTTGAATAAATCCATAAGTCTGGATTTACCTCATCAAAGAGGATGTTCCAAGACCTCAAAGCTTGCTTCAGTCCATCAGCGGACCGATTAAGCTTACATACAATACACTCTTTGCCTTTAGCAATGAATCCCTCTGGTCGCTTCATGTAGATGGATTCCTCAAGACTTCCACTAAGGAATGCTGTCTTGATATCCATCTGTCACACCTCATAATCCATATGAGTTGCTATGCATAAGAGATCCCAGACCTGTCTTGAATCCATAGATTCAATCTCAGTATTCATTGCACTTTGCAAAGATGCTGTATTTATATCTTGGATTGCCTTTTCGTATGTCTAGGGATCAGGTTCATATTTGCTAGGGACCAAATCAGAAGATTTGTCCAAAAACATGAATCTAAGAGGTTGTCTAACAACCCTCCCACTACGCCGAGGTATCTTCTGTGTAACCTATGTGACACGTGGTGCAGTGACATGTGGTATGTCCTCTTGTACCGGTGGTACTAAAGAAGTGACTTCCCTTTTTAACTCCTCCAGAACAATTTTACCTTTGGGCTTGTGTCTTAACACATAGTCTTCCTCTAGAAATCTGGCATTCATGTTAACGATCACCCTCTGATCTCTAGGACTATAAAACAAGTCAGAATAACTCATCATCGATCTAACCATCTCCATAAGAGTCCTATTCCTTCGCTCTGCTACACCGTTCTGCTTGGGTGTGCCAGGTGCAGTCAATTGGGATTGAATCCCAACCTCTAATAAGTAGTTCCTAAACTCTCCCAAGAGGTTGTCACCACCATGATCAGATCGTAGTGTCATCCACATCTTGAATAATCATCTACAAAAGAGACGAAATATTCAAGATTACCTCTTGCCTAGATAGCCATAGGACCACACAAATCAGAATGAACCATTTCTAACACATCTTTGGCTCTATACCCCTTGGCCTTAAAAAGGCCTCTTGGTCATCTTACCTTCCAAGCAAGATTCGTAGGTTGGGAGATCCTCCACCACTAATGAACCCAAAGGTCCATCAGCTATCAACCTTTGAATTCTGCTTACGTTAATGTGACCAAGCCTAAGAAGCCAAAGATATGTTTGGTTCATCTTCGAAGGTTCTTTTCTCTTATTGGAATTAGAAGATGAGTTATTAACTTCAATTTGCATCGTGGGAGGTTTTGGTTCAAATTTCCTTTCAATGTACCTGAATAGATATTCTCCCTATTCCTTTTTATAACAACTCTGTCATTAAAAGAAATAGAATATCCATCCATAATAATTTAGAAACTGAAACTAAATTCTTTCTAAATAAAGGTACATAAAGGGAATTTTCCAGAACCAAAGTTTTATTATTCTCAAGAGATAACTAAAACTTCTCCCACTACAAAGGTTCACCTTCATGGCATTGCCCAAAATGGTAATCTCCCCTTTAGCTAGTCGTTGGGTTTCCTGAAACCCCTGCAAAGTGTTGCAAACATGATTAGTGGCTCTCATATCTACACACTAGGTGCCGGTAGATAACACCGCTAATCATGTTTCAACGACTAGTCCAAAGGATATACCTTTGTTCTATTTTGGACTGGGACAGTCCTTCTTCCAATGTCCATCCTGCTTAAAGTACTTGCCTTTCGGCTTCTTCACTCCTCCCTGAGATCCTCCCACCACCTTTTCTCCACCTTGTTTCTTCTTCTTCTTGCCTTTCGGCTTAGAAGTAGAAACCTTTTTGAGCAACCATGGCTTGAGGACACTCTTCGATGAGTGCATACTTGTACTCCTTAGCAGATAAGACAATATCTAGATTCTTTTCCAATCAACATTATTTGGGTACAGTAAGTTTATTTCTTTTTGTATCATAGTAAGTGGACTAAAAGTCATTTTTGAAAATCCTAAGAATCACATAGATCATTACTTTAGATTTCAAAAAATTATTGATTCCTCAAACAATAAAATTTCGAAATCAACCAACACCTCAAATCACCGAGAATATCGCATGCCACGATAGTGTGGACGTATACGAATTCTACATTTGTAAGAGGAGGTTTTACCCATTAATTTTATTATCTTGTCAACCTTACTTTTTGACAAATAAAATTAATAGTTGGTTCCTCTTTGGCCCTACAAATAAAAGCAGTGACTCCGATGGGGAGGATACTTTTTATTTGCATCTAAGTGTGCACCATTACACGGTACTAAGGGAATTATTTTGGATTATGTGCCTTACCGATGGGGAAGTACACACGCTCCTAAATAATTTCCTATAACCATTATTTGACCTAGTGATCCACAAACAAACTCATCCGATGGGGAGGAAGGCACTCAGAGCCGACGCTCAAGTTTGTTGCATCACATGTCAAATTGTAATGGAGGCCGCGGGAATTAATTAAAATATCCCTCTCCCACTTAGTAAATTGAAAATGAGGAATTTTCAAGCACACACAACATGCTTATTATTACTGTAGATTTCAATAAAAATTATTGATTCCTCAAACAATAAAATTTTGAAATCAACCAACACCTCAAACACCGAGAATATTGCATGACACGATAGTGTGGACGTATACGAATTCTACATTTGTAAGAGGACGTTTAACCCATTAATTTTATTATCTTGTCAACCTTACTTTTTGACAAATAAAATTAATAGTTGGTTCCTCTTTGGCCCTACAAATAAAACTACTTTTTATTTGCATCTAAGTGTGCACCATTACACGGTACTAAGGGAATTATTTCGGATTATGTGTCTTACCGCTGTGGAAGTACACACGCTCCTAGATAATTTCCTATAACCATTATTTGACCTAGTGATCCGCAAACAAACCCATCCGATGGGGAGGAAGGCACTCAGAGCCGACGCGCAAGTTTGTTTGCATCACTTGTCAAATTGTAATGGAGGCCGTGGGAATTTATAAAATTATCCCTCTCCAACTTAGTAATTTAAAATTGAGGAATTTTCCTAGCCTACGACATGCATATTAAACAAAAAGCAATAAATATGAAAAATAAATTATTTTCCAACTATTATGGCTTTTGTCTTCAATATGACTCCCGTCGCATCGCCATCTCGTCTGCTCCTCCTACGCCATGTACGAGCCATCCGGAGATCCGAGCCGAGACTAAATCCTATTTTAATTTACATCCATCGATCCTATACTCCACGAGGGAGTGTACATGAAATCTAGATCGAAAGTAAAATAAAATAAAGAGCGGCTAAACAATGCCGTATTTAATTTACAAAAACTAAATACTAGCCTCGTCAACCCCGAGGATTCAACAAAATAAACATTTACACACATACAATCACATACACACATGCCATAATAGTGGATCTTATGCTCGCAACCAAAGAGTTAAACTACGCATATCCTACTATTATCCGACACATATAATATATGAAAAAGTGCATAAAATTAACCAATCCTAAACACACAAAAACCGAAACCTTGGCTCATACCAATTGAAAGGGTTGATCCGGAAGCTCGATACCAATTTAAGGGATTTCCCTTGTGTGAACTTCTCGGTTGCTTGACCATGGTGATCCTTCAATGTCCCATTTAATCCTAGACAAAGGATTCCCAAAACAACCAAGTCATCGTCGTGCTATTCGTTTAGAGATGTCACTTGAACAAACTAGTTGTTCGGCGACCATTCTCTATTCTCTACAGTAGCAGCGGAATAAACGATGTCCGGATCGCGGTTTTGTGTTTATACTCGGGATCCAAGTATTATTTAGCCTATTTACAGAAATATAACATGCTTATATTTTGAAAAACAAACACAAGCAATGAATAAAAGAGATAGAAGAATAGTTATACCTCTTGGTCTTCTAATGTATGACCCTCCTCCTTTTGGGCGTCGTGTGGCGACGATCCACCAAAAGTCGAAGCTCCTAGATCATAAAACTTCCTTCCTTGCTTTTCCCAAGCAAGAGGAAGAAGAGAAACAATATTTTCTCCTTCAAAACTCAACCAACAAAGAACTATAGAAGTTCTTGCCACTTGCCAACTAGAAGGAGAAGAAGATGATGGAAAACTACCAAGACACCAAGGAAACCCTATATCTTGTTTCCACCACCTAAGGAGAAGAGAGGGGAGTGTTTTGGGCGCCAAGGGCTGGGAAGGGCTGGAATAGCTGCTGGACGTTGGCCACAAGGCAAGAAAGAAGAAGGAAAACTTGCCTTATTTGGTGCCACCCTTGCTTCAAACCCTAACCTAATTCCAATCCTATCTCAACTAGGATTGCCCTATTCTTGCCCAAGCCTTGCTCCTCTCTATCATGTTATCCACGACCACTTCCATGCCCTCCTTTTATAGAGTTAGGGATAAGTCATGAATTAATCTCCTCCATTGGTTCTAGGGATTTAATCTCAATTGTCGGATCTAGAGATTTAATCTAAACCGTCGGATCTTAGAGATTTAATCTCTACCTATGGATCTTAGTGTTTTGTTTCTATCCATTGGATCTAAGAACCATGAGGTGTTAATAGGCTACATTAGGGACCATGAGGAGGAGTTGGGTCTTGGCCACCCATGGATCAAGCCCACATAAAGTCCGATCCACTAATGATGATCCAATCCACTAAAGGTTCATCATTGATCTACCTCACCAACCCCCATATGATAATATGGGCTCCATATATTATTTGTACATTTTCTTCCGTGTTTAAGATCTCGAATGTCCGTCGATTAATTAATTTACTGACCATTAATTAATCAACATCTAACTCCATGAGTAGTACCACTCAACCTTTTCATCATGCCGGACCAAGTCCACCTGCAGGGTTTACATGATGAACCTTATGAGCTCCTCAAGGGGACATCATCATCCTAATATATAGGACACGATTTCCTCCTATAATCAACGACACACCATATAAATAATATCATCTCCCAACTTACCGAGCCTATCGATTTAATCTATAAATCTCGCCCATTGGTAAATCAAAGAGCTGACTACTAAGTATCTGTGCCCGTTATTATATCGGGATTAAGAGCATGTACTAAATAATATACGAGTCGATTCGATTATGTGTCGACAATAAATCGAATCACCTCTAAGTCGGTCCTGCTCAATACACACAAAGTACACTAGTGTGATTCTATGGTCAAGACAAACCAATACTAAATCACACTACAACCATTCCGATGGTTTGTCCAAAGCCATCTCGGTTGTGAGCCTTTACTTATACTTTACAAGGAGCCGATAACATGATCTCCCGTGTGACACCACACACCATGTTATCTACAATGTAACGTATTAGACAATATGCATAAATATATGCAAACAATGATCATGTGATTCTTATTTCAAAATAAAGATGTTCATACAAAAGAGCTAGGCTTTCAGTATACATCCCAACACTAACCTCCTTGTAGACTTCGTGTGGGTGAAGATCCTCCACAAGTTGAAGCTTCCTAGATCTTCTTCAATCTAAAGAAAGAAGAACTCTCTTTCCCTTCTTTCTTGAGCCAACCACCAATCCACAAAGGATTGATGCCGCCGGCCCCAAGAATAGAGAGAACATAATGGAAACAACCAAGGAACCGAACTAGGGACAAACCCTAGTTTTGGTGCCGCCGGCCAAGATGGAGAGAAGAGGAGAAAGGGAATATGTTGGGCGCTGGCTACGGTGGAGGGAATAGAGGAAGGAGTCAGCCACAACCTAGGAAGAGGAAGAGCTCCTCTCCTATAGTTGCCGCCCACCTTCCTTGCATACCCTAGCCGCCCAACCATAGGAACCAAACCCTAATTAGGGTTTCCGCCTTAGGTCTTCTTGCCGCCCAACCAAGGTGGAAGGAGGAGATCTAAACCGGCCACCTTTCCTAGGAAGAAGAAGAACTCTTCCACAAGATGCCGCCTACTCCTTCCAAACCTTGGCCGCCCAACCCAAAAGGAGCCAAACCCTAATTAGGGTTTCCTCCTTAGGGTTTCTTGCTGCCCAAGCCATCCAACTCCATCAACTATGCGCCGGCCATGGAAGAGGGGATAGAAGGATAGAATGTGGACCAACCAAGGTAGAGAGGTAGAAGGAAGGGACCGACCATGCCTTAGGAAGAAGAAGAAACTCTTCTTCCAATTGTTGCCGCCCCATGCCTATCTCCCAAACCCTAGCTGCCCAAAATAATCTAAAACAACTAGGGTTCCTAGCCTCCAAAGGAAGCAAACCCTAATCCCCTAAACCATCCATCATCAATCAAAAAACTTTCTTCTTTTTTGCCGCCCAACCCATAGCCACCCTTTTATAGAGTTAGGGTTTAGGCCTTGGTTTAATCTCCACCGTCGATTCTAGGGTTTTAATCTCAACCGTCGGATCTAGAGATTTAATCTCAACTGTCGGTTCTAGGGTTTTAATCCCAACCGTCGGATCTAGAGATTTAATCTCAACCATCGATTCTAGGGTTTTAATCCCAACCGTCAGATTTAGAGATTTAATCTCAACCGTCGGTTCTAGGGTTTTAATCCCAACCGTCGGATTTAGAGATTTGTTTTCCACCATTTGATCTAGACTTCATGAGGTTTATATTAGGCTATGATAGGGACCATGAGGAGGAGTTGGGTCTTGGCCACCCGATGGATCGGAACCACACAAACTTGATCCATCAATGATGTTCCATTCCACTAGAGGATCATCATCGAACTACCTCACCAACCCCCATAAATTAATATGGGCTCCATATATTATTTGTACATCCATCTTCCCGTGTTTAAGATATCGAATGTCTGTCAATTAATTGATTTGCTGATCATCAATTAATTAACATCTAACTCCTCGAGTAGTACCACTCAACCTTATCATCATGTTGACTAAGTCAACCTGCAGGGTTTACATGATGAACCTTATGAGCTCCTCAAGGGGACATCATCAACCTAATACATAGGACACGGATTCCTCCTATAATTAACGGCACGCCATGTAAATAATATCATTTCCCAACTTACCGGGCATATTGATTTAATCCATAGAAATCTCACCCTCTGGTAAATCAAAAAAAAAAAATACTAAGTACATGTGTCCGTTATTATATCGGGATTAAGAGCATGTACAACATAATATCCGAGGTCCGATTCAATTATGTAGTCAGCAACAAATTGAATCACCTCTATGTCGGTCCTGCTCAATACACCTAAGTGTACTAGTGTAACTTTATGTTCAAGACAAAACAATACCAAGCTACACTACAACCATGCCAATGGTTTGTCCAAAACCATCTTGGTTGTGAGCCTCTACTTATACTCTACAAGGGACTGATAACATGATCTTCTGTGCCACACCCAAGCACCATGTTATCTACAATGTAAAGTATTAGACAATATGCACATATATAAATATAAAGTGCAAACAATGATCATGTGATTCTTATTTCAAAATAATGATGTTCATACAAAAGAGCTAGGCTTTCAGTATACATCCCAACACTTGGAGCATCCGAGGGACCGCCGGACGAGGAGCTTGGAGTGAAGCCGGAGGAAGTAGACTTCAGGGCGAGATGCGAAGGATGGAGCTGCAGAGCCGTACGCTTGGTGCATCCGAGGGACGTGGTCGGACGAAGATAACTTCAAAGGCGAGGGACTCCGAGGGATGAGTGTGAACGAATGTAACCCGGGAAGGGGTAGTAGCTCTTAGGTGAAACTTGGCCATTTGGCTAAGGGTCGGATGAGATTTCCCGACATCAGTCGACTGCCATGTAATAGCAGTCGACTGCTCTGAGTCGAACGGAGTTCGACTGGTATAAGACTAGGGTTTTGACCCAAGCAGTCGACTGCGATGGACTGGCAGTCGACTACCGAGGGATGGAAGTCGACTGACAACACTGTGCTCGGGCACAGAATAGAGTCGAGCTCGCAGAGCACTCGACTGGTCGAGCATCAGTCGACTGATGGCAATATCAGTCGACTGATGCCAGTGCCGTTGGATGGAATCCAACGTGGAAAACAACCATTATTGGGCAATGGCTACAGGACCAGTCGACTGATAGGGACATCAGTCGACTGCTCCTGTGTCAACGGGAAGATACCCTCTTCCTCTATAAAGAGGAAGGGTATGGGGCTTTGGGGGGGGGGGGGGGGGGTAAATGCTTGAACTCCCAACTACTCCCAAAGTGCCCTAAATGGTTTTCCACTCTTCTACTTGTTCTAATCTTCATTCTATTGTAGAAGAGTGATCCTTGTGTAAAAGAGGTTACCTCCACCTAGCTTTGTGCAAATGAGAGATCTAGTGAAAGATTAAGGAGTGATTCACCTTGGACGAATCAGACCGTGGATTAGCGGCATAGCCGTGAACCACATTACATTTCGGTGTTTGCATTGTTTGTATTCTTGCTTATATTTTGCTTTGTCTTTATCTATTTGTATTTGCATATTCCGCTTGTGCTAATCTTGTTTGTAGAAGAGCTAATTACTTCATACAACGAAAGAGGGCTATTCACCCCCCTCTAGCCGGCCGATCGATCCCCTACATGTTTTTCTAATATGTCATCGAATAGTGCTGGTATTATTGCCATGGTCGAAAACTGCCTGGAAATAACCTCGATTCTATAGCGCATAATTTCCTTCTCCAGCGGTCGAGACAATACCAATAAGGACATCAGGGTGGCACTGGACTTCCTGCTGAGTGCATCGACCACTTTGTTTGCCTTGCCAGGATGGTAAAAGATCTCGCAGTCATAGTCCTTCACGAGCTCCAGCCATCTGCGTTGTCTCATTTTGAGGTCCTTCTGTGTAAAGAAATACCGCAGACTCCGGTGATCCGTATAAATCTTGCACTGTGCTCCATACAGATAGTGCCTCCATACCTTGAGAGCGATGACCACAGCTTCTAGCTCTAAATCGTGAGTGGGATAGTTCTTTTCATGTTCCTTGAGTTGCCTAGAGGCATAGGCAATAACTTTACCCCTCTTCATTAGTACAACTCCGAGTCCCAATCTGGAGGCATTGCTGTACATGTCGAAGCTCTTGTCGTTCTCTGGGAGAGTAAGGATTGGAGCACTTGTAAGTCTCCTTTTCAGCTCCAAGAAACTCTTCTCACATTCCTCCGTCCATACATACTTCTTGTTCTTCCGGGTGAGAACTGTCATAGGTGTTGCTATTCTGGCGAAGTCTTCTATGAATTTCCGATAATAGCCCACTAATCTGAGAAAACTCCTCACTTCGCTAGCATTCTTTGGCCTGCTCCAGTTACTCACAGCTTCAATCTTTCTTGGGTCTACCATAACTCCATCTTTGGATATAATAAGACCCAGAAAAGATACTTGATTGAGCTAGAATTCACATTTGGAGAACTTGGCATATAGTTGTTTTTCTCGAAGAATCTGTAATACCATCTTCAGGTGTTTTGCATGCTCTTCTTGATTTCTCGAATAGACTAGGATATCGTTAATGAAGACGATCACGAACTTGTCAAGAAACGCCGAGAATACCCGATTCATCAAGTCCATGAACATAACAGGAGCATTCGTCACTCCAAAAGGAATGACTACGAACTCATAATGTCCGTATCTTGTTCGGAAAGTTGTCTTCGGTATATCATCTGGTTTCACTTTCATTTGATGATAGCCAGATATGAGGTCAATCTTTGAAAAGACAGTGGCACCTTTTAACTGGTCGAACAGATCGTCAATCCGTGGTAAAGGGTACCTATTCTTGATCGTCACATTATTTAGCGCTCGGTAGTCTATGCACAGGCGCATAGTCCCATCCTTCTTCTTTACGAATAGTACCGGAGCTCCCCCATAGAGAGTGACTAGGGCGAATAAAACCCTTGTCGAGTAACTCCTGTAGCTGTCCCTAAAGTTCCTTCAATTCGGTCGGCGCCATCCGGTAAGGTGCTTTAGAGATCGGGTGAGTACCAGGAATTAATTCGATCTCAAATTCAATTTCCCTATCAGGGGCTAACCCTGGTAGTTCATCAGGAAATACCTCTGGGTAGTGGCATACCACTGTGACATCTTCTAGCTTCTGGTCCTCGGCTTGACTTGTATCAACCACATGTGCTAGAAACCCAGTGCATCCCCTGTCTAACATCTTGCGTGCCTTTAGAGCTGATAAGAATTTATAGGTTCTGTTCCTTGGCTCTCCAATGAATTCAAACATAGGTTCTGGCCAGGTGAAGACCACTTTTCTCTTACGACACTCGATCGAAGCACCGTACTTGCTTAAGAAATCCATGCCCAATATGACATCATAATCCTACATGTCGAGCACTATCAGATCACAGTAGAGTTCTCTGTCTGCAATTCTGATGGGTGCGACTCGTAGCATATGAGTAGAAGGCATCACTTCTCTTGAGGGCAGGGTCGTTAAGAACTCGCAATCCAAAACTTGCGGGGGTATGTCAATCTTCTTTGTGAAAGGCATAGAGACAAACGAGTGTGTTGCACCAGTATCAAATAATACAAGAGAGTACGTCGATGTAAAATAATTATCCGACTGCGGATAACAGCAGAATCGTTCGCCACGTCTTCCTTAGTGAGAGAGAAAACCCTGGCATTCGTCGCAACTGGCGGGGCTTCCAATCTCTTGGCTTATCCGGTACCTTCTATTGCGGCTTGCATCCGTGTAGCCGTGAAGGAGCACTCATCGGGCATATTGAGGAGGTACCGAACCAGTAGGGCAATCCTTGACTGCGGTCCTTCCACCACAATGGTAGCATCTATTTGTGCCCTTGTAGCATACCCCGGTATGTGGCTTCCCACATGTAGTACATTGGGGAATCTTGGCTTGTTTGTTCGCTGGACCACCTTTAGAGTCGTTCCATTGTTTCCTCTTGCCACTGTGGTTTCCTTTCCAGCTACTCGAGCTTTCGACCTCTTGGTCGCCTTGACTCTTGCCTTCACTCACGCCTTCTTTCTCGGTTAATATTTTTCGTAGTGCTCGTGATTAGGCACTATCGAACATCTCCTCCGTGGTCTACCTATTCACTCCGCCACCACGCTCGTAGAGCTCTCTGTGCCTGAGCATCTTCAACATAAGTCCGACTTTCTTTTCTCAGGTCGACCAACTCTCAAGATAGGCGCAAGTAGTCGATTGAATCTTTTCACCGCTTCGTTAACTGGTAGGTCACCTTGCCTGAACCCGGTGAAATCATCGTAGTGCTTGTTGGTCACTCGCATATGGAAGAATTCTTCGAAAAATTCAGCTTCGAAGTCCGTCCATCTCATTTGGTTTACTTTCCTCTTTGCTTTAATTCTTTCCCACCACATTCGAGCATCTCCAGAAAGGCAAAAGGATGCGCACTTAATCTTTTCATGTTCAGGCTAATCCAGCAGCTCTACTATGCTTTCCACCATTTTGAACCAGGACTGGGCATCCCATGGTTCACAATTACCCAAGAAATTCTCCGGTTTCAGCCTTTGCCACTGGATCAGGTAAGCTTCTGGTCGAACTATCGGGCCAGAGCCTCCTAGTGATACTGGTGTAGCTGCAGGCCTATATGGATGCGCCTGCTAGTCCCCTAGTGGTCCACTAGGGTTTTCCTACTGAGTCATTAAGGCATTTATCACTTTCTGTTGTTCAGCGACTTGACGCTGGAGTTCAGTAACCACCTGCATAAGATCCGGTGGAGATTCTGTCTCACTGACTCCATTACCGTGTCTTCTGGCCATGTTTAACTTCATAAATGATAAAAAAATGCCGACATAAGTTTATCATCCTTACTTATATTCATGCATACCCAACTAAAAATATTTCTTAGCGTATATATATCATACATGAAATAAATAGAGTAGGCATAGAATGTCTTACTTGGAGCGGCAGGATGGAAGCTTGATGTGTGTGTAGTGGAAAGGCAGAATTGGGCTCTGATACTACCTGTAACGCCCGCCCTTCCTATCCTCCTAACACACATCCTATAGACGGGCGGCGGCGCTACGCGATCATACATTCAGGCATATAATAGCGGAAGCATTTAAAAACTTTACAAGTTTTAACTCTAATTACATTAACCCAATAAACCTAACAATTTAATCATGGCAAAAGGTCTTAGCAATTTATTTAACTAAACATGTATTAACCATTTCAAGGTTCATAAAAATAAACATGAGTAACAACCATAGAAAGCATTAATGTCTCCTAATAGTTTACACATAAACTAAAAATCATGCATAAGTCCGTATATGAAAAATGATCTCGTCCACCATGCCACTGCCACACACATCTTTGCCCCTCCTGCTGCTCCCTTTAATTTATCCATTCCTTGCCCTTTTTTGCAGTACAAGAAAAGTAAACTGTAAGCACATAGGCTTAGTAAGGTCCTTTCCTACTCACAAAAACATGCATCAAGAATTAAACGTAAAGTAATTACATGTTCGTTTAAACAACATATGAGCACAACATTTATTTAAAGTAGAGACATGATGAATTTAGGAAAAGAACATAAACTTAGCATTTTCATCGCAACAGTACATTGTCTCTAAACGTGATAATTTGATGAACATAAAAAGGTATATGCAGGATGCTCTTTGAAAACATATAGTTTATATACTTAAATAGAATCTCAACATATTGGGCCCGATATTGTACCACATACATCATTCGCGCCCATGCTAAATAGATCCGAGGTAGCTAATCCCGAACCTACCAGGTTACTAGGTCCGTACTATGTCCGTCGACCTAGGGGCAAACTTTGAGCCCATCCCGTGGACCTTGTTAGGGTCTGGTACAAGCCATGCATAAAGTAAAATAACATACATGTTCTTTGTCCTAAAGAGTGTTCTTGTCCCCACTCTTAGGGAAACATTTCTTAGACATTTCATATACGTGAGTCATGCCTAACTTGGGTGAAAACATAAGCATGTAGCATAACATAAATCGGCATGAGTACAATTTAACATGGCATAAGGTAGTGACATAAGGAAAATTAAGCTAACATAAATAGAATTCATCATCACACATGCATAACGTGGAAGAATTTCAATAAGAATAATTTCTCTAATCCTATTAGCTGAACCTTCTACACATAGTTCTATAATCTTTCGTTCAAAATCAAGCATACAACATCATCGTAAGCACTTATACTGCAGGTGAGGGGATACTTATATCATACGCTTTTTCACCAATTTATACCGTTAGACTTTGCAAAGAGAAGACCTCCTACGTGTTTTCTTGCTTTAGTGTGATCCTCTACCAAGTCCCTCTTGAATATCCCCTCTTGAATTATCTAAAGAGAAGACAACCTCTTCCTTGCTTTGGCGGCTTCCTTCTTTCCAATCCTCCTCTTCGTCACCGCCCTTTATCGGACTCGTTCCCTCATCCTCGGCGGCGCACCACGTAGGAACCTCTTGCTCTCGCAATCGACGCAGCGCCACGCAGATAAGGTCAGAGGGTTAGGGAAGGAGAGGGGAGAAGGCTATTCGACGGCTGGAGGAAAAATGAGCGGGAGAGAGAGATAGAGAGAGAGAGGTCGGCGTGAGGTTTTAGAGAGAGGAAAGAAAAGAAATATTTATATAAATTAGGATTTTTCTTAACCTAATTATCCCTTTAAATGATCAGCTATATTAATCAACTTCTTTCTTTTTTTTCTACCAATAGATATATTCTGTTATATCCTACTTATTGGTAATCTTATGACTTAGTGGTGGGAAGCCTATTCCCCCAAATCAACGGTTCATGGTTCAAGCCTCGACTACGATCTATTTATTCATTTTTTTATTCTTATATATATATATATATATTTCCTTTAAATAAAAATATAGTAACTAAAATTTGGGATGTTACATCAACTTTGTCGCTTGTTCATGGTGATCCCTTCTACGTCCCTAGATAAAAAAAATTATTCCTTGACAAGAGGAATTGCCCAAGCAACCTTGTCATCATCGTGCTATTCGATTAGAGTAGTCTCTTGAACAAACTTGTTGTTCAAGCGACCAACCTCTATTCTACGAATAGCCGTGGAATAGACGATGTACGGATCGCCGACTTTTGTGTTTATATTCGGGGTCCAAGTATATTTAGCCACAAAACAGAATATATATCATGCATATAATTGAAAAGCAAATATAAACATGTAACAAATGAAAATAGAGAATCGATATACCTCTCGATCTTCTATTGTATGACCTTCCTCCTTTCGGACGTCGTGTGGGCGACGATCTACCAAAAGTTAAAGCTCCTAGATCACCAATCTTCCTTCCTTGCTCGTTCCGAGCAAGAGGAAGAATAGAAACAAGACTCTTCTCCTTCCTTTAGCCAACCAACAAGCAACAAGGAAATTGCTTGCCGCCGGCCAACAAGGAGAAGGAGAAAGATGGATTCCGGCCAAAAGCTCCATGGGAGGACCCTAAGCTATGTTTCCACCGGCCAAAGAAAGGGAGAAGGGAAGCTTTGGATGCCGGCCAAGGGCTGGAAAGAGCTGTATGGACACCGGCCACCTTGAGGAAGAAGAAGATAAGGAATAACTTTCCTTATTAGGTGTCGCCAACTCCAAACCCTAACTCCTTGCTTCTTGCGGCCCAAAACCCTAATCCTATCTCTAATGGGATTCAACTTGCCGCCCACCCCTTGCTCTCCTTTTATAGATTTAGGGATAAGCCTTGTTTTAATCTCCACTATTGGTTCTAAGGATTTAATCTCAACCGTCGGATCTAGAGATTTAGTCTCAACCGTCGGATCTAGAGATTTAATCTCTACCTTTGGATCTAGAGTTTTGTTTCTATCCATTGGATCTAGGCTTCATGAGGTATTAATAGGCTACAATAGGGACCATGAGGAGAAGTTGGATCTTGGCCACCCAATGGATCAAGCCCACATAAAGTCCGATCCATTAATGATAATCCAATCCACTAAAGGATTATCATTGATCTACCTCACCAACCCCCATAAGTTAATATGAGCTCCATATATTATATGTACATTTTCTCCCCGTGTTTAAGATCTCGAATGTCCGTCGATTAATTAATTTACTGACCATTAATTAATCGACATCTAACTCCATGAGTAGTACCACTCAACCTTTTCATCATGCCGAACCAAGTCCACCTGCAGGGTTTACATGATGAACCTTATGAGCTCCTCAAGGGGACATCATCATCCTAATATATAGGACACGATTTCCTCCTATAATCAACGACACACCATATAAATAATATCATTTCCCAACTTACCGAACCTATCGATTTAATCTATAAATCTCGTCCATTGGTAAATCAAAGAAATGAATACTAAGTATATGTGCCCGTTATTATATCGGGATTAAGAGTATGTACAATATAATATCTGAGGTCTGATTCGATTATGTAGTCATCAATAAATCGAATCACCTCTAAGTCGGTCCTACTCAATACACACAAAGTGTACTAGTGTGATTTTATGGTCAAGACAAATCAATACCAAATCACACTACAACCATACCAATGGTTTGTCCAAAGCCATCTCGGTTGTGAGCCTATACTTATACTTTACAAGGAGTCGATAACATAATCTCCCGTGTGACACCACACACCATGTTATCTACAATGTAATGTATTAGACAATATGCATAACCATAAAAATATGCAAACAATGATCATGTGATTCTTATTTCAAAATAAAGATGTTCATACAAAAGATATATTTTTCAGTATACATCTCAACAATGGAATAGTAAGAAACCTCATGTATCTTACTTGAAGATATGGGGTTGTCCTGCTTATGTGAAGTGGACTGTATCAGACAAATTGGATGCTAAGTCTGATAAATGTCTATTTATTGGATACCCTAAGGAAACAAGGGGTTACCAATTCTATCATCCTGTGAAACAAAAGTTGTTTGTTTCAAGGCATGTTGTATTTCTAGAGAAAGAGTTTCTCTTGCAAGAAAATAGTGGGAGTGTCATTGAGGTTGAGGAGGCTCGAGAGACTCAAATAGACATTGATGAGATACAAGCAACCGATCCATCATCGTGCTATTCGATTAGAGTGGTCTCTTGAATAAACTAGTTGTTCAAGCAACCTCACTCTTCTCCTCGACTAGCCGCAGAATAGATGATGTACGGATTGCCAGTTTTTGTGTTTATCTTCGGGGTCCAAGTAAATTAGCCACATGCAATTACATACATAATACAAAGAAACAAAAGAAAACTAAAACAAGAATTGTACCTCTTGTTTACCTTAAGGTCTTCTATTGTATGTTTTTCCTCCTTTTGGACGTCGTGTGGGCGACGATCTTCCAAAAGTCGAAGCCTCCTAGATCACGTTCTTCCCTTCCTTGCTCATTCCGAACAAAGGGAAGAATAAAACTAAACTTCTTCTCCTATCTAGAACCGACCACCAAGCCACCTTGCTTATTGGTTGCCACCAGCCAAGGAGAGGAATAAGGAGTGCTGGCCAACCTTGAAGAAAGGTTTCCACCGGCCAAAAGAGAGAGAGAGAGAGAGAGGGAGGAGTTTCCGGCCAATCTAGAGAGAGAGAGGGTTAGGCACCGCCGGCCAAGAAGTGCCAAAACCTAATCTTGCCGCCGCCTAATTGGAAGAAGACCAACCTTAGGTTGCCGCCCACCTCTTCTCTCAAGCCAACTCCAAACCCTAGCCGACCCAAACCTTGGAAGAAAAACCCTAATCTCCTCAAGATTATTTGATGCCCATGCCTTGGACTCCTATTTATAGATTTAGGTTTAAGCCTCCCTTTAATCTCCACCGTCGGATCTAGGGATTCAATTCCCACCGTCGGATTTCGGGTTTCATTTTCCACCGTCGGATCTAGGCTCCATGAGGGTTTTAATAGGCTACAATAGAGACCATGAGGAGGAGTTGGATCTTGGCCACCCAATGGATCTAGCCCACATAAAGTATGATCCATTAATGATAATCCATTGCACTAGAGGATTATCATTGATCTACCTCACCAACTCTCATAAATAAATATGGACTCCATATATTAATTGTACAAATTTCTCTCCGTATTTAAGATCTCGAATGTCCATCAATTAATTAATTTACTGATAATTAATTAATCAACATCTAACTCCATGAGTAGTACCACTCAACCTTATCATCATGCCGGACCAAGTCCACCTGTAGGGTTTACATGATGATCCTTATGAGTTTCTCAAGGGGACATCATCATCCTAATATATAGGACACAATTTCCTCCTATAATCAACGACACACCATGTAAATAATATCATTTACCAACTTACCGAGCCTATCGATTTAATCAATAAATCTCGCCCATTGGTAAATTAAAGAAATAAATACTAAGTACATGTGCCCGTTATTATATGGGGATTAAGAGCATGTACCCCATAATATCCGAGGTTCGATTCAATTATGCAGTCAGCAATAAATTGAATCACCTCTAAGTCGGTCCTGCTCAATACACACAAAGTGTACTAGTATAATTCTATGGTCAAGATAAATCAATACCAAATTACACTACAACCATACCAATGGTTTGTCCAAAACCATCTCGGTTGTGAGCCTTTACTTATACTCTACAAGGAACTGATAACATGATCTCCCATGTGACACTACACACCATGTTATCTACAATGTAATGTATCAGACAATATGCATAACCATAAATATGCAAATAATGATCATGTGATTCTTATTTCAAAAATAAAGATGTTCATACAAAAGATAGACTTTTCAGTATACATCCCAACAGCTAGTTATGGTTACTAGTTCATTGGAGTGATCAGCTGTAAGACTTTTTATGGTTCTCTGCATATATGGATATGTCAATGAAGTTCTTACTGCAGCTTAAGTGTAATGTTCCTTTGACTTGCGGTATTCAAGTCATCTTGGTCATGAAGACTTATGCTTTGACATCTTAAGCAAGCATCTCTGAGGAGATGTGGACCCGGGATGATTGGGTATAAGTCAAAGTGACCGAAGATGTTTGAATAGCCTATAAAGGATTCACCACTCCTTGCGAGGAGATGTATACCCATGGCCTCTCATCAGATTGTTACTAAAGTCTTTGGCCAAAGCATTACATATTTAGGGTAAGGTACTCTTGGATACATGTGCAATAACTAGAATTCATAGGATGAGGGAATGATACTTGGGCTAGGTGTGACGTAGTCAGCCTAGTGGGGACTGACACTATAGACCATGTCCTGAACCAAGTGGGTATAAGATGCGTGAAGGGAATGGAGCACGATTCATTGTAGCTGCTGAAGGGTTTCAGAAATGGTTCTGGATCAACCGTTGATTTTTTGATTAATTGGGGATCATGATGTACTACTAGGTGCCACTCATGATCGTTCTATAATTAATGGTTAATTATAGATGACCAACATAAATCGGGAACCTATTTGGTCACATGCACAACAAGCGTAATCCGAAGGATTTAAAATGATCTTGAGAATGAGATTCTCATACCGAGAGAAACTAGATTTGGTTGGACCAAACAAGGAGCGAGCATGAAATTGTTTCAGTTGTAATGGAAGCATGGATGGGCCGTGTCTTATGAAGACATGATGGATGAACCAAATTTGTTTGGTTCTAATCCAATGGTGAAGAATAAACCAAAGGGGTTTGGATTGTTTTAATCGAATGAACCAAAGTTGGTTTGGTTCATTTTAACTTAAAATAGACCAACGTGGTTTGGTTTATTTTAACTTAAGTTATTGGAGCGGTTTAATGGGTTTTGGTTATGAACCAATAACCGTTAGGAGAATGTGTTCTCTATAAAAATTTGGCTTAAGGGTTTTTTGTGGAGAACTTGTGTGTTGGAAAAACCTAGCCGCCCAACCCTCTCTTCTCCTTGCCGCCGCCCATGCTCTCCATGCCGCCAGCCCTTGTGCCGCCGTCCACCTTGTTGTCGGCATCCAAGCTTCTGTTGGTGATCCTCCGGCGACTTCCCTTGGCTCCGGTGACCAAGGTGCAGCTGACCATCCTCCTTTGGGTCGGCGCAACTCCTCCACCAAACTGTCCAATTTTCTGGATAGCTTCTTTCCTTTCGTGTCGGAGCATCATTTGGATGATGTTTGGAGCTCTGACAGCGGCTACCTTGCCGGGGATTCGATCTCCAGTAATCCTCATAGGTGGGGGATGAAGGATTCGTCAAACGATTGACAAATACCTCTCCGGAGAAGCGAGTTTTGGGGACTCGATTTCTAATCTGAATTTTGATTCGGAATGTGATCTTCTCTCGATCACATCGTCTTCGACACGAGGCTAGTGACTCCTACGATGATGAGGCTCATGGCTTTGTGAAGCCATCCCGATGATACTCGGTGTGGATATGGATAGAGGCGATTAGCGAGAGTCGCTCCGGTTGATGTCATTCCCGCTGCACGTGATACGTCAGGTATAACTAGAATAATTTCTTTTATTGCAAAATTTGAATTTACAATTTTTTCTACACATGTTGTACTATGCATGCATGTGATGTGTGTATTGTAATAAATTAGATTTATTTTTTTTAATTCTTCCGTTGTGCACATGTTTACGAAACATGTACGAACACACACTCGCCGCGGTGCCGAAAACCCAACAATACATCATTCACAAAGATCTATAACATGTAAGGTTTATTATGATGCAAAACATGATTTATAAGCTGCTACGCTATAGCGGTCATACTAGTCAGTTAGCGGGCGGGGTCAAGGGGCAGCACTGCCCCTTGTGGGGTTTTCAAGGGGCAGTGCCTCCGAAGACAAATTTATTTTAACAACTCATTGGATGAGTTGCTTCCCTTTAATCCATACAATCATGCACTCATAATAAACATATCATTAAGATTTATATCACATATAAAATAACCAAACAATATGTTTATATATACACAAGTGGCTCTGATACCATTGTAGGGATCTAATGTGAAAAACTATCGCAAAGACGCAGCAGAAAATTGAATCCCTTCAGAGATCCATGTGTATACATAATAAACATGTTGTTCTTACAACTACATCTAGTTGAGAGATGACCTTTTATGTGTATCCCTTCACAATCCCAACAGCAACCCTTTGCAATGGATCTCAATGCAATCAGAATGGTCACGCCTCTATGGTATCCACACGAAAACTCGCTTAGGAGAGGAAGAAGAAGACTTTGGTTGTGCTAGCAACCTCACAATTTTTTTTGCCCAAAGTAGGTTTGGACCAAGAAGATGAGGAAGAAAAAAAAAGGCAATCACCAATGCATCATCATCCAAAGACCTTTTATATTCATCCCATGAATATTAAAGGCTTTGCATCCTTTTGTATTCCCTCTTCAATGCATGATTAATCCACATTAATCATGTATGATGAATCCAAATCCATTCATCTTCTTCTATTCATGATTAATCCACATTAATCATGCATGATGAATCCATATCCATTCATCTTCTTTAATTGGTTTAATTTGAGTCTAACTGACAAAATTGATCCAACTTGAGTCTAACTCAAGTTTCGGCCTAGCTATGAGTCTAACTCAATCTAGTCCATTCAATGAGCCTAATGGTTCCTTTAGTCGAACTAAATTGAACTCATCTTCAAAATAACATGTTCTTTGTGTGTGACCCTCTAGTTTCTCGTAATGTTGGCAATGTCCCTAAAAACCATTTTAGAAACATAAGCAATGAGTGGCATCTAGCATTGCATCATTGCTATCCAAGTGACAAGAATGTCAAGATCCGACATAACCTTTCTGTGACTATTATCTTGTATGACTCAATCCTTCTATTCTTGACATCTAGATTGATCAATGAGGCATAGACCATATCAATCTTTGTGTTTCTTGATCTCCAAGTAGACTACCCCAATAAAATGAGCTCAACATCTCCAAGTTAACTAATCAATTGTCGGATATCAGTCGATTGTTGGTAAAGGATGTCGACTGATGAGGTATCCATTGGGCAAATTCCAATGTGGATAGAGTCATTGTGAGATGACGGCATGAAGGTCAGTCGCCTGTTGGATAAGAGAAATCGATTGGAAGGAAAAAATTAGCCCAAGTTGCAGCTTTATAAGGAGCTTGAGAAGGTGGATTTTGGCTATGGCTCTTGGGGTGATTTGAAGGGGAAGTTTTGTTACATTTCTGACCTTCAAGAGCAATCCAAACCAATCAACAAGCATGCAATCAAGAGTTCTTTGTGTAAAGTTATCTTTACTTGTATTAGCTTATTGCTTAGTATACTTGTTGTATTTCTTGTATTACTTTTGTAATCACTTGTAAGAGGTTTCTCCACTTTCGGAGTGTTTTCCGAGAAAGAGAGTTTCATTAGTAGTGTTGTGCATCACTAGAGCTCACTTGAGCTTGACCCATGGAGTAGGAACCCTAGGTTCCGAACCACATTTTATGCTTGTGTATTCTTGTTGTGCATTTGTATTTGTTATATATTACGCTGCGCACTAACATCAGACAAGCAATCGAATGAACATGATCAAATTCTAAGCGATGAAGTGAATCATTATTCACTCCCCCTTTAGTGACGCCAGTCGACCCTAACAAGTGGCATCAGAGCGAGGACACTCTTCAAGGCTTAACACCCAAGGGAGCATCACTAGACATGAAGAAGATAGAGTTTCAAGAAAGATTGGGGAATGATATCACGATTCCATTTTTCTTCGATAGTGAAGATTTCATAGTTTGGAAAGGTAAAATGGAATGTTTTTTAATGAAAAATATAGATTATTGGTGTAGTGTTGCAGATGGTTTTGACCCTCCCAAGGACAAGAAAGGAAGAGTCCTCAAGAAGAAGAAGTGGACCAAGAAGCAAAACAAGAAATACAAAATCAATAAAAATGTAATGTTAATTTTGACTAACTTCATGCCTAATAACATTTTATATAAGATAGGTGAATATAAAGATGCTAAGAAACTATGGATCAAGCTAGCCAAGCTCCATGAAGAGCCCCCACTAGTCCAAGATAAGGAAGAAGAGAAGTGTTCATCCTCTCAAGCTCAAAAAGAAGAGAGTGCTTCATCATCTCAAGAGCTTGTTGAGTCGGAATTTGAGAGGTGCTCAACGTTCGAAGGAGAAGAGGTAGTAGAAGTAGAAGAAGTCTCCACCTCTAGGATTGAGAGAGAGGAGATTAGTCCTTCCATGTCGAAGCCTGAAGAAGAACCATAAATATCCGGGAGAGATGAAGATGTTCAAAATTTCCCTACCGTGGAAGGTAACTCAAGCACAATAAATAAAAATAAAAATCATATTGTACGTTTTGAGTGTAGGGAAAATGGACATTACAAGAGTAAGTGTCCAATGCGAGTCAAGAAGGCTGAATGATGTGACCAAAACATATAGGATTTTAGGAGTAGTTTTCGCTCACATCTCGTTGCATTTCATATTTTCTAGTTCGGAGATCTGCTCTTTGTACTTTTGTGTGCAGGACAACATTGTACGGGGAAAATGGAGAACTTTTGGAGCAAAAAGAAGGCATTTGGCAGCTATAATAGAAAGACACACACCCAGGCCCTGTGAATCCACATGACTCGCGCCCCAGCGCCACACACGGCCTGGTCGTGTGAATCCACATGGTCGTGTGGCGTTGGATGATTTCGACGTGATTCAGTTATTTCTAGATTTCGAGAATATCTAGCCTCATGTCTATTAGGGCAATCTCTTGCCATGATAAAGTTTTGATGTGTGTGGCAAAGGGTTTAACTTAGGTTGTTATTATGATTTGATATGTGCGTTGGAGTCTTGCAGGACTTAGTAATTCGTACATGGAGCCTAGGCGAGTTTCATAACTCATGACTCGGTCCTTGAGTCGGTGAAGGATAGCTTTGCAGAAGTCGTGCGCTTGGAGCATCCGAGGGACCGCTGGACGAGGAGCTTGGAGTGAAGCCGGAGGAAGTAGACTTCAGAGCGAGACACGAAGGATGGTGCTGTAGAGTCGTGTGCTTGGCGAATCTGAGGGACGTTGCCAGACGAAGATAACTTCGAAGGCGAGGGACTCCGAGAGATGAGAGTGAGCGAATGTAACCCGGGAAAGGGGTAGTAGCTCCTAGGTGAAACTTGGCCATTTGTCTAAGTGTCAGATGAGTTTTCCCGACATTAGTCGACTGCCATGAAATGACAATCGACTGCTCTGAGTCGAATGGGTTTGACTAGTGTCCGACTCATGGGCATTTGGCCCAAGCAATCAACTGCCATGGACTGGTAGTCGACTGCTGTCGACATCAGTCGACTGCCAAGGGACGACAGTCGACTGATGGCACTGTGCACGGGCACAAAATAGAGTCGAGCTCATGAGCACTCGACTGATGGTCCATCAGTCGACTGATGGTAAGATCAGTCGACTGATGATGTTGCCATTGGATGAAATCCAACGTGGAAAGTGGCCATTATTGGGCAACGACTACAGGACCAGTCGACTGATCATGGCATCTGTCGACTGATCCTGTGTCAACGGGAAGAAACCCTCTTTCTCTATAAAAAGGAATGGTATGGGGCTTTGGGAGCTTAATGCTTCAACTCTAATCTTCTCCCAAAGTGCCATAAACGTCTTCCCACTCTTTTTACTTGCTTTTACTTCATTCTTATTGTAAGAAGAGTGATCTTGATTGTAAAGGTTACCTCCACCTAGCTTGGTGCAAAGGAGAGACCATTAGTGGATTGGTTTTGACGGAGTGATTCACCGAGGAAGAATCGGGGATCGTGGATTAGCGGTGTAGCCATGAACCATGTTACGACCTTGTGTTAGCATTGTTTGTTTATCTTTATCTTTTTCTATTTGTATTTGCATATTCCGCTTGCGCTAATTAGTTTTGTAGACGAGCAAAATCCACCATCCAACGAAAGAGAGCTATTCACCCCCCTCTAGCCAGCCGATCAATCTCCTACAAGTGGTATCAGAGCCAAGTCGCTTGTCGAGGACTAACCGCCGCAACAAGCACTGCATCAAAAGATGGCCGGCTCGAACATTCATCCACCGAAGTTCGAAGGGGAATTCGCTTGGTGGAAGAAGCGAATGGAGGTATTCTTCGAGACCAATTTTGATATTATGCTTATAATGGAAAATGGTTTCGAGTTGCCTAGGGATGAAAGGGGTGAACCAATTGAAAATTCATGATGGACTAAGAAGCAAAGAGAGGAGCACCTTGCAAACTCAAAGGCAAAACATCATCTTTTCAATGTGCTCCCTCAACAAGAGATCAACCGGATCGGAGAATGTGCTAGTGCCAAAGAGATGTGGGAGAAGCTTATAGAACTCCATGAAGGCACATCCGAGGCCAAGCTAGCAAGGAGAGATGTCTTCCGATCCCAACTCAACAACATTAAACTAGAAAAGGGAGAAAAGGTACTTTCCTTACATTCTCGTTTCAAGGAAATTATAACCGGTTTATCAAGTGTAGGAGAAAGGCTCTCCAACTGGGATATGGTAATGAAGAACATAGATGTCTTTCCCCGGTCCTCAAAATGGAGCTCCATGGTGGACTCCTTCTATATTTCGAAGAATTTAGAAGTGAGCACCTTGGAGGAGTTCTTCTCAACAATGGAGCTCTACGAAACGAGGCTTGAAGGAATACAAGAAGAGCCAAAGTTTCAACCTTCAAGAGGAGTAGCATTTTTGGCAAACAAAGGGAAGAAGAAGATAGAGATCTCCTCCTCCTCTGAAGCATCCTCATCCTCCTCCATGGATAGCACAGAAGAAGCCTATATGGTAAGGAGGGTAAGGCGTGCTTTAAAAGGTTTTCAATTTAATAAATCTAATGATAGGAGGAGAAGACCAAGGGGAAAGGTAATTTGTTACAATTGCCAAGGGGAGGGACATATAAGGGATAATTGTCCCCTCCTAAATCAAGAGCAAGGAAGAGAAGAGAAAGAAGGAAGAAAAGAAGAAAAAGAAGGGGAGCAAGAAGAAAAAGGAAGAGGAGAAGAAGGCAAAGGAAAAGGGAAAGGCCAAAGCATTAAAAGCTAGGACTTGGGATGACCCTTCCTCCTCCTCATCATCATCATCCGAGGAAGAAAACGCATTTGTCACCATCTTAGCATTGATGGCATTTGACGACTTGGATTGCTCCTCCTCCGAAAATGAAGGATCAAGTTCAAATGAAGGGAGCTCAAGTGAAGGGGGAGCCTCCTCTACCTCCTCATCCGAAGAAGAGGACATGGAAAATATGGTAACTAACCTTTCACCTAGTAAAATAGTTTCTATGATTTCTAACCTCACTAAGGACCTATTTAGAGCAAAGAAAAAGAATAAAAGCATGATTGATCAAATTAAGGAATTAGAAGAAAAATTAGAAAAAGCATGTCTTAATGATAATAATGATGATGCATGCTTGTTGGGTTTCCTGCACAGCGGAAGTAATAAAATAATAAATCTATATTTATTACAACACACACATCACACGCATGCATATTATAACAAGTGTAGACATAACCATAAATTTAAATTTGCAATAAAAGGAAATTTAACTACGTTATACCTTTCGTATGACGTGTAGCGGGAACGGCATCAACCGGAACGATCCTCGCTAGAATCGTCTCTATCCGTATCCACGCCGAGTTCCTCGGGATGACTTTGCTAAGCCACGAGCTTCGTCTTCGTACGGGTTACTAGCCTTGTGTTGAAGACGACGTGATCGAGAGATGATCACGATCCGAATCCAAATTCGGATCCTAAGATGAGTCCTCAAAACTCGCTTCTCCGGATAGGTATTCGTCAACCGATTGACGAATCCTTCGTCCTCCACCTCAGAAGATTACCGAAGATTGAATCCCCGGTAAGTTAGCCGCTGTTGGAGCTCTAACCATCGTCCAAACGACGCTCCGACGAGAGGAGAACAAGCTGTCCAGAAAACTAGACAGCTTTGGTGGAGGTGATAGGCGCCGGCCAACCAAGGGAGATAGAGCTCACCTTGATGCCAAACTTGAAGGAGATCACCGGAGCACTAACCGGCAGCAGCTCGACGCTGGCGAGGGGGAAGGAAGCAGCCTTCTGGACGCCGGTTGGAGGAGCTTTGGGCGGCGGCAATAGGTTGGCACCGAGAGCTCAAAGGAGGAGGTGGGCGGCAACCTTAGGGCTAGGGGTTTTTGGATTAGGGATTAATTATCCCTTAAGCCCTCTTTTATAGAGAACTAATTCTCTTAACGGTTATTGGATCATAACCATTATGCCCGTTAACCCGCTCCATTAAGATAAGTTAAAATAAACCAAACCATGATGGTTTATTTTAAGTTAAAACGAACCGAACCAACTTTTGGTTCATTCGTTTAAAATAAACCAAACCCTTTGGTTTATTCTCCTCCATTGGATAATAACCAAACCATTTTGGTTCATCCATTACGTCTTCATAAGACTTGGCCCATCCACGCTTCCATTGCGACTGAAACAATTTCATGCTCGCTTTATGTTTGGTTCAACCAAACCTTGTTTCTCTCGGTCTGAGAATCTCATTCTCAAGCTCGTTTTAAATCCTTTGGATTACGCTCATTGTGCATGTGACCAAATAGGTTCTCGGTTTATGTTGGCCGTCTATAATTAACCATTAATTATAGAACGATCATGAGTGGCACCTAGTAGTACATCATGATCCCCAATTAACCGAAAAGATCAACGGTTGATCCAGAACTATTTCTGAAACCCTTCAGCAGCTCGAATGATTCGTGCCTCATTCCCTTCACTCATCTTATACCCACTTGGTTCAGGACATGGTCTATTGTGTCAGTCCCCACTAGGCTGACTACGTCACACCTAGCCCAAGTATCATTTCATCATCCTACGGATTCTAGTTACTTCATATGTATCGAAGAGTACCTTACTCTAAACATGTAATGCTTTGGCCAAAGACTTTAGTAACAATCCGACGAGAGGCCATGGGTATACATCTCCTCGCAAGGAGTGGTGAATCCTTTATAGGCTATTCAAACACCTTCGATCACTTGACTTATACCCAATCATCCGGGTCCACATCTCCTTAGAGATGTTTGCTTAAGATGTCAAAGCATAAGTCTCCATGATCAAGATGACTTGAATACCGCAAGTCAAAGGAACATCGCACTTAAGCTACAGTAAGAACTTCATTGACATATCTATATATGCAGAGAACCATATGAAGTCTTACGGCTAGTCACTCCAATGAACTAGTTACCATAACTAGCATCCACGATTAACTCCGGACATCACAATGTCTCCAGCCAGTGAGAATCAGCTGCTTGGATATACCAAGGAGTTTACCTCGTGCTAGTCTCGACAGAATTGATGGTGTCCAAATCCATCAATTCATCGACTAGGGATAATTCCGATACATCACAATTACACATGTAGAGATACTAGTTGTGATCCAATCACAAATTCTCTCATGCTGTGAATCGTATCGTGGACATTCAGTAAATGAGTTTAAGATCCAATCAAATACATAAAACATGTATACTCAAATAGTGAATCTTCATTTATCATATAAATGGTTCTTACATAAGGCGATTGCCTTAGGACATCTCTCATATATTACTAACAGACTCCCACTTGGCCTAATGCCAATCGCTATGATATCCAATACCATAAGCTCGAACATGACCCTCAAACTTATTTTGAGGTAATGCCTTAGTAAAGGGATCCGCTAAGTTCCTTTCAGTGGGAATTTTCTCGATTTGTATTTCGTTCCTACTGATGATCTCTCTGATAAGATGATAGCTGCGAAGCACATGTTTGGATCATTGATGAGACCACATCAAGTTCAGAGATGAACTTTTGATCCAAACCGCTTCCTTTGCTGCTTCCAAAGCTGCAAAGTATTCTGCCTTAGTGGCAGAATCCGCTATAGTGTCAAGTTTGGAACCTTTCCAACTTATTGCGCCTCCATTCTAGGTGAATACATACCCAGACCGAGACATGGAATCATCCTTGTCTGTCTGGAGCTGGCATCCATATACCCACGTATCACCATGTACCCTTCTCCATATATTAGGAACACATCCTTAGTTCTTCTTAAGTACTTAAGGATCGTCTTAACAGTCACCCAATGATCCATTCGATCGGATCAGTATCTGCTCATGACACTCAGAGCATACGATACATCGGGTCTCGTACATAACATAACATACATGATAGATCCTATTGCGGATGCATAGGGAATCTTACTTATGAAAATCCTCTCGTCCTTTGTGCGCGGAGACATAGACTTCGAAAGGTGTACCCCATGCCTGATGGGTAGGAAACCTTTCTTGGATTCCGACATGCTAAACCTCTTTAGCACTCGATCTATATATGTAGACTGCAAAAGACCAAGCAACCATTTCGATCTATCTCTATAGATCTTAATCCCGAGGATGTAGGTTGCTTCTCCCAGGTCTTTCATGGAGAACGTCTTGGATAACCAAACCTTAACTGACTGTAAGATTAAAATATCGTTTCCTATAAGTAATATGTCATCGACATACAATACTAGGAATACGACTGCACTCCCACTAACCTTCTTGTACACACAAGGTTCGTCTGGATTTTGTGAGAAATCAAACTTTTTGATTGTCTCATCAAAATGGATATTCCAGCTCCTGGATGCTTGCTTCAATCCATAAATGGACCGTCGCAATTTGCATACCTTGGTTTTATCAACCGATGTGAAACCCTCAGGATGTATCATATACACGTCCTCGAGCAGGTTTCCATTAAGAAAAGCTGTTTTCACATCCATCTGCCATATCTCATAATCATAATGAGCCGCTATGGCCAGGAGCATCCAAATGGATTTAAGCATAGCTACAGGCGAATAGGTTTTGTCATAATCAACACCTTGCTTTTGACGATATCCTTTCGCCACCAATCTAGCCTTATAGGTAATCACATTACCATCCATGTCGGTTTTCTTCTTGAAAACCCACTTGCACCCTATAGGCTTTATCCCTTTCAGGTGGGTCAACTAAGTTCCAAACTTGGTTTTCATACATGGAATCCATTTCCGACTTCATGGCACCAAGCCACTTATCCCTTTCTGAACTTGTCAGCACTTCTTCATAACTGGTAGGCTCCTCATCATCAATGAGTACCACGTCGTTCGATTCACTTACGAGAAATCCATATCTCTCAGGAATATTGCGTGTTCTACCAGATCTACGAAGATGTGGTGTTACAATAGGTCCAGTCGATTGCTCATCACTATGAGTTGTCGACTGTTGTGCTTCACCAGGTATCTCATCAATGTCTATTTGAGTCTCTCGAGCCTCCTCAAGCTCGACGACACTCCCACTGTTTTCTTGCAAGAGAAACTCTTTCTCTAGAAACACAGCATGCCTTGAAACAAACACCTTTTGTTCCACAAGATGATAGAATTGGTAACCCCTTGTTTCCTTAGGGTATCCAATAAATAGAGATTTATCAGACTTAGCATCCAATTTGTCTGATACTGTCCGCTTCATATAAGTAGGACAACCCCATATCTTCAAGTAAGATACATGAGGTTTCTTACTATTCCATATCTCATATGGAGTAGTTGAGACTACCTTGGTAGACATTCTGTTTAACAAGTAAATAGTTGTCTGAAGTGCATAGCCCCAAAAGGACTTGGGAAGAGTCGCATGATTCATCATTGACCTGACCATGTCCATCAAGGTCCAGTTACGCCTCTCAGATATACCATTATGCTGTGGTGTATATGGCGGAGTCCATTGAGACAATATGCCATTGTCTCTTAGATAATCAAGAGACTCTTGACTTAAGTATTCACTACCTCGATCCGATCGAAGTATTTTAATACTCTTGTCATGTTGTTTCTCTACTTCATTTTTGAATTCTTTGAACCTTTCAAAGGCTTCAGACTTGTGTTTCATCAAGAACACATACCCAAACCGTGAGTGATCATCGGTGAAGGTAATGAAGTAGCTATAGCCTCCTAATGCTTGAGTTGACATAGGTCCACATACATCGCATGTATTAGACCTAGTAACTCTCCCACTGCTCACCTTTTCCAAAGGTAACTTAGTCATCTTGCCTTTTAAGCATGATTCGCATGTATCGTATGAATCCTATTCAAACGATTCCAATTCCACATCGTGTAATTCGGACATGCGCTTTCTTGCTTACATGGCCAAGACGACAATACCACATGTAGGAGTCTAATTGATTATCTTTTGAGCATGCTTGTTGCTCGCCGATATTGAAAATATCACCGGATACGCCCAACGATAAACACCATTGCTTAAAGTTCCAATCTTAAAGAACTCCATTCAAAGTTATGTAACAACAATTGTTACTAAAAGTCAAATGGTACCCATTTCTATTTAAACAAGAAATAGAAATGATGTTCTTTATCAACGAAGGAACATAAAAGCAATTGTCCAGTTCTAAGACAAGTCCTACAGGGAGTTCAAACAAATACGTTCCGATGGCGAGTGCAGCAACCGTTGCTCCATTCCCAACATGTAAATTTGACTCTCCCTTGACGAGTCTTCTTCTATTCCTTAGCCCATGTATGTCATTACATATATGTGAGCCACACCCAGTATCAAATACCCAAGTGTCTGAGGAAATAGAATGACAATCAATAAAGAAGATTTCTGAAGAAGATGGGGCATCCGATGCCTTATCCTTCTTCACGGACTCAAGATAAATCTTGCACTTTCTTCGCAAATGGCCCTACTTGCCATAATGATGGCAAGTGCCCTTTTGAGCTGGTTCTGCCTTTTTAGCCTTTTTCTTCTTCCCCTTCTATTGTTCCTTTGACTCCCTCTTAGAACCTTTCTTCGAGGAATCAACTAACTACACCGTCCCCTGCTCATGCTTCTCAGAAGGCTCCACAGTCTTCAGCATGTTGAGCAGTACCACAGATGAACCTTCTTGCATCTCAGAGGTGAAGAGGATCTTGGAGACTTCGAACCTTTCGAATCTCACTTGCTTATCAAACAACTCATAAAGATGAAGGACTACAATATGAGCATTCATATGCTCATGCTGCTTTCGTAGCTTGGGTTCCATCGCGGCTAGCATGATGCAACTTGTCAGTTCAGAATCAGTCACATGTTTCTGATAGACCAACAATTGGTCCGGAGTTGCATCGTCACTAGGATGGGCGGGAAGAGGCGCTTCGAGGACATACGCAAGCTTTTCACCTGGAGAACAATTCTCAAGTTTCTAAGCCAGTCCAAAAAGTTCGGCCCAGTCAATTTATTCGAATCCAAAATGGAACGCAAATTAAAAGACAACATGATCAATTTTAGAAATACAAAACGAGCATATACGAGAAAGATGATTTTTAAAATGCATCAATATACATTTATAAATCCCATTCATTTTTCGAATTCAAAAACCCTTGAAATCAATTCGGGAGATCGTAGGTCAATCTCCGAATGGGCTGATATCCAATATAGATAAGAACAACCTTGGAGTGAGTCCAACAAGCCATTCTTAGCTATGATGGTGGGTATCAAGTATACCGATTACATATCATGTATATGTAACTATCACAATGTGCTATCAACTAATTGAATGTTTACACATACATTGGGTTGTTAACACATTAACAAGTATGCATCATATGCATAGCACCCAACTTCACCTCTCTTCACATCGAACTTGGAGTGAGTCCAACAAATCGATGCTCCAAGTTAGAGTCGACCCATTAATCGTGAAATAGTTTTAATATGGTTAGAGCGCATTCAACCAATTAGCCAGGCTTGGAGTGAGTCCAACAACCCAAACTAACGATTGACCTCTGACTCTTACCATATTAGAGTTAAACTATTCCAATGATTTGAACATGTTCAGGTTCGAGCCGGGCTTGGAGTGAGTCCAACAACCCAAACAAGAAACAGAACTCTGGTTCTAACCATATTAATGGAAGGTGTAGGCTTTAATATTGAGTTAGGGTTTTATGTCTCATCCTCTTTGCATGCAAATAACTATTATCTACATGGCATGACATACATGACATACATCTACATGTCACGACATGCATGGCATAATGTTATGCATCTAATGCAATTACATGGCATATAATTATATCATGTACATAATTTCCTTATTTGTCATAACTATTTATGGAAATAAAATATGTTTAAGATTTGATTCTCCAAATCAAATCATGATTTAATTAGGAAACAAATTTTTAAATCTAATCACATATTTTATTTATGAAAATAATTGATTAAGGAAAATCAATTTAGGAAATCAATTTCCTAAATCATCAAAACTACTTATGGAAATAAAATATTTTAAGATTTGATTCTCCAAATCAAATCATGATTAAATTAGGAAATAAATTTCTAGAATCTAATCAAATATTTTATTTATGGAAAATATCAATTTCCATAAATACTTCCAACTTTCCAAAAGTGGAAGATTTCCATAAACACATCTAGACTTTCCAAAATTAAAAAATTTCCATAAATACTTCTAAATTTCCAAAATTAGAAAATTTCCAGAAATAACATTATGACTATCGCAAAACCATTTTACGATTATGTTGAAACACAACCTGGGCTCTGATACCACTGTTGGGTTTCCTGCACCGCAGTGTGTGTGTGTGTTCGATCATGTTTCGTAAACATGAGCACAGCGGAAGCAATAAAATAATAAATATACATTTATTACAACACACACAACACGCGCATGCATATTACAACAAGTGTAGACATAACCGTAAATTTAAATTTGCAATAAAAGGAAATTTATCTACGTTATAGCTTTCGTATGACGTGTAGCGGGAACGGCATCAACCGGAACGATCCTCGCTAGAATCGTCTCTATCCGTATCCACGCCGAGTTCCTCGGGATGACTTCGCTAAGCCACGAGCTTCGTCTTCGTACGGGTTACTAGCCTCGTGTTGAAGACGACGTGATCGAGAGATGATCACGATCCGAATCCAAATTCGGATCCTAAGACGAGTCCTCAAAACTCGCTTCTCCGGAGAGGTATTCGTCAACCGATTGATGAATCCTTCATCCTCCACCTCAGAGGATTACCGGAGATCGAATCCCCGGTAAGTTAACCGCTGTCGGAGCTCTAACCGTCGTCCAAACGACGCTCCGATGAGAGGAGAACAAGCTGTCCAGAAAACTGGACAGCTTTGGTGGAGGTGATAGGCGCCGGCCAACCAAGGGAGATAGAGCTCACCTTGATGCCAAACTTGAAGGAGATCACCGAGACGGAGAAGGAGCTTGGCAAGGCAATAGGTTGGCGCCAAGAGCTCCAAGGAGAGAGGTGGGCGGCAACCTTAGGGCTAGGGTTTTGGATTAGGGTTTAAGCCCTCTTTTATAGAGAACTAATTCTCTTAACGGTTATTGGATCATAACCATTATGCCCGTTAACCCGCTCCATTAAGATAAGTTAAAATAAACCAAACCATGATGGTTTATTTTAAGTTAAAACGAACCAAACCAACTTTTGGTTCATTCGTTTAAAATAAACCAAACCCTTTGGTTTATTCTCCTCCATTGGATCAGAACCAAACCATTTTGGTTCATCCATTACGTCTTCATAAGACTCGGTCCATCCACGCTTTCATTGCGACTGAAATAATTTCATGCTCGCTTTATGTTTGGTTCAACCAAACCTTGTTTCTCTCAGTCTGAGAATCCCATTCTCAAGCTTGTTTTAAATCCTTTGGATTACGCTCGTTGTGCGTGTGACCAAATAGGTTCTCGGTTTATGTTAGCCGTCTATAATTAACCATTAATTATAGAACGATCATGAGTGGCACCTAGTAGTACATCATGATCCCCAATTAACCGAAAAGATCAACGGTTGATCCAGAATTATTTCTGAAACCCTTCAGCAGCTCGAATGATTTGTGCCCCATTCCCTTCACTCATCTTATACCCACTTGGTTCAGGACATGGTCTATTGTGTCAGTCCCCACTAGGCTGACTACGTCACACCTAACCCAAGTATCATTTCCTCGTCCTACAGATTC
The DNA here is from genome assembly GCA_025175895.1 of Wurfbainia villosa. Classification (NCBI taxonomy): domain Eukaryota; kingdom Viridiplantae; phylum Streptophyta; class Magnoliopsida; order Zingiberales; family Zingiberaceae; genus Wurfbainia; species Wurfbainia villosa. The sequence goes on along the minus strand of CM046007.1, from coordinate 18,184,576 downwards.
TAGTTACTCCACATGTATCGAAGAGTATCTTACTCTAAACATGTAATGCTTTGGCCAAAGACTTTAGTAACAATCTGACGAGAGGCCATGGGTATACATCTCCTCGCAAGGAGTGGTGAATCCTTTATAGGCTATTCAAACACCTTCGATCACTTCGACTTATACCCAATCATCCCGGGTCCACATCTCCTTAGAGATGTTTTCTTAAGATGTCAAAGCATAAGTCTCCATGATCAAGATGACTTGAATACCGCAAGTCAAAGGAACATCGCACTTAAGCTACAGTAAGAACTTCATTGACATATCTATATATGCAGAGAACCATATGAAGTCTTACGGCTAGTCACTCCAATGAACTAGTTACCATAACTAGCATCCACGATTAACTCTGGACATCACAATGTCTCCAGCCAGTGAGAATCAGCTGCTTGGATATACCAAGGAGTATACCTCGTGCTAGTCTCGACAGAATTGATGGTGTCCAAATCCATCAATTCATCGACTAGGGATAATTCCGATACATCACAATTACACATGTAGAGATACTCACTAGTTGTGATCCAATCACAAATTCTCTCATGCTGTGAATCGTATCGTGGACATTCAGTAAATGAGTTTAAGATCCAATCAAATATATAAAACATGTATACTCAAATAGTGAATCTTCATTTATCATATAAATGGTTCATACATAAGGCGATTGCCTTAGGACATCTCTCATATATTACTAAAAATGCTCACATGATCTTTATGTGCCATTAGATGTTAATGATGCATGCATAGAAGAAAATAGGGCTTTAAGGGAAAAGGTAGATTATTTGACCAAAGCCCTAGGAAAGTTTACTATAGGCTCCAACACATTGAACATGATCATAGGGAGCCAAAGGGCAAGTTTTAATGAAAAAGGCCTAGGATATAAGGAAAAGAAAAATGAAAAGGCCTACAAATGCCTAATTGCTAGGGGACAAGATAAGAAGAAGGTAATAGCTAGAAAATGGATTCCTAAGGAATTTCTAGTGAACCCCATAGGCAAGAATTTGTATTGGGTTCCAAAATCCATCCTTAAGGGTTAGAAAATCCCTAGGATAGTCAACCATGTGGACTTGACCTATATCATATTTTGGTTGACTTAGGATGGCGGGACAACATTTTTGAAATAGTGTTAGGTGATGATAATGCACCTATAAATAGATAAATCATGCTTTAGGTGATATTTGCTTTATTACCATTATAAAATACCTAATGCATGATAACAATTTGATGAATACATGTGTTTCATGATCATAATGTAAAATTAAGTTATATACATCTTTATGATCATATGGATTGTTAGGATGATACTTAACCTTGATAGAATTGCTTAAAAATAATGGTTAAGTACATACAAATACCTTTAGGATACATCTCACACTCACCATAGGCTACCATAATTGAAAACTTAGCATGGGTGAGATGATAGGATGATACAAATGTCCACTAGTGCCTATGACATTTAGATGGTCATTTAAAGTATCAAAATAGCAATAATAGGCCAATCATGGGGAAGACTTATGTTTAATTCATAGATATATTTCCTAAAGATCATGGTTGGATATTTCATAAGTTTTCAAAACAATTTATTGCTTTAAAATTTATGTGTTCTTGTTTTGAAACAATTAGATGCAAAACTAGGTGGTAAACTTGATACTAGAATGATCAAAAACCTAGTGTTTTTTAAAGCTTTTGGATTTTTGGCAAAAACAAGAAAATCTAATGATTTTTCTTGGAAAACTATTTTTCATTGATAGATATACTTAAAATAAATGTGTTCCCCAAATTTCATGATTTTTCGAATTTTATAGAATTTTTTATGCATTTCTGAAATTCACCCCGGAAATCAGAATTCCTGAAATCCTTGTGCCAGTCGATTGGTAGTCTGAACCAGTCGACTGGTAGTCTGATAACATGCCCAATAACCTTGTGTATCTGATTTTAAGGCATGTTTTGGGTTTTGTTTCTCTCTAAACTTAATGCCATGCTTGTATAAACATTGTTTATTATTTTTGATGGTGTCAAAGGGGGAGAAATGTTGTGTTTAAGTAAGGGAGAATAGTTTAAGTAAGGGGGAATATATTTAGGGGGAGTTTCATGTATTAAGGGGGAGAGTTTCTAATCATGTTTGTTTACATGCTTTCTTTCCTTAATGTTTTATCAAATGTTTTTACCTAACTTAAATGGATTGTCACACATCAAAAAGGGGGAGATTGTTAGGGCAATCTCTTGCCATGATAAGGTTTTGATGTGTGTGACAAAGGGTTTAAGTTAGGTTGTTATTATGATTTGATATGTGCGTTGGAGTCTTGCAAGACTTAGTAATTCGCACATGGAGCCTAGGTGAGTTTCACAGCTCATGACTCGGTCCTTGAGTCGGTGAAGGATAGCTTTGCGGAAGTCGTGCACTTGGAGCATCCGAGGGACCGCCGGACGAGGAGCTTGGAGTGAAGCCGGAGGAAGTAGACTTCAGGGCGAGACGTGAAGGATGGTGCTACAGAGTCGTGCGCTTGGCACATCCAAGGGATGTGGCAGATGAAGATAACTTCGAAGGCGAGGGATTCGAGAGATGAGAGTGAGCGAATGTAACCCGGGAAAGGGGTAGTAGCTCCTAGGTGAAACTTGGCCATTTGGCTAAGTGTCGGATGAGTTTTCCCGATATCAGTCGACTGCCATGAAATGGTAATCGACTGCTCTGAGTCGAATGGGTTCGACTAGTGTCCGAATCATGGGCATTTGGCCCAAGCAGTTGACTGCCATGGACTGGTAGTCGACTTCTATCGACATAAGTCGACTGCCAAGGGATGGCAGTCGACTGATGGCACTGTGCACGGGCACAGAATGGAGTCGAGCTCGCGAGCACTAGACTGATGGTCCATCAGTCGACTGATGGTAAGATCAATCGACTGATGATGTTGCCATTGGATGAAATCCAACGTGGAAAGTGGCCGTTATTGTGCAACGACTACAGGACCAGTCGACTGATCGTGGCATCAGTCGACTGATCCTGTGTCAACGGGAAGAAACCCTCTTCCTCTATAAAAAGGAATGGTATGGGGCTTTGTGAACCTAATGCTTCAACTCTAATCTTCTCCCAAAGTGCCATAGATGTCTTCCCACTCTTCTTACTTGTTTTTACTTCATTCTTATTGTAAGAAGAGTGATCTTGATTGTAAAGGTTACCTCCACCTAGCTTGGTGCAAAGGAGAGACCATTAGTGGATTGGTTTTGGCAGAGTGATTCACTGAGGAAGAATCAGGGATCGTGGATTAGCGGCGTAGCCGTGAACCACGTTACGACCTTGTGTTAGCATTGTTTGTTTATCTTTTGCTTTGTCTATTTGTATTTGCATATTTCGCTTGCGCTAATTAGTTTTGTAGACGAGCAAAATCCACCATCCAACGAAAGAGAGCTATTCACCCCCCTCTAGCCAGCTGATCGATCTCCTACAATGTCTATATATATAAAGCTACACCCAAACCCTAGGGGGAGGCCCGATGGTCGGGAAGCGGCTCGAGGATTAAGTTATGTGCTTCAACGTCAGAGAGAGGAACCAAAGTGCATTTTAATTCACTTTCCTTACATAATTTGCATTGTATCTATGAATTCTTTTATGCTTTGTGTTTCTCCTCTCGCATTCATGGAGTAGATTCTCTGATTCTACAATTAGGGAGTAGTTTGTGTGCGTAGAACATGTTATTTCAAATATATTTCTGTTCTTGAAATTATATTTGCAATTGGTGATTATTTAGATCGATAGCTATTTGTTTTGGTCTTCTATTTACTGTGCGTAGATGATACGAGGGGTGACAACCCTCGTATCAAAGATTTAGTAGAATTAAGGAGGAAACTAGGGGTTGGCCTCAACTTCGGTAACCATAGACATAAGGGTGTGATAGTGTCGGAAACGGGACACGTTCCGACTTGACATAGGGATTAAATCGACATCCTCGTACTGCCTATCCCGTCCAAAAGCTAGGGGTCGACCAGGTATGGCAGAGGTAGTTCTCGATAGATGCGAAGGCCCATCGGGAAAGCTATAGGATGAAGACTTAACTTACCATGGAACGAGTATCCCTTAAGAAGATTCACTTAGCACATGCACGAGAAGCTAACTTAGTGGATTTTTAGAGCATATCTATTTTACTTTGATTGAAAATACCACTTGATAAATCTAGTTAACATGCTATGTCACGCCCTGAGAGTATGTCGTGCCGAAAAGTAAATGGACAATATCTCCCCTGTATGTGGCAATATTTCGAGTTAATACAAGACCCGTAGGCCATAACAACAACAACATATATATATATGTAAACAAACCACAACAACATAATCAACTAACTACAACAACTACACAGCATAATCATAAAGCACAACAACATCACAACTACACAATGCATACCGGTATGACTGATACATCACAACAAAATGGGACATTGACAAAATCCAAATCTACAAGTCCATAATACATCACGAAAACTCCAAATACAGTATAAGCATGCCGCTTTCGGGCAGCTTGAAATTCTCTTCACCGCGCTACAAGCAATATGCACCGAACGAAGCAGTCATCACGAAGACTTCTACCTGTTACCTGGGTGACAGAAAAACCCAGGGTCCATGGTAGTGAGTATAACTCAGCAGGTAATAGGAAAAACATGCATATATTAAATATCACATGTAATTCAACAACATAACCTAAAGGTACAACAGGTATACCAGCACCGTATATAAATACATGCATATACCATCTAACCAAATAAACAACGTATAACGCAGACATACCTGAATGTCAACTACGCTACTCTGATCCAACCTGAGAATATATCCAACATATATAACAAGAAGAGTAATACTAACTCACAATATACTCAAGATACGGGTCAAGGTATCTAATGGTCTGTCTAATAAATATACAAGTATCCGACACAACCGTATAATAGATGCAAGAAGCATGCATGAATATGATGTACAACCAAATGCAGCAAGCATAGTACAATCAAATGCAACATCACAATAAGCATATATATATATACTGCATCTATATATATATATATTAATAACAACCATCCATATATATAAATACATGCATATATGTATATATATATAGTAATATGCAAAGCGCCATATGATACGGCAATGCAACATGCATGATCATGTCTGCGCACCCCTACTCGCTAACATGACCCCAGTGTGGCCTATGTGGCACGACATGACAACTGTCCCAACTCAACACTAACCACTGCTCTAGAGTGACTGAGTGGCCAGTATGATCAAGTAGCATATGAGCGTAAAGAGATCGCTACACAATGGGGGTCCCTGCTACTGGCCACTCTGACTGACACTACCAATGAGTGGTCGAGTGCCACGCACCCAGGACAACTGCACAGAACTCAAACTACCACCGTCTATAATGGTAAAGTGCGGCACAACAAATGCTCTGCCCTCACACCAGTTACTCCTCGGGGAGTAACCTGGGAGGCAAGATGACTGACGACTCTTTCAACCCCAAGGGAGACTATGTCATCATAATGCATGCAAATGACATGAATGTACTGTCATACGTACAGACATCTACCACAGACTCTCTGTTCAACAGAGAGTCGTACCCATTTGATCAATACACTCTCTATCATGTAGAGAGTCGTACTCAACTAATCGACAGACTCTCTATCCTATAAAGAGTCGTACTCAACTGATCGATGCACTCTCTATCCTGTAGAGAGTCGTACTCAACTGATCGATGCACTCTCTATCTTGTAGAGAGTTGTACTCGACTAATCATATCAAGCTAGGACCACTGGTCCATAGTGACACACTAATCACCCTTCACTTAACCATTACACAACACATGGTTGGTAATAAGTATGCAACATACGGGTATTGGAATAAATCCTACCTTTAGGGCATTACCTACCCACGGATGAACCATTACCCAATTTACAGAGCATCATCCAGATCTAAATAATGATATATTTATAGCACATGTAACTGAACTACCTACATCACATCTGTAACTCCTTAATCATGATAAAGGAAAATGTGATATCAACATTTGAGCATATATAGCCAACGACAAGTATCAAGCATATGGATAATAAGAGCAGGGTCAAGATAATATGAACATATAACATGCTCATATCTATGTCTAAATTTGAATGCAATTACATCTACCTGACCAGGGTAGGAAATTACCCACCTGTTTTGACGACTTGTCTGAGAATACAAGTTGTCTTCACGTCCGTGAACCTGCCTCATATCAAAGTCCTCACATTGTTTCCATCTCAACCACTTCTTAATTTTCTTAAAGAGTCTGGTCTCAATTTAATCTAAATAAATCAAACATCATCATGTAATGAACAGTTACTATCATCACTACATAATTATAGCATATCCAGATTAGTTTACTAAACAGAACGGATACACAACTATGAACAACCAAATCTATACTTACCAAGCCTTGTTTCCATCTGCTCAAATTCTTGATCCTCATCAGATCTGACTCTAACATCATAATATCAAATCTAAACCACTATTCTTTGATCCTCACATAGGCATCCAATCTGGATCAATCAAGTTAGTTTTGATTAAATCCCTAACCCAAACATTTACCTAAAAACTCAATTCAAACCTTACCTTCTTTCTGGCACAATCTTGAACCACAGATTTGCTTGTCGGATGTGGAACAACCAATCATCTCTACCAATCCAAATAAAAATCTGACCTACGAATCTCCAATTCAACAACAACATCAACATATCAGTTCATCAATTAATCAATGATATATCTTCACAAAGATTCAAATCAAGACTTACCTCTCATAACCAATCCAATAGTCGATTCAAAGCTTATATCCAATCACCATACAGCTCAACAGCCACACAACCGACATATCGTCAACAAAAACCTAACAAGAATCACACACTAAAATTGACCTATGCCAATAGAAAAATTAGATCCAACTTACCTGCCCTAAATCCCTCGGCAGCCACCCCCTTACTTCCATCCTCAGTTCACCGGCCAAGGACCCTGCCCTTGCAATCTCCACCGACGGCAGTGGCTGTGCTTCACAATGGAAATCTCACGATCCAAGTCAAAATGCTGTAGAGAGGATCGGAACAAGGATAGTCTTGAGATCTTGCTCTGATGAAGGCAAACTCCGAATCGAATGGAAATAAATCCAACTAACTTGTATCAGGAGCGAACATCCACGACAGCGACTCAAGGTGGCTCACGGTGAAATTTGGCTCTCGTGATAAAAAGGCGACAGCGATCGGGCGACTGCTCAGGTGGTGGCAACGATCCAGCAGCTCCTCTTTGAGCACGACGACACTGCCACCGCGGTGAGATCACGCAAGGGGATCCCATAAGGAAAAAGGGCCGGCAATGGTGGCATCGCTGTGCTCGCAAAATCCAACAACTAGTTGGGGTGGAGATCTCTGGCGAAGTAGCAGCGAGGTGAAATCGAGAGGGGCGATGACAACAGCGTGGAGACGACAGCAGCGGCGTGGAAGCGAGCTTCTTGAGTAAGCACCTCTCGGGCATGCGATAGCAAAGAGAAGGAGAAGAGGGAGCGGCGGTGCGGGAGAAGTAAAATCACGAGAAGAAATGCGATGGGAAGAGAAATCACATGGTGGGGGAAATAAAACCGAAGAAGAAGAAAACGCTCGCGTGAGGAAAACCGGGCGGTTTTGAAAGCAGATCGGGTTTTAAACGGATCCACATATAATTTCTTGATCCTTAACCATGATTTTAATTAATCTCCAACCATGGTTTAAATTTATCCCTAGAATAAGCTTCTTCATTCACGAATAATAGCGATATTAATCTGCCGCTAATTTTATTCGTCGTATTTTACATTCTCCCCTACTTATTAAAATTTGGTTCCAAAATTTCGTACTTAAATATGAGAACCAACTCAAGAAATTTCCGGAACCATCACATACCTCAAGTGAAAAGGATGAGGATGTCGAGCTCGGATAGTATCTTCCAGCTCCCACGTAGCCTCCTCATCCGGAATGGTTTTGTCCCACAATTATAACTCCTTGTGACCCAAGCTCCACCCTAGAATCTCCTCGTAAGTCACATTAGACTGAGGTGGAATTGCTATCTCCTTCAGAACATGCTCAACATGCGACATGTATTTCCTCAGCATAGAAACATGAAATACGTTGTGAACACCCGTAAGTGTTAGAGGTAAAGCCAACCAGTAATCTACACCCCCATTCTGCTCCAATATCTTAAATGGATCAATATAGTGTGGAGCTAACTTTTCCTTTCAACCTAAATCGTTTCACCCCTTTTGGGGGTGAAACATGCAGAAATACCTATTCCCCAACTGAGAATTCCAAAGGTCTTCGCCTCCGGTTCGCATAACTCTTTTGTCAATCTTGTGCCTCTAATAACCATCATCTGATGACGCACACCAACTATGCATCATGTTGGATACTCGGTGGCCCCAATAGTTATCGTTCCCAGACTTCCTCTCACAACATGGGAGATCTACAGGGTCTACCGTATAGGGCCTCAGAAGGAGTCATCTGAATGGAGGAGTGATAACTATTCTTATAGTCAAATTCCACTAAAGGAATGTAATTCTCCCGACTACCTCTATAATCCATGACACAGGATCTTAATAGATCCTCCTGAGTCTAAATGGTATGCTCTGACTATCTGTTTGTCTGCGGATGAAATGTTATACTGAGTCGAAGCTCTGTGCCCATAGCTTGCTGTTGACTCTGCCGACATCGCGAGGTAAATCGCGGGTCTCTATCAGATATGATACTTAAAGGAACTCCATGAAATCTGATAATCTTCGACAGTACAACTCTACATACGATCCAACAAGTCCGTTCTACGAATAGGCAAAAAGTGAGGTGATTTAGTTAGTCGATCCACGATCACCCAAATTGTATCATGTCCTTTACGGGTTCTAGGCAATCCCGTAATGACACCAATAGTGATATGCTCCCACTTCCATTCCGGAATCAGAATTTCCTGGAGCAATCCAGCGAGTTTCTGATCTTCAACCTTCACCTACTGCCATACTAAACATTGAGCAGCAAAATCTGCTATATCTCTCTTTATACCGTTCTACTAGTATAAACGTTTCAAATCTCGATACATCCCAGTACCACTAGGATGTATAGCAAATCTCAAATAAGGTGCCTCTGGTAGCAACTCTATCTTATGTGGATGTGTGTCTAGAACACATATCCATATTAGAGATGGAAAATTATCTTCTCACCAGAGAAGTCCATCTGCCGTCCAAAAATTCCACTCCACCACGCACTCTGTAAGTGCATGGGAGACTATAGCGACCAATCTCACAAGTTGCAACTGTTCGCGTTCCAGCAACTCTATAGTAGCTACCCAGTAGCTAGTTAAAATTCCATGAGCATTCCTGCTCCATATATTTATAAATCCAGATAATAGCTACTAAAGTCACATCATGTATATGACAGCTTATCTCGTAGTTTCTTATCTGCCATAAGCATAAGATACGTCTTATGCAACTGTATCAGATTCGCTCCGATCCCCGAAATGATACATTTGCATACAACATCCTTTTATCTACGCCGAAAGGATTAACTAATACTCATGTAAAAGTTAACCGCCATCTAGGTCTTGTAACTGGTTTCACCAGCTTCCGACTAAATGATCTCCATCATCACCTTTGTCAAACAAGTCCATGGTATAGTAATGCCAAACATTCTATCCACATCTATGGAATTAATCAAAACATACAAGGAAAACCACCATCTACGGTGGTCGAGTGCGCAACTCCAACTACCACCATCAATAGTGGCCAAGTTATGCAACCCCAACAACCACAAACTGATACAATCATGTCCAGGATACACGATTCTCAAATCCAGTGGCGACTAAATCGTTAATTAGTCTAACAACTTAATCAAAACTCATAAAATTCATACTAAGTATGAAGTTATCATCTTTACACACCTGCATTATCTTTACTCTACACTGATGATATATCAATCATCACAACGACAATGATAATTGTATGACATCATGTCACTACAATATCAACACACCAGTCATAAACCAATCCTAGAGCATGCATAGGTGTCCTCAGCTGATCTAAATAGATCATCTATACACCATGAAGGATATTCATTTTTAACAACTATCGCATTCCATCATCGATAATCGATGTATAATCTCAAAGGTTCATCTCTCTTCCAATAAAGAGTTCCGGATCTTCTCAAGGAGAAATACTGGGACAGATTATTATCCCCTCCAACATCTCCTATAATCACAACTTAGTTTCTTCCATTTCCCATAATGTTTAGTAACACTTGTACAGTCAAATTATCACCTGGTATAGGATCTTCGATACCGGAACTATTTCTGCAATCATTTCGATCGCCTACTCCACTTGCCTATGCAATGGCAAGCCTTGGAGTTCATCCGAAACTACATTCGAATACTCTCAGATTATACACACATCCGACATATCGTACCATACTTCCAACAATTTAACCATCCGTAAGGATATGTCCACAGTAAAAGTATGTCCATCAAAGTCTAAGGGCATCCCTTGACTTTTAATTGTTGGTCCACATCTCACCTGACGGTAGAGATACCACCGACCCACAAGTCGATATAAAAGAACCCTTCTAATCCAAACTAAGAATGTTTTAGACAAAGATACCTGTAAACTACAAGTATCTCTCAATATATTAACCTAGAGGGTATACTAAAGTAATACCCTTAACGATCATTTACCTGTCGATCCGATCCTAAGGCTCCCCACAGGTCTCGACCTTTCTCCGAAGAGAACAAGATTAGATCCAACAGTCCGTGACAAACGGTCACATTTCTGCAACAAATGAACTGGGGATTTTCCCTAGATCATCACATCCCATCCCTATATCCTACGAGCTATAATTGTAGAATACAAAATAGATACGACCATCATCGTATACTCTCTCCTCTGTACCAAGCCAATCCACATCTGAGGGTAATTGTTGTTGTTGTCTGCATGAGTCTTCTACGATGTCTTCTGTTGATGCTGCTTCTGTGCTGATCTCTGCTGAAGGGAAGTATCAAGGAACTCCAACCACACCTAAGGTAGTAGGTTGCTGCTGATGAGATAACCCAATCTTCTGTGCTGATCTCTGCTGTCAAGACGATGCATCATCCTCCCGGAATACCATCGATAGTCTTCAACTGAGTCTTCAAGTATACCTCCTCAAATGTACTGGTTGCTTACAATATCAACAGACGAACTGATCCAACAGATAATCTGACTTCACGTGTCTTCGTGATCCGCACTGCACGCACATAACTCGGAGTCTTTCTTCTGATTTCGCAAATGTATACAAGAACATCCTAATAATCTGTAGTTGGTCTTCTATAATCGAAAAATATCTCAAAGCCTATGACTCTGATCTTGCTCACTTTGTATCCAACAGTCGGAGACTTCTGACCCAAATATGTTGAGCTGCAATATCTGCTTATTGGTCTCCAACTCTTAAACACTTGTACGGAGTTATTTATAACTTCTGACTCAATCAATGTCTTCCGGTAGGATCTGATAGAAAATCCAGACATCCTAATCCAAATGTAAGCCAATAAACCGTGGGTGACTTACAACATCCATTCACCTTCTTGAGCTATTAAGTGGTCGTAACCTTTGCAAGTCTCACGACTCTGCACAGTACACTATTACCAACCGATCACCCTATTTGAAACTCAAGAATTTCCTAACAATAAGTCAAAGGAATAACATGGGAAAATACCCTCTCACAACATCACTAAATTGTGATCAAGTGATTTGTTATTTCTCGAAGGTTATTTCCTACATCTTCCACTAAATATCGACTTGATTTCGATAATGGTATGCAAATAACTTTACTTTCTCTGTATAACACGAGTTAAGTACTCAAATGTACCTTCAAAGTTATACAACCCAGTACGAACAACTCAGGGATCAAAATCCCTATGAAACACCTTATACTAGCCTTCCGCTATCTGCATCAACAATCGCCTACTTGTCTTGTCCATTACCCATCAGGTAATGATATGACTAGCATAATTAGTGAAAATCTCTAAGACTATAGTCTCTGATTTCCACAAGAAATGTGACGACTTGACCCCTGTTTTTCGACTCGGTATCAATCGACTCTCAAAGGTAAATCACCTTTTCGACATAGGTTCAAGACTCACAGACTCAACAGGTCATTTTCGGGGTCAACTCATACCGCAGTTACGAACAATATCCAACACACTATAGGTTATTCCCTATTATAAGCATCTAAATGCATAGCCAACAAAACCGAGAGTATAAACCCTATCAGCAACTCTGGTTGGTCGCCACGGTGGATGACTTCTACTACGAGTCTATACAGGTATAATAACTCTAAATGTATACACCTATTGAGCATGTTTAGATAAACATCTAACTAAATATAAGTTATCAGGGATTTGTTGGGTTTCCGGCACCGCGGCGTGTGTATGTTCGATCATGTTTCGCAAACATGAGCACAGCGGAAGCAATTACAAATAATAAATCTATATTTATTACAACACACACAACACACGCATGCTATTACAACAAGTGTAGACATAACCGTAAATTAAAATTTGCAATAAAAGGAAATTAAACTACGTTATACCTTCCGTATGACGTGTAGCAGGAACGGCATCAACCGGAACGATCCTCGTAAGAATCGTCTCTATCCGTATCCACGCCGAGCTCCTCGGGATGACTTCGCTAAGTCACGAGCTTCGTCTTCGTACGGGTTACTAGCCTCGTGTTGAAGATGACGTGATCGAGAGATGATCACGATCCGAATCCAAATTCGGATCCAAAACGAGTTCTCAAAACTCGCTTCTCCGGAGAGGTATTCGTCAACCGTTTGGCCGAATCGCCGTCCTCCACCTTAGAGGATTACCGGAGATCAAATCCCCGGTAAGTTAGCCGCTGTCGGAGCACTAACCGTCGTCCAAACGACGCTCCGACGAGAGGAGAACAAGCTGTCCAGAAAACTGGACAGCTTTGGTGGAGGTGATAGGCGCCGGCCAACCAAGGGAGATAGAGCTCACCTTGATGCCAAACTTGAAGGAGATCACCGGAGCATTAACCGGCAGCAGCTCGACGCCTGCGAGGGGGAAGGAATTAGCCTTCTAGACGCCGGTTGGAGCCTCAAGGTGGGCGGCGGCAAGGAGGAGGAGAGTTAGCTCCGAATTTCTCCAAGGAGATGTGGGAGGCAACTTAGGGTTGTGGATTAGGGCTTAATTATCTATTAAGCCCTCTTTTATAGAGAACTAATTCTCTTAATGGTTAATGGATCATATCCATAAAGCCCGTTAACCCGCTCCATTAAGATAAGTTAAAATAAACCAAACCATGATGGTTTATTTTAAGTTAAAACGAACCGAACCAACTTTTGGTTCATTCGTTTAAAATAAACCAAACCCTTTGGTTTAATCTCATCCATTGGATTAGAACCAAACCATTTTGGTCCATCCATTATGTCTTCATAAGACACGGCCCATCCACGCTTCCATTGCGACTGAAACAATTTCATGCTCGCTTTATGTTTGGTCCAACCAAACATAGTTTCTCTCGATGCGAGAATCCCATTCTCAAGCTCGTTTTAAATCCTTTGGATTACACTCGTTGTCGTGTGACCAAATAGGTTCTCGGTTTATGTTGGCCGTCTATAATTAACCATTAATTATAGAGCGATCATGAGTGGCACCTAGTAGTACATCATGATCCCCAATTAGCAGAAAAGATCAAGCGGTTGATCGAACTATTTACGAAACCCTTGATGGCTTCGAATGAATCGTGCCCCATTCCCTTCACTCATCTTATACCCACTTGGTTCGAGGACATGGTCTGTTGTGTCGATCCCCACTAAGTGACTCGTCACACCTAGCCCAAGTATCATTTCCTCGTCCCTCACAGTTCTAGTTACTCCACATGTATCGAAGAGTACTTTACTCTAAACATGTAATGCTTTGGCCAAAGACTTTAGTAACAATCCGACGAGAGGCCATGGGTATACATCTCCTCGCAAGGAGTGGTGAATCCTTTATAGGCTATTCAAACACCTTCGATCACTTTGACTTATACCCAATCATCCCGGGTCCACATCTCCTCGGAGATGTTTGCTTAAGATGTCAAAGCATAAGTCTCCATGATCAAGATGACTTGAATACCGCAAGTCAAAGGAACATCACACTTAAGCCACAGTAAGAACTTCATTGACATATCTATATATGCAGAGAACCATATGAAGTCTTACGGCTGGTCACTCCAATGAACTAGTTACCATAACTAGCATCCACGATTAACTCCGGACATCACAATGTCTCCAGCCAGTGTGAATCAGCTGCTTGGATACACCAAGGAGTATACCTCGTGCTAGTCTCGACAGAATTGATGGTGTCCAAATCCATCAATTCATCAACTAGGGATAATTCCGATACATCACAATTACACATGTAGAGATACTCACTAGTTGTGATCCAATCACAAATTCTCTCATGCTGTGAATCGTATCGTGGACATTCAGTAAATGAGTTTAAGATCCAATCAAATACATTAAACATGTATACTCAAATAGTGAATCTTCATTTATCATATAAATGGTTCATACATAAGGCGATTGCCTTAGGACATCTCTCATATATTACTAACAGGATTCTTACCTCATACTGCTCGGAGCTCAGGCCGCTATCCATCTCATTTCGAAAAACCAAAACTGAACAAATTGACTCCCGAGAATCCAAGACTCGACTCAAAAATAACATTGTATGGCATCACAGAACCTAGGGCTCTGATACCACTAAAGTTGTCATGCCCCGAGAGTATGCTGTGTCGAAAAGCAAACGGACAGCATCTCCCCTATACGTGGCAACATTTCGGATTAATACAAGGCCCGTAGGCCACAACAACAACAACAACAACATATATATATATGTAAACAAACCACAACCACATAACCAACTAACTAAACCAACTACACAGCGAAAACATAAAACACAGCAACATCACAACTACACAGTGCATACCGGTATGACTGACACATCACAACAAAATGGAACATTGACAAACTCCAAATCCACAAGTCAACAACACAGTACATCACGAAAACTTCAAATACATTACACCCATACAGAAAGCCCAAAACGGCCACCAGAGTCTCGGAGGTGAGATGAGATGTTAGCCAGTGGTGCTCTAAGTCATCACGAAGACTTCTACCTGTTACCTGGGCGACAGAAAAACCCAGGGTCCGTAGTGGTGAGTATAACTCAGCAGGTAATAGGAAAAACATGCATATATCAAATATCATATGTAATTCAACAACATAACCTAAAGGTACAATAGGTATACCAACACCGTATATAAATACATGTATATATCGTCTAACCAAATAAACAATGTATAACGCAGACATACCTAAACGTCTGCTACGCTACTCTAATCCAACCTGAGAATATATCCAATATATATAACAGGAAGAGTAATACTAACTCACAATATACTCATGATACAGGTCAAGGTATCTAATGGTTTGTCCAACAAATATACAAGTATCCGACACAACCGTATAACAGATGCAAGAAGCATACATGAATATGATGTACAACCAAATGCAGCAAGCATAGTACAATCAAATGCAACATCACAATAAGCATATATATATATAGACTGCATCTATATATATATTAATCACAACCATTCATATATATAGATACATGCATATATGTATATATATATGGTAATATGCAAAGCGCCATATGAAACGGTAATGCAGCATGCATGGTCATGCCTGCGCACCCCTACTCGCTACCACGACCCCAATGTGACCTAGGTGGCACGACATGACAACTGTCCCAACTCAACACCAACCACAGCTCTAGAGTGGCTGAGTGGGCAGTATGATCAAGTAGCATATGAGCGTAAAGAGCTCGCTACACAATGGGGGTCCCTGCTGCTGGCCACTCCAACTGACACTACCAATGAGTGGTCGAGTGTCACACACCCAGGACAACTACACGCAACTCCAACTACCACCTTCTATAGTGGTAGAGCACGGCACAACAAATACTCTGCCCTCACACCAGTAATGTTAGTGAAAGCCCTAGAGTCAATCATGTGATGATTGTTGTATGGACTTTATTGTATCATATTCCTATTTATAAAGGCATGGTTATTATATTTACTTGTATTGGTGCCAAATAACTAAATATAATAATGTCCTTGAGTAGTAGGTTCTTATCTATATCAATCGATTGGTTGAATCGATAATGAGATGATATAGAGAACACTACTCTTAATCATTCCTAGTCGAGTATTAACATTCAGGGACAATGTTAATGCGTAGAGACTAGCATGTAGGTCAACAAGATGACTTGATCTCACAAGTCATCGATATGAGATATCAAGTTGACACATGGGTATGCATTGGAGAATGTATACTGAATGACCCGCCATGAGAAAGTATCATGGATCGTTATATGAGTGTCATATACTTTCTCATGTGGCTATTAGTATGACTATTAGTCCTTAGACCTGAAGTCACCATGGTTCCCTATATAAGGAGTTGCATACTTTGGCTTCATCAAACGTCACTCGTAAATGGGTGGACTATAAAGGCGATTACTGGGTATGTAACAAATTATGCGGAGGGATGTGAGTGATGTAGATGGGATCTATGTTGGTGCAGGGGCACTAGATAATCGAACCTGTGTTTTGATTATGGCAAAGACACAAAGTTAAGTTTACATCGTTATCTCACGAGCTATCAAGTGTGCAGAAAAGTATTAAAACTGGAGCTAAAGGCTAGCGACACCCGGAGGAAGCCGCGGTGGTCGGGCGACACTCGAGTGACTTCGGAGGGAGCCGAAGGAATCAAGTGGAAGGCCGGAAGCGAGAGCTACTATCGAGGTAAGCTCGTGTGAGTGAGAGATTGTAAGGTTGTGTCCTCTTTATGGGGACGACCATAGGCGGCGATCCGATTAAGACTTCTCGTGGAAGGTCTAGGTCGAGATTGGACGGTCAGAAACCGTCGCATTTATCATTTTCCGAGCTAACCTCTTATTGCAGGGAAGTGGAAGGTGGCGATCATTGGACACATAGCGATCGTGATGCCCATCGATCGGTGATGAGTCATCGATCGTGATGGCGACGACTCAGCTTTTGCGCTAGGTCAAAACGGATAACGTTTGACGCGGCCACTTCGCGATAAAATTTGGAAAAATCCATGATCCGTTCCAAAGAAATAGGAGACAATTTCAGAGGCCAAAGTCTATAAAAGGAGGGGAGGATTCCACTCCAAATCACATCAATTATTCATCAAGTGCTCCTACAACGCCAACGCTTCAACATCGTCATAACGCCGACGCGACGACAACCTCAGATCTTCTTCGTCGGCAGCATCTAGTAATACTTTTTATTATTGTATTCGTTGTTTTTTTTGTAACGAGGTGAGGTAGGCTTGTTGCCTCATCCTCGTACTTCCGGATTTTGTGATCGTTGTCTCCTACCTCCAACGAGGAGGAGACGTTTTAGTGCTTTGCCCTCCGTACGTGGTCTAGGACCGATAGGGCCTTGGAGTAGCAACCACTGGGTTGTGAACCAAGTAAAATAAACGTGTTCATTTATTTTCCGCTGTGCTAACTTTGCGTATCGAACGAACGAAAAAGAAAAGATTTACGGTCGCTATTCACCCCCCCCCCCTCTAGCGACGCTTCTCGATCCAACAATTTATCCCTCCTATATGACGGGGGTGACATCGATATTCTTGATAGAGTGAGACCACGAAGTGCATGGCCATGCCCAAATGAGTCAATATGAGATATTGAGCTCATTTGATTAGAGTGAGTCTACTTGGGGTTCAAGATTTAGATTGTACCGAGGATGACACAGTCTATGCCTCGATTGGTCAATCTAGATGTCAAGGATAGAGGGACATTGTCACATATTGTGAGAGTCACAATTAGTAGTCACAAAGGTGATGTTGGAGCTCAACATTCTTGTAACTTGGGTAGCAATGATGTGTTGCGAGATACCGCTCATTGCTTATGTTCCTAAATCGGTTTAGGGACATTGCCAACGTTACAAGAACCTATAGGGTCACACACATAAGAGCAATTAGATGGAGATTAGGTTCATATGATGAACCATGAGGATTAGGTTCATGGGATGAACCAAATTGGATTAAGAGTAATCCAAATTAGACTAATTGAGTTAGACTCAAGTTGATTCAAGTATTGAATGAGTCTAATTTTGATTTGATTCATCAAATCAATTTAAATTAATGAATAAAGATTCATTAAATTAAATTGACTTGAGTCAAGTGGTTAGATTTGATCAACCATGGGAGATTAGAGGTCAAGTTTGACTTGACTTGAGAGGGAAGATGAAAGGTCAAGTTTGACTTGACCAAATGTCATGTCATGATGATGACTTGGCATGGCCGGCCAATGATGATGCTCCACATCATCATTGACTTTGTCAATTGGTGCCACATCATGAGGGAGACCAAGGGTCATGGGAGTTACATGCATGCATGTAACCTCCTCTCCATGAAGTGGCCGGCCACTCCATTAGATGGGGTAATTGATTTTTGGTGGCTAAATAACTTCATCTTTAACCTTGGTGCTCTTCTCTCTCAAGCTCTACCTCTCCCAACCTCTCCTTGGCCGAAATTCCTAAAGGAGTGCTAGCACAATCTAAGGCATTTTTCTCCACCTATTGCTTGTGTGGATACCAATAGAAGAGTGTGCACTTGACACTCTCGAGTTCCGGCGAACTTTTGGACGAGCGGTATAAGTGAAGGGCATCGCATCGAGGGTAATGTTCTAACCTCTTAGATCTAAGGTAGATCTAGGGTTTTTGTAAGCATATACATGTTTTTATATTTTAAACTTCGCACGGATCCGTGGCCGGGGCTTCCGAGGTTTCCGCAACGCAAAAAGGCAGTTTTTACGGCTCGGAAAAACCCAATAGTGGTATCAGAGCCACGTGCGAAGCATGTATGTGTTTCGTCTTTGTAATTTTTGTATTAGATATAAAAAAAATTACAGATTTTTATGTTTCTGTAAATTTCCTAATTTTATAGAATTTTTGGGTATTTTTCTCAAAGAGTCGAAGCAACAAGTGTTGGGACACTTGTAGGCTTCAACCGTCGAGAAAAACTCTCTGAAACGGTGAGTTCTCGCTTTAGGTTTTTGGGACAGCGACTTAAGTCGCTGTAAGATCATTGTAGGGACACTCGTGAAGTTTGTTTTGCGAGTAGGGGCGCTGCCCCTATCCCCGAAAGGGGCCTTGTCCCACGATCACGCCCGGAAACCGCTTAGCGGGACCGTTACGGAGAGGTGACTCATAAATTTGAATTAAATTAGGAAAAATTATAGAAATTTTCTGTAAAAATACATAATTTAGAATTATGTATATTTCTGTGATTGTCATGGCCCAATGACCCCAATTTTATTGGATTATGTGTGTTGTAATTCATAATACGGCCTGCATGCCGTTTTGTGGTTGTGCGTGTTGTATAGTGTATGCGACCTGCGCGTCGTACCTCTTCTTTTGATATTCTAGTTGTAATTAGTTTTTAGACTCGAATGTAACTCGAGTTTCATAAAATGATAATTCGGTGGGGAATATGATCATTGATTAAAGGCCTAATTAAATGATAAAAGGAATTGATATTAATTCTCTGCATTATGTTGTAGATAACTATGTCAACACGAACACTCTCTCTCTGCGTTACAGTCCTTGAGGAAGGACAAGCTCGATGGAGTGAATTTCTGGGTGATACAGGAACACGGAAGTATTCTCACCCAAGAAGGAAGTTATGCGTCCACATCGTCTGGAAGCGGCCCATTAGGAGGCACCTCCACCGCCAATGCCTCGCGGTGACAAAGATGCTTACAAAAGCATCGAGATGATGCATTAGATGTATGTCATGTCTAATGCTCATGACCATGAACTCTGAGCTTGAAGCAACAGAGTTCATGAATGTATGATATGGTTGGACATCTTCGTCAACTATATCAAGGACAAACTAGGCATGAGAGATATGAAGTCTCTAAGGCATTATTTGGGTCTAAAATGCAAGAAGGGACTCAGTAGGTACATATGTACTCAAAATGATTGGGTATGCGTAGAAAACCTACAAAATTTGGGATTCCCACTTGGCCAGAAGGCAGCCAGCGCTGATCTTGCAATCTTTGCCACAAGCCTTCAATCAATTTGTCATGAATTATAACATGAATGAAATTGATAAGCCATTACTGAAATGCTCAAAGTATGTTGAGAATCACGAGCTTAACCTTAAGAAGGGTAAATCTGACACCATTTTGATGGTGCAGAAGAAGAAAGGCAAGGGCAAGCCTAAAGGTAAGGGAAAGTCCCAAGCCAAGGGCAAAGGCAAAGAACATAAACCAAAAGGAGGGGTAGCCAAGGAAGGGGCTTGCTTCCACTGCAAGGAAGCAGGACACTGGAAGCGTAACTGCAAGACATACCTGGAAGATCTTAAGAAGAAGAGAAGTGAGACTTCTACTTCAGGTATAAATGTTATAGAAGTCAATCTATCTATTTCTTCATCATGGGTATTAGATACCGGATGTGCATCTCACATTTGTACCAATGTGTGAGAAATAGCAGGCATTGACAAAGGCGAGTGGACCTACGAGTAGGCAATGGAGTAAGGGTTCTGCTTTATTCTTTGAGGAACTTATGATCTATCTCTGCCCTCTGGGCTTGTATTAGAATTAGATGAATGTTGTTATGTGCCTGCCTTAACCAAGAACATCATTTCAGTTTCTTTTTTGGACAAAAAAGGATTTTCATTTATAATAAAGAATAAATGTTGTTCAGTTTATTTAAATGATATGTTCTATTGTAGTGCACCTCTAATGAACGGACTCTACTTTCTAGACTTAGAGAGCCCTATCTATAACATAAGTACCAAGAGGTTCAAGTCAAATGAGTTGAACGCACTGCCGCTAGGTCACATAAATGAGAGTCGCTTATCTCACTCCATAAGATGGGTCGCTAGACTCATTTGATTTTGAATCATATGAGACTGAATCTTGCCTTTTAGGCAAGATGACCAAGACTCCTTTAGTGGACACTAAAGAGCAACATATTTGTTAGGACTTATACATAGTGATGTATGATATTCTTTGCTAGAGGTGGTTACAGGTACTTCATTACATTTACTGATGACTTCAGTAGATATGGTTATGTGTATCTCATGACACACAAATCAGAATCCTTTGAAAGTTCAAAGAATTCAAGAATGAAGTACAAAACCAGCTTGGCAAGAGTATTAAGATACTTCGAGCAGATCGAGGTGGTGAATACCTTAGCCATGAGTTTCGTGACTATCTAGCTGAGTGTGAGATTCTATCCCAACTCACTCCTCCTAGAACACCACAGTGGAATGGTGTATCCGAAAGGAGGAATCGTACCCTATTAGATATGGTACGATCTATGATGAGTCACACAGATCTTCCTATATCCTTTTGGGGATATGCTCTAGACACAGCAGCCTTTACCCTTAACTGTGTACCATCTAAGGTTGTCATAAAGACACCATATACGATATGGACAGGGAGAAATCCCAAGATGTCTTTTATGAGGATTTGGGGTTGTGAGGCCTATGTTCGATGTCAAGTCTCAGACAAACTGGGACCCAAATCCGATAGGTGCTGTTTTGTTGGATATCCCAAGGATACAAAGGGATATTACTTCTACATTCCCAGTCAGCACAAAGGGTTTGTGGCAAAGACTGGAGTTTTTCTAGAAAGGGATTTTATTTCTAGAAAAACTAGTGGGAGTACCTTCGATTTTGAAGAAATTCAAGATAAGGACCAAAGCACTGAGGCCTTGATGGAGGTTGAACAGGAACCACAAAGTGTTGTGGGTGATGAGGTTATTGCACAAAGAGTTGTGGAACAACCACCTGTTCATGTAGACCTACCTCTTCGCAGATCTGATAGGGTACGTCGTCAGCCTAAGAGATATTCATTTCTCTTGTCTGACCATGATGACGTAATGCTCATTGAGAATGAGCCTACCTCCTATCAGGAAGCTGTGATGAGCCCAGATTCTGAGAAATGGCTAGAGGCCATGAGATCCGAGATGGAATCCATGTACACCAACCAAGTATGGACTTTGGTTGATCCACCTGAAGGGGTCAAACCCATTGGGTGTAAGTGGGTCTTTAGGAGAAAGACTGACATGGATGGACTTACACATACCTATAAGGGTCGATTGGTGGCTAAAGGTTTCAAGCAAATTCATGGTATTGACTATGATGAAACCTTTCTCCAGTGGCGATGTTTAAGTCCATTCGGATCTTGCTTGCTATTGCGGCATACCACGATTATGAGATCTGGCAGATGGATGTCAAAATCGCGTTTCTGAATGGAAACTTGCTCGAGGATGTGTACATGACACAACCTGAGGGTTTTGTAGATCCACAGCATACTGGGAAGGTATGCAAGCTACAAAGGTCCATTTATGGGCTAAAGCAAGCTTCTCGGAGCTGGAATCTTCGATTCGATGATGCGATCAAACAGTTTGGTTTCATCAAGAATGAAGATGAACCCTATTTCTACAAGAGGGTTAATGGGAACACAGTTTTCTTCCTTGTATTGTATATGGATGACATACTGCTCATTAGGAATGACATCCCTTCACTACAGTCTGTGAAGACTTGGCTCGGGACGTGCTTCTCAATGAAAGACTTAGGTGAAGCAGCCTGTATTCTAGATCTATAGAGATAGATCTAAGAGATTGCTTGGCCTAAGTCAGAGTACATACATTGACACGGTATTACTTCGGTTTGCCAAGCAGAATTCCAAGAAAGGACTTCTGCCGATGTCACATGGTGTGAGTCTTTCGAAGACTCAAAGTCCCTCTTCTAGAGAGAAGAGAGACTGCATGGATAAGATCCCTTACGCATCTGCTATAGGATCTATCATGTACGCCATGTTGTGTACTCGTCCTGATGTCTCGTATGCTTTGAGCATGACGAGTAGATACCAGTCAGATCCAGGTGAGCGTCACTGGATAGCAGTCAAGAATATTCTTAAGTACTTGAGAAGGACTAAAGAATATTTCTTGATATTTGGAGGCGATGAGAAGCTAGCTGTAAAGGGTTACAGCGATGCCAGCTTCCAAACTGACCAGGATGATTATAGATCGTAGTCAGGGTTCGTGTTTTTCTTGAATAGTAGCACTGTGAGCTGGAAGAGTTCCAAGCAGGACACAGTTATTGATTCTACAACAGAGGCTGAATATATCGGTGCTTCCATCTCATTCGAGAGATTGTCGATAAAGGAGATGTGAAGATTTGCAAAGTACCCACAGAGGCTAACATCGCAGATCCCTTGACCAAGGCTTTAGCACAGGAAAAGCATGATGGTCACACTAGGTCATTGGGTATTAGATACACGGTGATTGGCACTAGTGCTAGTGGGAGATTGTTAGTGAAAGCCCTAGAGCCAATCATGTGATGATTGTTGTATGGACTTTATTGTATCATATTCCTATTTATAAAGGCATGGTTATTATATTTACTTGTATTGGTGCCAAATAACTAAATATAATAATGTCCTTGAGTAGTAGGTTCTTATCTATATCAATCGATTGGTTGAATCGATAATGAGATGATATAGAGAACACTACTCTTAATCATTCCTAGTCGAGTATTAACATTCAGGGACAATGTTAATGCGTAGAGACTAGCATGTAGGTCAACAAGATGACTTGATCTCACAAGTCATGGATATGAGATATCAAGTTGACACATGGGTATGCATTGGAGAATGTATACTGAATGACCCGCCATGAGAAAGTATCATGGATCGTTATATGAGTGTCATATACTTTCTCATGTGGCTATTAGTATGACTATTAGTCCTTAGACCTGAAGTCACCATGGTTCCCTATATAAGGAGTTGCATACTTAGGCTTCGTCAAACGTCACCCGTAAATGGGTGGACTATAAAGGCGATTACTGGGTATGTAACAAATTATGCGGAGGGATGTGAGTGATGTAGATGGGATCTATCCCTCCTATATGACGGGGGTGACATCGATATTCTTGATAGAGTGAGACCACGAAGTGCATGGCCATGCCCAAATGAGTCAATATGAGATATTGAGCTCATTTGATTAGAGTGAGTCTACTTGGGGTTCAAGATTTAGATTGTACCGAGGATGACACGGTCTATGCCTCGATTGGTCAATCTAGATGTCAAGGATAGAGGGACATTGTCACATATTGTGAGAGTCACAATTAGTAGTCACAAAGGTGATGTTGGAGCTCAACATTCTTGTAACTTGGGTAGCAATGATGTGTTGCTAGATACCGCTCATTGCTTATGTTCCTAAATCGGTTTAGGGACATTGCCAATGTTACAAGAACTTATAGGGTCACACACATAAGAGCAATTAGATGGAGATTAGGTTCATATGATGAACCATGAGGATTAGGTTCATGGGATGAACCAAATTGGATTAAGAGTAATCCAAATTAGACTAATTGAGTTAGACTCAAGTTGATTCAAGTATTGAATGAGTCTAATTTTGATTTGATTCATCAAATCAATTTAAATTAATGAATAAAGATTCATTAAATTAAATTGACTTGAGTCAAGTGGTTAGATTTGATCAACCATGGGAGATTAGAGGTCAAGTTTGACTTGACTTGAGAGGGAAGATGAAAGGTCAAGTTTGACTTGACCAAATGTCATGTCATGATGATGACTTGGCATGGCCGGCCAATGATGATGCTCCACATCATCATTGACTTTGTCAATTGGTGCCACATCATGAGGGAGACCAAGGGTCATGGGAGTTACATGCATGCATGTAACCTCCTCTCCATGAAGTGGCCGGCCACTCCATTAGATGGGGTAATTGATTTTTGGTGGCTAAATAACTTCATCTTCAACCTTGGTGCTCTTCTCTCTCAAGCTCTACCTCTCCCAACCTCTCCTTGGCCGAAATTCCTAAAGGAGTGCTAGCACACTCTAAGGCATTTTTCTCCACCTATTGCTTGTGTGGATACCAATAGAGGAGTGTGCACTTGACACTCTCGAGTTCCGGCAAACTTTTGGACGAGCGGGATAAGCGAAGGGCATCGCATCGAGGGTAATGTTCTAACCTCTTAGATCTAAGGTAGATCTAGGGTTTTTGTAAGCACATACATGTTTTTATATTTTAAACTTCGCACGGATCTGTGGTCGGGGCATCCGAGGTTTCTGCAACGCAAAAAGGCGGTTTTTGTGGCTCGGAAAAACCCAACAAGTAACTCCTTAGGGAGTAACCTGGGAAGCAAGATGACTGACGACTCTCTCAACCCCAAAGGAGACTATGTCGTCAGAATGCATGCAAATGACATAAATGTACTGTCACACATACATACATCTACCACAGACTCTCTGTTCAACAGAGAGTCATACCCATCTGATCAATACACTCTCTATCGTATAGAGAGTAGTACTCAACTGATCGATGAACTCTCTATCCTATAGAGAGTCGTACTCAACTGATCGACACACTCTCTATCCTGTAGAGAGTCGTACTCGACTAATCATATCAAGCTGGGACCACCGGTCCGTAGCGACACACTAATCACCCTTCACTTAACCATTACACAACACATGGTTGGTAATAAGTATGCAACATACGGGTATTGGAATAAATTTTACCATTAGGGCATTACCTATAATGCCCGTAAAATTTCTAGTAATTTTACAAGAATTTTTGGCTTGATTATGATGGGCTTTATGTGGGCTTTTCAAAAATAAAAGAAAATGAGCCAAAAAGGATGCAAGGCCTAAGAATTGAACCCCAAACCTCTAGAGATAGCCAAGCCCTATAGATGCATCCACTAACCAGAAGCCCAACAAGATTGTATTATTAGAGGAATATGGAAAATTATAGTTAGGGGTAAGGGAGACTAAGGGACTCTTCAAATGAATAAATAGGGGGGAATGAGGAGACATGAGTTATCAAGTTGATTTTCTCTCCTCTCATCCTCTTCCTCACCGAGATCCACTTCTCCTCCCCCTTCTCATCCATTGTCCGAAGGTCATCCAAGCAAGAAGAAAGGCTAGGTTGCTTCCCTTAGGCCTGTTAGTTAAAGCCCTAGAACCAATCATGTGATGGTTGAATAGGGAACATTTTGTATCATATTCTATAAAGGCAAAGGATTGGTTATTATATTTACATCTTGCTTGTGCCAGCTAATTTAAATATAATAATGCCCTAGAAAAGTAGGTTCTTATCTACAGCACATCAATTGGCAGAATTGATTATGAGAGGCTGTAGAGAACACTTTCCTAAATGTTCCTAGTCGAGTATTAATATGCAAGGGCAATATTAATACATAAAGACTAGCATGTAGGTCAATTGATGACTTGATCTCACAAGTCATGGATATATGATATCAAGTTGACACATGGGTATATATTGGAGAATATATACTGAACTGATCCGCCATGAGAAAGTTTCATGGATCGTTATATGAGTGTCATAAACTTTCTCATGTGACTATTGGTATGAATAGTCCTTAGACCTGAAGTCACTACGGTTCCCTACATAAGGAGTTATGTACTTTGGTATCGTCAAACGTCACCCGTAACAGGGTGGACCATAAAGGCGATTACTGGGTATATAACAAATTATGCGGAGGGATGTGAGTGATGTAGATGGGATCTATCCCTCTCATATGACGAGAGTGATATCGGTGGGCCCCTTGATTGAGTAGAACTACTAAAACGCATGGCCATGCTCGAATGAGTCAATATGAGATATTGAGCTCATTTGTTTGAGTTAGTTTACTCAGGGATCAAGAAACACATAGATTGATCGAGGATGACACGGTCTATGCCTCATTGATCAATCTGATATCAAGGATAGAAGGACACGGTCATATATTATAGTAGTCACGGAAAGGTTAGTCGGATCTTGACTTATCTCGTAACTTGGGTAGCAATGATGTATTGCTAGATGCCGCTCATTGCTTGTGTATCTAAAAGAGTTTAGATCCACTGCCAACGTTATGAGAGCCTATAGGGTCACACACAAAGAGCATGATAATTAGAGGAATTAGAGTATTCTAGTTTGACTAGAATAATATGGGAATAAGCTTAAGTACAAAATGGTTTTTGGACTTTAAGCTTAATGAGAATTTTAGCTAATTGATTTAATGAGATTAATTCAATATGTTACCTTATTGATTTAATAAGATTAATTCAATATGATAACATAAGCTTAATTGAATTAATAAGATTAATTCAATATGATAACATTAGCTTAATTGAATTAATAAGATTAATTCAACATGCATGAATGCCACATAAGAATGCCACATAAGCATGCCACATAAGCATGCCACCTAAGCATCCACCTAAGCTAGTTAAGGTGGAAGGAAACAAAATGGTTTTGTCTCCTTAAGTGGCCGGCCAAACAAGGAAGCCAAATCCTTTTTGAGTGTGTCTCAATGCAATGGATTGCATTGAATGTGAAGGAGGTGGAAGGGTTTTTCCAGCCCTATAAAAGGCTCCATGGAGTGGCCGGCCATAGTGAGTTTTTGGTGTTGTGGTTGTGAGAAAGCTTGGTGGAAGCTTTAGTTGTGTGGGTTTGTGAGTGTAGGCTAGCAAGAAGAGGAGTCTTCTTCTTCCTTTCTCCTTTTCCCTCTCTTCCTCTCCTTTAGGGACTTCTCTAGCAAGAAGTAAAGGAGAGCTCTTCTAGTTTTCCTTTTGTGAGACAAGAGCGTGCTCGTGTGGATACGTATAGAGGCACGGACACTTGAACGTGCTAAAGATCCAACAAACCGAAAGGAAAAGCGGGATTAGCAAGGGCACGCAACAAAGGTAATCCTCTCCTATAAGATAGGTTTGGTTTAGAGAAATTTATTTTATACGAGTTTGCTGCATGGATCACTTGGAAGGGATCCTATTTTCCGTCAAGATATGCCATTTGGCATACGAGATTTCTACAAAGTGGTATCGAGCCACTTGCTAAAGATCGATAAAAATAGGTTTTCTATTTTATATGTGATATAGAAGTAGGATAAATTTTATTATGAGTTGATAATTGCATTAGCAAATTTTCAAACATAATAAAATATCCAATGTCTTTTAAAAGTTAAAATGACATGGTGCATGGTTATGGCCTAGTCCCAAAAAGTTTGTGATTGTGTGTTGTAATTCTTAATACGGCATGCGTGTCGTGCCTTTCTCCTAATATTCTTGTTGTAAAATTAGTTTTAGACTCGAATGTAACTCGAGTATTTCTCCTTTTGTAATGTACAAAACAAGGATGGAGGGTCCATTGGAAGATGAGGTTACAAGGAGGAAGTCAACACACAAGACAACCAAAAGGAAGCACTTAGGAGAAGATGCTATCCCTAGGTTGACCAATCAATCTTTTCATTGGCTTGAGAAGATTGTAGAATAAGGGCCATAACCATGACACGTTAGTTTAATATGTATGTGATGCATGTTAGTTTAGCTTGTATGTGATGCATGATTAGTTTAGCTTATATGTGATGTATACTAATATGTATATGATACATGTTTATTTCTTAATAAGTCTAAACGATATGCCTACCAAAGTTGGTACTCACTACTTCCTCGATCATTTGTTATTGGGTTTGCCAAAGCAAAGCAATGCATTTTATCTTGAGGGGTGCGAGTGGACAATCGTGATGTCCCGCTATCGCCTTGGTTAAGACTTAATTAAGTGTTTTCTTAATTGGTTAAGAAAGTAGAGGCATATATTAGCTTTGAACATAAGTGTTAACATTAGTTTTGTGTGATTTCAACATCGCCTTTGTTAAGTGGTCGCTGTTCGATATCCAAGAAGGCCCTGCTCGCCACACCGGAAGCCGGTTTAGGAATAAACACTAAACCACTCCAAAATCCTAACCAGCAATACGCAACTGGAACGAAGGATGTAATTGGCAAAAGATTGCCTACCTAATTATACTCGTCTTGGGCGATTAGCCAAAGCTAACTCAAGGCAATTATGATGTGGATCTTTATCCCATATAAATTTATAGCTAAATAGTAGCTATGAGAATTTAGTGAGCCTCATTTAATTAAAGGCCTAATTAAATGATTTAGGTATGATACTTAACTTTGCATTTTAATGTTGTAGATCACCATGTCATCTAACACGACACACCCCTCGACTTGCGATCTGTCCTTGAGAAGGACAAGCTCAATGGAGCAAACTTTCTTGGTATAGGAACTTGAGGATTATCCTCAAGCAAGAACGCATAAACTATATGTCCTAGAGCAGCTACCCACTGAAATACGCCCCTCGACCACTCGTCTTTGAAAAGGATGCTTATAAGAAGCATCAAGATGACGATTAGATGTGTCATGCCTTATGCTTGCCACCATGAACTACGAGCTTGAAGCAACATGAGAACATGGATGCCTATGATATGGTTGAGCATTTGAAACAACTATATCAAGGACAAGCTAGGCACGAGCGTTTTGAAGTGTCTAAGGCTCTTTTGCATGCAAGATGCAAGAAGGAACACTGTAGGAACTCACGTACTCAAAATGATTGGGTACGTTGAGAACCTTGAAGACTAGGTTTTCCATCGAGCCAAGAATTGGCAAATCGATGTTATCCTGCAATCGTTGCGAGAAGCATACAATCAATTCATGAATTATAACATGAATGAAATTGATAAACCTTTGCTGAGATTCTCGGCATGTTGAGAATCTAACCAAATCTCAAGAAGAAAGTTAGTAATGTACTAATGGTCAAGAAGGAGAAAGGTAAGCGCAAAGGCAAGGGTAAGACCCAGGCCAAAGTCAATGCCAATTCATCCACTTCAAAGGGTAAAGGTAAAGTACCTAAGGAAGGAATTTGCTTCCATTGCGGTGAGATCGATGGACCTTTGGAAGCGGAACCAAAGTCTACCTTGAGGAAGTAAAGAACAAGAGAAGTGGGACTTCTGCCTCAGGTATACACGTTATAGAAGTTAATCTATCTATTTCTTCTACATGGGTATTAGATACCGGATGTGCATCTCACATTTGTACTAATGTGCAGGGACTAAGAAATAGTAGAATAATGGCAAAGGCGAAGTGGACCTACGAGTAGGCAATGGCGAAGTTCTTTCTTGTAGGAACATATTCTTTGTCTTTGCCCTTTGGGCTTATCTTAGAACTAGAGGAGTGCTTCTATGTACTGCATTAACAAAGAACATAATTTTATCTTGTTTAGACAAGAAAAACTTTTCTTTTATAATAAAGGACAAATGTTGTTCCATTTATTTAAATGAAATGTTCTATTGTAATGCACCACTTATGAATGGCCTCTATGTTCTAGATTTAGATAACCCAATTTATAACGTAAATACAAGCAGTTCAAATCGAATGATTTGAACCGGACATATCTCGCATGTCGCCTAGGTCACATAAATGAAAACGCATATCAACTCCATAAAGATGGATTATTGGACTCATTTGAGTTTGAATCCTATGAGGTATGCGAGTCTTGTCTTGTAGGAAAGATGACTAAAACTCCATTTAGTGGGCATGGCGAGAGAGCGACGGACTTGTTAGGACTCATACATACTGATGTATGTGGCCCTTTCAATGTCGAAGCCAGAGGAGGCTATAAGTACTTTATTACTTTCACTGATGATATGAGTAGATTTGGCTACTTATATTTGATGAGACATAAGTCAGAATCCTTTGAAAAGTTCAAGGAATTCAAGAATGAAGTACAAAACCAACTTGGTAAGCGTATTAAGCTACTTCGATCAGATCGAGGTGGTGAATACCTTAGTCAAGAGTTTCGTGATCACCTGGCTGAGTGTGGGATAATATCCCAACTCACTCCACCTGGAACACCACAATGGAATGGTGTATCTGAGAGGAGAAATCGTACTCTATTAGATATGGTACGATCAATGATGAGCCAGACTGATCTACCTACTTCCTTTTGGGGTTTAGCTCTAGAGACAGCCGCTTTCACACTTAATCGCGTTCCATCAAAAGTCGTAGAAAAGACACCATATACGATATGGACCAGGAAGAGTCCCAAAATGTCTTTTATAAAGATTTGGGGTTGTGAAGCTTACATTAGACGTCAAGTCTCAGATAAACTAGGACCCAAATCAGATAAGTGTTATTTTGTAGGATATCCCAAGGAAACTAAGGGATATTACTTTTACAATCCCACACTTGGCAAGGTGTTTGTTACCAGAAATGTTGTCTTTCTAGAAAGAGAATTTATTTCTAGAAATACTAGTGGGAGTAAAATTCATCTTGAAGAAGTTCAAGATGATGATAACACTAAGGCTTCGATGGAAAATGAACAGGCACCACAAAGTGTTGTGGATGAGGAATTTGTTGCCCAAAGAGTTGTGGAGCAAACACCTGTTCAAGTAGACCAACCTCTTCGTAGATCTAATAGGATCCGTCGTCAACCCGAAAGATATTCTTTTCTCTTGACTGACAACGGTGAAGTATTGCTTGTCGATCTTGACGAGCCTACATCCTATCAAGAAGCTATGATGAGCCCAGATTCCGAGAAATGGCTAGAGGCCATGAGATCCGAAATGGAATCCATGTACACTAACCAAGTATGGACGTTGGTTGATCCACCTGAAGGGGTAAAACCCATTGGGTGTAAGTGGGTCTTTAAAGTAAATACTGACATGGATGGTAATAAGCATACCTATAAAGGTAGATTGGTGGCTAAAGGATTCAAACAAATTCATGGTATTGACTATGAAGAAACCTTTTCACCAGTTGCGATGCTTAAATCCATTCGGATCATACTTGCTATTGCAGCCTACCATGATTATGAGATCTGGCAGATGGATGTCAAAACCGCTTTTCTGAATGGAAAGCTACTCGAGGATGTGTACATGACACAACCTGAGGGTTTTGAAGATCCAAAGCATCCTGGAAAGGTATGCAAACTGCAAAGGTCCATTTATGGACTAAAGCAAGCCTCTCGAAGCTGGAATCTTCGATTCGATGATGCAATCAAAGAGTTTGGTTTCATCAAGAATGAAGATGAGCCTTGTGTCTACAAGAGAAATAGTGGGAGCACAGTTGTATTTCTTGTCTTGTATGTAGATGACATACTTCTCATCGGAAATGATATTCCCTCACTCCAGTCTGTGAAGATGTGGTTAGGGAATTGTTTCTCGATGAAGGACTTAGGTGAAGCTGCCTATATTCTAGGCATCAAGATCTATAGAGATAGATCTAGAAGATTACTTGGCCTAAGTCAGAGTACATTGATAAAGTGCTAGATCGTTTTGCTATGCAAAATTCTAAGAAAGGGTTTCTGCCTTTATCACATGGTGTGAGTCTTTCGAAGACTCAATGTCCCTCTTCTAAGGAGGAGAGAGATCGCATGGATAAGATCCCTTATGCATCAGCTATAGGGTCTATCATGTACGCCATGCTTTGTACTCGTCCTGACGTCTCGTATGCTTTGAGCATGACGAGTAGATACGATCGATCGGTGAAAGTCACTGGATAGCAGTCAAAAATATTCTTAAGTACTTACGAAGAACGAAAGAATATTTCCTGATATTTGGAGGCAATAAGGAGCTAACTGTAAAGGGTTACAGTGATGCAAGCTTCCAAACAGACAAGGATGACTATAGATCGCAATCGGGGTACGTGTTTTGCCTGAATGGTGGAGCTGTGAGCTGGAAGAGTTCGAAGCAGGACACAGTTGCTGATTCTACAACAGAAGCCGAATATATTGCAGCATCTGATGCAGCAAAGGAGGCTGTTTGGCTCCATGAAGTTCATCGATGAACTTGGGGTAGTTCCTAAGCATTGCGGATCCAATATACCTCTATTGTGACAACAATGGGGCTATTACGAGCTAAGGAACCTCGATCACATCAGGACCAAACACATCTTGGCGCTTCCATCTCATTCGAGAGATCATCGATAGAGGAGATGTGAGGATATGCAGAGTACCGACAGAAGCTAACATCGCAGATCCATTGACCAAGGCTTTTGCACAGAGGAAGCATGATGGTCACACTAGGTCACTAGGTATTAGATATCATAGTGATTGGTACTAGTGCTAGTGGGAGATTGTTAGTTAAAGCCCTAGAACCAATCATGTGATGGTTGAATAGGGAACATTTTGTATCATATTCTATAAAGGCAAAGGATTGGTTATTATATTTACATCTTGCTTGTGCCAGCTACTTTAAATATAATAATGCCCTAGAAAAGTAGGTTCTTATCTACAGCACATCAATTGGCAGAATTGATTATGAGAGGCTGTAGAGAACACTTTCCTAAATGTTACTAGTCGAGTATTAATATTCAAGTGCAATATTAATACATAAAGACTAGCATGTAGGTCAATTGATGACTTGATCTCACAAGTCATGGATATATGATATCAAGTTGACACATTGGTATATATTAGAGTATATATATACTGAACTGACCCGCCATGAGAAAGTTTCATGGATCGTTATATGAGTGTCATAAACTTTCTCATGTGACTATTGGTATGAATAGTCCTTAGACACAAGTCACTACGGTTCCCTACATAGGAGTTATGTACTTTGGTATCGTCGACGTCACCCTAACAGGTGGACCATAAAAGCGATTCTTGGGTATATAACAAATTATGCGGAGGGATGTGAGTGATGTAGATGGGATCTATCCCTCTCATATGACGAGAGTGATATCGGTGGGCCCCTTGATTGAGTAGAACTACTAAAACGCATGGCCATGCTCGAATGAGTCAATATGAGATATTGAGCTCATTTGTTTGAGTTAGTTTACTCAGGGATCAAGAAACACATAGATTGATCGAGGATGACACGGTCTATGCCTCATTGATCAATCGATATCAAGGATAGAAGGACACGGTCATATATTATAGTAGTCACGGAAAGGTTAGTCGGATCTTGACTTATCTCAGTAACTTGGGTAGCAATGATGTATTGCTAGATGCGCTCATTGCTTGTGTATCTAAAAGAGTTTAGATCCACGCCAACGCGTTATGAGAGCCTATAGTCACACACAAAGAGCATGATAATTAGAGGAATTAGAGTATTCTAGTTTGACTAGAATAATATGGGAATAAGCTTAAGTACAAAATGGTTTTTGGACTTTAAGCTTAATGAGAATTTTAGCTAATTGATTTAATGAGATTAATTCAATATGTTACCTTATTGATTTAATAAGATTAATTCAATATGATAACATAAGCTTAATTGAATTAATAAGATTAATTCAATATGATAACATTAGCTTAATTGAATTAATAAGATTAATTCAACATGCATGAATGCCACATAAGAATGCCACATAAGCATGCCACATAAGCATGCCACCTAAGCATCCACCTAAGCTAGTTAAGGTGGAAGGAAACAAAATGGTTTTGTCTCCTTAAGTGGCCGGCCAAACAAGGAAGCCAAATCCTTTTTGAGTGTGTCTCAATGCAATGGATTGCATTGATTGTGAAGGAGGTGGAAGGGTTTTTTCAACCCTATAAAAGGCTCCATGGAGTGGCCGGCCATAGTGAGTTTTTGGTGTTGTGGTTGTGAGAAAGCTTGGTGGAAGCTTTAGTTGTGTGGGTTTGTGAGTGTAGGCTAGCAAGAAGAGGAGTCTTCTTCTTCCTTTCTCCTTTTCCCTCTCTTCCTCTCCTTTAGGGACTTCTCTAGCAAGAAGTAAAGGAGAGCTCTTCTAGTTTTCCTTTTGTGAGACAAGAGCGTGCTCGTGTGGATACGTATAGAGGCACGGACACTTGAACGTGCTAAAGATCCAACAAATCGAAAGGAAAAGCGGGATTAGCAAGGGCACGCAACAAAGGTAATCCTCTCCTATAAGATAGGTTTGGTTTAGAGAAATTTATTTTATACGAGTTTGCTTTCGCATGGATCACTTGGAAGGGATCCTATTTTCCGTTGCGCATATGCCATTTGGCATACGAGATTTCCCTACAAGGATAAATTTTTTTTATCTGGGGATGTAGAAGGGATCTCCATGAACAAGCAACCGAGTTGAAGTGGGAAGCGAAGTTTCCTACCTTCATGTGGTATCAGAGCCACGGTTTCTGGTTTTGTGTGTTTAGGATTCGATTACTTTTATGCACTTTTCATATATTATATGTGCTGGATAATAGTAGGATGTGCGTTGGTTAACTTTTTGGTTGCAGGCATAGGATCCAACTATTATGGTCATATGTGTGTATGTGATTGTATGTGTGTAATTGTATATTTTGTTGAATCCTCGGGGTTGACGAGGCTAGTCTTTAATTTTTGTAATTTGATACGGCATTATTTCGCCACTCTTTTATTTTAGTTTACTTTTGATCTAGATTTCATGTACACTCCTTCGTGGAGTATAGGATCGATGGATTTAAATTAAAATATTTTTTCTCGGCTCGGATCTCCGGATGGCTTATACATGGCGTAGGGAGGAGCGGACGAGACGGCGATACGACGAGAGGCATATTGGAGACAAAAGCTATAATAGTTGGAAATTTTTTTTTTCATATTTATTGCTTATTGTTTGATATGCATGTCGTAGGCTAGAAAATTCCTCAATTTTAAATTACTAAGTGGGAGAGGGATATTTTTATAAATTCTCACGACCTCCATTACTATTTGACATGTGATGCAAACAAACTTGCGCGTTGGCTCTGAGTGCCTTCCTCCACATCGGATGAGTTTGTTTGCGGATCACAAGGTTGAATATGGTTATAAGAAATTATTAAGGAGCATGTGTACTTCCCCATCGAAAGGCACATAACCCAAGATAATTACCTTGGTACCGAGTAATGGTGAACACTTAGATACAAATATAAGTATCCTCCCCATCGGAGTCACTGCTTTTATTTGTAGGGCCGAAGAGGAACCAACTATTAATTTTATTTGTCAAAAGTTAGGTTGACAAGATAGTAAAATTAATGGGTAAAACCTCCTCTTACAAATGTAGAATTTGTATACTTCCACACTATCATGACATACGATATTCTCGGTGTTTTGAGGTGTTGGTTGATTTTAAAATTTTATTGTTTGAGGAATCAATAATTTTTTGAAATCTAATGTTTTGATCTATGTGATTCTTAGGTTTTTTCAAAATGACTTTCAACCCGCTTGCTGTGATACTGAAAGAAAATAAACTTACTGGACCCAATTATGTTGATTGGAAGAGGAATCTTGACATTGTCTTGACTGCTAAGGAATATAAATATGTACTCCTCGAAGAGTGCCCTCCTAAGCCTGCGGATGATTCTGGGGAAAAGGAGAAGGAGAGTTATAAGAAGTGGATTAAGGCCGATGAGATGACGCGGTGTTACATTTTGGCATCTATGTCAAATGTACTGCAACATTAGCATCAAGTCATGCCCACTGCTTATGACATGATGCTCAATCTCAAAGAACTTTTCGTACACCAGAATCGGGCTGCTAGGCAGGAAGCTATGAGGAACTTGATGACGACCACTATGATCGAGGGAACACCCGTGAGGGATCATGTTCTCAAGATGATGGCTCATTTGAATGAGCTGGAAGTCCTCGGAGCTAAGATCGATGGGGAAACCCAAGTCGATATCATTCTCCATTCTCTACCTAGGAGTTTTGAGCAGTTCTGCCTGAACTACAACATGAACAAGAGGATGAATTTTATTATAGAAGTAGGGACTTTTAAAATTCATCCTACTTCTATATCATATATAAAATAGAGAAAAACTATTTTTATACGATCTTTCGCAAGTGGCTCTGATACCACTGTAGGGATTTCTATATGCCAAATAGCATATGCGCAACGGAAAAATTAGGATCCCTTCCTAGTGATCCTTGCGAAAGAAAACCTCGTACAAAATAAATTTCTCTAAAACCAAACCTATCTTATAGGAGAGGATTACCTTTGTTGCGTGCCCTTGTTAATCCCGCTTTTCCTTTTGGTTTGTTGGATCTTTAGCACGTTCAAATGCCCGTGCCTCTATACGTATCCACACGAGCAAGCTCTTGTCTCACAAAAGAAAAACTAGAAGGGCTCTCCTTTACTTATTGCTAGAGAAGTCCCTAAAGAAGAGGAAGCTAGGGAAAAAGAGAAGGGAAGAAGAAGACTACTCTTCTTGCTAGCCTACACTCACAAAACCACACAACCAAAGCTTCCACCAAGCTCTCAAGCTCTCACACAACCACAATCACTCTTTGGCCGGCCACTCCATGGAGTCTTTTATAGGGTTGGAAAAACCCTTTCACCTCCTACCATTCAATGCAATCCATTGCATTGAGACACCTTGTTTGGCCGGCCACTTTAAGGAGACAAAAACCACTTTGTCTCCTTCCACCTTATCTAGCTTAGGTGGCATGATTATGTGGCATTCATGCATATTGTATTAATCTTATTAATTCAATTAAGCTTATGTTATCATATTGAATTAATCTTATTAATTCAATAAGCTTATGTTATCATATTGAATTAATCTCATTAAATCAATAAGGTAACATATTGAATTAATCTCATTAAATCAATAAGCTAAAATTCTCATTAAGCTTAAAGTCCAAAAACCATTTTGTACTTAAGCTTATTCCCAAATTATTCTAGTCAAACTAGAATGCACTAATTCTTCTAATCATCATGCTCTTTGTGTGACCCTATAGGCTCTCATAGCGTTGGCGGTGGATCTAAACTCTTTTAGATACACAAGCAATGGCGACATCTAGCAATACCTCCTTGCTACCCAAGTTATGAAATAAGTCAAGATCCGACTAACCTTTCCGTGACTACTATAATGTATGACCGTGTCCTTCTATCCTTGATATCAGATTGACCAATGAGGCATAGACCGTGTCATCCTCGATCAATCTATGTGTTTCTTGATCCCTGAGTAAACTAACTCAAACAAATGAGCTCAATATCTCATATTGACTCATTTGAGCATGGCCATGCGTTTTAGTAGTTCTACTCAATCAAGGCCCACCGATATCATCTCGTCATATGAGAGGATAGATCTCATCTACATCACTCACATCCCTCCGCATAATTTGTTATATACCCGATGTCGCCTTTATGGTCCACCTGTTCTACGGGTGACGCGTTTGTGATACCAAAGTACATAATTCCTTATGTAGGGAACCGTAGTGACTTGAGTTCGAGGACTATTCATACCAATAGTCACATGAGAAAGTTTATGACACTCATATAACGATCCATGAAACTTTCTCATGGCGGGTCAGTTCAGTATATATTCTCTAATATATACTCATGTGTCAACTTGATATCATATATCCATGACTTGTGAGATCAAGTCATCAATCGACCTACATGCTAGTCTTTATGTATTAATATTGCCCTTGCATATTAATACTTGACTAGGAACATTTAGGAAAGTGTTCTCTACAGCCTCTCATAATCAATTCTGCCAATTGATGTGCTGTAGATAAGAACCTACTTTTCTAGGGCATTATTATATTTAATTTAGCTGGCACAAGCAAGATGTAAATATAATAACCAATCCTTTGCCTTTATTGAATATGATACAAAATGTTCCCTTTTCAACCATCACATGATTGGCTCTAGGGCTATAACTAACATTGAAAGGGAAAGTCACTACTTCAGTACCACCGATATAAGAGGATATACCACAAGTCACTGCACCACGTGTCACAGAGGATACACAGGTGATACCTCGTCATAGTGGGAGGGTTGTTAGACAGCCTGATAGATTCATGTTCTTGGGAGAATCTTCTGATTTGGTCCCTGGCGAACATGAACCTAATCCCTGGACATATGATGAGGCAATCCAAGATAAAGATGCGGTATCTTGGCAAAGTGCAATGAATGCTGAGATTGAATCTATAGATTCAAATCAGGTCTGGGAGCTAGTAGAACCACCCGATGGTGTAAAAACCATTGGATACAAGTGGATCTACAAAAGAAAGAGAGGAATAGACGAGAAGGTTGAGACCTTCAAAGCGAGGCTTGTCGCGAAGGGGTATACTCAAAAAGAGGGTATTGATTATGAGGAGACCTTTTCGTCGGTAGCCATGCTTAAGTCTATCCGGATTCTCTTATGTATTGCTGCTCATATGGATTATGAGGTATGACAGATGGATGTCAAGACATCTTTCCTTATTGGAAGTCTTGAGGAAAACATCTATATGAAGCAACCATAGGGATTCATTGCAAAGGGCAAAGAGCATCTTGTGTGTAAGCTTAATCGATCCATTTATGGATTGAAGCAAGCTTCGAGGTCTTGGAACATCCACTTTGATGAGGTAATCCAGTCTTATGGATTTATTCAAAGTCCAGATGAGTCTTGTGTATACAAGAGATGTGACGGAAACGTAGTGGTATTTCTTGTACTATACATAGATGACATTTTGTTAATTGGCAACAATGTCAAGGTGTTATTGGATGTAAGGGTATGGTTGTCCAAATAGTTTGACATGAAGGACTTGGGAGAAGTTGGACACATCCTTGGGATCAAGGTTATAAGGGATCGTAGGAAAAGGATGTTGTGCTTATCTCAAGCTTCATACATAGACACGATTATGGATCGCTTTAGCATGCAAAACTCCAAGAAAGGTTTTCTACCTTTCAGGCATGGAGTTCCTTTATCTAAAGAGATGTGTCCTAGAACATCTAAGGAGATAGAGGAGATGAAGGCGGTTCCTTATGCTTCGGCAGTAGGAATCCTCATGTATGTCATGCTATGTACAAGACCGGATATCTGCTTTGCCATGGGCATGGTTAGCAGATATCAGAGTAATCCAGGATAGAGACATTGGACTGTGGTAAATCATATATTGAAGTACCTGAGAAGGACTAGCGATTATATGCTAGTTTACTAGGCAGACCAATTACTCCCTGTGGGTTACACAGATTCTGACTTCCAATCAGATAGGGATAACAGTAAGTCTACCTCAGGTTTTGTTTTTACTTTGGGAGGTGGAGCCATTGTATGGAGGAGTGTCAAGCAGAAATGTGTGGCGGACTCTACCATGGAAGCTGAGTATGTGGCAGCATCTGAGGCGGCCAAAGAAGCTGTGTGGCTCAGGAACTTCTTGATGGACTTGGATGTGATTCCTGGTTTGCCCAGAACTATCACAATTTATTGTGATAATAGTGGTGCAATTGCAAACTCGAAGGAACCACGAGCCCATAAGGCAAGTAAACACATAGAGCGCAAGTACCACTTGATATGAGAAATCGTAAAGTGAGGAGAAGTTGCTGTGGCCAAGATTGCATCGGAGGATAACCTGGTAGATCCTTTCACTACGGCCCTTCCGACGAGAGCTTTTGATAGGCATGTGGATGGAATGGGAATTAGATGTATGGCAGTTTAAGAATAGCAAAGTCTTTTAGTATAAGTGGGAGATTGTTGAGATGTATACTGAAAAGTCTATCTTTTGTATGAACATCTTTATTTTTGAAATAAGGATCACATGATCATTGTTTGCATATTTATGGCTATGCATATTGTCTAATACATTACATTATAGATAATATGGTGTATAGTGTCACACGGGAGATCATGTTATTAGTTCCTTGTAAAGTATAAGTAAAGGCTCACAACCGAGATGGTTTTGGACAAACCATTGGTATGGTTGTAGTTTGATTTGGTATTGGTTTGTCTTGACCATAGAATCACACTAGTACACTTTGTGTGTATTGAGTAGGACCTACTTAGAGGTGATTCGATTTATTGCTGACTACATAATCGAATCAGACCTCAGATATTATGTTGTACATGCTCTAAATTCTGATATAATAACGGGCACATATACTTAATATTCATTTCTTTGATTTACCAATGGGCGAGATTTATAGAGTAAATCGATAGACTCGGTAAGTTGGAAAATGATATTATTTATATGGTGTGTTGCTAATTATAGGACGAAACCGTGTCCTATATATTAGGATGATGATGTCCCCTTGACGAGCTCATAAGGTTCATCATGTAAACCCTGCAGGTGGACTTGGTCCGACATGATGATAAGGTTGAGTGGTACTACTCTTGAAGTTAGATGTTGATTAATTAATTATCACTAAATTAATTAATCGACGGACATTCGAGATCTTAAACATGGGGAGAAAAATATACAAATAATATATGGAGTCCATATTAACTTATGGGGGTTGGTGAGGTAGACAATGATAATCCTCTAGTGGAATGGATTATCATTAATGGATCGGACTTTATGTGGGCTTGATCTATTGAGTGGCCAAGATCCAACTCCTCCTCATGGTCCCTATTGTATCCTATTAAAACCTCATGAAGCCTAGATTCAATGATGGAAAACAAAACTCTAGATCCGACGGTGGAGATTAAATCTTTAGATCCGACGGTTGAGATTAAATCTCTAGATCCGACGATTGAGATTAAATCTCTAGAACTGACAGTGGAGATTAAAAGGAGGCTTAAGCCTAACTCTATAAATATGGGCTTAATGCTTGGGCGTGGATGATAATAAGAGAGGTTAGGGGTTTTCTTCCTTGGCTTGGGCGGCAAGGAAGAAGTGGGCAGCTATGGTTTTGGAGGTGTCTTGGGCGGCCACAATTAAGGAAGGTTTTCTTCTTCCTTAGGGTTGCCGGCGCCCTCCTTCTTCTCTTCACCTTGGCCGGCGCTCAACCTATTCTTATTCTTCTCCTTGGCCGGTGGAAACAAGGGTTAGGGTGATTCCTTGGAGCTCTTGGCCGGCACCCACTTTCTCATCTCTTCTTCTTGTTGGCCGGCAGCAAGCATCAAGGTTGGTGCTTGGTGGTTGGCTAAAGGAAGGAGAAGAGTTTGGTTTCTATACTTCCTCTTGTTCGGAGCGAGCAAGGAAAGGAAGATCGTGATCTAGGAGGCTTCTACTTTTGGAAGATCGTCGCCCACATGATGTCCAAAAAGGAGGAAGGACATACAATAGAAGATCGAGAGGTATAATGCTTGTTTATATTCTTTTTGTATTATGTCTATAATTGTTTTCAATTATACACATGTTGTATGTTTTGTTTTGTGGTTAAATTTACTTGGACCTTGAATACAAACGCAAAAACCGGCGATCCGTACATCGTCTATTCCGTGGCTAATCGTAGAATAGAAGTTAGTTGCTTGAACAACAAGTTTGTTCAAGTGACCACTCTAATCGAATAACACGATGATGAAACGGTAGCTTGGGCAATCCCTCGTCAGGATAATTTTTTTATCGGGGGCGTAGAAGGGATCGCCATGAATAAGCGACGAGTTGAATGGGGCGAAGTTTCCTACCTTCAACTTGAACTTTAATTTAGACTTATCAATCTAGGTAATGCTTAGTTATTTGATACTCAAACAACTTCTTTTCTAAGTAACTTAATTTTATCTAAATTTGGAAAATGAGAGTTAGCTAAGCTAAGTCTAAATTTAAAATATTTTCTTAATCTAAACAAATCATGATTGAATCTATGTTTAGAATCTTTTATGAGAAATTATCTTGAACATTGTTTTTGAAAATCTAAAAAATATATTTTAATATGAATTAATTTCAAACTAATGAAAAAGAGAACAACCTCATAGAAGACAAATTTAAAGTTTAAAATGAACAAGAAGTACTATTTAGGTTTTGATGTGTGGGGGAATTTATGACATTCCAAAGTTTATGGAAAGAATATGCTAAGGGGGAGTTTTGATACTTTTGACAAGACCTCAATATGTTAAAAAAAACTCAAGATAAAATATATATCCACATTTCATGAATAGGAATTCCTGCTTGGACATCCCTTATTTCATTTGCATTATCTTAAAATTTATGTATTGAATTACGGGGGAGAAAACAATTATTGAAAGCTTTATTAAGGGGGTGAAAATAATTTTTCAAAACTTCTTAATTGCATGGCTTGAATTAAAGGTGGAGAAACCAATTTTAAAATTATTAAAACCTTTAATTAAGGGGGAGAAAACAATTAAAGGGAACTCTAGATTTTATTGAGGGGGAGAAAAACTTTGAAACACTTTAAATTTTGGGTGCTTTCAAAAATTTTAAAAATCTTTCAAACTTTGAAAATTTTGAAACACTAATATCCTTTTAAAAAAACTTGTATATTATAAAACTTATTTTGAATACTTGGTTTAAAAAAGCTTGCTTTGAGAAGATTAAGTCATTTGTAAAGCTTAAGTAATTTTGAAATACTCATTGAAAAGCTTTAGTATTTTAAGCTTAAAATTTTTAAAAAGTCTAAGTAATTTGAAAATGCTTAAAGCTTACATACCTTGAGAATCTTGATGACTTAGCTTGAAAAACTTAGTTTTAAAAGCTCAACTTGAAAATCTTATATGACTTAGCTTATTTTGAAAAGCTTAGCTTGAAAAACTAGTGATTTTTTATAATCTAAGTACTAATAAAGAGCTTATGAAATTTAATCAAAACATTTTAGAAAATTTATGCAATATCTTTGAAATGCTAATGTATAGTGTGGTTGAAAAGCTTAAGTATTGCTTTAAAATGTGTTGGTGCAGGGGCACTAGATAATCGAACCTGTGTTTTGATTATGGCAAAGACACAAAGTTAAGTTTACATCGTTATCTCATGAGCTAAGTGCGAGAAAAGTATTAAAGCTGGAGCTGAAGGCTAGCGACACCCGGAGGAAGCCGCAGTGGTCGGGCGACACTCGAGTGACTTCGGAAGGAGCTGAAGGAATCGAGTGGAAGGCCGGAAGCGAGAGCTACTATCGAGGTAAGCTCGTATGAGTGAGAGATTGTAAGGTCGTGTCCTCTTTACGGGGACGATCGTAGGCGGCGATTCGACTAAGACTTCCTGTGGAAGGTCTAGGTCGAGATCGGACGGTTAGAAACCGTCATA
This sequence comes from Wurfbainia villosa, assembly GCA_025175895.1. NCBI lineage: Eukaryota > Viridiplantae > Streptophyta > Magnoliopsida > Zingiberales > Zingiberaceae > Wurfbainia > Wurfbainia villosa. The sequence goes on along the minus strand of CM046007.1, from coordinate 18,140,729 downwards.
TTCATCATTTTCCGAGCTAACCTCTTATTGCAGGGAAGTGGCTGGCGCAATGATCCGGACATGAAGCGATTGATCGATGCCCATCGATCCGATCGATGGCGACGATTCAGCTTTTGCGCTAGGTCAAACCGAATAACGTTTGACGCGGCCACTTCGCGATAAAATTTGGACAACTTCATGATCCGTTCCGAAAAAAGAGGAGACAAATTCAGAGGCCAAAATCTATAAAAGGAGGGGAGGATTCCACTCCAAACACATCAAGTTTATTCATCAAGTTCTTCTACAATGCCAACGCTCCAACACCGTCATAACGCCGACGTGACGACAACCTCAGATCTTCTTCGTCGGCAGCAACATCTAGTAATTTATTTTAATATTGTATTCATTGTTTTTATTCGTAACGAGGTGAGGTAGGCTTGTTGCCTCATCCTCGTATTCCCGAATTTTGTGATCGTTGTCTCCTAACTCTAACGAGGAGGAGACGTTATAGTGCTTTGCCCTCCGTACGCGGTCTAGGACCGATAGGACCTTGGAGTAGCAACCGCTGGGTTGTGAACCAAGTAAAATAAACGTGTCATTTTATTTTCCGCTGTGCTTACTTATTTACTTGTGTCTCAACGAATGAATTCGATGAAAGATTTACGATCGCTATTCACCCCCCCTCTAGCGACGCTTCTCGATCCAACAATTGGTATCAGAGCGGGGGCGCTCAGATTTGGTGAAACCACCGATCTAGCACGTTTTGGTTTTCTGTTCGTATTTTTCGATTCATTTTTTTTAGGTCTTTTTCCTCCCGCACTACTAATCCAAGACGAAGTCTTGGTACGTTTCTTTTGGTTGTGTGCTTGCAAGTTTTTCTCTCTTGGAGTAGCCGACGGTAAAATGGCCATAAATTTTCGCACAAGTGGACTCACATAACGATCTACCTACCAAATCGAAGCTCTCTGAGAGATCTACATTTTTTACAGGGGTTTACCCTCGTAACAAGACATTTCCAGCCCCAAAATCCAACGTCTAGTACCCTTTCGGGGGCATCGAAGGTCGTAAGTTGTTAGTTTTTGTTATTTTTTATTTTTCTCATTTAATTCTGTTTATTTCCTATTTATTTCCCACACTACTAATCCAAGACCAAGTCTTGGAATTCCCTTTAGTTTTTATTCGTGTTTTGCAAGATACTTAATGGCTCACATTGAGGGATATAGCACCACCCGACCTCCGTTCTTTAACGGAGATGATTTCCGTTATTGGAAAGGTCGGATGGAGTGTTTCTTGAAAACACAAGTCGAGACTTGGATAATAATCCAAACCGGCTTTGCTCTACCCACCAATGATCAAGGAGAGCCCTTGGATTTCAACAAGTGGACAAATGCAACCAAGAGGCAAATCGAAGCCGATGCAAGAGCAACCCAAATATTACAATGTGGCTTGTCCAAGGAGGAGCTCAACCGCATCGGTCCATTCATTAGCGCCAAAGACCTCTGGAACAAATTGATTGATCTACACGAAGGGACGCCCGATGCTAAGGTATGTAAAAGAGATTTACTTTTAAATAAATTATACAATCTAAAGATGCAGGATCGCGAGACCGCCACCCAATTACATGCGCGGATCCAAGACATCGTCAACGGTCTTCACTCGATCAGGCAAGCCATAGAGAACCGAGACCTTATAAGGTATGCTTTAAATGCTTTCCCTAGGACTACCTTGTGGGCATCCATGGTTGATGTCTATAAGGTCTCTAAGGACCTTTCGAAGCTTAGGTTAGACGAATTATTTTCCAAGTTTGAACTTCACGAGCAAACTAACGTGGTCCGGGCCGAGAGAGGTATTGCTCTACTTGCAGAACAAAGAAGCAAGCCGCCTACTAGGCAAGTAGATGAACTCGAACCCGAAGACACATCGGAGTCCGAATCGGAAAAGGTGGAAGCAATAGTGAACGTAGTGCCAAAGATCGTTCGGAGGGAAAGGAGACTACTAAAGAATCAAAAGAGGGCACAATTCAAATCAAATCGAAAGAAGGCTTTTCATGCAACATGGGACAACGAAGAAGGCGGCGGGATAGCATGCATGGCAAGACCCGAAGAGTCCGAGTCAGAGTCCAAATCCGAATCCGAATCCAATTACAACACCGACTCTGAACTCGAAGACTACTTCGAGAGGCAACTCAAAGCCGGACCAAAAGAGAAAATTAAGGTTAGCCGCTCACTAATTCATACGCTTTACAATACAATTAAAATGCTTAATAGGAAATTAACTAAGTCCGAGTCTAGGGTTGAGTCGTTACTTGAGGAGGTTGAAACTCTCAAGCAAGAGGCTACTCTAACCCCTTTAACTAGTCAAGTTCAAGAGGGAAACTCAACTCAAATTGAAAAACTTGAGGAGGAGAATTCTCTCTTGAAAGACCAAGTTCAAGAGGTTGAGGCTAGGTTGGAAAGGTTCACGTTGGGATCTAAGAACCTTAATCGACTACTTGGAACCCAAAGAGCAGTGTACAACAAAGCCAGACTCGCATTTAGGTCAACGACTATGAATAGGTCATATATGTCTATCGTAAATCATAGTCATCAAAGAGTCCAAGCATGGGTCCCAAAGGTTTTATTGAACTCACATATAAGGGCTAATAAGTATTGGATTCCTCAGGATCAAGTTCATTATTTGAATAGACCATATTGGTTCAATGGTCCAGGGGGAGCTAACACTAAAATAGTATACCCGCTTACTTAGCAAAATCATTGAATATTTTACTTTAATTTTTAGAATGGCTAGATAGGAAAAATAGTTAGTCAACTCTTGACAACATAGTATCAGGACGCGGCGAGATGATAGTACGTTAGGGAAACAAAGTCTCGTGTATTCAGGCTAGATAAGGCGTATCTAGCTTGGTGCACTTGACCGAGTGGAACTAGCTGAAGCTACCTCGCCGTATCCTAAACTAGTTAGACCAGGAAGTAACCCTAAGTGACTTAAGTGATATTTTCTTGAATTTGGCTTTGTCTAAGGAAGTGGTCGTTGTTCCGATCAAAGAAGGCCCCTGTGCCTCGCCATGACCTGGAAGCCAGTTTCTCGAAAAGTTACTTAACGATCTAAAGGTTAAATCCGAATCTAACCCAAGGTTGACTATCTTTAATCAATCTAAAATCATCTGACAAAACATATAAGGTGAACAAATTCTGAGACACATAGAATGGGTGAGATGTTAAGGATAATTGAAATATACTTAAAACAATCTTCAAAATACTACTTATTTTCTCAACTATTGTACTTAATGACTCTTTAGGCCAAAGTTTAGCGCCCCCTACATCTCTTATACTTCATATATTTGACTAAGGGGGAAAGCAAACTAACCCTAAGGGTTATATTATAAACCTTTAGATTATTGGTGCAGAGAGACACACCTCGAACCAATCTATCTAACTATTGCTAGACGCATGTTTGGACTCATTGTTGATTTATCTTGATGCATGCATATACCATATTGTCTTTAAACCCCTATTTTATATAACAAACTTCATTTTTACATAACAAACCCCAACATTTGTTTTGATTTATGGCAAAAGGGGGAGAAGAGCGAAAGTTAAGGGGGAGTAACACAAAATTTATTTAATTTTTATTTAATTTTGAACTAAAGTATCTCTTTCAAAACTCACCTAGGGTTAAGGGGGAGTTTTGGTTAAGGGGGAGTTTTTTAAAATGACATTCATCATTTACTATACTTGTTTTATGCTTTAATTTCCCTTAACTTTGTGTTGGTTTGCCATAGATCAAAAAGGGGGAGATTGTTGGTGCAGGGGCACTAGATAATCGAACTTGTGTTTTGATTATGGCAAAGACACAAAGTTAAGTTTACATCGTTATCTCACGAGCTATCGAGTGTGCAGAAAAGTATTAAAGCTGGAGCTGAAGGCTAGCGACACCCGGAGGAAGTCGCGGTGGTCGGGCGACACTCGAGTGACTTCGGAAGGAGCCGAAGGAATCGAGTGGAAGGCCGGAAGCGAGAGCTACTATCGAGGTAAGCTCGTGTGAGTGAGAGATTGTAAGGTCGTGTCCTCTTTACGGGGACGATCGTAGGCGGCGATTCGACTAAGACTTCCTGTGGAAGGTCTAGGTCGAGATCGGACGGTTAGAAACCGTCATATTCATCATTTTCCGAGCTAACCTCTTATTGCAGGGAAGTGGTTGTCGGTGATCACTGGATATGGAAGCGATTGATGCCCATCGATCGTGATGGGAGGCATCAGTCGACTGATGGCGACGATTCAGCTTTTGCGCTAGGTCAAACCGGATAACGTTTGATGCGGCCACTTCGCGATAAAATTTGGACAACTTCATGATCCGTTCCGAAAAAAGAGGAGACAAATTCAGAGGCCAAAATCTATAAAAGGAGGGGAGGATTCCACTCCAAACACATCAAGTTTATTCATCAAGTTCTTCTACAACGCCAACGCTCCAACACCGTCATAACGCCGATGCGACGACAACCTCAGATCTTCTTCGTCAGCAGCAACATCTAGTAATTTATTTTAATATTGTATTCATTGTTTTTATTCGTAACGAGGTGAGGTAGACTTGTTGCCTCATCCTCGTATTCCCGGATTTTGTGATCGTTGTCTCCTACCTCCAACGAGGAGGAGACGTTATAGTGCTTTGCCCTCCGTACACGGTCTAGGACCGATAGGGCCTTGGAGTAGCAACCGCTGGGTTGTGAACCAAGTAAAATAAACGTGTCATTTTATTTTCCGCTGTGCTTACTTATTTACTTGTGTCTCAACGAACGAATTCGACGAAAGATTTACGATCGCTATTCACCCCCCCTCTAGCGACGCTTCTCGATCCAACAAAATGCTTATAAACTTTAAAAGCTTATGAAAAGATTAAGTATTTTGAAAAAGCTTAAGACTTATACCTTTGCAGAACTTTGAAAAGTCTAAGTATTTTTTAATAAATTATACTTATAGAGATTTGAGAAGCTCATGTATTTGAAAACCTTTTTAAAAAAATATGAAATGTTTAAGTGCTTTGAAATGCTTATGAAGTAGAATATTTAAGCAACTTTCATAAATTTATTCCTTATTTTGAAAGCTAATACTTTGAACTCACTTATTGACTTATGAAATTCTCAAACCTTGAATTTTGGCATTTGAAAGATAATGGTATTTTTGATGTATGCCAAAGGGAGAGAGAGAGAGAAGCATTTCGTGTATATGAGCATTTCATGCATATAAATGTTATACATTTTTAGCTTGATGTATTGCTAATATATGATTGAACTTGAATATTGCAAATTGATTCTCTTAACTTTAACTGATGTGTTGCCATACATCAAAAAGGAGGAGATTGTTGGTTCAAAGAGCACCACTCCTTAGTTTTGATGTGTGAACCATAGTTAAAGTTAGGAATTACTTGTGATTTGATATATGTGTTAAGTGTGTAGGCTAACAGGAAGGTCCTAGTAGGTCAGGCAGATCGGATACTAGACAGAAGCTTTGACAGATCAAGAGGATCAGACACTAGACATGAAGTACAGATGGGTCGAGTGGACTGGACATCTGGCATGAAGACCGATTGGGTTAGGAGACTGGACAATTGACATGAAGACCAACTGGATTAGGGAGACCGGATAGTTGGCAGAAGTCCTGTTGGGTCAGATTGGATGTCAAGCATGGTAAGTTTGATTGGCCAACCGACAAGTAAGCCTTGAGTGAAGAGGTGAGGCCAAGTTCTCAGGTGAGGACAAAGTTAGGTGTCAATCCGACGGATAGTCTGCATGGGACTAAGAAGTCGAGATCGGGCAGTATTACTAATGTTAGAGGATCATGGCCCGGCTAGAAGGGGGGTTGAATAGCCTTTCTTGATCGTCGATCGAAATCATTCGGTTAATCATCTAAGATAATCATTAGCACAGCGGAATATGCTAATTAAGATAATTAAAACAAAACACAAAGTAAAGAAGATGCAAACTCAAACATGCCGATGTAACGTGGTTCATGGCCCTTGCCGCTAGTCTATGGATGATTCGTTCGGTGAATTACTCCCACAATCAATCATTAAACTTTTCCTTGAGCTCAATCAAGGTGGAGAAGAAGCCTTCTTACAAAATCCTCCCTCTTACAATATGATTTAGATGAGAACAAGGAAGAGGAGGTTTGGGATGTTTAGGGCACTTGGGGAGCACTTAGGAATGAAGCATTTGCATTCCAAAGCCACCCAAGCCCTCTTTTTATAGAGAAGAGGGCTTTCTTCTCGTTGGGCATGCATCAGTCGACTGTTGCATGTCACCAGTCGACTGTCTCCATTCCAACGGCCTCTGACCATGTCAGATCACGACCATTGTAGTCCAATGGTAGACTTGGCAGTCGACTACAGCTATCAGTAGTCGATTGATGCCTGCGTAGCCGACTGATCAGTCGGCTATATGAGGTTCTATGCTCATGACCATCTTCAACAGTCGACTGTCATCCCTTGGAAGTCGACTGATGGTTCAGCAGTCGACTGCTAGGCCAGAAACCCTCAGTCGAACACCAGTCGAGAACTAGTCGAGTGCCATCGACTCAGAGCAGTCGACTGCTATCTATAGCAGCTGACTAGTGTCGGGTAAATCTCAAACCAATACTTGTTTGAGCATCCGATGGTTGGGTAAATCTCAAACCTAAGTTTGAGCATCCGACACTTGACTTAGCCATTCGGCCAAGTTCACCTATGAGCTACCGTTACAATCGCTCAATCTCTCATCTCCCTTGGAGTCCCTCACCGAAGCTCTCTTCGTCTGACCACACCCCTCAGATGCACCAAGCGCATGGCTTCCGTAATGCCATCCTTCGCGTTTTGCCCTGAAGTTGGCTTCCTTTGGCTTCACTCCAATGCTCCTCGTCCGGCGGTCCCTCGGATGCACCAAGCGCACGACTTCTATAATGCCATCCTTCACCGACTCAAGGACCCGAGCCATGAGATGGTGAACCCACCAATGCTATCATCAAGCTAACTCATGTGTGATTTACTAAGTCCTGCACAACTTAAACACACATATCAAATCCCATAACAACCTAACTTAAACCCTTTGTCACACACATCAAAACCATATCATACATGGGTTGATTGCCCTAATAATCTCCCCCTTTTTGATGTGTGTCAATCCGTTTTAGTTAGGTAAAACATTAACAAAAAAACACATAAGGTGTTGGTGTAGTGAGGCACCGAAATCGAACCTGTGTTTTGATTATAGCAAAGACACAAAGTTAAGTCTATTTTGTTTTCTCACGAGCTGAATCGAGTGTGCAGAAGATTGATATAGCTGGAGCTGAAGGCTAGCGACACCCGGAGAAAGCCGCGGTGGTCGAGCGACACTCGAGTGATTTCGGAGGGAGCCAAAGGAATCGAGTGGAAGGCCAGAAGCAAAAGCAACACGTAAGCATCGAGGTAAGCTCGAGTGTGCGAGAGTAAGTAAGGTCGTATCCTCTTTACGGGGATGATCTTAAGCGTAGATCCGACCAAAGACATCTTATAGATGGTCTAGGTCGAGATCGGATGGTCGACGATCATCGAAATTATGTTTTTGTTGTGCTAACTTTGACTTGCAGCAAGCATCAGTCGACTGCCAGCTTGGAGGACTCGACTGCCGTGTATCAGTCGACTGCCAAAGGTCATCAATCAACTGATGCTGCCATCAGTCGACTGATGATGGACATCAGTCGACTGATGGTCAATGATCAGATTCGAGGAGTCAAGGCTTATCACTCCACCTCAAAGCGGTTTGGTGTCCATTTGTGATTGGTTGAAGACCCACTCGAAAAGGGGCTCAAAGGCTATAAAAGGAGGGCCAAACCTAGGGTTTTAACCACAATTCTAAGCTTCCAAAAAGTCTCCGCAAAGCTACCGACAACAACGTGCTTCTTCTTCTCCGACGTCTAGGTTTCATTTCCTTTATTTTTGTACGTCGGTTTTAATTTTAGTGTCGTTGCTCATTTACATTCTTCGAAGCTATTTTTCTATCGTAACGAGGAGAGGGGGAGTGTCCCTCTACCTCAAGTTTTTTTGTATCGATTAACTCCTACCTCCAACGAGGAGGAGTTTGTTTAGTGATTTGCCCTCCGTGCGTGGTCAAGGACCACTAGGGCCTTGGAGTAGTAGTCTTCGGCTACGAACCAAGTAAATATCTTGTTTCTATTGTCTCCTTTACTTTTTGTTTTGCTTATCTTTCCGCTGCGTATATTTGTCTTGAAACGAATTCGAAAAAGTTTTTTCTTTCGCTATTCACCCCCCCCTCTAGCGAACCGCATTGATCCAACATAAGGAAGATAAGCATGTAAATCAAATATGAGTATCAAACACTCCCCCTTAATACATGCAACTCCCCATTAACACATGCTAATTCTCCCCCTAGCATGATTAACTTAAACTCTCACATTTCTCCCCCTTTGACACCATAAAAAACATCTAACATATGTTATACAACATTGCATCAAAGTCTAAAAGGAAGAAAAATACCAAAACAAAGCTTAAACCCACTTAAAATAGGTTACTATGCTCGTGCACAATACATCAGTCAACTGCGTCAGAACGTCGGTCGACTAGCAACTGAAAAAAACAAATTTCTAATTTTCGAACCCAAGTTCAGAAATGCATTAAAATTTATAGAAAATTTGAAAAATCATGGAATTTTGGGAACACATGTCTTATGAGTCCCTCTATAAAAAAAATGATTTTTCATGAAAATACATTAAATTTTTGAAAATTAGGTAAAAACTCAAAAGTTTGAAAAAAAAACTCAATTTTGTATCAACTTGAAAGCTAATTTTGCCTTAGAAACTTTTCAAAACATGAACCCTTAGTTTTCAAAACATGAAATGATTTTAAATCATTTAAAATATCCAACCATGATCTTTGGGCAATATGTTCATGAATTAAACATAAGCTTTCCCCATGGTTGGTCTATGATTACTCTATCACGATACTTATAATGATTCATCTAAATGTCATAAGAATTAGTGAATCTCTTGTATCATCCTAACATCTCACCCATTGCTATGTTTTCAATCAAGTTAGCCTTATGGTGAGTGTGAGATATACCTAAGGTATTATACTTAACCATCAATTTCATGCAATTCTATCAAGGTTAAGTATCTGATGCACACAAACGCGACCTCAAATCTCAAGATGGAGACCGTCGAGGACTCGAAGCGTGTGCTTGCGCTCAACGCCTGTAAGTGCACGGATGTCGTCAAGTAATAAAAAGATTATCGATCCCACAGGGACTAAGATTCGAATACCGATTTGTTCAGTGGATGTTATTGTTCGGGATTAGACTCTAAAGGTTGCAATTAGGAGGACTGTCGGCGGTCCTAACTCTAATACGGTGTCACACGGAGGAAAAGAAGGGTCGCTACGGGTCTTTAGATGGATTCTAGGATTTCGGTTTCGTTTGTGTGTCACGGAACACGTTGTCAATTGGGTTTGCTTAGGTTTCTAGTTATGGTTTTGTGGAAAGGACATCATACACTCCCCCGATGAGCCTTTACGTCTATCGGAAGCTACCTTTATCATACCAGATCAACCCCTGGCTTTAGGACGGGATAGTCGGTACGAGGATACTGAATCGATCCCTGCGAAGAGTAAAAAATGAGGCGCGTTTCCTACTCTATCGCATCCTTCTACCCACAATTACCGACGATGAAGCCAACCCTTAGGTCCCTCTTTAATTCCCCTAAATCTTTGATACGAGGGTTGTCACCCCTTGTATCGGCTAAGCACAGTGACTAGAAAACCAAAACGATAACTATAGATCTAAACCAAAACACCAATTGCAAATATAAATTCAAGAACGAAAAGATATTTGAATTAACATGTTCCGACTCAACACAAACTACTCCCTAATCTTAGAATCAGAGTCTACTCCATAGATATAAGAGAAGAAACACAAGGCATGATCATATCCGTATAAACAATAGAATTTACGCAAAGAATAGGATTTACAATGCAATGTAGGTCTTCTCCTCGGTGTTGAAGTACAGAATCTTGACCTCCAGCGGCGTTCTTCCTCCCCGTTGTGAGTTTTCGAAGCTTTTCAGGGCTTTGGATTGTCGTTCCCGCCGTCATGCCTCCCCCCTAGGGTTTGGGCGGAGCTTTTCTTATATAGGAATCACGTCGGATTGCTACGAAATCTGGAAAAAAACCCTAGTCGCGTTAATTTGCTGGGCCGCCACATGGTCGTGTGAAAACACATGGCCTAGCCATGTGTCAAGTCAGCGTGTGTTTCGCCCTCTGAACACATTGTGAAGGTTTTGCGGAACCGAAGCTCTGATACCACTTGAAGGGGGAAACTTCGCTTCCCACATCAACTTGGTCACTTGTTCATGGCGATCCCGTCTACGTCCCCGGATAAAAAAAATTCATCCTTGACAAAGATGGATTACCTAAGCAACCGTTCCATCATCGTGCTATTTGATTAGAGTGGTCACTTGAACAAGCTTATTGTTCAAGCAACCAACCTCTATTCTACGATTAGCCACGGAATAGACGATGTATGGATCGCCGGTTTTTGTGTTTGTATTCGGGGTCCAAGTAAATTAGCCACATAACAAAACATACAACATGCATAGAATAAGAAAAGATTCATAAACAAGCATTATACCTCTCGATCTTTTATTGTATGTCCTTCCTCCTTTTGGACGTCGTGTGGGCGACGATCTTCCAAAAGTCGAAGCCTCCTAGAACATGCTCTTCCCTTCCTTGCTTGCTCCGTACAAAGGGAAGAATGAAACAAAACTCTTCTCCTATCTAGGACCAACCATCAAGCTCCAAGCTTGATGTTTGCCGCCGGCCCAAAGAGAATAAGATGAAGAAGATGGAGTGGGCGCCGACCAAGAGCTCCAAGGGAAGAACCCTAACCCTAGTCACCGCCGACCAAGGATGGAGAAAAGAAGAGGATGAGCACCGGCCAAGGTTGAGAAGAGGAAGATGGGCACCGACCAAAACCCTAGGAAGAAGAGAAAGCCTTTCTTCCCAAGGATTCTCCAAACCCTAGCCGCCCATTGCCTCTCCAAGCCCTAGCCGCCCTAACCCTAATCTCCCTTGTGTTGTCCTTGCCACCCACCCCTTAAGCCATATTTATAGAGTTAGGCTTAAGCCTCCTTTAATCTCCACCGTCGGATCTAGGGATTTAATCTCAACCGTCGGATCTAGAGATTTAATCTCAACCGTCGGACCTAGAGATTTAATCTCCACCATCGGATTTAGAGATTTAATCTCCATCGTCGGATGTAGAGTTTCATTTTCCATTATCGGATCTAGGCTCCATGAGGGTTTTAATAGGCTACAATAGAGACCATGAGGAGGAGTTGGATCTTGGCCACCCAATGGATAAAACCCACATAAAGTCCAATCCATTAATGATAATCCATTCCACTAGAGGATTATCATTGATCTACTTTACCAACCCCCAAAAGTTAATATGGGCTTCATATATTATTTGTACATTTATCTCCACGTGTTTAAGATCTCGAATGTCCGTTAATTAATTAATTTACTCACAATTAATTAATCAACATCTATCTCCATGAGTAGTACCACTCAACCTAATCATCATGTCGGACCAAGTCCACCTGTAGGGTTTACATGATGAACCTTATGAGCTCCTCAAGGGGACATCATCATCCTAATATATAGGACATAGTTTCCTCCTATAATCAACGACACACCATATAAATAATATCATTTCCTAACTTACCGAGCCTATCGATTTACTCTATAAATCTCACCCATTGGTACATCAAAAAAATAAATACTGAGTATATGTGCCCGTTATTATATCGGGATTAAGAGCATGTCCAACATAATATTCGAGGTCCGATTCAATTATGTAGTCAGCAATAAATCGAATCACCTCTAAGTCGGTCCTGCTCAATACACACAAAGTGTACTAGTGTGATTCTATGGTCAAGACAAACCAATACCAAATCACACTACAACCATTCCAATAGTTTATCCATAACCATCTCGGTTGTGAGCCTTTACTTATACTTTACAAGGAACTAATAACATGATCTCCCGTGTGACACTACATACCATGTTATCTACAATGTAATGTATTAGACAATATGCATAACCATAAATATGAAAACAATTATCATGTGATTCTTATTTCAAAAATAAATATGTTCATACAAAAAATAGACTTTTCAGTATACATCCCTACAATCTTCCACTTATACTAAAAGGCTTTGTTGTCCTCATACTGTCATACATCTAATTCCCATTCCCTCCACATGTCTATCAAAGCTCTCGCTAGAAGGGCCTTAGTGAAAGGGTCTACCAGGTCATCCTCTGATGCAATCTAGGCGACAACAACTTCTACCCGCTTTACGATTTCTCATATCAGGTGGTACTTACGCTCTATGAGTTTACTTGCCTTATAGGCTCATGGTTCCTTCAAGTTTACAACTGCACCACTATTATCACAATAAATTGTGATAGTTCTGGGCAAACCAGGAATCACATCCAAGTCCATCAAGAAGTTCCTGAGCCACACAACTTCTTTGGCCACCTCAGAGGCTGCCACATACTCAGCTTCCATGGTAGAGTCCGCCACGCATTTCTGCTTGACACTCCTCCATACAATGGCTCCACCTCCCAAAGTAAACACAAAATCTAAGGTAGACTTACTGTTATCCCTATCTGATTGGAAGTCAGAATATGTGTAACCCACAGGGAGTAATTGGTCTGCCTGGTAAACTAGCATATAATCGCTAGTCCTTCTCAAGTACTTCAATATATGATTTACCACAGTCCAATGTCCCTGTCCTGGATTACTCTGATATCTACTAACCATGCCCACGGCAAAGCAGATATCTGGTCTCATACATAACATGACATACATGAGGATTCCTACTGCCGAAGCATAAGGAACCGCCTTCATCTCCTCTATCTCCTTAGATGTTCTAGGACACATCTCCTTAGATAAAGGAACTCCATGCCTGAAAGGTAGAAAACCTTTCTTGGAGTTTTGCATGCTAAAACGATCCATAATCGTGTCTATGTATGAAGCTTGAGATAAGAACAACATCCTTTTCTTGCGATCCCTTATAACCTTGATCCCATGGATGTGTCCCACTTCTCCCAAGTCCTTCATATCAAACTGTTTGGACAATCATACCCTTACATCCGATAACACCTTAACATTGTTTCCAATTAACAAAATGTCATCTACATATAGTACAAGAAATACCACTACGTTATCGTCACATCTATTATATACACAAGATGTTGGGTTTCCGGCACCGCGGCGAGTGTGTGTTCGAACATGTTTCGTAAACATGTGCACAGCGGAAGAAATAAAAATAATAAATCTACATTTATTACAATACACACATCACACGCATGCATAGTACAACATGTGTAGACATAACCATAAATTTAAATTTTGTAATAAAAGGAAATTTAACTATGTATACCTTTTGTATCACGTGTAGCGGGAACGACATCAACCGGAACGATCCTCGCTAGAATCGTCTCTATCCGTATCCATGCCGAGTATCCTCGGGATGACTTCGCTAAGTCACGAGCCTCGTCTTCGTACGGGTTACTAGCCTAGTGTTGAAGACGATGTGATCGAGAGATGATCATGATCCGAATCCAAATTCGGATCCAAAAACAAGTCCTCAAGACTCGCTTCTCCGGAGAGGTATTCGTCAACCGTTTGACGAATCCTTCGTCCTCCACCTCATAGGATTACTGGAGATCAAATCCCCGGCAAGTTAGGCACTGTCGGAGCTCCAACCGTCGTCCAAACGACGCTGTGACGAGAAGAAAACAAGCTGTCCAGAAAACTGGACAGCTTTGGTGGAGGAGTAAGGGCCGGCCAAAAGAAAGGTGGAAGCTCACCTTCTTACCGAACCCAAGGAAGATCACCGGAGCACCAACCGGTAGCAGCTCGACGCCGGCGAGGGGGAAGGAAGGCTCCTTCTGGACGCCGGTTGGAAGAGGTGGGCGGAGGCAATGGAGTTGGCGCCGATTAGATGGTGAGGGTGGGCGGCCAAAACTAGGTTAGAGTTTTGGATTAGGGTTTAAGCCCTCTTTTATAGAGAACTAATTCTCTTAATGGTTATTGGATCATAACCATAAGGCCCGTTAACCCGCTCCATTAATATAAGTTAAAATAAACCAAACCATGATGGTTTATTTTAAGTTAAAATGAACCTAACCAACTTTTGGTTCATTCGTTTAAAATAAAACCAAACCCTTTGGTTTATTCTCCTCCATTGGATTAGAACCAAACCATTTTGGTTCATCCATTATTTCTTCATAAGACACGGCCCATCCACACTTCCATTGCGACTGAAACGATTTCATGCTCGCTTCTTGTTTGGTCCAACCAAACCTAGTTTCTCTCAGTCTGAGAATCTCATTCTCAAGCTCCTTTTAAATCCTTCGGATTACGCTCGTTGTGCGTGTGACCAAATAGGTTCTCAGTTTATGTTGGCCGTCTATAATTAACCATTAATTATAGAATGATCATGAGTGGCACCTAATAGTACATCATGATCCCCAATTAACCGAAAAGATCAACGGTTGATCCAGAACTATTTTTGAAACCCTTCAGCAGCTCGAATGAATCGTGCCCCATTCCCTTCACTCATCTTATACCCACTTGGTGTTAGGCCCCTTTGGAACGGCTAGAGGGGGGGGTGATTAAAGTTTCTTCGATTCTACAAACAAGTTAGCTGAAGCAATACAAATACGAAGATGAATACGAATAAGTAATACGAAACCAATGCTAACACCCGATGTTACGTGGTTCGGAGATGACGCTCCTACTCCACGGCAATCCGTAAGGTGGATTAGTCCTAGCCAAGCTTCACTATCTTCTCCTTTGAATGAGCCAAGGTGGAGAAACCTTTCTTACAATGATCTCCTCTTCTTTACAATGATGGATGATCAAGAACAAGAGAAGAGGAGGTTTTGAATCACTAAAAACACTTAGGAAGCTTGGTGAGCACGAGGATGTAGTTAGGATTTAGAGCACTAGCCTCACCAAGCTCCCCATAGCCCCTTTTTATAGAAGAGGGGCTGTTTTTCCCGTTGGGCGTCGATCAGTCGACTGATGCATGCCATCGATGTCGCCGGCCAACGGCAACCAAACGCGATCTCCTCGGAGATTCGTAGCCGCATTTCCAACGGCGGTGATCGGTCGGTGATCCCTCCATCGATCGTGATGGGGTGATCGATCGAGTGACTAAGACAAAATCGAGTGAGGCGCATTCGTGCGGCGATATTTCTCTTGATCGATGATGTCATTTTCACTCGGTGATCGCGGATCGTCGATCATTGCTCGATCAAGGCGGTGATGGCGGGTTTCACCCCGACTCGGTCGAACGCGACCCGATCGGTGATACATCGTATCAGTCGACTGATACTCATCAAGTATGAGTAATTCATACTTGATTTTATACCCTAGACCTAGACTTAACCTTCTAGCTCCTCAATAAGCCTTGCGCCTTCAGGATCCCTCCGAGTCCGCGACTTGTTCATCCTTTGCGCTTTGCTTCCAAGAGCTTCCTTCGGTTTCGTCATGTCTTGGGTTGCCAAATGCTTGGACTTTACGCCGCCAAGACTACAAGCTTGGACTTATGCTGCCAAGACTTTACTTTGAACTTCCTTTGCCAAGGTTCACTTTGGACTATATGCTGCCAAGACTACAAGCTTGGTCTTATGCCGCCAAGTCCATCCCTTGGACTTCCTTTGCCAAGATCATACTTGGACTTCCTTTTACCAAGTACTTCATCCTTGGATTTCCCTGTCACTTAAACACATTCGTAATTAGATCACAAGATATTTCCTAACTTAGATGATTAGCCAAACATCAAAACATATAAATGCTTGGAGCATTGTTGCACCAACAATCTCCCCCTTTTTGATGTTTGACAATCATTTAAGTTAGGTTTTTAAAGATACACACATAATCATCTAACTTAAGCATTCCTTCTCCCCCTTTGACATACATTTAAAAGAGAAGGATGAAAGAATTAAGAATGTTGGATCTTGGACTAAGGTATTAGATTGAAATTAAGCTCCCCCTTAATCCAAGATAGGATGTAAATTACATTTTAAGCAAAGCATAATCTAAAATTCAAAAGTTAAATCCTAACTTTGCACCAACAATGGTTTTGGGGATAAAAGGATAGAATTTATTGAAACTCCCCCTAAACCACTGTATTGAGCAGTCCTAAAACTCGTTTATACGCAATATTATCATACTAGAGTGTTAGGACATCAAAAATACACCAAATATCAGAAAATGGAGCTTATTATCAGAAAACCTGTATCAATGACTGGTATCGAACCAATGATCGCTACAAATCGAAATTTCGGATTTTTAGCCCATTTTCTAAATGCGTAAAAAATTCAGAAATCTCGAAAAATCACGAAATTTTGCGTACATACATTTCTGAAATCATACTTTATTAAGGAAAAATAATTTGAAAATATATGTTTTCCAGATTCCAAGATTGATACAAATTTGGAAACTTACAAAAGTTCTAAAGAATTTTCAACCTTTGTATCACTTTTGTGATTCACTTGAAAACTGTTTTCCAAAATATAATGAACATAGTTTAAAATATATATGATTTGGAATTTCCAACCATGTTCTTAGAGCTATGTACTCATTACTTGAATACAAGCCTTCCCAATGGTTGGTCCATAAGGTATTTATGTCTCTAGGTGTGTCATTGACTCATAGTAATGCATCATAACAAGCATGATGAGCCAAGTACACCTTCCCTATCATCTCACATGGTTCTAAGTGTCTCAATACAAAAATCAAGGTTTCTTAAGGCTTTTTGTGAGATGTATCAAGGTATAAAGATAACATATAAACATGGGATCATGCAAACCTAGAATTTTACTCTACAAGGCACATACCAAGCTCTCTCCTTAAAGATGAAAATTCATTTTCGGGAAGAGCTTTGGTGAAGATATCGGCAAGATTGGACTTAGATTCTACATAATTAAGCTCAATGTCCCCTCTTGCCACATGATCTCTTATGAAGTGATGTTTCACTTCAATGTGCTTGGTCCTAGAGTGATGTACCGGATTTTTGGTCAAGTTGATGGTACTCACATTATCACAATAAACTTTAATGTTAGAGTAGTGTAGCTCATAGTCCACAAGTGTATGCCTCATCCAAAGTAATTGAGCTACACAACCACCCATAGCCACATATTCGGCTTCGGTGGTTGATAAAGCAACACAATGTTGCTTCCTACTACTCCAACTAACTAGGGAGGACCCAAGAAATTGGCATCCACCACTAGTACTTTTCCTATCCAATTTGCACCCGGCATAATCGGAATCGGTATAACCAAGTAATTCAAATGACCTAGTCCTAGGATACCAAAGTCCTACATTTAGGGTGCCTTTAATATACCTTAATATTCTTTTTGGCTACCAAATGTGATTCTTTATACAATATTGGTATCTTGCACACATACCTACCGCAAATAAAATGTCGGGTCTACTAGCGGTTAGGTATAGTAAGCTACCAATCATACTCCTATAAAGTTTAAGATCAATTGATTTACCTTCATGATCACTATCAATCCTAGTGCTAGTGGCCATAGGAGTGGTTACAATTTTGGCATTTTCCAAACCAAATTTCTTGATCATTTCATTTGCATATTTGGTCTGATAAATATGAATACCCTCATTGGTTTGTTTGACTTGTAAACCTAGGAAAAAGGTAAGCTCTCCAACCAAACTCATTTCAAATTCATTTTCCATATTTTTTATAAAGTCTTGAAGAAGATCATCATTTGTTGACCCAAAAATGATATCATCAACATATACTTGGGCTATGAATATATCTTTTAACGCTTGACTTTATAAACAAGGTTTGATCTACTTGGCCTCTTCTAAAATCCTTAGAAATTAAGAAGGATGACAATCTTTCATACCATGCCCGGGGAGCTTGTTTTAACCCATATAATGCTTTCCTAAGCTTACATACATGATTTGGATAATCTATGTTCTCAAATCCGGGTGGTTGCTCTACATATATTTCCTCCTTAATAAAACCATTTAAGAATGCCGATTTAACATCCATTTGGTAAAGTTTAAATCCCATGAAGGAAGCATACCCTAAGAGTATCCTAATAGATTCTAACCTTGCAACCGGGGCATAGGTTTCATCATAGTCAAGCCCCTCAACTTGATTGAATCCCCTAGCAACCAACCTAGCCTTATTTCTAGTGATATTTCCTTGATCATCTAGCTTATTCCTAAAGACCCATCTTGTAGTAATTATGGTGCTATCATTGGGTCTAGGCACTAATTCCCACACTTGACTTCTCTCAAATTGAGCCAATTCATCTTGCATTGCCAAAATCCAATCCGGATCATGTAATGCATCATTGATCGATTTGGGCTCAATTTGTGAGATAAGAGCAACTTGACTAGTAGGAGGTCTATGAAATGACCTAGTTCTTACTCCTTGAGATAGATCTCCTACTACTTGGTCAAGTGGATGATCTTGATGAATTCTTAGGTTTCTAGAAGGGGTTTCAATTTGATCATTGTTATCTTCCACCCTTCTCTCATCATCGAGTCTCCTCTTCCTCCCCTTGATCATTACCCCTAATGGTCAAATTTTGAAGTTTTTGGGTAATGTCTTGATTATTGTCATTAATATCCTTATCAATGGAGGACTTTCTAGGTAGGTACTAGTGGTTTCATCAATTTAACATTTGAGGACTCCTCAATCCCTTGGGTTCTCTTATTATAGACTCTATACCTCTACTTGTGGATGAGTATCCAACTAGGATTCCTCATCCGCTTTAGATTCAAATTTCCCTAAGTTATCTTTGGTATTTAAGATATAAACTTTACACCCAAAGACTTTGAAATAGTGAATTGTGGGAATAGTTCCATTCCATAGTTCAAAAGGTGTTTTTCCTAAAAACCTATGGATTTGAACCCTATTTTGGATATAGCAAGCGGTATTCACCGCTTAGCCCTAAGTAGCTAGGAAGTGAATATGCATTAAGCATGGTCCTAGCGGCCTCTTGTAGGGCACGATTTCTCCTTTCCACCACCCCATTTTGTTGGGGTGTTCTTGGACAAGAGAACTCATGCTTGTACCCTTGTTCTAAACAAAATTGTGAAAATTTTGAGTTCTCAAATTCACCACCATGATCACTACGGATCCGGTTGATTTTGAGACTCTTTTCATTTTCAACCCTTTTACTAAATCCTATGATTATTTCTAAGGTATCATCCTTATGTTTCATAAAATAGACCCAAGTATACCAAGAAAAATCATCTACTATAACCAAGCAATATTTATTACCATTTAGAGATGGAGTACTATGACAATCAAATAAGTCAAGATGCAATAACTCTAATGGTAAAGATGTGTTAGTTTGAGTTTTACCTTTGTGTGATGCCTTTGTTTGTTTTTCTTCTTGGCATGCATCACACAATTTGTTCTTGACATACTTGATCTTTGGTAGCCCTTTGACCAACTCCATCTTGGCTACCTTGGCTATGTTTTTCATGTTGATGTGCCCCAATCTTCTATGCCATAGCCAACATTCCTCTTCTTTTGCAACAAAACACTTAGTAGAAATGTTAGAAGCATATGAAAGATCAACATAATAGATATTTGACTTCCTATATCCAACTAACATGCAATCATTTAATTCCTTGTGTCTAATCATGCATTTAGAGGATTCAAAGGAAACATGATAGTTTGCATCACAAAGTTGACTAACACTCAATAGATTAAACTTCATATTTTCAACTAGCAAGACTTTGTGAATAATAATTTTGGGGGATACCTCAATTGTACCTCTACCTAATATCTTGAGTTTTCCACTATTCCCAAAAGACACCGCTCCCTTCTTCACATATTTAATTGTGGAGAACTTGCTCACATCCCCGGTCATATGTGTTGAGCAACCGCTATCCACAATCCACATACCTCGCTCTCCTACCTAAATCACATGAAAAACACAAGCTTTTGGTACCCAAACATTTGGACCGGTAACATTAAGTAAAAACTTCTTAGGTACCCAAGCTTTCTTAACCTTACCCTTAATGGTTGCTTTCCTATTAATTAATGAAATATAAGCAACTTCTTTTTCTTTTGGCTTATATCCTAAATCGGCCTTGTTATAAACGACTCTTTGCCTACTAAGAATCATGTCAAGACACTTTGAGCCATTTGAAAATTTTTCTAAACATGCTTTTAATTCACTAACCTCATCCTTAAGTTTATCATTTTCTTCTTTAAGCATGCAAGAGTCAATATGTGAGGGTTTTTCATTTCTAATGGCTTTTAGTTCTACCTTCATGCTTTTAACCTTAGATTTTGACTTATCTAGAGCTTCTTTAAGATAGGCAATTGATTTATAAAGGAGCTTAACCTTAGGAGAGTTCATTACCTCATCGTCACTAGATGACGATTCATCGCTTGAGGAATCTTCTTGGCTTGAGATGCTCGAATCATCTCCTAGGGCCATGAGTGCCACATGGCGTGTGATGTGGCAAAGCTCATCATCGGAGGAAGAATCTTCAATGCTTGGTGTGTCCCATGTGGTTTGAGCCACCATGGCCTCCTTCTTCTTCTTTTCCTTTTTGTCCTTCTTTTTCTTCTCTTTTTCTTCCTTCTTTTTTAGCTCCGGGCAATTCGGTTTTATGTGCCCCTTCTTGTTGCAAGCATGGCAAATCACATTATTATTAAAACTTGAATTACCATTAAATTTACCTTTTGAGGAATGAGACCCCTTCCTTGCTTCTCTATTCTTGAACTCTCTAGACTTCCTATAAAGCTTCTTGACAAAATTTGCCATTTCACTAGATGAGTCTCCATCACTACTTGACTCATCCTCTGACTCGGATGATGATGATGCTTCTTTTCTTTCCTTCTTCTTCTTTTCTTTCTTGTCCTTCTTTTCAACGAATAGAGCTAAACCCTTTTCCTTAGAGGACATGTTAGTTTGCTCATGTAATTCAAACTCACAAAACAATTCATCAATTTTAATTTGAGATAAATCTCTAGTTACCTTAATTGCATCAACTATAGAAGTCCATAAAGAATTTCTAGGAAATGCTTGTAAAATATACCTTACCAAATCCCGATTGTCAACTCGCTCACCTATGATATGGAGTCCGTTAACAATTTCTTTGAACCTTCCATGCATTTGACTTACGGTTTCATGCATCTTCATTTGGAAGGCTTGAAGTTGTCCAATCAATAGGTCCTTCTTGGCCCTCTTTGATTCCTTGGAACCTTCATTTAGCTCAATGAGCTTTTCCCATAATTCCTTGGCAGATTCGAAAGGTCCCACCTTGTTAAGTTGCTCCATGGTAATCCCACATTGGATGGTGAGTACCGCTTTTGTATTTGACTCGAAACTCCTATTCATTTCTCTTGTCCAATCCTTGCTCGGAATAGGGTTTCCACGTTCATCCATCGGTTCCTTGAAGCCATCTACAACACTATGCCAAATTTCAATATTACTCATTAAATAGTATTTCATCCTACCTTTTCAATATGCGAAGTGACTCCCATCGAAGAGTGGTGGCTTGGTGATGCTATATCCCTCTTGAAGAGCCATTGATGCCTTGGTTGATGGTGAGATCTTCCAAGCAATCCGGGCTCTGATACCACTTGTTAGGCCCCTTTGGAACGACTAGAGGGGGGGGGGTGATTAGCGTTTCTTCGATTCTACAAACAAGTTAGCGGAAGCAATACAAATACGAAGATGAATACGAATAAGTAATACGAAACCAATGCTAACACCCGATGTTACGTGGTTCGGAGATGACGCTCCTACTCCACGGCAATCCGTAAGGTGGATTAGTCCTAGCCAAGCTTCACTATCTTCTCCTTTGAATGAGCCAAGGTGGAGAAACCTTTCTTACAATGATCTCCTCTTCTTTACAATGATGGATGATCAAGAACCAGAGAAGAGGAGGTTTTGAATCACTAAAAACACTTAGGAAGCTTGGTGAGCACGAGGATGTAGTTTGGATTTAGAGCACTAGCCTCACCAAGCTCCCCATGGCCCCTTTTTATAGAAGAGGGGATGTTTTTCCCGTTGGGCGTCGATCAGTCGACTGATGCATGCCATCAGTCGACTGCCGCCGAAGCCAACGGCTTCTGAAACGCGATCTCCGCGGAGATTCGTAGCCGCAATTTCCAACGGCCAGGTGATCAGTCGACTGATCCTCCATCGATCGGTGATGGGGTGATCGATCAGTGACCAAGGCGCGATCGAGTGAGGCGCGTGCATTAGCGATATTTCTCTTGATCGGTCGGTGATGTCATTTTTAGTCGGTGATCGCGGCATCGATCATTGCTCACGATCAGCGATCGGTCGATGGCAAGTTTCACCACGACTCGGTCGAGCGCCTAACGGTCGGTGATACATCGTATCAGTCGACTGATACTCATCAAGTATGAGTAATTCATACTTGATTTTATACCCTAGACCTAGACTTAACCTTCTAGCTCCTCAATAAGCCTTGCGCCTTCAGGATCCCTCTGAGTCCGCGACTTGTTCATCCTTTGCGCTTTGCTTCCAAGAGCTTCCTTCGGTTTCGTCATGTCTTGGGTTGCCAAATGCTTGGACTTTACGCCGCCAAGACTACAAGCTTGGACTTATGCTGCCAAGACTTTACTTTGGACTTCCTTTGCCAAGGTTCACTTTGGACTTTATGCTGCCAAGACTACAAGCTTGGTCTTATGCCGCCAAGTCCATCCCTTGGACTTCCTTTGCCAAGATCATACTTGGACTTCCTTTTACCAAGTACTTCATCCTTGGATTTCCCTGTCACTTAAACACATTCGTAATTAGATCACAAGATATTGCCTAACTTAGATGATTAGCCAAACATCAAAACATATAAATGCTTGGAGCATTGTTGCACCAACACTTGGTTCAGGACATGGTCTATAGTGTCAGTCCCCACTAGGCTGACTATGTCACACCTAGTCCAAGTATCATTTCCTCGTCCTACGGATTCTAGTTACTGCACATGTATCGAAGAGTACCTTACTCTAAACATGTAATGCTTTGGCCAAAGACTTTAGTAACAATCCGACGAGAGGCCATGGGTATACATCTCCTCGCAAGGAGTGGTGAATCCTTTATAGGCTATTCAAATACCTTCGATCACTTCGACTTATACCCAATCATCCCGGGTCCACATCTCCTTAGAGATGCTTGCTTAAGATGTCAAAGCATAAGTCTCCATGATAAAGATGACTTGAATACCGCAAGTCAAAGGAACATCGTACTTAAGCTACAACAAGAACTTCATTGACATATCTATATATGCAGAGAACCATATGAAGTCTTACGGCTGGTCACTCCAATGAACTAGTTACCATAACTAGCATCCATGATTAACTCCGGACATCACAATGTCTCTAGCCAGTGAGAATCAGCTGCTTGGATACACCCAGGAGTATACCTCGTGCTAGTCTCGACAGAATTGATGGTGTCCAAATCCATCAATTCATCGACTAGGGATAATTCCAATACATCACAATTACACATGTAGAGATACTCACTAGTTGTGATCCAATCACAAATTCTCTCATGCTGTGAATCGTATTGTGGACATTCAGTAAATGAGTTTAAGATCCAATCAAATACATGAAACATGTATACTCAAATAGTGAATCTTCATTTATCATATAAATGGTTCATACATAAGGCGATTGCCTTAGGACATCTTTCATATATACTCAAATAGTGAATCTTCATAATGAATCTTCATTATGAAGACATAATGGATGGACCAAAATGGTTTGGTTCTAATCCAATGGAGGAGAATAAACCAAAGGGTTTGGTTTATTTAAAACGAATGAACCAAAAGTTGGTTCGGTTCGTTTTAACTTAAAATAAACCATCATGGTTTGGTTTATTTTAACTTATCTTAATGGAGCGGGTTAACGAGCCTAATGGTTATGATCCAATAACCATTAAGAGAATTAGTTCTCTATAAAAGAGGGCTTAAGGGATAATTAAGCCCTAATCCAAAAACCCTAAGTTAGAGTTGCCGCCCACCCCAATGAAGGAGTTGACGCCAACTCCATTGCCGCCGCCCATTGCTCCTCCAACCGGCGTCCAGAAGGCTGCTTCCTTCCCCCTCGCCGGCGTCGAGCTGCTGCCGGTTAGTGCTCCGGTGATCTCCTTCAAGTTTGGCATCAAGGTGAGCTCTATCTCCCTTGGTTGGCCGGTGCCTATCACCTCCACCAAAGCTGTCCAGTTTTCTGGACAGCTTGTTCTCCTCTCGTCGGAGCATCGTTTGGACGACGGTTAGAGCTCCGACAGCGGCTAACTTACCGGGGATTCGATCTCCGGTAATCGTCTGAGGTGGAGGATGAAGGATTCATCAATTGGTTGACGAATACCTCTCCGGAGAAGCGAGTTTTGAGAACTCGTATTAGGATCCGAATTTGGATTCGGATTGTGATTATCTCTTGATTACGTCGTCTTCAACATGAGGCTAGTAACCAGTACGATGACGAAGCTCGTGGCTTAGCGAAGTCATCCCGAGGAACTCAGCATGGATACGGATAGAGACGATTCTAGCGAGGATCGTTCCGGTTGATGTCGTTCCCGCTACACGTCATACGAAAGGTATAACGTAGATAAATTTCCTTTTATTGCAAATTTAAATTTACGGTTATGTCTACACTTGTTGTAATATTCATGCGTGTGTTGTGTGAGTTGTAATAAATGTAGATTTATTATTTTTATTGCTTCCGCTGTGTTCATGTTTACGAAAAGTGATCGAACACACACACGCCGCGGTGCAGGAAACCCAACAGTGGTATCAGAGCCCAGGTTGTGTTTCGACATAATCGTAAAATGGTTTTGCAATAGTCGTAATGTTATTTCTGGAAATTTTCTAATTTTGGAAATTTAGAAGTATTTATGGAAATTTTTCAATTTTGGAAAGTCTAGATGTATTTATGGAAATCTTCCACTTTTGGAAAGTTGGAAGTATTTATGGAAATTGATATTTTCCATAAATAAAATATTTGATTAGATTCTGGAAATTTGTTTCCTAATTTAATCATGATTTGATTTGGAGAATCAAATCTTAAAATATTTTATTTCCATATGTAGTTTTGATGATTTAGGAAATTGGTTTCCTAAATTGATTTTCCTTAATCAATCATTTTCATAAATAAAATATGTGATTAGATTTGGAAATTTGTTTCCTAATTCAATCATGATTTGATTTGGAGAATCAAATCTTAAACATATTTTATTTCCATAAATAGTTATGACAAATAAGGAAATTATGTACATGACATAATTGTATGCCATGTAATTGCATTAGATGCATAACATTATGCCATGCGTGTCGTGACATGTAGATGTATGTCATGTATGTCATGCCATGTAGATAATAGTTATTTGCATGCAAAGAGGATGAGACATAAAACCCTAACTCAATATTAAAGCCTACACCTTCCATTAATATGGTTAGAACCAGAGTTTTGTTTCTTGTTTGGGTTGTTGGACTCACTCCAAGCCTGGCTCGAACCTGAACATGTTCAAATCATTGGAATAGTTTAACTCTAATATGGTAAGAGTCAGAGGTTAATTGTTAGTTTGGGTTGTTGGACTCACTCCAAGCCTGGCTAATTGGTTGAATGCGCTCTAACCATATTAAAACTATTTCGCGATTAATGGGTCGGCTCTAACTTGGAGCATCGATTTGTTGGACTCACTCCAAGGTCGATGTGAAGAGAGGTGAAGTTGGGTGCTATGCATATGATGCATACTTGTTAATGTGTTAACAACCCGATGTATGTGTGAACATTCAATAAGTTGATAGCACATTGTGATAGTTGCATATACGTGATATGCAATCGGTATAGTTGATACCTACCGTCGTAGTTATGAATGGCTTGTTGGACTCTCTCCAAGGTTGTTCATAACTATGATGGATATCAGCCCATTCGGAGATGGACCTACGATCTCCCGAAGTGATTTTGGGGTTTTTGAAATTCAAAAAAATGAATGGGATTTATAAATGTATATTGATGCATTTTTAAAAATCATCTTTCTCATATATGCTCATTTTGTATTTCTAAGATTGATCATGTTGTCTTTTAATTTGCATTCCATTTTGCATTCGAATAAATTGACTGGGCCGAACTTCTTGGACTGGCTTAGAAACTTGAGAATTGTTCTCAAGGTGAAAAGCTTGCGTATGTCCTCGAAGCGCCTCTTCCCGCCCATCCTAGTGACGATGCAACTCTGGACCAATTGTTGGTCTATCAGAAATATGTGACTGATTCTGAACAGACAAGTTGCATCATGCTAGCCGCGATGGAACCCAAGCTACGAAAGCAGCATGAGCATATGAATGCTCATATCGTAGTCCTTCATCTTTATGAGTTGTTTGATAAGCAAGTGAGATTCGAAAGGTTCGAAGTCTCCAAGCTCCTCTTCACCTCTGAGATGCAAGAAGGTTCATCTGTGATGCTTTGCTCATCTTGAAGTATGGAGTTACGGAAGCATGGCGAAGTTGATTCCTTGAAGAAAGGTTCTAAGAGGGAGTCAAAGGAACAACAGAAGGGGAAGAAGAAAAAGGCTAAAAAGGCAGAACCAGCTCAAAAGGGCACTTGCCATCATTATGGCAAGTAGGGCCATTTGCGAAGAAAGTGCAAGATTTATCTTGAGTCCGTGAAGAAGGATAAGGCATCGGATGCCCCATCTTCTTCAGAAATCTTCTTTATTGATTGTCATTCTATTTCCTCAGACACTTGGGTATTTGATACTGGGTGTGACTCACATATATGTGATGACATACATGGGCTAAGGAATAGAAGAAGACTCGTCAAGGGAGAGTCAAATTTACATGTTGGGAATGGAGCAACGGTTGCTTCACTCGCCATCGGAACGTATTTGTTGGAACTCCCTGTAGGACTTGTCTTAGAACTGGACAATTGCTTTTAAGTTCCTTTGATGATAAAGAACATCTTTTCTATTTCTTGTTTAAATAGAAATGGATACCATTTGAATTTTAGTAACAATTGTTGTTACATAACTTTGAATGGAGTTCTTTATGGGACTGGAACTTTAAGCAATGGTATTTATACGTTGGACGTATCCAGTGACGTTTTCAATATCGAAGCGAGCAACAAGCGTGCTCGAAAGGATAATCAATTAGACTCCTATATGTGGCATTGTCGTCTTGGTCATGTAAGCAAGAAACGCATGTCCGAATTACACCGATGTGGAATTCTAGAATCGTTTGAATTGGATTCATATGATACATGCGAATCATGCTTAAAAGGCAAGATGACTAAGTTACCTTTTACAAGAAAAGGTGAACGATTGGGAGAGTTACTAGGTCTAATACATACTGATGTATATGGACCTATGTCAACTCAAGCTTTAGGAGGCTATAGCTACTTCATTACCTTCACCGATGATCACTCACAGTTTGGGTATGTGTTCTTGATGAAACACAAGTCTGAAGCCTTTGAAAGGTTCAAAGAATTCAGAAATGAAGTAGAGAAACAACATGACAAGAGTATTAAAATACTTCGATCGGATCGAGGTGGTGAATACTTGAGTCAGGAGTTTCTTGATTATCTAAGAGATAATGATATATTGTCTCAATGGACTCCGCCATATACACCACAACATAATGGTGTATCTGAGAGGCGTAACCGGACCTTGTTGGACATAGTCAGGTCAATGATGAATCATGCGACTCTTCCCAAGTCCTTTTGGGGTTATGCACTTCAGACAGCTGTTTACTTGTTAAACAGAATGCCTACCAAGGTAGTCTCAACTACTCCATATGAGATATGGAATAGTAAGAAACCTCATGTATCTTACTTGAAGATATGGGGTTGTCCTGCTTATGTGAAGCGGACTGTATCAGACAAATTGGATGCTAAGTCTGATAAATGTCTATTTATTGGATACCCTAAGGAAACAAGGGGTTACCAATTCTATCATCCTGTGGAACAAAAGGTGTTTGTTTCAAGGCATGCTGTGTTTCTAGAGAAAGAGTTTCTCTTGCAAGAAAACAGTGGGAGTGTCGTCGAGCTTGAGGAGGCTCGAGAGACTCAAATAGACTTTAATGAGATACCTGGTGAAGCACAACAGTCGACAACTCATAGTGATGAGCAATCGGCTGGACCTATTGTAACACCACATCTTCGTAGATCTGGTAGAACACGCAATATTCCTGAGAGATATGGATTTCTCGTAAGTGAATCAAACGACGTGTTACTCATTGATGATGAGGAGCCTACCAGTTATGAAGAAGTGCTGACAAGTTAAAAAAGGGATAAGTGGCTTGGTGCCATGAAGTCGAAAATGGATTCCATGTATGAAAACCAAGTTTGGAACTTGGTTGACCCACCTGAAGGGATAAAGCCTATAGGGTGCAAGTGGGTTTTCAAGAAGAAAACCGACATGGATGGTAATGTGATTACCTATAAGGCTAGATTGGTGGCGAAAGGATATCGTCAAAAACAAGGTGTTGATTATGTGAAACCTATTTAAATTCATTCGGATGCTCTTGGCCATAGCGGCTCATTATGATTATGAGATATGGCGGATGGATGTGAAAACAACTTTCCTTAATGGAAACTCGCGAGGACGTGTATATGATACGACTGAGGGTTTCACATCGGTTGATAAAACCAAGGTATGCAAATTGCGGACGGTCCATATATGGATTGAAGCAAGCATCCGAGTCGGAATATCCGTTTTGATGAGACCATCAAAAGTTTGATTTCTCACAAAATCGCAGACCTTGTGTACAAGAAGGTTAGTGGGAGTGCGATCGTGTTCCTAGTATTGTATGTCGATGACATATTACTTATAGGAAGCGATGTTTCAATCTTCTGATCAGTGAAGGTTTGGTTATCCAAGACATTCTCCATGAAAGACACAGGAGAAGCAACCTACATCCTCGGGATTAAGATCTATAGAGATAGATCGAAACGGTTGCTTGGTCTTTCGCAGTCTACATATATAGACCGAGTGCTAAAGAGGTTTAGCATGTCGGAATCCAAGAAAGGTTTCTTACCCATCAGGCATGGGATACACCTTTCGAAGTCTATGTGTCCGCGCACAGAAGACGAGAGGATTTGCATGAGTAAGATTCCCTATGCATCCGCAATAGGATCTATCATGTATGCTATGTTATGTACATGGCCCGATGTATCGTACGCTCTGAGTGTCACGAGAAGATACCAGTCCGATCCAGGAATGGATCATTGGGCGACTGTTAAGACGATCCTTAAGTACTTGAGAAGAACTAAGGATATGTTCCTAATATATGGAGAAGGGTACATGGTGATACGTGGGTATACGGATGCCAGCTCCAGACAAACAAGGATGATTCCATGTCTTTGTCTGAGTATGTATTCACCTGGAATGGAGGCGCAATAAGTTGGAAAGGTTCAAAGCTTGACACTATAGCGGATTCTGCCACTAAGGCAGAATACATTGCAGCTTTGGAAGCAGTAAAGGAAGCGGTTTGGATCAAGAAGTTCATCTCTGAACTTGATGTGGTCTCATCAATGATCCAAATATGTGCTTCGCCGCTATCATCTTGTCAGAGAGATCATCAGTTGGAACGAAATACAAATCGAGAAAATTCCCACCGAAAGGAACTTAGCGGATCTTTTGACTAAAGTATTACCTCAAAGTAAGTTTGAGGGTCATGTTTGAGCTTATGGTATTGGATACCGTAGCAATTGGCAATAGGCCAAGTGGAAGTCTGTTAGTAATATATGAGAGATGTCCTAAGACAATCGCCTTATGTATGAACCATTTATATGATAAATGAAGATTCACTATTTGAGTATACATGTTTCATGTATTTGATTGGATCTTAAACTCATTTACTGAATGTCCACGATGCGATTCACAGCATGAGAGAATTTGTGATTGGATCACAACTAGTGAGTATCTCTACATTTGTAATTGTGATGTATCGGAATTATCCCTAGTCGATGAATTGATGGATTTGGACAACATCAATTCTGTCGAGACTAGCACGAGGTATACTCCTTGGTGTATCCAAGCAGCTGATTCTCACTGGCTGGAGACATTGTGATGTCCGGAGTTGATCATGGATGCTAGTTATGGTAACTGGTTCATTGGAGTGACCAGTCGTAAGACTTCATATGGTTCTCTGCATATATAGATATGTCAATGAAGTTCTTACTGTAGCTTAAGTGTGATGTTCCTTTGACTTGCGGTATTCAAGTCATCTTGATCATGGAGACTTATGCTTTGACATCTTAAGCAAACATCTCTAAGAAGATGTGGACCCCGGATGATTGGGTATAAGTCGAAGTGATCGAAGGTGTTTGAATAGCCTATAAAGGATTCACCACTCCTTGCGAGGAGATGTATACCCATGGCCTCTCATCGGATTGTTACTAAAGTCTTTGGCCAAATCATTACATGTTTAGAGTAAGGTACTCTTCGATACATGTGCAGTAACTAGAATCCGTAGGACGAGGAAATGATACTTGGGCTAGGTGTGACGTAGTCAGCCTAGTGGGGACTGACACTATAGACCATGTCTTGAACCAAGTGGGTATAAGATGAGTGAAGGGAATGGGGCACGAATCATTCGAGCTACTGAAGGGTTTCAGAAATAGTTCTGGATCAACCGTTGATCTTTTCGGTTAATTGGGGATCATGATGTACTACTAGGTGCCACTCATGATCGTTCTATAATTAATGGTTAATTATAGATGGCCAACATAAACTGAGAACCTATTTGGTCACACGCACAACGAGCGTAATCCGAAGGATTTAAAACGAGCTTGAGAATGAGATTCTCAGACCGAGAGAAACTATGTTTGGTTGGACGAAACATAAAGCGAGCATGAAATCGTTTCAGTCGCAATGGAAGCGTGGATGGGCCATATCTTATGAAGACATAATGGATGGACCAAAATGGTTTGGTTCTAATCCAATGGAGGAGAATAAACCAAAGGGTTTGGTTTATTTTAAACGAATGAACCAAAAGTTGGTTCGGTTCGTTTTAAATTAAAATAAACCATCATGGTTTGGTTTATTTTAACTTATCTTAATGGAGCGGGTTAACGGGCCTAATGGTTATGATCCAATAACCATTAAGAGAATTAGTTCTCTATAAAAGAGGGCTTAAGGGATAATTAAGCCCTAATCCAAAAACCCTAAGTTAGAGTTGCCGCCCACCCCATTGAAGGAGTTGGCGCCAACTCCATTGCCGCCGCCCATTGCTCCTCCAACCGGCGTCCAGAAGGCTGCTTCCTTCCCCCTCGCCGGCGTCGAGCTGCTGCCGGTTAGTGCTCCGGTGATCTCCTTCAAGTTTGGCATCAAGGTGAGCTCTATCTCCCTTGGTTGGCCGGCGCCTATCACCTCCACCAAAGCTGTCCAGTTTTCTGGACAGCTTGTTCTCCTCTCGTCGGAGTGTCGTTTGGACGATGGTTAGAGCTCCGACAGCGGCTAACTTACCGGGGATTCGATCTCCGGTAATCCTCTGAGGTGGAGGATGAAGGATTCGTCAATTGGTTGACGAATACCTCTCCGGAGAAGCGAGTTTTGAGAACTCGTATTTGGATCCGAATTTGGATTCGGATCGTGATCATCTCTCGATCACGTCGTCTTCAACACGAGGCTAGTAACCCATACGAAGACAAAGTTCGTGGCTTAGCGAAGTCATCCCGAGGAACTCGGCGTGGATACGGATAGAGACGATTCTAGCGAGGATCGTTCCGGTTGATGCCGTTCCCGCTACACGTCATACGAAAGGTATAACGTAGATAAATTTCCTTTTATTGCAAATTTAAATTTACGGTTATGTCTACACTTGTTGTAATATGAATGCGTGTGTTGTGTGTGTTGTAATAAATGTAGATTTATTATTTTTTTTGCTTTCGCTGTGTTCATATTTACGAAACGTGATCGAACACACACACGCCGCGGTGCCGGAAACCCAACAAAATCCATATCTCTCAGGAATATTGCGTGTTCTACCAGATCTACGAAGATGTGGTGTTACAATAGGTTCAGTCGATTGCTCATCACTATGAGTTATCGGCTATTGTGCTTCACCAGGTATCTCATCAATGTCTATTTGAGTCTCTCGAGCCTCCTCAAGCTCGACGACACTCCCACTGTTTTCTTGCAAGAGAAACTCTTTCTCTAGAAACACAGCATGCCTTGAAACAAACACCTTTTGTTCCACAGGATGATAGAATTGGTAACCCCTTGTTTCCTTAGGGTATCCAATAAATAGACATTTATCATACTTAGCATCCAATTTGTCTGATACTGTCTGCTTCACATAAGCAGGACAATCCCATATCTTCAAGTAAGATACATGAGGTTTCTTACTATTCCATATCTCATATGGAGTAGTAGAGACTACCTTGGTTGGCATTCTGTTTAACAAGTAAACAGCTGTCTGAAGTGCATAGCCCCAAAAGGACTTGGGAAGATTCGCATGATTCATCATTGACCTGACCATGTCCAACAAGGTCCGGTTACGCCTCTCAGATACACCATTATGCTGTGGTGTATATGCCAGAGTCCATTGAGACAATATACCATTGTCTCTTAGATAATCAAGAAAATCTTGACTTAAGTATTCACCACCTCGATCCGATCGAAGTATTTTAATACTCTTGTCATGTTGTTTCTCTACTTCATTTCTGAATTCTTTGAACATTTCAAAGGCTTCAGACTTGTGTTTCATCAAGAACACATACCCAAACCGTGAGTGATCATCGGTGAAGGTAATGAAGTAGCTATAACCTCCTAAAGCTTGAGTTGACATAGGTCCACATACATCACTATGTATTAGGCCTAGCAACTCTCCCACTCGTTCACCTTTTCCAGTAAAAGGTAACTTAGTCATCTTGCCTTTTAAGCATGATTCACATGTATCGTATGAATCCAATTCAAACGATTCCAGAATTCCACATCGGTGTAATTCGGACATGCGTTTCTTGCTTACATGGCCAAGACGACAATGCCACATATAGGAGTCTAATTGATTACCCTTTCGAGCACGCGTGTTGCTCGCTTCGATATTGAAAATGTCACTGGATATGTCCAACGTATAAACACCATTGCTTAAAGTTCCAGTCCCATAAAGAACTCCATTCAAAGTTATGTAACAACAATTGTTACTAAAAGTCAAATGGTACCCATTTCTATTTAAACAAGAAATAGAAATGATGTTCTTTATCAACGAAGGAACATAAAAGCAATCGTCTAGTTCTAAGACAAGTCCTGCAGGGAGTTTCAATAAATACGTTCTGATGGCGAGTGCAACAACCTTTGCTCCATTCCCAACACGTAAATTTGACTCTCCCTTGATGAGTCTTCTTCTATTCCTTAGCCCATGTATGTCATTACATATATGTGAGCCACACCCAGTATCCAATACCCAAGTGTTTGAGGAAATAGAATGACAATCAATAACGAAGATATCTGAAGAAGATGGGGCATCCGATGCCTTATTCTTCTTCATGAACTCAAGATAAATCTTGTAATTTCTTCACTAATGGCCCTCCTTGCCATAATCATGGCAAGTGCCCTTTTGAGCTGGTTCTGTCTTTTTAGCCTTTTCTTCTTCCCCTTCTGTTGTTCCTTTGACTCCCTCTTAGAACCTTTCTTCGAGGAATCAACTAACAACACCGTCCCCTGCTCATGCTTCTCAGAAGGCTCCACAGTCTTCAGCATGTTAAGCTGTACCACAGATGAACCTTCTTGCATCTAAGAGGTGAAGAGGATCTTGGAGACTTCGAACCTTTCGAATCTCACTTGCTTATCAAACAACTCATAAAGATGAAGGACTACGATATGAGCATCCATATGCTCATGCTGCTTCTACAGCTTGGGTTCCATCATGGCTAGCATGATGCAACTCATTTGTTCAGAATCACTCACATATTTCTGATAGGCCAACAATTGATCCAGAGTTGCATTGTCACTAGGACGGGCGAGAAGAGGCGCTTCGAGGACATTTGCAAGCTTTTCAGCCTTGAGAACAATTCTCAAGTTTCTAAGCCAGTCCAAGAAGTTAGGCCCAGTCAATTTATTCGAATCCAAAATGGAAAGCAAATTCAAAGACATCATGATCAATCTTAGAAATACAAAACGAGCATATATGAGAAAGATGATTTTAAAATGCATCAATATACATTCATAAATCCCATTCATTTTTCGAATTTCAAAAACCCCAAAATCACTTCGGGAGATCGTAGGTCCATCTCCGAATGGGCTGATATCCATCATAGATATGAACAACCTTGGAGAGAGTCCAACAAGCCATTCATAACTACGATGGTAGGTATCAACTATACCGATTGCATATCACGTATATGTAACTATCACAATGTACTATCAACTAATTGAATATTCACACATACATCAGGTTGTTAACACATTAACAAGTATGCATCATATGCATAGCACCCAACTTCACCTCCCTTTACATCGACCTTGGAGAGAGTCCAACAAGCCGATGCTCCAGGTTAAAGCCAACCCATTAATCAAGACATAGTTTTAATATGGTTAGAGTGCATTCAACCAATTAGCTCGGCTTGGAGAGAGTCCAACAACCAAAGCTAACGATTGACCTCTGACTCTTACCATATTAGTATTAAACTATTTTATGGTTTGAACATGTTCGGGTTCGAGCCGGGCTTGGAGAGAGTCCAACAACCCAAACAAGAAACGGAACTCTGGTTCTAACCATATTAATGGAAGGTGTAGGCTTTAATATTGAGTAAGGGTTTTTATGTCTCATCCTCTTTGCATGCAAATAACTATTATCTACATGGCATGACATACATGGCATACATCTACATGTCACGACACGCATGGCATAATGATATGCATCTAATGCAATTACATGGCATACAATTATGTCATGTACAATATTTCCTTATATGTCATAACTATTTATGGAAATAAAATATGTTTAAGATTTGATTCTCCAAATCAAATCATGATTAAATTAGGAAACAAATTTCCAAATCTAATCACATATTTTATTTGTGGAAATAGTTGATTAAGGAAAGTCAATTTAGGAAACCAATTTCCTAAATCATCAAAACTACTTATGGAAATAAAATATTTTAAGATTTGATTTCCCAAATCAAATCATGATTAAATTAGAAAACAAATTTCCAAATCTAATCAAATATTTTATTTATGGAAAATATCAATTTCCATAAATTCTTCCAACTTTCCAAAAGTGGAAGATTTCCATAAATACTTCTAGACTTTCCAAAATTGAAAAATTTCCATAAATACTTCTAACTTTCCAAAAGTAGAAAATTTCCAGAAATATCATTATGACTATCGCAAAATAATTTTACGATTATGTCGAAACACAACCTGGGCTCTGATACCACTGTTGGGTTTCTGACACCGCGGCGAGTGTGTGTTCGAACATGTTTCATAAATATGTGCACAGCGGAAGAAATAAAAATAATAAATCTACATTTATTACAACACACACATCACACACATGCATAGTATAACATGTGTAGACATAACCACAAATTTAAATTTTGCAATAAAAGGAAATTTAACTACGTATACCTTTCGTATCACGTGTAGCGGGAACGACATCAACCGGAACAATCCTCGCTAGAATCGTCTCTATCCGTATCCACGCCGAGTATCCTCGGGATGACTTCGCTAAGTCACGAGCCTCGTCTTCATATGGGTTACTAGCCTCGTGTTGAAGACGATGTGATCGAGAGATGATCACGATCCGAATCCAAATTCGGATCCAAAAACAAGTCCTCAAGACTCGCTTCTCCGGAGAGGTATTCATCAACCGTTTGACGAATCCTTCATCCTCCACCTAAGAGGATTACCGGAGATCAAATCCCCGGCAAGTTAGGCACTGTTGGAGCTCCAACCGTCGTCCAAACGACTCTCCGACGAGAAGAAAACAAGCTGTCCAGAAAACTGGACAGCTTTGGTGGAGGAGTAAGGGCCGGCCAAAAGAAAGGTGGAAGCTCACCTTCTTACCGAACCCAAGGAAGATCACCGGAGAACCAACCGGCAGCAGCTCGACGCCGGCGAGGGAGAAGGAAGGCTCCTTCTGGACGTCGGTTGGAAGAGGTGGGCGGCGGCAATGGAGTTGGCGCCGATTAGATGGTGAGGGTGGGCGGCCAAAACTAGGTTA
This sequence comes from Wurfbainia villosa, assembly GCA_025175895.1. Taxonomy (NCBI): domain Eukaryota; kingdom Viridiplantae; phylum Streptophyta; class Magnoliopsida; order Zingiberales; family Zingiberaceae; genus Wurfbainia; species Wurfbainia villosa. Next base: position 18,104,524 of record CM046007.1, on the reverse strand, counting down.
GAGTTTTGGATTAGGGTTTAAGCCCTCTTTTATAGAGAACTAATTCTCTTAATGGTTATTGGATCATAACCATAAGTCCCGTTAACCCGCTCCATTAATATAAGTTAAAATAAACCAAACCATGATGGTTTATTTTAAGTTAAAATGAACCGAACCAACTTTTGGTTCATTCATTTAAAATAAACCAAACCCTTTGGTTTATTCTCCTCCATTGGATTAGAACCAAACCATTTTGGTTCATCCATTATGTCTTCATAAGACACGACCCATCCACGCTTCCATTGCAACTGAAACGATTTCATGCTCGCTTCTTGTTTGGTCCAACCAAACCTAGTTTCTCTCGGTTTGAGAATCCCATTCTCAAGCTCGATTTAAATCCTTCGGATTACGCTCGTTGTGCATGTGACCAAATAGGTTCTCGATTTATGTTGGCCGTCTATAATTAACCATTAATTATAGAACGATCATGAGTGGCACCTAGTAGTACATCATGATCCCCAATTAACCGAAAAGATCAACTGTTGATCCAGAACTATTTCTGAAACCCTTCAGCAGCTCGAATGAATCGTTCCCCATTCCCTTCACTCATCTTATACCCACTTGGTTCAGGACATGGTCTATAGTGTCAGTCCCCACTAGGTTGACTACGTCACACCTAGCTCAAGTATCATTTCCTCGTCCTACGGATTCTAGTTACTGCACATGTATCGAAGAGTACCTTACTCTAAACATGTAATGCTTTGGCCAAAGACTTTAGTAACAATCCGACGAGAGGCCATGGGTATACATATCCTCGCAAGGAGTGGTGAATCCTTTATAGGCTATTCAAACACCTTCGATCACTTCGACTTATATCCAATCATCCCGGGTCCACATCTCCTTAGAGATGCTTGCTTAAGATGTCAAAGCATAAGTCTCCATGATAAAGATGACTTGAATACCGCAAGTCAAAGGAACATCGCACTTAAGCTACAACAAGAACTTCATTGACATATCTATATATGCAGAGAACCATATGAAGTCTTACGGCTGGTCACTCCAATAAACTAGTTACCATAACTAGCATTCACGATTAACTCCGGACATCACAATGTCTCCAGCCAGTGAGAATCAGCTGCTTGGATACACAAAGGAGTATACCTCGTGCTAGTCACGACAGAATTGATGGTGTCCAAATCCATCAATTCATCGACTAGGGATAATTCCGATACATCACAAGTACACATGTAGAGATACTCACTAGTTGTGATCCAATCACAAATTCTCTCATGCTGTGAATAGTATCGTGAACATTCAGTAAATGAGTTTAAGATCCAATCAAATACATGAAACATGTATACTCAAATAGTGAATCTTCATTTATCATATAAATGGTTCATACATAAGGCGATTGCCTTAGGACATCTCTCATATATTACTAACACAAGACTCATCCGGACTTTGAATAAATCCATAAGATTGGATTACCTCATCAAAGCGGATGTTCCAAGACTTCGAAGCTTGCTTCAATCTATAAATGGACCGATTAATCTTGCACACAAGATGCTCTTTGCCCTTTGCAATGAATCCCTCTGGTTGCTTCATATAGATGTTCTCCTCAAGACTTCCATTAAGGAAAGCTGCCTTGACATCCATCTGCCATACCTCATAATCCATATGAGCAGCAATACATAAGAAAATCCAGATAGACTTAAGCATGGCTACCGGCGAAAAGGTCTCCTCATAATCAATACCCTCTTTCTAAGTGTACCCCTTCGCAACAAGCCTCACTTTGAAGGTCTCAACCTTCCCGTCTATTCCTCTCTTTCTTTTGTAGATCCACTTGCATCCAATGGCTTTTACAGCATTGGGTGGTTCTACTAGCTCCCATACCTGATTTGAATCCATAGATTCTATCTCAGAATTCATCGCACTTTGCCAAGATACCACATCTTTATCTTGGATCTCCTCGTCATATGTCCAGGGATCAAGTTCATATTAGCCAGGGATCAAATTAGAAGATTCTCCCAAGAACATGAATCTATCAGGCTATCTAACAACCCTCCCACTACGACGAGGTATTACCTATGTATCCTCTGTGACACGCAATGCAATGACTTGTGGTATATCATCTTGTACCGGTGGCACTGAAGTAGTGACTTCCCCTTTCAATTTCTCTAGAATAATCTTACTCATGGGCTTGTGGTTCATTACATAGTCTTCCTCTAGAAATCTGGCGTTCGTTCTAACAATCACCGTCTGATCTTTAGGACTATAAAACAAACCACCTTTCGTTCCTCTAGGATAGCCAACAAACATGGGCACTTCTGTACGAGGTTCTAATTTACCAGCATCTGCCTTCAGCATATGTGCTGGACTCCCCCAAATCCGAATATGTCTCAGACTAGGCTTTCACCCAATCCACAATTCTGTGGGAGTAGAAGGCACTTATTTAGATGATACCAAGTTCAGAATATACACTGTCGTATCTAGAGCATATCCCCAGAACGAATCTGGCAACTCAGAATAACTCATCATTGATCTAACCATCTCCATAAGAGTCATATTCCTTCGCTCTGCTACACCATTTTGCTAGGGTGTGCCAGGTACAGACAATTGGGATTGAATCCCAACCTTTGATAAGTAATTCCTAAATTCTCCCAAGAGGTACCACCACGATCAGATTGTATTGTCTTGATACTTTTGCCCTGACATTTCTCCACATCAGCCTTGAATTATTTGAACTTGTCAAAGCATTCAGACTTGCGGCGCATCAAGTAAATGTATCTATACCTTGAATAATCGTCTATAAAAGAGACGAAATATTCAAAACCACCTCTTACCTAGATAGACATAGAACCATACAAATCATAATGAACTAATTCCAACACATCTTTGGCTCTATACCCCCTGGCCTTAAAAGGCCTCTTGATCATTTTACCTTCCAAGCAAGATTCGCAAGTTGGGAAATCTTCCACCACCAATGAACCCAGAGGTCCATCAGCTATCAACCTTTGAATTCTGCTTAGGTTAATATGACCTAGCCTTAGATGCAAGTGAAGCACTTGCCTTTCGGTTGGGACATTCCTTCTTCCAATGTCCAGTCTGCTTGCAAGTGAAGCACTTGCCTTTCGGCTTCTTCACTCGTCCCTGAGATCCTCCCACCACCTATGTGTTGGGTTTCCGGCACCGCGGCGTGTGTGTGTTCGATCATGTTTCGTAAACATGAACACAGCGGAAGCAATAAAAATAATAAATACTCCTATTTATTACAACACACACAACACACGCATGCATATTACAACAAGTGTAGACATAACCATAAATTTAAATTTGCAATAAAAGGAAATTTATCTACGTTATACCTTTCGTATGACGTGTAGCGGGAACGACATCAACCGGAACGATCCTCGCTAGAATCGTCTCTATCCGTATCCACGCCGAGTTCCTCGGGATGACTTCGCTAAGCCACGAGCTTCGTCTTCATACGGGTTACTAGCCTCGTGTTGAAGACGACGTGATCGAGAGATGATCACGATCCGAATCACAATTCGGATCCAAAATGAGTCCTCAAAACTCGCTTCTCCGGAGAGGTATTCGTCAACCGATTGACGAAACCTTCGTCCTCCACCTCAGAGGATTACCGGAGATCGAATCCCCGGTAAGTTATCCGCTGTCGGAGCTCTAACCGTCGTCCAAATGACGCTCCGACGAGAGGAGAAGAAGCTGTCCAGAAAACTGGACAGCTTGGTGGAGGAGTAGGCGCCGGCCAAAACAAGGAAGCCAAGTGCTCACCTTTTCACCGAGGCCTAGGAAGATCACCGGAGGGTCGCCGGAGGATCACCGGCTGAAGCTTGGTCGCCGGCAAGGAGCTGGACACCGGCACAAGGGGCTGGGCGGCCAAGGAGCTTGGGCGGCAACTCCTTCAATGGGGTTGGGCGGCAACTTTTGCTAGGGCTTGGATTAGGGTTTAAGCCCTATTTTATAGAGAACTAATTCTCTTAATGGTTAATGGATCATATCCATAAAGCCCGTTAACCCGCTCCATTAAGATAAGTTAAAATAAACCAAACCATGATGGTTTATTTTAAGTTAAAACGAACCGAACCAACTTTTGGTTCATTCGTTTAAAATAAACCAAACCCCTTTGGTTCATTCTCATCCATTGGATTAGAACCAAACCATTTTGGTTCATCCATTACGTCTTCATAAGACGCGGCCCATCCACGCTTCCATTGCGACTGAAACGATTTCATGCTCGCTTTATGTTTGGTCCAACCAAACCTAGTTTCTCTCGGTCTGAGAATCTCATTCTCAAGCTCGTTTTAAATCCTTTGAATTACTCTCGTTGTGCGTGTGACCAAATAGGTTCTCGGTTTATGTTGGCCGTCTATAATTAACCATTAATTATAGAACGATCATGAGTGGCACCTAGTAGTACATCATGATCCCCAATTAACCGAAAAGATCAACGGTTGATCGTAACTATTTCAAACCCTTCTCGAATGATTCGCGTGCCCCATTCCCTTCACTCATCTTATACCCACTTGGTTCGGACATGGTCTATAGTGTCCGATCCCCACTAGGTCGACTCGTCACACCTAGCCCAAGTATCATTTCCTCGTCCTACGGATTCTAGTTACTCCACATGTATCGAAGAGTACCTTACTCTAAACATGTAATGCTTTGGCCAAAGACTTTAGTAACAATCCGACAAGAGGCCATGGGTATACATCTCCTCGCAAGGAGTGGTGAATCCTTTATAGGCTATTCAAACACCTTCGATCACTTCGACTTATACCCAATCATCCCGGGTCCACATCTCCTTAGAGATGTTTGCTTAAGATGTCAAAGCATAAGTCTCCATGATCAAGATGAATTGAATACCGCAAGTCAAAGGAACATCGCACTTAAGCCATAGTAAGAACTTCATTGACATATCTATATATGCAGAGAACCATATGAAGTCTTACGGCTGGTCACTCCAATGAACTAGTTACCATAACTAGCATCCACGATTAACTCCGGACATCACTATGTCTCCGGAGAATCACCGCTTGGATACACCAAGGAGTATACCTCGTGCTAGTCTCGGCAATTGATGGTGTCCAAATCCATCAATTCATCGACTAGGATAATTCCGATACATCACAATTACACATGTAGAGATACTCACTAGTTGTGATCCAATCACAAATTCTCTCATGCTGTGAATCGTATCGTGGACATTCAGTAAATGAGTTTAAGATCCAATCAAATACATAAAACATGTATACTCAAATAGTGAATCTTCATTTATCATATAAATGGTTCATACATAAGGTGATTGCCTTAGGACATCTCTCATATATTACTAACACTATGCTCCACCTTATTTCTTCTTCTTCTTGCCTTTCGGCTTAGAAGTAGAAACCTTCTGAGCAACTATGGCCTACGCCTGAGCACTCTGACAAAATAGCCCCTCTCATCAGCTTGATCCACTTCTTATAACTCTCCTTCTCCTTTTCCCCAGAATCATCTGCAGGCTTAGGAGGGCACTCTTCGAGGAGGACATATTTGTACTCTTCAGCAGTCAAGACAATATCAAGATTCCTCTTCCAATCAATATAATTGGGTCCAGTAAGTTAATTTTATTTCAGTATCACAGCAAGCGGGTTGAAAGTCATTTTAAAAAACCTAAGAATCACATAGATCAAAATATTAGATTTCAAAAAATTATTGATTCCTCAAACAATAAAATTTTAAAATCAACCAACACCTCAAAGCACCGAGAATATCGTATGCCACGATAGTGTGGACGTATACGAATTCTACATTTGTAAGAGGAGGTTTTACCCATTAATTTTACTATCTTGTCAACCTAACTTTTTGACAAATAAAATTAATAGTTGGTTCCTCTTTGGCCCTACAAATAAAAGCAGTGACTCCGATAGGGAGGATACTCCTATTTGCATCTAAGTGTTCACCATTACTTAGTATTATGGTAATTATCTCGGGTTATGTGCCTTCCGATGGGGAAGTACACATGCTCTTTAATAATTTCCTATAACCATATTCGACCCTGTGATCTGCAAACAAACTCATCCGATGGGGAGGAAGGCACTCAGAGCTGACGCACAAGTTTGTTTGCATCACATAAATCATAATGGAGGTCGTGGGAATTTATAAAAATATCCCTCTCCCACTTAGTAATTTAAAATTGAGGAATTTTCCTAGCCTACGACATTCATATCAAACTGTTGGTGCAGTAGGCACCTAAGTCGAACCTGAGTTTTGATTATAGCAAATGATACAAAGTTAAGCTCATGTCGTTATCTTACGAGCTGAATCGAGTGTACAGAAAATTGCTATAGCTGGAGCTGAAGGCTAGCAACACCCGGAGGAAGCCGCGGTGGTCGGGCGACACTCGAGTGACTTTGGAGGGAGCCGAAGGAATCGAGTGGAAGGCCGAAAGCGAAAGTGACATAGTAAGTATCGAGGTAAGCTTGTGTGTGTACGAGAGTAAGTGAGGTCGTATCCTCTTTACGGGGATGATCTTAAGCATAGATCCGACCAAAGACATCCTATAGGTGGTCTAGGTCGAGATCGGATGGTCGGAGGCTGTCGAAATAATGTTTTTGTTAAGCTAACTTTGCCTTGCCTAGCATCGATCGCACTTGGAGGACTCAATGTCCCAGCTTGATCGCTCGAGGTCGAAGATTCGATCGATGCGCCATCGATGGGCGATGATGGCCATCAGTCGACTGATGGTCAAGGATCAGCCTCGAGGAGTCAAACCTTATCGCCATTTTTCAAGGAGCCATGTGCCAAAACTCTATTGGGTGAAGTTCCTCTCGAAAAGGGGCTCAAAGGCTATAAAAGGAGGGCCAATCCTAGGGTTTCATCATCAATGCTAAGTTTCCAAAAGCCTCCGCCAAACTACAACTTTCCGACAACGAAGTGCTTCTTCTCTGACATCTAGGTTTAATTGTTTTATTTTTATTACGTCGGTTTAAGTTGTTTATTTCAGTTCATTACTTTCATATCTTGGAGCTTTTATCGTAACGAGGAGAGGGGGAGTGTCCCTCTACCTCGAGCTTTTTGCTTTTATTTGTAACGATTAACTCCTACCTCTAACGAGGAGGAGTTCTTTAGTGTTTTGCCCTCCGTACATGGTCAAGGACTACTAGGGCCTTGGAGTAGTAGCCGAAGGCTACGAACCAAGTAAAAATATTTATCTCCTTTATTTATTGCTTATTTTTCCGCTGTAATTAATTATCTACTCGGGTTTTAACGAACGAGAAAAAAAAAGGTTTTATCGCTATTCACCCCCTCTAGCGATTCGCTTCGATCCAACAATTGGTATCAGAGTCGGGGGTGCTTAGATTTGGTGAAACCACCAATCTAGCATTTTTTTACAGATTTGTTTTTCGTTCATTTAAATTTTTCTCCCGCACTACTAATCCAAGACGAAGTCTTGGTACTCTTCGTTTGGTTTTGTTTTGCATGTATTCGCTTTTGGAGTAGCCTACGGTAAAATGGACATAACTTTTCGTACAAGTTGACCCACGAAACGGGCTACCTACCAAAACGAAGCTCTCGGAGAGATCTACACTTCTTAAGAGGGTAAACCCTCGTAACAAGCTGTCTTCATCCCCAAAAACCATCGTTTAGTACCATTTTTGGGACATCGAAGGTTGTAAGTGCTCATCTTTTATTTTAGTTGGTTATTTCTCGTTTATTCCTTTTGTTTCTTTTCATTTCCTACATTAATAATCCAAGGCGAAGTCTTGGAACCTTTTTTGTGTTTTTTTTTGGTATTTTTTGTGCAAGGTTTCCCTTCCAAATGGCCCATCTCGAGGGTTTTAGCACTGTCCGACCTCCGTTTTACAACGGAGATGATTTCCGTTACTGGAAAGGTCGGATGGAATGCTTTCTCAAAACCCAAATCGAGATGTGGATCATAATCCAAATGAGTTTCACACTTCCAACTAACGAAGTGGGTGAATCCTTGGGTTATGACCAATGGACCATTGTGACAAAACGACAAGTCGAAGCCGACGCCAAGGCAACTCAAATTCTCCAATGCGGTTTGTCCCAGGAGGAGCTAAATCTCGTCGGCCCCTTCATAAGCGCAAAGGACCTTTGGACAAAGCTAGTGGAGCTACATGAAGGGACCGATGAAGCCAAGGTATGTAAGCGTGATATTTTATTTAATAAATTATATAATCTAAAAATGCAGGAACACGAGTCCGCGATGCAACTTCACGCCCGCGTCCAAGACATAGTCAACAATCTGCAGGCAATCGGGCAAAAGGTCGAAAACCGCGACCTTATAAGGTATGTCCTAAACTCCTTTCCGAGGACTACCTTGTGGGAATCCATGGTCGATGCCTACAAGGTCTCCAAGGATCTTTCGAAACTTAGGTTAGATGAACTATTTTCTTATTTTGAACTTCATGAGCAGTCTAACTCGGAACCCGAGAAGGGTATAGCACTTTTTGCAGGTTCAAGGAAGAAAACCGCAAGCAAGCCACCCCCGAAGGAAGAAGAGGATGAGTCCGATTTGGAGGTCGGCTCGAAAATGGAGGCCGAACTAGTCAACCTAGTTTGGAGGATAGTCAAGGGCCGAAAATGAACCGTCACTCGACCCAACGAAGGTAAGCCTAAAAGTTCAAATATTAGATGTTATGAATGCAACAGGTTTGGACATATCAAGTCCGAATGCCCAAAACTCAAGAGCAAAGCACCAAAATACAAAAAGGCACTCAACGCTACTTGGGAAGAAGCATCTGAGGAAGAAGATAATGATTGTGTTCTCATGGATAAATCGGTGGAATCGAAGATGGAGTCGGAATCGGAACCTGAATCGGAAATCAAAGATGAGTCGGACTGCGAAGCACTATTCAAGACAAGCCACGGATACGCATCCGGTTCAAAAGATACACTCAAGGTAAGCCGGTCTCTCATTAGTACACTTTATAGTGCAATTAAGTTTTTAACTAGAAAGTTAGCTAAGTCCGAGTCCAAGGTCGAGACCCTGGTTGAGGAAGTTAAACTCCTCAAACACGAGGTCTCCCTAACCTCTTCGACTAGTCGAGTTCAAGAGGACTCAACTCGGGTTGAAAAACTCGAAGTTGAGAACTTACTCTTGAAGAGTCAAGTCGAAGATCTTAGGAATACGTTGGAAAGGTTTACTTTGGGATCCAAAGGACTTGACCTCCTACTTGGATCGCAAAGGGCTGTGTACAACAAGGTCGGGCTAGGGTTTAGCTCAAATACGACCAACAAGTCGTATATGTCAATTGTAAGTCGACATAAAAAACGTGTCCAAGCATGGGTCCCTAAGACCGCCTTGATTTCAAACTTAGGATCGAACCAATACTGGGTTCCCAAGGACCAAATCCACTATGTGGAGAGACCGAACCGATTCAACGGTCCAGGGGGAGCCAGTACAAAACTTGTTTATATTTTAACTTAGAAATTGCATGCTTAGGTTCTTTATTTAGTTTGATTTTTCCTTTTAGAATGGCTAGATAGGACTATAACTCGTCAATACTTGATAACATAGTACCAGGACGCGGCGAGATGATAGTACTCTAGGAAAGCAGAGTCTTGAGTATTCGGGCTAGATAAGGCATATCTAGTTCGGTGCACTTGACTGAGCGGAACTAGCTGAAGCTACCTCACCGTATCCTATACTAGTTAGACCAGGAAGTGGTCTTAGGTAAGTCAAGTCTCTATTTTCTTGAAAATGTCTTTGTCTAAGGAAGTGGTCGTTGTTCCAATCAAAGAAGGTCTCTGTGCCTCGCCACGACCTGGAAGCCATAATCTTGAAAAGGTGACTTGATAAGCCAAGGTCAAATCCGAATCTAACGCAAGGTTGACAAGTGTTTAAGTCATTAAATTTAAATCAGGTAAAATTGGAAGTCATCTCACAAGAACATATAGGGTTAACGTGTTTGATCATGTAGACATGGGTGAGATGATTTAGGTTAATAATTTTCAACCAATCTCTAATAAATCCAATATCCGATCCAACTACCTTGCGTGTAGGATCAATGGATGTTGGACAGTGGTTGCTCCCGACATATGACCCGGGATCAACTCAAGTTTTCGAAGCTTCGATTCAAACGACAAGGATCGGTAGCCTTCGGAAATAACGGCAAGCTCAAAATCATCGGATCATGTGATATTGAGCTCAACTCAAATTTTATTATTCAAAATGTTTTATTAGTAAAAAATTTTCAATATAATTTACTTAGTGTAAGCCAATTGTGTGATAATAACTATAAGGTCATATTTCTAGAAAATGAATGCGTAATTAATACAAATGAAACCTCTAAAACAATCCTTAAGGGAACCAGAAATAACAATATTTACACTATTAACTTAACTAACTCCTCAACTAAGTGTCTTATGACACGGCAAGAGGAATCATGGTTGTGGCACCGATGACTCAGTCACTCACACCCAAGACTCATCCACAAGATGAGTCAAAGTAACTTAGTCAGAGGTTTGCCTAACCTAAATAACTTGGATAATAAAATATATAATGCTTGTCAACAAGGTAAACAATCTAGGACACAACATCAACTAACTAATCAAGAAAGAACCAAAAGTGTGCTTGAGCTTCTACACATGGATTTATTTGATTCACACGGAGCTAAGTCACTTAATGGAAGTAAATTCTGTTTAGTCATAATTGATGACTACTCTAGATTTACTTGGGTAAGGTTCATCAAACACAAAAGTGATACCCTATATCAATTAATCAACCTATTTAAATTAATAGAAAATCAACAAAGCATTAAAATCAAAAGACTAAGGATTGATCATGGTGGTGAATTCGAGAACCATAGGTTTATAGAATTCTGTAACCTAAATCGATACCACCATGAGTTCTCTTGCCCTAGAACTCCACAACAAAATGGCCTAGTAGAACGAAAAAATAGAACCCTACAAGAAGTCGCTAGGACAATGTTAAACGAGTATAACCTACCCGATAGGTTTTGGGCGGAAGCCATGAATATGACATGCTATGTCCAAAATAGGATCCTTATGGTAAAGAGGCACCTTAAGACCTCATACGAGATTTATCACGATAAAATACCTAACATCAAGTACTTTAGGGTATTTGGGTGTAAGGTACATATGTAGGGATCCCGAGCGATAAACAAAATTCGCAGCGGAAAACTTAGGATCCCTCCAGAGATCCAAGCAAAAAAAATATACTCATTTCAATTATCGATTCTATCCTATAGGAATCGAGATTACCTTCGAAGCGTGCCCTTTGAATTCCAGTCAGCAACACTTGCGGATCTCAGCGTGGTCAGAATGTCCACGCCTCTACGGTGCACACACACACGATCTTGGAGAGAAGAGGTAAGCCCTTTCGGTTGTGCTAGCAACCACTCCAAGGTCTCACATTTCCACTCGGTACTTGGCCCTCTTGTTCTGTGAACGAAAAAAAATAAAAATCAGATTCTATTTTTCATTGTCCACGTTGAAGAAGAAGAAGCAACCATAATACACCTTAATGAGACATTAAATGCACTTCCTTATTCTTCATGGTAAAAGAAAGGAAGTCAATTAATGCTCATTAAATGCATATTAATGAGTTTTAAATCCCATTTAAAACCCCATTTATTAATTTGTGTATTATATTATTAATTCATGTATTATATTATTAATTCGTGTATTATTCATTTTAGCCTTCTTCTCTTGGTTTGACTTGAGTCTAACTCAACATAAACCAATTTGAGTCCAACTCAAATTTAGCCAAGTAATGAGTCTTACTCATTCTAGTTAATCCAATTAACTAATAATTCATTTTAGTCAAACCAAAATGATTTCCTCTCCAAAATAATATGTTCTTTGTGTGTGACCCTATAGGCTCTCATAACGTTGGCAATGTATCCAAAACCATTTTAGATACATAAGCAATGAGCGGCATCTAGCAATACATCATTGCTACCCAAGTGATGAGAATGTCGAGATCCGACAACCTCTTCTGTGACTATTATCATATGACAGTGTCCTTCTATCCTTGATATCTCAGATCGATCAATGAGGCATAGACTGTGTCACCCTCTTATCAATCTTTATGTTTCTTGATCCCCAAGTAGACTCACTCAAACAAATGAGCTCAATATCTCATATTGACTCATTTGAGCATGGCCATGCATTTCGTGGTCCTACTCTATCAAGAGGCCAAAGATATCACTCCCGTCATATGGGAGAGATAGATCTCATCTACATCACTCACATCCCTCCGCATAATTCGTTACATACTCAGTGATCGCCGTTATAGTCACCCAATTACGGTGTGACGTTAGACGATACCAAAGTACATAACTCCTTATGTAGGGAACCGTAGTGACTTCAGGTCTAAGGACTATTCATACCAATAGTCACATGAGAAAGTATATGACACTCATATAACGATCCATGATACTTTCTCATGGTGGGTCAATTCAGTATATATAGTCTCCAATATATATACCCATGTATCAATGTGATATCACATATCCATGACTTGTGAAATCAAGTCATCCATTGACCTATATGCTAGTCTTAATGTATCAATATAGCCCTTGTCTATTAATACAATACTCGACTAAGAATATTTAAGAATAGTGTTCTCTACAGCTTCTCATAATCAATTCTACCAATTGATATACTGTAGATAACAACCTACTATTCATGGGCATTATTATATTTATTTAGCTGGCACACGCATAAAGAAATATAATAATCAATCTTTGCCTTTATTAATGCAAGAATATAATACAAAAGTCTCCCTCACCAATCATCTCATAATTGGCACTAAGGGATCATACTAACAATCTTTCACTAGCACTAGTGTCAATCACTGTAATCTCTAAGACCCAGTGACCTAGTATGACCATCATGCTTCCTCTGTGCCAAAGCCTTGGTCAAGGGATCCGTAATGTTAGCATCAGTGTCTACTCTGCATATCTGAACATCTCCTCTATTGATGATCTCTCGAATGAGGTGATATTGCCGCAGTATGTGTTTGGTCCTCTGATGAGAGCGAGGTTCCTTAGCCTGAGCAATAGCCTCATTTTTGTCACAATAGAGGTCTATTGGGTCTGCTATGCTAGGAACCACCTCAAGTTCAGTGATGAACTTTCGGATCCAAACAGCCTCCTTTGCTGCAGAATACGCAACAATATACTCGGCTTCTGTTGTAGAATCTGCAACTGTGTCTTGCTTCGAACTCTTCCAGCTCACAGCGCCACCATTCAAGCAAAATACATACCCTGACTGCGATCTGGAGTCATCCTTGTCAGTTTGGAAGCTCGCATCACTGTAACCCTTCACAGCTAGCTCCTCATTGCCTCTAAATATCAAGAAATATTCTTTTGTCCTTCGCAAGTACTTAAGAATATTCTTGTGATTAATCGATGACATTCAGGATCGATCGATCGATACCTTTCGTCATGCTTAAAGCATACGAGACATCGGGGCGAGTACAAATCATGGCGTACATGATAGATCCTATAGCTGATGCATAAGGGATCTTATCCATGCGATCTCTCTCCTTCTTAAAAGTGGGAGATTGAGTCTTCGAAAGACTCATACCATGTGACATTGGCAAAAATTCCTTCTTGGAATTCTGCATGGCAAAACGCTTAAGCACCTTGTTCACATATATACTCTGACTCAAGCCAAGCAATCTCTTAGATCTATCTCTATAGATCTTGATGCCTAGAATATAGGCTGCTTCACCTAAGTCTTTCATTGAAAAACAATTCCCAAGCCAAGTCTTATCAAAGATAGGATATCATTTCCAATGAGCAGTATGTCATCTACATACAATATGAGGAAAACAATTGAGCTCCCACTAACCTTCTTGTAGACACAAGGTTCATCTTCGTTCTTAATGAAACCAAACATTTTGATCGCATTATCGAAACGAAGATTCCAGCTTCTAGAAGCTTGCTTTAAACCATAAATGGACCTATGCAACTTACAAACCTTTCCAGCATCCTTTGGATCGACAAAAACCCTCAGGTTGTGTCATATATACATCCTCGAGTAGATTTCCGTTAAGAAATGCTGTTTTGACATCCATCTGCCAGATCTCATAGTCATAGTAAGCTGCAATAGCAAGCATGATCCGAATGGATTTGAGCATCGCAACTGAAGAAAAGGTTTCATCATAGTCAATACCATGAATCTGCTTGAATCCTTTTGCTACCAATCGCCCTTTATAGGTATGCACATTACCTTCCATGTCAGTCTTTCTCCTAAAGACCCACTTACACCCAATGGGTTTGACCCCTTCAGGTGGATCAACCAAAGTCCAGACTTGGTTAGTGTACATGGATTCTATTTCGGATCTCATGACCTCGAGCCATTTCTCAGAATCTGGGCTCATTACAGTTTCCTGATAGGATGTCGGCTCATCAAGCATGATACCATCGTTATCATCCAAGAGAAAAGAATATCTCTCAGGTTGATGACGCATCCTATTAGACCTGCACAGAGCTTGGTCTACCTGAACAGGTTGTATCACAACTCCTTGTGATGACTGTTCTTGTTCCATTAAGGTATTAGTGCTATTTTGTGTATCTTGAACTTCTTCAAGATCAATTTTACTCCCACTTATTTTTCTAGAAATAAATTCCCTTTCTAGAAAAACACCATTTTTGGCAACAAACACTTTGCCTTGTGTGGGGTTGTAAAAGTAATATCCCTTAGTTTCCTTGGGATATCCAACGAAATAGCATCTATCTGATTTGGGGCCTAGTTTATCTGATACTTGACGTCGTACGTAAGCCTCACAACCCCAAATCTTCATAAAAGACATCTTGGGACTCTTCCCAGTCCATATCTCATATGGTGTCTTTATGACTGCCTTAGAAGGAACACGGTTAAGTGTGAAAGCGACGGTCTCAAGAGCATATCCCCAGAAGGAAGGAGGAAGTTCTGTATGACTTATCATTGATCGTACCATATCTAATAGAGTACGATTTCTCCTCTCAGATACACCATTCAACTGTGGTGTTCCAGGTGGAGTGAGCTGAGATCTTATCCCACACTCAACTAGATAGTCACTAAACTCTTGGCTTAGGTATTCCCCACCTCGATCTGATCGAAGCATCTTAATACTCTTACCAAGTTGGTTCTGTACTTCATTCTTGAATTCTTTGAACTTTTCAAAGGATTCTGATTTGTGTCTCATAAGATACATATATCCATATCTACTGAAATCATCAGTAAATGTGATGAAGTACTGATAACCTTCTCTGGATGTGACTTTAAAAGGACCGCATACATCACTATGTATGAGGCCTAACAAATCTGTCGCTCGTTCGCCTTGTCCACTAAATGGAGTCTTGGTCATCTTGCCTAAAAGACAAGATTCACATACCTCATATGATTCAAAATCAAATGAGTCCAGTAATCCATTCTTATGGAGCTGGGCTATGCGACTCTCATTTATGTGACCCAAGCGACAATGCCAAAGATATGTTTGATTCAAATGATTAGATTTGAATCGTTTGGTATTTATGTTATAGACTGGGTTTTCGAGGTCTAGAACATAGAGTCCATTCATCAAGTGTGCACTGCAATAGAACATTTCATTTAAATATACAGAACAACACTTGTCCTTAATTATAAATGAAAAATCTTTCTTGTCCAAACAAGATATAGACATAATGTTCTTAGTTATTGCAGGTACGAAATAACACTCTTCAAGTTCTAGAATTAAACCACTGGGTAATGATAAGGAATATGTTCCTACAGCTATAGCAGCAACTCTTGCGCCATTGCCAACACGTAGGTCCACTTCTCCTTTTGTCAAAGATCTACTTCTTCTAAAGCCCTGCACATTGGTACAAATGTGAGAAGCACAACCGGTATCCAATACCCATGAGGAAGAAATAGATAGATTGACTTCTATAACATGTATACCTGAAGTGGAAGTCTCACTTCCTTTCTTCTTGAACTTCCTCGAGGTACTTTTGCAGTTCCTCTTCCAATGTCGGCTTCCTTGCAGTGGAAGCAAGTCCCTTCCTTGGCCACCCCACCTTTAGGCTTCAATGCTTTGTCCTTATCTTTATTCTGGGTCTTACCCTTGCCTTTAGACTTTTTCTTACCCTTGCCCTTTTTAACCATAAGTACATCATTAGTACCAGGTTGCATCTTCTTAAGATTGCTCTCAGCAGTTCTCAACATGCTTAAGAGCTCAGGCAATGGTTTGTCAATTTCGCTCATGTAATAATTCATTACAAATTGACTAAAGCCTCTAAGCAGCGAATATAGAATAAGGTCAGTGGCCAACTCTTGGCCTAAAGGAAACCCCAATATTTCAAGGTTCTCAACATACCCAATCATCTTGAGTACATGAGTTCCTACGGTGTTCCTTCTTGCATGAAAATAATGCCTTAGATACCTCGGATCTCTGCGCCTACTTTGCTTGATATAGTTGCTTCAAGTGTGCAACCATATCGAAGGCATCCATGTTCTCATGTTGCTTCAAGCTCGAGTTCATGGTTGCAAGCATAAGGCATGATGCATCTAATGCATCATCTTGATGCTTCTTGTATGCATCCTTATCTGCACGAGTAGCATTATTGGTGGGTGGTTCAGAAATGGGTTGCTCTAGGACATAGAGTTTCCGCTCCTGTTTGAGAACTATTCTCAAATTTCTGAACCAGTCAATGAAGTTTGCTCCATTGAGCTTGTCCTTCTCAAGGACCGATCGCAGAGAGGGTATTTGACGTATTTGAAGACATAGTAATCTACAACAGAAATGATATGCAGAAATGAGTATTATATCTGAAATCATTTAATTAGGCCTTTAATTAAATGAGACTCCCACTGATTCCCTTAGCTTCAATAGGAGCTAGTCATACCAGTTCTATTGAGCTTCAAGTTCATGTGGGACAAGATCCACATCATACCTCACCTTGAGTTAGCTTTGGCTAATCACCCAAGATATAGTATCACTAGGTAGGTAACATTTTACCAATTGCATCGTATGCAACTCTTGGAATAAAGGATCAAGATTCACATTATACATCATCTTGAGTTAGCTTTGGCTAATCGCCCAAGACTTAGTATAAATGTTATCTTATCCGTGTCTCCTTACTATTAGGAAATGCCTCTAAGTATTTCTCAATCTAATTGAGACACTTAGTGAAGTCTCATCCAAAGTTTGATAGCGGGACATCACAATTGTCCTCTCGCACTCTACCAAGATAAAATGTGCTGCTTTGCTTTGGCAAACCCAACACAAATGATCGAGGTAGTTTATGAGCACCAAACTTTGGTAGGCATATTCATTTGACTTAATTTTAAGATAACAGATTATCTAGCATGCATCACATACACACAAAATATATCACATATACGCTAAACGTGACATGGTTATGGCCCTTATTCTATGATTTCTCAAGCCAATGAGAACATCGATTGGTTACCCTAGGGATAGCATCTTCTCCAAGCGCTTCCTTTGGTCAGCATGTGTTGTCAGCATCGTCCTTGTAACATCCACCTTCAATGGACTTTCATTGCTTATTTATTTTGTACATTACAAAATGAGAATACTCGAGTTACATTCGAGTCTAAATCTATTTTACAATTAGAAAATAGAAGTGAAGGCACGACATGCAGGCCGTGTAAAAAATTACAACACCCACATATATATGATGGCACGCAGGCCGTATTATGAATTACAACACATAACCACAATAATATTGGGTCCTAGGCCATAACCATGCACCATATACAAATCATTCACAATGATTTAATAAATTATTTTATTTATCAGTTTTATTATGTGTAATTTTTAAGCCGCTATGCTGATTAGCCGCAACACCACGGCGGTCCCGCTAGCCGGTTAGCAGGTGGGGTCAAGGGGCAGCGCCCCCGGCAAAATTTTTTTTTGCTAATTCATCTTATGAGTCGTTGCCCATTTTGTCCATCTCTATGAACCCGAGACCTCCAGATGGCCAGGTGTGTTCGGCACCGTCCGACTTGAACCAGCCCACTTGGCAGACCATCTGCTTGGCTGAATCAACTCGGACACAGGCGGAGTCAGCACCATCCGACTTGATTCAGCCCACTCGACAGACTATCTGCTTGGCTAAATCAACTCGGACATAGACCGAGTTGGCACCATCCGACTTGATTCATCCCTCTTGGCAGACTATCTGCTTGGCTAAATCAACTCGGACATATACCAAGTCGGCAAAAAAAACATAATAAAACTAATCTCATGTTTATATCACATAAAACAAAAAAAAATGTGTACATTTTTTTTACAAGTGGCTCTGATACCACTGTAGGGATCCCGAGCGATAAACAAAATTCGCAGCGGAAAACTTAGGATCCCTCCAGAGATCCAAGCAAAAAAAATATATATACTCGTTTCAATTATCGATTCTATCCTATAGGAATCGAGATTACCTTCGAAGCGTGCCCTTCGAATTCCAGTCAGCAACACTTGCGGATCTCAGCGTGGTCAGAATGTCCACGCCTCTACGGTGCACACACACACGATCTTGGAGAGAAGAGGTAAGCCCTTTCGGTTGTGCTAGCAACCACTCCAAGGTCTCACTTTTCCACTCGGTACTTGGCCCTCTTGTTGTGTGAATGAAAAAAATAAAAATCAGATTCTATTTTTCATTGTCCACGTTGAAGAAGAAGAAGCAACCATAATACACCTTAATGAGACATTAAATGCACTTCCTTATTCTTCATGGTAAAAGAAAGGAAGTCAATTAATGCTCATTAAATGCACATTAATGAGTTTTAAATCCCATTTAAAAACCCATTTATTAATTCTGTATTATATTATTAATTCGTGTATTATTCATTTTAGCCTTCTTCTCTTGGTTTGACTTGAGTCTAACTCAACATAAACCAATTTGAGTCCAACTCAAATTTAGCCAAGTAATGAGTCTTACTCATACTAGTTAATCCAATTAACTAATAATTCATTTTAGTCAAACCAAAATGATTTCCTCTCCAAAATAATATGTTCTTTGTGTGTGACCCTATAGGCTCTCATAACGTTGGCAATGTATCCAAAACCATTTTAGATACATAAGCAATGAGCGGCATCTAGCAATACATCATTGCTACCCAAGTGATGAGAATGTCGAGATCCGACAACCTCTTCTGTGACTATTATCATATGAAAGTGTCCTTCTATCCTTGATATCTCAGATCGATCAATGAGGCATAGACCGTGTCACCCTCTTATCAATCTTTATGTTTCTTGATCCCCAAGTAGACTCACTCAAACAAATGAGCTCAATATCTCATATTGACTCATTTGAGCATGGCCATGCATTTCGTGGTCCTACTCTATCAAGAGGCCAAAGATATCACTCCCGTCATATGGGAGGGATAGATCCCATCTACATCACTCACATCCCTCCGCATAATTTGTTACATACTCAGTGATCGCCGTTATAATCACCCAATTACGATGTGACGTTAGACGATACCAAAGTACATAACTCCTTATGTAGGGAACCGTAGTGACTTCAGGTCTAAGGACTATTCATACCAATAGTCACATGAGAAAGTATATGACACTCATATAACGATCCATGATACTTTCTCATGGTGGGTCAATTCAGTATATATAGTCTCCAATATATATACCCATGTATCAATGTGATATCACATATCCATGACTTGTGAAATCAAGTCATCCATTGCCCTATATGCTAGTCTTAATGTATCAATATAGCCCTTGTCTATTAATACAATACTCGACTAGGAATATTTAAGAATAGTGTTCTCTACAGCTTCTCATAATCAATTCTACCAATTGATATACTGTAGATAACAACCTACTATTCATGGGCATTATTATATTTATTTAGCTGGCACACGCATAAAGAAATATAATAATCAATCTTTGCCTTTATTAATGCAAGAATATAATACAAAAGTCTCCCTCACCAATCATCTCATAATTGGCACTAAGGGCTCATACTAACAATCTCCCACTAGCACTAGTGTCAATCACTGTAATCTCTAAGACCCAGTGACCTAGTATGACCATCATGCTTCCTCATCTCTTGTATACACAAGACTCATCCGGACTTTGAATAAATCCACAAGTCTGGATTTACCTCATCAAAGCGGATGTTCCAAGACCTCAAAGCTCTCTTCAGTCCA
Source organism: Wurfbainia villosa (assembly GCA_025175895.1). Classification (NCBI taxonomy): domain Eukaryota; kingdom Viridiplantae; phylum Streptophyta; class Magnoliopsida; order Zingiberales; family Zingiberaceae; genus Wurfbainia; species Wurfbainia villosa. Next base: position 18,084,391 of record CM046007.1, on the reverse strand, counting down.
TAAATGGACCGATTAAGCTTACATACAATATGCTCTTTGCCCTTAGCAATGAATCCCTCTGGTTGCTTCATATAGATGTTTTCCTCAAGACTTCCATTAAGGAAAGCTGTCTTGACATCCATCTGCCATAACTCATAATCCATATGAGCTGCAGTGCACAAGAGCTCCCATACCTGACTTGAATCCATAGATTCAATCTCAGTATTCATTGCACTTTGCAAAGATGCTGTATTTATATCTTGGATTGCCTCGTCGTATGTCTAGGGATCAGGTTCATGTTTGCTAGGGACCAAATCAAAAGATTCTCCCAAGAACATGAATCTCTCAGGCTGTCTAACAACCCTCCCACTACGACGAGGTATCACCTGTGTATCCTCTGTGACACGCGGTGCAGTGACATGTGGTATGTCCTCTTATACCGGTGGTACTAAAGAAGTGACTTCCCTTTTTAACTCCTCCAGAATAATTTTGCCCTTGGGCTTGTGGCTCATCACATAGTCTTCCTCTATAAATATGGCGTTCGTGTTAACGATCAACCTCTGATCTCTAGGACTATAAAACAATCCACCCTTCGTTCCCCTGGGATAGTCAACGAGCATGCGTACTTTTGTACGAGGTTCCATCTTACCAAGATGTCGCCTTGACCAATGTCTTTGCTCCATATCTAAATATGTCTTAGACGAGGCTTTCGCCCAGTCCACAATTCTGTAAGAGTAGAAGGCACTGATTTAGATGGAACCAGGTTCAGAATGTATATCGTCGTATCTAGAGCATATCCCTAGAACGAATCTGATAAGTCAGAATAACTCATCATCGATCTAATCATCTCCATAAGAGTCCTTTTCCTTCGCTCTGCTACACCGTTCTGCTGGAGTGTGCCAGGCGCAGTCAATTGGGATTGAATCCCAGCCTCTGATAAGTAGTTCCTAAACTCTCCCAAGAGGTACTCATCACCACGATCAGATCGTAGTGTCATACGTATCTTGAACAATCATCTATGAAAAAGATGAAATGTTCAAAACTATCTCTTGTCTGGATAGACATAGGACCATTACGAATCAGAATGAACCAATTCCAACACATATTTGGATCTATACCCCTTGGCCTTGAAAAAGGCGTCTTGGTCATCTTACCCTCCAAGCAAGATTCGTAGGTTGGCAGATCCTCCACCACTAATGAAACCAAAGGTCCATCAGCTATCAACCTTTGAATTCTGCTTAGGTTAATGTGACCAAGCCTAAGAAGCCAAAGATATGTTTGGTTCATCTTTGAAGGTTCTTTTCTCTTATTGGAATTAGAAGATGAGTTATTAACTTCAATTTGCATCGTGGGAGGATTTGGTTCAAATTTTCTTTCAATGTACCTGAATAGATATTCTCCCTATTCCTTTTTATAACAACTCTATCATTAAAAGAAATAGAATATCCATCCATAATAATTTAGAAACTGAAACTAAATTCTTTCTAAATAAAGGTACATAAAGGGAATTTTCCAGAACCAAAGTTTTATTATTTTCAAGAGATAAATAAAACTTCTCCCACTGCAATAGCCGCCACCATCATGGCATTGCCCAAGTAAATGGTAATCTCCCCTTTAGCTAGTCATCGGGTTTCCTGGAACCCCTGCAAATTGTTGCAGACATGATTAGCGGCTCCCGTATCTACTCACCAGGTGCCGGTAGATATCGCCGCTAATCCTGTTTCAATGACTAGTCCAAAAGATATACCTTTGTTCTGTTTTGGATTGGGACAGTCCTTCTTCCAATGTCCATCCTGCTTGCAAGTGAAGTACTTGCCTTTCGGCTTCTTCACTCTTCCCTGAGATCCTCCGACCATCTTTGCTTCACCTTGTTTCTTCTTCTTCTTCTTGCCTTTCGGCTTAGAAGTAGAAACCCTTTTGAGCAATGATGGCTTGAGGACACTCTTTGAAGAGTGCATACTTGTACTCCTTAGCAGATAAGACAATATCTAGAATCTTTTCTAATCAATATTATTTGGATACAGTAAGTTTATTTCCTTTAGTATCACAGTAAGTGGACTGAAAGTCAATTTTGAAAATACTAAGAATCACATAGATCATTATTTTAGATTTCAAATATTATTGATTGATTCCTCAAAACAATAAAATTCCAAAATCAACCAACACCTCAAAACACCGAGAATATCGCATGCCACGCAGTGTGGACGTATACGAATTCTACATTTGTAAGAGGAGGTTTTACCCATTAATTTTATTATCTTGTCAACCTTACTTTTTGACAAATAAAATTAATAGTTGGTTCCTCTTTGGCCCTACAAATAAAATCAGTGACTCCTATGGGGAGGATATTTTTATTTGCATCTAAGTGTGCACCATTACACGATACTAAGGGAATTATTTTGGATTATGTGCCTTACCTCTGTGGAAGTACACATGCTCCTAGATAATTTCCTATAACTATTATTTGACCTAGTGATCCGCAAACAAACCCGTCCTCAGGGAGGAAGGCATTCAGAGCCGACACACAAGTTTGTTGCATCACACGTCAAATTGTAATGGAGGCCGCGGGAATTAATTAAAATATCTCTCTCCCACTTAGTAAATTGAAAATGAGGAATTTTCAAGCACACACAACATGCATATAAAACAAATCAGCAATAAATATGGAAAAATCAAAATTTTTCCAACTATTATGGCATTGTTCTCCAATATGTGTCCCGTCGTGTCCCCACCTCGTCCGCTCCTCCTACGCCATGTACAAGCCATCCGAAGATCCGAGCCGAGAATAAAACCTATTTTATTTTACATCCATCGATCCTATACTCCACGAGGGAGTGTACATGACATCTAGATTGAAAGTAAAATAAAATAAAGAGTGGCTAAACAATGTCCTATTTAATTACAAAAATTAAATACTAATCTAGCCTCGTCAACCCCGAGGATTCAAATAATATACAATCACACACACATGCAATCACATACACACATATATAGCCATAATAGTTGGATCTTATGCCTGCAACCAAAAAGTTAGCCTACGCACATCCTACTATTATCCGACATACTCAATATATGATATGTGCATGAAAGTAACCGAATCCAAAACACACAAAACCGGAAACCGTGGCTCTGATACCAATTGTTGGCAATGTGCTAATCCTCGGAATGCTCATCGGCTCCCATGTCCCCGGATTAAAATTTTCACTAATGAAAAACTAATCCGGATGGGATGAGTTTCCTAAGCACAACCAATTCGTCGTTGTGCCAACGACACGAGCAATCACTTGAACAAACTAGTTGTTCAAGCAACCAAACCCTTCTAGTCAATTAGCCGCGGAAGAGACGACGGACGGATCGCCGGTTTTTGTGTTTCTTATTCGGGGTCCATGATTATACGAATACATAAATATGTAAACTAGTATAATCAACATATACTAACATAAAGAACATAAGCTAGCATATCAATAAGAACATGCAAAGAACAATAATAAAAGTTATAAAACTTTTATACCTCTTGATCTTCTATTGTATGTCCTAACCTCCTTGTAGACTTCGTGTGGGCGAAGATCCTCCACAAGTTGAAGCTTCCTAGATCTTCTTCAATCCAAAGAAAGAAGAACTCTCTTTCCCTTCTTGCTTGAGCCAACCACCAATCCACAAAAGGATTGATGCCGCCGGCCCCAAGAATAGGGAGAACATAATGGAAACAACCAAGGTACCGAACTAGGGACAAACCCTTGTTTTGGTGCCGCCGGCCAAGATGGAGTGAAGAGGATAAAGGGAATATGTTGGGCGCCGGCCACGGTGGAGGGAATAGAGGAAGGAGCCGGCCACAACCTAGGAAGAGGAAGAGCTCCTCTCCTATAGTTGCCGCCCACCTTCCTTGCATACCCTAGCCGCCCAACCATAGGAGCCAAACCCTAATTAGGGTTTCCTCCTTAGGTCTTCTTGCCGCCCAACCAAGGTGGAAGGAGGAGATCTAAACTGTCCACCTTTCCTAGGAAGAAGAAGAACTCTTCCACAAGATGACGCTTACCCTCCTTCCAAACCTTGGCCGCCCAACCCTAAAGGAGCCAAACCCTAACTAGGGTTTCCTCCTTAGGGTTGCTTGCCGCCCAAGCCATCCAACTCCATCAACTATGCGCCGGCCATGGAAGAGGGGATAGAAGAATAGAATGTGGACCAACCAAGGTAGAAGGGTAGAAGGAAGGGACCGGACATGCCTTAGGAAGAAGAAGAAACTCTTCTTCCACTTGTTGCCGCCCCATACCTTTCTCCCAAACCCTAGCCGCCCAAAAGATTCTAAACCAACTAGGGTTCCTTGCCTCCAAACGAAGCAAACCCTAATCCCCTAAACCATCCATGATTAATTACCCTTGCCGCCCACCTTAAGCCTATATATATATAGAGTTAGGTTTAGGCCTTGGTTTAATCTCCACCGTCGGTTCTAGGGTTTTAATCCCAACCGTCGAATCTAGAGATTTAATCTCAACCGTCGGTTTTAGGGATTTAATCCCAACCGTCGGATCTAGAGATTTGTTTTCCATCATTTGATCTATACTTCATGAGGTTTATATTAGGCTACGATAGGGACCATGAGGAGGAGTTGGGTCTTGGCCACCCGATGGATTGGAACCACACAAACTTGATCCATCAATGATGTTCCATTCCACTAGAGGATGATCATCGAACTACCTCACCAACCCCCATAAATTAATATGGGCTCCATATATTATTTGTACATCCATCTCCCCGTGTTTAAGATATCGAATGTCCGTCAATTAATTGATTTGCTGATCATCAATTAATTAACATCTAACTCCTCGAGTAGTACCACTCAACCTTATCATCATGTTGACTAAGTCAACCTGCAGGGTTTACATGATGAACCTTATGAGCTCCTCAAGGGGACATCATCAACCTAATACATAGGACACGGATTCCTCTTATAATCAACAACACACCATGTAAATAATATCATTTCCCAACTTACCGGGCATATTGATTTAATCCATAGAAATCTCACCCTTTGGTAAATCAAAGAAATAAATACTAAGTACATGTGTCCGTTATTATATCGGGATTAAGAGCATGTACAACATAATATCCGAGGTCCAATTCAATTATGTAGTCAGCAACAAATTGAATCACCTCTATGTCGGTCCTGCTCAATACACCTAAGTGTACTAGTGTAACTCTATGTTCAAGATAAAACAATACCAAGCTACACTACAACCATGCCAATGGTTTGTCCAAAACCATCTTGGTTGTGAGCCTCTACTTATACTCTATAAGGGACTGATAACATGATCTTCTGTGCCACACCCAAGCACCATGTTATCTACAATGTAAAGTATTAGACAATATGCACATATATAAATATAAAGTGCAAACAATGATCATGTGATTCTTATTTCAAAATAAAATGTTCATACCAAAGAGCTAGGCTTTCAGTATACATCCCAACAATCTCCCACTTATACTAAAAGACTATGCTGTCATCATACTCCCATACATCTGATTCCCCTTCCCTCCACATGCCTATCAAAGCTCTCGCTAGAAGGGCCTTAGTGAAAGGGTTTACTAGGTCATCTTCTGATGCAATCTAGGCGACAACAACTTCTACCTCCTTTACGATTTCTCATATCAGGTGGTACTTGCACTCTATGTGTTTACTAGCCTTATGGGCTCGTGGTTCCTTCGAGTTTGCAACTGCACCATTATTATCACAATTAATTGTGGTAGTTCTGGGCAAACCAGGAATCACATCCAAGTCCATCAGGAAGTTCCTGAGCCACACAACTTCTTTGGCTGCCTCATAGGCTGCCACATACCCAGCTTCCATGGTAGAGTCCCCCACGCATTTCTGCTTGACACTCTTCCATACTATGGCTCCACCTCCAAAAGTAAACACAAAACCTGAGGTAGACTTACTGTTATCCCTATCTGATTGGAAATCGTAATCCATGCAACCCACAGGGAGTAATTGGTTTGCCCGGTAAACTTGCATATAATCCCTAGTCCTTCTCAGGCACTACAATATATGCTTTTACCGCAGTCCAATGTCCCTGTCCTGGATTACTCTGATATCTGCTAACCATGCCCACGACAAAGCAGATATCTTGTCTCGTACATAACATACATGAGGCTTCCTACTGCCAAAGCATAAGGAACCACGTTCAGCTCCTTTATCACCTCAGATGATCTAGGACACATCTCCTTAGATAAAGGAACTCCATACCTGAAAGGTAGAAAACCCTTCTTGGAGTTCTGCATGCTAAATCGATCCAAAATCATGTCTATGTATGAAGCTTGGGATAAGCACAACAACCTTGATCCCAAGGTTGTGACCCACTTCTCCCAAGTCCTTCAAAACTGTTTGGACAACCATACCCTTACGTCTGATAACACTCTGATATTGTTGCCAACTACTAAAATATTATCTACGTATAGTACAAGAAATACCACTACGTTTCCTTCACATCTCTTGTATACACAAGACTCATCCGGATTTTGAATAAATCCATAAGTCTGGATTTACCTCATCAAAGTGGATGTTCCAAGACCTCAAAGCTTTCTTCAGTCCATAAACGGACCGATTAAGCTTACATACAATATGCTCTTTGCCCTTAGCAATGAATCCCTTTGGTTGCTTCATATAGATGTTTTCCTCAAGACTTCCATTAAGGAAAGCTGTCTTGACATCCATCTGCCACAACTCATAATCCATATGAGCTGCAGTGCACAAGAGCTCCCATACCTGACTTGAATCCATAGATTCAATCTCAGTATTCATTGCACTTTGCAAAGATGCTGTATTTATATCTTGGATTGCCTCGTCGTATGTCTAGGGATCAGGTTCATGTTTGCTAGGGACCAAATCAAAAGATTCTCCCAAGAACATGAATCTCTCAGGCTGTCTAACAACCCTCCCACTACGACGAGGTATCACCTGTGTATCCTCTGTGACACGCGGTGCAGTGACATGTGGTATGTCCTCTTGTACCGGTGGTACTAAAGAAGTGACTTCCCTTTTTAACTCCTCCAGAACAATTTTACCCTTGGGCTTGTGGCTCATCACATAGTCTTCCTCTAGAAATATGGCGTTCGTGTTAACGATCACCCTCTGATCTCTAGGACTATAAAACAATCCACCCTTCATTCCCCTGGGATAGTCAACGAACATGTGTACTTCTGTACGAGGTTCCATCTTACCGATTCGCCTTCACCAATGTCTTTGTACTCCCATATCTAAATATGTCTTAGACTAGGCTTTCGCCGGTCCACAGTGCAATGGGAGCAGAAGGCACTGATTTAGATGGAACCAGGTTCAGAATGTATACCGTCGTATCTAGAGCATATCCCTAGAATGAATCTGATAAGTCAGAATAACTCATCATCGATCTAATCATCTCCATAAGAGTCCTTTTCATTCGCTCTGCTACACCGTTCTGCTAGGGTGTGCCAGGCGCAGTCAATTGGGATTGAATCCCAACCTCTGATAAGTAGTTCCTAAACTCTCCCAAGAGGTACTCATCACCACGATCAGATCGTAGTGTCATGCGTATCTTGAACAATCATCTATGAAAAAGATGAAATGTTCAAAACTACCTCTTGCCTGGATAGACATAGGACCATTACGAATCAGAATGAACCAATTCCAACACATCTTTGGATCTATACCCCTTGGCCTTGAAAAAGGCCTCTTGGTCATCTTACCCTCCAAGCAAGATTCGTAGGTTGGGAGATCCTCCACCACTAATGAAACCAAAGGTCCATCAGCTATCAACATTTGAATTCTGCTTAGGTTAATGTGACCAAGCCTAAGAAGCCAAAGATATGTTTGGTTCATCTTCGAAGGTTCTTTTCTCTTATTGGAATTAGAAGATGAGTTATTAACTTCAATTTGCATCGTGGGAGGTTTTGGTTCAAATTTCCTTTCAATGTACCTGAATAGATATTCTCCCTATTCCTTTTTATAACAACTCTGTCATTAAAAGAAATAGAATATCCATCCATAATAATTTAGAAACTGAAACTAAATTCTTTCTAAATAAAGGTACATAAAGGGAATTTTCCAGAACCAAAGTTTTATTATTTTCAAGAGATAAATAAAACTTCTCCCACTGCAATAGCCGCCACCATCATGGCATTACCCAAGTAAATGGTAATCTTCCCTTTAGCTAGTCATCGGGTTTCCTGGAACCCCTACAAATTGTTGCAGATATGATTAGCGGCTCCCGTATCTTCTCACCAGGTGCCGGTAGATATCGCCGCTAATCCTGTTTCAATGACTAGTCCAAAAGATATACCTTTGTTCTGTTTTGGATTGGGACATTCCTTCTTCCAATGTCCATCCTGCTTGCAAGTGAAGTACTTGCCTTTCGGCTTCTTCACTCTTCCCTGAGATCCTCCGACTATCTTTGCTTCACCTTGTTTCTTCTTCTTCTTGCCTTTCGGCTTAGAAGTAGAAACCCTTTTGAGCAATGATGGCTTGAGGACACTCTTTGAAGAGTGCATACTTGTACTCCTTAGCAGATAAGACAATATCTAGAATCTTTTCCAATCAATATTATTTGGATACAGTAAGTTTATTTCCTTTAGTATCACAGTAAGTGGACTGAAAGTAAATTTTGAAAATCCTAAGAATCACATAGATCATTATTTTAGATTTCAAATATTATTGATTGATTCCTCAAAACAATAAAATTCCAAAATCAACCAACACCTCAAAACACCGAGAATATCGCATTCCACGCAGTGTGGACGTATACAAATTCTACATTTGTAAGAGGAGGTTTTACCCATTAATTTTATTATCTTGTCAACCTTACTTTTTGACAAATAAAATTAATAGTTGGTTCCTCTTTGGCCCTACAAATAAAAGCAGTGACTCCTATGGGGAGGATATTTTTATTTTCATCTAAGTGTGCACCATTACACGATACTAAGGGAATTATTTTAGATTATGTGCCTTACCTCTGTGGAAGTACACATACTCCTAGATAATTTCCTATAACCATTATTTGACCTAGTGATCCACAAACAAACCCGTCCTCAGGGAGGAAGGCATTCAGAGCCGACACACAAGTTTGTTGCATCACACGTCAAATTGTAATGGAGGCCGCGGGAATTAATTAAAATATCCCTCTCCCACTTAGTAAATTGAAAATGAGGAATTTTCAAGCACACACAACATGCATATAATACAAATCAGCAATAAATATGGAAAAATCAAAATTTTTCCAACTATTATGGCATTGTTCTCCAATATGCGTCCCGTCGTGTCCCCACCTCGTCCGCTCCTCCTACGCCATGTACAAGCCATCCGGAGATCCGAGCCGAGAATAAAACCTATTTTATTTTACATCCATCGATCCTATACTCCACGAGGGAGTGTACATGACATCTAGATCGAAAGTAAAATAAAATAAAGAGTGGCTAAACAATGTCGTATTTAATTACAAAAATTAAATACTAATCTAGCCTCGTCAACCCCGAGGATTCAAATAATATACAATCACACACACATGCAATCACATACACACATATATAGCCATAATAGTTGGATCTTATGCCTGCAACCAAAAAGTTAGCCTACGCACATCCTACTATTATCCGGCATACTCAATATATGATATGTGCATGAAAGTAACCAAATCCAAAACACACAAAACCGGAAACTGTGGCTCTGATACCAATTGTTGGCAATGTGCTAATCCTCGGAATGCTCATCGGCTCCCATGTCCCCGGATTAAAATTTTCACTAATGAAAAACTAATCCGGATGGGATGAGTTTCCTAAGCACAACCAATTCGTCGTTGTGCCAACGACTCGAGCAATCGCTTGAACAAACTAGTTGTTCAAGCAACCAAACCCTTCTAGTCGATTAGCCGCAGAAGAGACGACGGACGGATCGCCGGTTTTTGTGTTTCTTATTCGGGGTCCATGATTATACGAATACATAAATATGTAAACTAGTATAATCAACATATACTAACATAAATAACATAAGCTAGCATATCAATAAGAACATGCAAAGAACAATAATAAAAGTTATAAAACTTTTATACCTCTTGATCTTCTATCGTATGTCCTAACCTCCTTGTAGACTTCGTGTGGGCGAAGATCCTCCACAAGTTGAAGCTTCCTAGATCTTCTTCAATCCAAAGAAAGAAGAACTCTCTTTCCCTTCTTGCTTGAGCCAACCACCAATCCACAAAAGGATTGATGCCGCCGGCCCCAAGAATAGATAGAACATAATGGAAACAACCAAGGTACCGAACTAGGGACAAACCCTTGTTTTGGTGCCGCCGGCCAAGATGGAGTGAAGAGGATAAAGGGAATATGTTGGGCGCCGGCCACGGTGGAGGGAATAGAGGAAGGAGCCGGCCACAACCTAGGAAGAGGAAGAGCTCCTCTCCTATAGTTGCCACCCACCTTCCTTGCATACCCTAGCCGCCCAACCATAGGAGCCAAACCCTAATTAGGGTTTCCTCCTTAGGTCTTCTTGCCGCCCAACCAAGGTGGAAGGAGGAGATCTAAACCGGCCACCTTTCCTAGGAAGAAGAAGAACTCTTCCACAAGATGCCGCTTACCCTCCTTCCAAACCTTGGCCGTCCAACCCTAAAGGAGCCAAACCCTAACTAGGGGTTCCTCCTTAGGGTTGCTTGCCGCCCAAGCCATCCAACTCCATCAACTATACGCCGGCCATGGAAGAGGGGATAGAAGAATAGAATGTGGACCAACCAAGGTAGAAGGGTAGAAGGAAGGGACCGGCCATGCCTTAGGAAGAAGAAGAAACTCTTCTTCCACTTGTTGCCGCCCCATACCTTTCTCCCAAACCCTAGCCGCCCAAAAGATTCTAAACCAACTAGGGTTCCTTGCCTCCAAACGAAGCAAACCCTAATCCCCTAAACCATCCATGATTAATTACCCTTGTGATGATCGGAACCACACAAACTTGATCCATCAATGATGTTCCATTCCACTAGAGGATCATCATCGAACTACCTCACCAACCCCCATAAATTAATATGGGCTCCATATATTATTTGTACATCCATCTCCCCGTGTTTAAGATATCAAATGTCCGCCAATTAATTGATTTGCTGATCATCAATTAATTAACATCTAACTCCTTGAGTAGTACCACTCAACCTTATCATCATGTTGACTAAGTCAACCTGCAGGGTTTACATGATGAACCTTATGAGCTCCTCAAGGGGAGATCATCAACCTAATACATAGGACACGGATTCCTCCTATAATCTACGACACACCATGTAAATAATATCATTTCCCAACTTACCGGGCATATTGATTTAATCCATAGAAATCTCACCCTATGGTAAATCAAAGAAATAAATACTAAGTACATGTGTCCGTTATTATATCGGGATTAAGAGCATGTACAACATAATATCCGAGGTCCGATTCAATTATGTAGTCAGCAACAAATTGAATCACCTCTATGTCAGTCCTGCTCAATACACCTAAGTGTACTAGTGTAACTCTATGTTCAAGATAAAACAATACTAAGCTACACTACAACCATGCCAATGGTTTGGCCAAAACTATCTTGGTTGTGAGCCTCTACTTATACTTTACAAGGGACTGATAATATGATCTTTTGTGCCACACCCAAGCACCATGTTATCTACAATGTAAAGTATTAGACAATATGCACATATATAAATATAAAGTGCAAACAATGATCATGTGATTCTTATTTCAAAATAAAATGTTCATACCAAAGAGCTAGGCTTTCAGTATACATCCCAACACATAGGACTAATGTGTTTGTGTACTTAGCCACGTAGATGGGCGTGAGATGTTAGGACCTTACTCCTGGTTCTAGATGTAGAGCTAGTGCATCGCTATGAACCACGGAGTATAATCATACATACTAACCGACTCTGACCAGGACTGGTTGATCTTTCATATCAATCAAGCCAAATATGAGTCGAACATTTTATAGATGAACTTATTTTCAGTATATTATTTTCAAAATAATGTGGAACATGCTTGGACTTTAAAATTAATACTTATTTTTTATTCCACACACACCCTCACTCTTTTCGATATATGGTAAAAGGGGGAGAAAAAGGCCAAAGTTAAGGGATCAATTTTTCAATTTTTTTATGGCCAAGGCTTACTTAACTTTAAGTTAACAAAACAAGTTAAGAGAATTCTTAACTTAGTTAACTTGTTAACAAAAAAAAATAATTTACTTAACTTTAAGTTAACTTGTTAACAAAACAGAAGTAAGGGCCAAGGTTAAGAAATCAATTTTTTGATTTCTTAACTTAAAACTTATTTTAAACACTATGGCCAATATTAAGTAATTTCGGTTACTTAATTCTTTTTTAGTAGCAAACATCAAGGGGGAGAATTAAACTCCTTCTCAAGTACTCACCCTCGGTCAAGGGGGAGGATTCCTCAAGGGGGATCACTTGAAAAAGAGTTTTTATATACTCCTGCTTATTCATGCATATCTCATACTCATTTTGCTTAATGCACTTAATTTATTTTTCTTAAATTTGTATGTGGGTTTGCCATAAATCAAAAAGGGGGAGATTGTTGGTGCAGTAGGCACCTAAGTCGAACCTGAGTTTTGATTATAGCAAACGATACAAAGTTAAGCTCATGTCATTATCTCACGAGCTGAATCGAGTGTGCAGAAAATTGCTATAGCTAGAGTTGAAGGCTAGCGACACCCGAAGGAAGCCGCGGTGGTCGGGCGACACTCGAGTGACTTCGAAGGGAGCTGAAGGAATCGAGTGGAAGGCCGGAAGCGAAAGCGACATAGTAAGTATCGAGGTAAACTCGTGTGTATGCGAGAAAGTGAGGTCGTATCCTCTTTACAGGGATGATCTTAAGTGTAGATCTGACCAAAGACATCCTATAGGTGGTCTAGGTCGAGATCGGATGGTCGGAGGCCGTCGAAATAATATTTTTGTTAAGCTAACTTTGCCTTGCAGCTAGCATCGATCAATCGCTACTTGGAGGACTCGATCCATCGTCCAATGATCACTGAGGTCGACATTCGGCGATCTTGCCATCACGATCGGTGATGATGGCCATCAGTCGACTGATGGTCAAGGATCAGCCTCGAGGAGTCAAGCCTTATCACCATTTTTCAAGGAGCCATGTGCCAAAACTCTATTGGGTGAAGTTCCTCTCGAAAAGGGGCTCAAAGGCTATAAAAGGAGGGCCAATCATAGGGTTTCATCATCAATTCTAAGCTTCCAAAAGCCTCCGCCAAGCTACAAATTTCTGACAACGAAGTGCTTCTTCTCCGACATCTAGGTTTAATTGTTTTATTTTTATTATGTCGGTTTAAGTTGTTTATTTCAGTTCATTACTTTCATATCTCGGAGCTTTTATTGTAACGAGGAGAGGGGGAGTGTCCCTCTACCTCAAGTTTTTTGCTTTTATTTGTAACGATTAAATCCTACCTCTAACAAGGAGGAGTTCTTTAGTGTTTTGTCCTTCGTGCGTGGTCAAGGACTACTAGGGCCTTGGAGTAGTAGCCGAAGGCTACGAACCAAGTAAATATATTTGTCTCCTTTATTTATTGCTCATCTTTCCGCTGCAATTAATTATCAACTTGGGTTTCAATAAACGAGCAAAAAAAAGGTTTTATCGCTATTCACCCCCTCCTCTAGCGATTCGCTTCGATCCAACACAAATAAGAAGCAATAAATATGAAAAAAATATTTTCCAACTATTATGGATTTTGTCTCCAATATGTCTCCCGTCGTATTGCCATCTCGTCCGTTCCTCCCTATGTCATGTACAAGCCATCCGGAGATCCAAGCTGAGAATAACTATTTTAATTTACATCCATCGATCCTATACTCCACGAAGGAGTGTACATGAAATCTAGATCGAAAGTAAACTAAAATAAATGAGTGGCTAAACAATGTCGTACTTAATTACAAAAAATAAATACTAGCCTCGTCAACCCCGAGGATTCAAATAATATACAATTACACACATACAATCACATACACACATATGGCCATAATAGTTGGATCCTATGCCTGCAACCAAAAAGTTAACCTATGCACATTCGACTATTATCTGGCACATATAATATATGAAAAGTGCATAAAAGTAACCGAATCATAAACACACAAAATTGAAAATCGTGGCTCTAATACCACTTGAAGGTTTTGCGGAACCGAAGCTCTGATACCACTTGAAGGGGGGAAACTTCGCTTCCCACATCAACTCGGTCGCTTGTTCATGGCAATCCCGTCTATGTCCCCAGATAAAAAAATTTTATCCTTGAAAAAGATAGATTACCCAAGCAACCGTTCCATCGTCGTGCTATTAGATTAGAGTGGTCACTTGAACAAACTTGTTGTTCAAGCAACCAACCTCTATTCTACGATTAGCCGCGGAATAGACGATGTACGGATTGCCGGTTTTTGTGTTTGTATTCGGGGTCCAAGTAAATTAACCAAATAACAACACATACAACATGCATAGAATAAGAAAAGATTCATAAACAAGCATTATACCTCTCGATCTTCTATTGTATGTCCTTCCTCCTTTTGGACGTCGTGTGGGCGATGATCTTCCAAAAGTCGAAGCATCCTAGAACACACTCTTCCCTTCCTTGCTCGCTCCGAACAAAGGGAAGAATGAAACAAAACTCTTCTCCTATCTAGGACCAACCATCAAGATCCAAGCTTGATGTTTGCTGTCGGCCCAAAGAGAATAAGATGAAGAAGATGGAGTGGGCGCCGACCAAGAGCTCCAAGGGAAGAACCCTAACCCTGGTCACCGCCGGCCAAGGATGGAGGAAAGAAGAGGATGAGCACCGGCCAAGGTTGAGAAGAGGAAGATGGGCACCGACCAAAACCCTAGGAAGAAGTGAAAGCCTTGCCGCCCAATGCCTCTCCAAGCCCTTGCCGCCCTAACCCTAATCTCCCTTGTGTTATCCTTGACGCCCACCCCTTAAGCCATATTTATAGAGTTAGTCTTAAGCCTCCTTTAATCTCCACCGTCGAATCTAGGGATTTAATCTCAACCGTCGGATCTAGAGATTTAATCTCAACCGTCGGACCTAGAGATTTAATCTCCACCGTCGGATCTAAAGATTTAATCTCCACCGTCGGATCTAGAGATTTAATCTCCATCGTCGGATCTAGAGATTTAATCTCTATCATCGCATCTAGAGTTTCATTTTCCATCAGCAGATCTAGGCTCCATGAGGGTTTTAATAGGCTACAATAGGGACCATTAGGAGGAGTTGGATCTTGGCCACCCAATGGATAAAGCCCACATAAAGTTCAATCCATTAATGATAATCCATTCCACTAGAGGATTATCATTGATCTACCTCACCAACCCCCATAAGTTAATATGGGCTCCATATATTATTTGTACATTTATCTCCCCGTGTTTAAGATCTCGAATGTCTGTCAATTAATTAATTTACTGACAATTAATTAATCAACATCTAACTCTATGAGTAGTACCTCTCAACCTTATCATCATGCCGGACCAAGTCCACCTGCAGGGTTTACATATCCCAGTGCACTATTCCCCCATTTACCTTCATTTATTCAAAAAAAAAATGTTGTTGTTGTTGGTTTCTTTGGAAAAAAACGCTGTGTTGGATTTTGTGAGCTTGTTTGGACCTTTGGGTTTTGATTAATCTGTGCTCTTGATAAGTGGTAGAGCTTGGATTGATGAGAGGATTTTGAGGTGATGGTGAATAGGTCCACTAGGATGACCTATCTAGTCCACAGATAACGGTTGTGGTAAGTGTTGGGATCTCGTATGCAAAATAGCATATGCACAACGGAAAAATAGGATCCCTTCCAAGTGATCCTTGTGAAAGAAAACCTCGTACAAAACAAATTTCTCTAAACCTATCTTATAGGAGAATATTACCTTTGTTGCGTGCCCTTTGTAATCCCGCTTCTCCTTGGATGTGTTGGATCTTTTAGCACGTTCAAGTGTCCGTGCCTCTATATGTATCCACACGAGCAAGCTCTTGTCTCACAAAAGAAACTAGAAGAGCTCTCCTTTACTTCTTGCTAGAGAAGTCCCTAAAGGAGAGGAAAGTAGGGAAAGAGAGAAAGGAAGAAGAAGACCACTCTTCTTGCTAGCCTACACTCACAAAAACCACACAACCAAAGCCTCTCCCACCAAGCTCTCACCAAGCCTCAAGCTTCCACCCTTCAACTCCTTTGGCCGGCCACCCCATGGGGTGTTTTATAGGATTGGAAAAACCTTTCATCTCCTATCACATTCAATGCAATCAATGGCATTGAAAGATAATCAATACTCCTTGTTTGGCCGGCCACATGTGGGGGAAATCCAAAGGTCAAAACCCTTTGTCTCCTTCCACCTCATCAAGCTTAGGTGGCATGCTTATGTGGCATGCTTAGGTGGCATGCTTATGTGGCATTCATGGATGTTGAATTAATCTTATTAATTCAATAAGCTTATGTTATCATATTGAATTAATCTCATTAAATCATTAAGGTAACATATTGAGTTAATCTTATTAAATCAATTAAGCTTAGCATATTAAATTAATCTCATTAAATCAATAAGCTAAAATTCTCATTAAGCTTAAAGTCCAAAAACCATTTTGTACTTAAGCTTATTCCCAAATTATTCTAGTCAAACTAGAATGCACTAATTCTTCTAATCATCATGCTCTTTGTGTGTGACCCTATAGGCTCTCATAACGTTGGCAGTGGATCTAAACTCTTTTAGATACACAAGCAATGAGTGGCATCTAGCAATACATCATTGCTACCCAAGTTACAAGATAAGTCAAGATCCGACTAACCTTTCCGTGACTACTATAATGTATGACCGTGTCCTTCTATCCTTGATATCAGATTGACCAATGAGGCATAGACCGTGTCATCCTCGATCAATCTATGTGTTTCTTGATCCCTGAGTAAACTAACTCAAACAAATGAGCTCAATATCTCATATTGACTCATTCGAGCATGGCCATGCGTTTTAGTAGTTCTACTCAATCAAGGGGCCCACAGATATCACTCCCGTCATATGGGAGGGATAGATCTCATCTACATCACTCACATCCCTCCGCATAATTTGTTATATACCCAGTAATCGCCTTTATGGTCCACCCTATTACGGGTGACGTTTGACGATACCAAAGTACATAACTCCTTATGTAGGGAACCGTAGTGACTTCAGGTTTGAGGACTATTCATACCAATAGTCACATGAGAAAGTTTATGACACTCATATGACGATCCATGAAACTTTCTCATGGCGGGTCAGTTCAGTATATATTCTCTAATATATACCCATGTGTCAACTTGATATCATATATCCATGACTTGTGAGATCAAGTTATCAATTGACCTACATGCTAGTCTTTATGTATTAATATTGCCCTTGCATATTAATACTTGACTAGGAACATTTAGGAAAGTGTTCTCTATAGCCTCTCATAATCAATTCTGCCAATTGATGTGTTGTAGACAAGAACCTACTTTTCTAGGGCATTATTATATATTTAATTTAGCTGCCACAAGAAAGACGTAAATATATAATAACCAATCCTTTGCCTTTATAGAATATGATACAAAATGTTCCCTATTCAACCATCACATGATTGGTTCTAGGGCTATAACTAACAATCTCCCACTAGCACTAGTACCAATCACTATGATATCTAATACCTAGTGACCTAGTGTGACCATCATGCTTCCTCTGTGCCAAAGCCTTGGTCAATGGATCTGCGATGTTAGCTTTCGCTTGCATATCCTCACATCTCCTCTATCGATGATCTCTCGAATGAGATGGAAGCGCCGCAGTATGTGTTTGGTCCGCTGATGTGATCGAGGTTCCTTAGCCTGTGCAATAGCCCCATTGTTGTCACAATAGAGGTCTATTGGATCTGCAATGCTAGGAACTACCCCAAGTTCACTGATGAACTTGCGGAGCCAAACAGCCTCCTTTGCTGCATCAGATGCAGCAATATACTCGGCTTCTGTTGTAGAATCAGCAACTGTGTCCTGCTAGAACTCTTCCAGCTTACAGCTCCACCATTCAGGCAAAACACGTACCCCGATTGTGATCTATAGTCATCCTTGTCTGTTTAGAAGCTTGCATCACTGTAACCCTTTACAGTGAGCTCCTCATTGCCTCTAAATATCAGGAAATATTCTTTCGTTCTTCGTAAGTATTTAAGAATATTTTTGACTGCTATCCAGTGACTTTCACCTGGATTCGACTGGTATCTACTCGTCATGCTCAAAGCATACGAGACGTCAGGATGAGTACAAAGCATGGCGTACATGATAGACCCTATAGCAGATGCATAAGGGATCTTATCCATGCGATCTCTCTCCTCCTTAGAAGAGGGACATTGAGTCTTCGAAAGACTCACACCATGTGATAAAGGCAGAAATCCTTTCTTGGAATTTTGTATAGCAAAATGATCTAACACTTTATCAATGTATGTACTCTGACTTAGGCCAAGTAATCTCTTAGATCTATCTCTATAGATCTTGATGCCTAAAATATAGGCAGCTTCACCTAAGTCTTTCATCGAGAAACAATTCCCTAACCACATCTTCACAGACTGGAGTGAGGGAATATCATTTCCAATGAGTAGTATGTCATCTACATACAAGACAAGAAATACAACTGTGCTCCCACTATTTCTCTAGTAGACACAAGGTTCATCTTCATTCTTGATGAAACCAAACTCTTTGATTGCATCATCGAATCGAAGATTCCAGCTTCGAGAGGCTTGCTTTAGTCCATAAATGGACCTTTACAGTTTGCATACCTTTCCAGGATGCTCTGGATCTTCAAAACCCTCTGGCTGTGTCATGTACACATCCTCGAGTAGCTTTCCATTCAAAAAGCGGTTTTGACATCCATCTGCCAGATCTCATAATCGTGGTAGGTTGCAATAGCAAGTATGATCCGAATGGATTTAAGCATCGCAACTGGTGAAAAGGTTTCATCATAGTCAATACCATGAATTTGTTTGAATCCTTTAGCCACCAATCTACCTTTATAGGTATGCTTATTACCATCCATGTCAGTCTTTACTTTAAAGACCCACTTACACCCAATGGGTTTTAACCCTTCAGGTGGATCAACCAAAGTCAATACTTGGTTAGTGTACATGGATTCCATTTCGGATCTCATGGCCTCTAGCCATTTCTCGAAATCTGGGCTCATCATAGCTTCTTGATAGGATGTAGGCTCGTCAAGATCGACAAGCAATACTTCACCGTTGTCAGTCAAGAGAAAAGAATATCTCTCGGGTTGACGACGGATCCTATCAGATCTATGAAGAGGTTGGTCTACATGAACAGGTGTTTGCTCCACAACTCTTTGGGCAACAATTTCCTCATCCACAACACTTTGTGGTGCCTGTTCATTTTCCATCGAAGCCTTAGTGTTATCTTCATCTTGAATTTCTTCAAGATGAATTTTACTCCCACTAGTTTTTCTAGAAATAAATTCTCTTTCTAGAAAGACAGCATTTCTAGCAACAAACACCTTGCCAAGTGTGGGATTGTAAAAGTAATATCCCTTAGTTTCCTTGGGATATCCTACAAAATAACACTTATCTGATTTGGGTCCTAGTTTATCTGAGACTTGACGTCTAACATAAGCTTCACAACCCCAAATCTTTATAAAAGACATTTTGGGACTCTTCCCAGTCCATAACGTATATGGTGTCTTTTCTATGGCTTTTGATGGGACGCGATTAAGTGTGAAAGTGGCTGTCTCTAGAGCTAAACCCCAAAAGGAAGTAGGTAGATCAGTCTGACTCATCATTGATCGTACCATATCTAATATAGTACGATTTATTCTCTCAGATACACCATTCCATTGTGGTGTTCCAGGTGGAGTGAGTTGGGATATTATCCCACACTCAGCCAGGTGATCACGAAACTCTTGACTAAGGTATTCACCACCTCGATCTGATCGAAGTAGCTTAATATGCTTACCAAGTTGGTTTTGTACTTCATTCTTGAATTCTTTGAACTTTTCAAAGGATTCTGACTTATGTCTCATCAAATATAAGTAGCCAAATCTATTCATATCATCAGTGAAAGTAATAAAGTACTTATAGCCTCCTCTGGCTTCGACATTGAAAGGGCCACATACATCAGTATGTATGAGTCCTAACAAGTCCGTCGCTCTCTCGCCATGTCCACTAAATGGAGTTTTAGTCATCTTTCCTAAAAGACAAGATTCACATACCTCATATGATTCAAAATCAAATGAGTCCAATAATCCATCTTTATGGAGTTGGGATATGCGTTTTTCATTTATGTGACCTAGGAGACAGTGCCAGAGATATGTTTGGTTCAAATCATTCGATTTAAACCATTTGGTATTTACGTTATAAATTGGGTTTTCTAAATCTAGAACATAGAGACCATTCATAAGTGGTGCATTACAATAGAACATTTCATTTAAATAAATGGAACAACATTTATCCTTTATTATAAAAGAAAAGTTTTTCTTGTCTAAACAAGATACAGAAATTATGTTCTTCGTTAATGCAGGTACATAAAAGCACTCCTCTAGTTCTAAGATAAGCCCAGTGGGCAAAGACAAAGAATATGTTCCTACAGCTACAGCAGCAACTTTTGCGCCATTGCCTACTCGTAGGTCCACTTCGCCCTTTGCCATTAATCTACTATTTCTCAATCCCTGCACATTAGTACAAATGTGAGATGCACATCCGGTATCTAATACCCATGTAGAAGAAATAGATAGATTAACTTCTATAACGTGTATACCTGAGGCAGAAGTCCCACTTCTTTTATTCTTTACTTCCTCAAGGTAGACTTTCATAGCCCGCTTCCAAATCGATCTCACCACCGCAATGGAAACAATCCCCTTCCTTAGGTACTTTACCTTTACCCTTTGAAGTGGATGAATTGGCCTTGCCTTTGGCTTTGGTCTTACCCTTGCCTTTGCGCTTACCTTTGCCCTTCTTGACCATTAGTACATTACTAACTTTCTTTTTGAGATTCGGTTCGTGATTCTTAACATCGAGAATCTCAGGCAAAGGTTTATCAATTTCATTCATGTTATAATTCATGACGAATTGATTATATGTTTCCGGCAACGATTGCAGGATAACATCGGTTGCCAATTCTTGGCTCAGTGGAAAACCTAGTCTTTCAAAGTTCTCAACGTACCCTATCATTTTAAGTACGTGAGTTCCTACAGGTGTTCCTTCTTGCATCTTGCATGCAAAAAGAGCCTTAGACACTTCAAAACGCTCGTGCCTAGCTTGTCCTTGATATAGTTGTTTCAAATGTTCAACCATACCATAGGCATCCATGTTCTCATGTTGCTTCTGAAGCTCAGAGTTCATGGTGGCAAGCATAAGACATGACACATCTAATGCGTCATCTTGATACTTCTTATAAGCATCTTTTTTCAAGACGAGTGGCGCGGCGGGTGTTTCAGGGATAGACTGCTCTAGGACATACAGTTTATGTTCTTGCTTGAGGATAATCCTCAAGTTCCTATACCAGTCTAGAAAGTTAGCTCCATTGAGCTTGTCTTTCTCAAGGACAGATTGCAAGTTGAGGGGGTGTGTCGTGTTAGATGACATGGTGATCTACAACATTAATATGCAAAATTAAGTATCATATCTAAGTCATTTAATTAGGCCTTTAATTAAATGAGGCTCCCACTAAATTCTCATAGCTTTGATATGAGCTAATTATTGATGTAGGCAAACACATTTTGCTTACATCATTAGCTTCTATTTAGCTATAAATTTATATGGGATAAAGATCCACATCATACTTCGTCTTGAGCTAGCTTTGGCTAATCGCCCAAGATGTAGTATGATTAGGTAGGCAATCTTTTGCCAATTACATCTGATGTAACTCTTTAATAGCTTTGGTTAAGTTTAGATTAGTTTAGTGCTTATTCCTAAACCAGCTTCCAGGTCGTGGCGAGGCACAGAGGCCTTCTTTGATATCGGAGCAACGACCACTTCTAAGACAAAGCTGATGTTCGGAAATCACATAAAACTAATTTTTAAAACTTATGTTCAAAGCTAATATATGCCTCTACTTTCTTAATTAAGTCTTAACCAAGTTTGATAGAGGGACATCACGATTGTCCACTCGCACTCTTCCAAGATAAAATGCATTGCTTTGCTTTGGCAAACCCAACAACAAATGATCGAGGAAGTAGTGAGTACCAAACTTTGGTAGGCATATCGTTTTTGACTTATTAAGATATAAACTTAAACATGCATCACATACATATTAGCATACATCACATATAAGCTAAATTAACATGCATCACATACAAGCTAAATTAACATGCATCACATACATATTAAACTAAGCGTGTCATGGTTATGGCCCTTATTCTACAATCTTCTCAAGCCAATGAAAAATTGATTGGTCAACCTAGGGATAGCATCTTCTCCCAAGTGCTTCCTTTTGGTTGTCTTGTGTTGTTGACTTCCTCCTTGTAACATCATCTTCCAATGGACCCTCCATCTTTGTTGTGTATATTACAAAAGGAGAAATACTCGAGTTACATTCGAGTCTAAAACTAATTTTATAACGAGAATTTTAGGAGAAAGGCACAACACGCAGGCCGTATTAAGAATTACAACACACACATTCACAAACTTTTTGGGACTAGGCCATAACCATGCACCATGTCAATTTTAACTTTTAAAAGACATCGGATATTTTATTATGTTTGAAAAATTATTAATGCAATTATCAACTCATAATAAAATTTATCCTACTTCTATATCATATATAAAATAGAGAAAACCTATTTTTATACGATCTTTCGCAAGTAGCTCTGATACCACTGTTGGGATCTCGTATGCAAAATAGCATATGCGCAACGGAAAAATAGGATCCCTTCCAAGAGATCCTTGCGAAAGAAAACCTCGTACAAAACAAATTTCTCTAAACCTATCTTATAGGAGAATATTACCTTTGTTGCATGCCCTTTGTAATCCCGCTTCTCCTTGGATGTGTTGGATCTTTTAGAACGTTCAAGTGTCCGTGCCTCTATATGTATCCACACGAGCAAGCTCTTGTCTCACAAAAGAAACTAGAAGAGCTCTCCTTTACTTCTTGCTAGAGAAGTCCCTAAAGGAGAGGAAAGTAGGGAAAGAGAGAAAGGAAGAAGAAGACCACTCTTCTTGCTAGCCTACACTCACAAAAACCACACAACCAAAGCCTCTCCCACCAAGCTCTCACCAAGCCTCAAGCTTCCACCCTTCAACTCCTTTGGCCGGCCACCCCATGGGGTGTTTTATAGGATTGGAAAAACCTTTCATCTCCTATCACATTCAATGCAATCAATGGCATTGAAAGATAATCAATACTCCTTGTTTGGCCGGCCACATGTGGGGGAAATCCAAAGGTCAAAACCCTTTGTCTCCTTCCACCTCATCAAGCTTAGGTGGCATGCTTATGTGGCATTCATGGATGTTGAATTAATCTTATTAATTCAATAAGCTTATGTTATCATATTGAATTAATCTCATTAAATCAATAAGGTAACATATTGAGTTAATCTTATTAAATCAATTAAGCTTAGCATATTGAATTAATCTCATTAAATCAATAAGCTAAAATTCTCATTAAGCTTAAAGTCCAAAAACCATTTTGTACTTAAGCTTATTCCCAAATTATTCTAGTCAAACTAGAATGCACTAATTCTTCTAATCATCATGCTCTTTGTGTGTGACCCTATAGGCTCTCATAACGTTGGCAGTGGATCTAAACTCTTTTAGATACACAAGCAATGAGCGACATCTAGCAATACATCATTGCTACCCAAGTTACAAGATAAGTCAAGATCCGACTAACCTTTCCGTGACTACTATAATGTATGACTGTGTCCTTCTATTCTTGATATCAGATTGACCAATGAGGCATAGACCGTGTCATCCTCGATCAATCTATGTGTTTCTTGATCCTTGAGTAAACTAACTCAAACAAATGAGCTCAATATCTCATATTGACTCATTCGAGCATGGCCATGCGTTTTAGTAGTTCTACTCAATCAAGGGGCCCACAAATATCACTCCCGTCATATGGGAGGGATAGATCCCATCTACATCACTCACATCCCTCCGCATAATTTGTTATATACCTAGTAATCGCCTTTATGGTCCACCCTGTTACGGGTGACGTTTGACGATACCAAAGTACATAACTCCTTATGTAGGGAACCGTAGTGACTTCAGGTTTGAGGACTATTCATACCAATAGTCACATGAGAAAGTTTATGACACTCATATGACGATCCATGAAACTTTCTCATGGCGGGTCAGTTCAGTATATATTCTCTAATATATACCCATGTGTCAACTTGATATCATATATCCATGACTTGTGAGATCAAGTCATCAATTGACCTACATGCTAGTCTTTATGTATTAATATTGCCCTTGCATATTAATACTTGACTAGGAACATTTAGGAAAGTGTTCTCTACAGCCTCTCATAATCAATTCTGCCAATTGATGTGTTGTAGATAAGAACCTACTTTTCTAGGGCATTATTATATATTTAATTTAGCTGGCACAAGCAAGACGTAAATATATAATAACCAATCCTTTGCCTTTATAGAATATGATACAAAATGTTCCCTATTCAACCATCACATGATTGGTTCTAGGGCTATAACTAACAGTAAGGACACATCAAATCCGTTGACGGCTGAGGCTTTGCCAAAAAGGCTAGAGTAGGTGAATAGGGCCACCTGAATGGCCTATCTAGTCCGTGGTAACGGCCACGGTAAAGACACATCAAATCTATTATTAGCTAACCACTTTCTTAAAGTGGATTTTGTGAGGAGTGATACAGGAGGAGGATGGACACATTAGGCACAGTACATGGGGATCTGTTGGCACATATGCAGAGGATTGACTGGCGCACCTAGTCAGAGAGGATGGACACTTGTCGACACATGATCCCTGATGTCAGTAAGGGATGAGAGCATGACCAAATTGAGGGATATGTTTCATCAGGAGGTTTTTTTTGTATGGATGTTAGTGCAGTACCCTACTATGGCTCCTTGCTAAGATCTGACATTTCATCAGACATGACCGGTGCTCGGCCCTAGGTGTATGGTTGTGTTGTACTTTTCTTTGATGATATATATATTTACCTGTTCATAAAAAAAAATGATGGACCTTATGAGCTCCTCAAGGGGACATCATCATCCTAATATATAGGACACGGTTTCCTCCTATAATCAACAGCACACCATATAAATAATATCATTTCCCAACTTACCGAGCTTATCGATTTACTCTATAAATCTCTCCCATTGGTAAATCAAAGAAATAAATACTAAGTATATGTGCCCATTATTATATCAGGATTAAGAGCATGTACAATATAATATCCGAGGTCTGATTCAATTATGTAGTCAGTAATAAATCGAATCACCTCTAAGTCGGTCCTGCTCAATACACACAAAGTGTACTAGTGTGATTCTATGGTCAAGACAAACCAATACCAAATCACACTACAACCATTCCAATAGTTTGTCCATAACCATCTCGGTTGTGAGCCTTTACTTATACTTTACAAGGAACTGATAACATGATCTCCCGTGTGACACTACACACCATGTTATCTACAATGTAATATATTAGACAATATGCATAACCATTAATATGCAAACAATGATCATGTGATTCTTATTTCAAAAATAAAGATGTTCATACAAAAAATAGACTTTTTAGTATACATCCCAACAATCTCCCACTTATACTAAAAGACTATGCTGTCCTCATGCTGCCATACATCTAATTCCCATTCCCTCCACATGCCTATCAAAGCTCTCGCTAGAAGGGCCTTAGTGAAAGGGTCTACCAGGTCATCCTCTGATGCAATCTAGGCGACAAAAACTTCTACCCGCTTTACGATTTCTCGTATCAGGGGGTACTTGCGCTCTATGTGTTTACTTGTCTTATGGGCTCGTGGTTCCTTTGAGTTTGCAACTGTACCACTATTATCATAATAAATTGTGATAGTTCTGGGCAAACAAGGAATCACATCCAAGTCCATCAAGAAGTTCCTGAGCCACACAGCTTCTTTGGCCGCCTCAGAGGCTGCCACATACTCAGCTTCCATGGTAGAGTCCGCCAGGCATTTCTGCTTGACACTCCTCCATACAATGGCTCCACCTCCCAAAGTAAACACAAAATCTGAGGTAGACTTACTGATATCCCTATCTGATTGAAAGTCGAAATCTGTGTAACCCACAGGGAGTAATTGGTCTGTCTGGTAAACTAGCATATAATCCCTAGTCCTTCTCAGGTACTGATGCGCACGGTTGCGACCTTAAATCCCGCGATTGAGACCGTCGAACACTCAAAGTGCGCGTTCACGCTCAACACCCACAAGTGCACGGATGTCATCAAGTAATAAAGATTATCGATCCCACAGGGATTGGGATTCGAGTACCAATATGCTAAGTGATTGTGATTGTTCGGACAGAATCTCAGGGAGAGACAGTTTGTGAGGACTATCGGAGGACCCTACTCAGTGCGGTGTCACACGGAGGAGCAAACGAGTGTGCCGGGGTCTTAAAAAGGCAATTCTAGGACTTCAGTTTCACTTGTGTACCACAGAACAACGTTGCCAATTTGTGTCGTCTAAACTTCTACTTACGGTTTTGGGGAAGGGACATCATACACTCTCCCGCAGAGCCACCGCATTCACCGGGAGCTATCCTCGCCCAAAAGGACGGGATAGAGGGTACGAGGATGCCAAATCAATCCTTGCGGTGGACCATTTTCGATTCCACCACCCCCTTCTCCCCGCAGTTATGGGAGGTCAGGTTTACCCCTATGTTCCTTCATCAAACCTCTTAAATCTAGATTGCGAGGGCTATCACCACCTCGTATCGCCTAAGCACAGCGGAAAGAATGCCAAATATACGTAGGTATAATAAAGAGCAACATCCAATTGTCAAATCAAACTTTTGGCCAGAATTTAATATGAACCAACATTGTCTATGAACACAAGCTACTCCCTAATCCTAGAATCAAAAGTTCTACGTCATAAACATGAAGGAAGAATCACAACGCATTTTTAAGTTCAATTACAATAGAAAGAGAGCGCAGAAATAGAGATTACAATGCATTGTGACCTTCTCTCCGACGTTGTATTGCAAGTGGTGGACCTCCGACGACGTTCCTCCTCCCCGCTGTAAGTTACCGAAGCTTTTTAGGGCTTCAGCATGCCGTCCTAGCCGTCGTGCCTCCTCCCTAGGGTTTAGCCGGAGCCATCCTTATATAGACGTCGCCTCGGACCGCTGCAAAATCGAGAAAAAACCCTAGTCGCGCAACTCCATTGCGCCACCACACAGCCGTGTGTTTCCACACTGCCAGGCCGTGTGCGGCCCTGGTGTGCTGATCTTCACCTATCAGACATGGCCGTGTGAATCCACACGCCCTGGCCGCGTCCCACTCTACGTCTAGCATGAAATGTCCTTCTTTCGCTCCGAAAATGCATCTTTTTCGCCCGAAAAGCCAACCTGTATTCAAAAAAACAACGAGCAGACCTTCGAACTAGAAAATAGGAAATGCATACAAAAACAGAGTAACATATGCATGAAACTAATGCAAAATATAACAAGATGTGAGTAAAAACTACTCCTAAAACCCTATATGTTTTGCTCACATCACATCCCCTAGACTTAAATCTTTGCTTGTTCTCAAGCAAACCTCAGTGCCATAAAATTTTTAAAAATATAATGTTCCATAATGAGCGTGCTAACTAAATTTATCAGGTGGTATTTGCAATCAAAACAAAATAGATACGTTCTAAAAATTCACTAAGTTAGCTCCTCGTGCTCGTGCTAGGCGAATCATTCTTAGGGGATGCCCCTTCCATGGTGAGTTAAGTCATCACCCCATAGCTTTCCTAAGATTTCCAGCTCTTAGGCACTTACCTGCCCAAAGTGAGGGTCGTTCCCTTGATCTATCATAAAGTCTCAAAGGCGTGCTCGGTATTGAGAGAAATTGGGAGGTATTTTCCTAGTAACCTAACTCGGTCTCAAAGGGGCACCTAGCCATTTCTACCCACGACAACTATTTTTTATCCCATAAAATCTCTTTTTTTTTTTCAGCTCATAGGGATTTTGATTTTTCTGAATGGGCTTACACAATCCGAGCATCTCCAGTAACTAAAACGCTAAACCTAGAGTCACCTATGGATTCCAAAGTACTTGACTATTGAAGTGAATCATAACTAGGTATTTACTAGATTCTCCCTGTCAGACTGTTCGACATGTGTAAGTGCAAAAATAGAGCTTATCAGTGTAAGTCTAGAACATTCAATAGAGCACATAGAATAAAATACCATAAGATAAATAGAGTTAAGCTACCTATGGGAACAACTTATGCAAGCAATTTTCAAAAATACTACTGAGATAGATTTTAAGACACCAAAAATTAAGTACTGAAAGGAACTAAACAACTCATGCATGCATGAACAAATGGAAATATCAAAAAAGAAACTACTACTAGGAAAACAAAACAAAATAGATTTCGGGGTCCCCCCCCAGACTTAAACAAAAATATACCTCTAATATGGTGGACGAGGTGGAAAGTCTGGGAGCCTGGGCATCTCTGGATATTGGGAGAACTTGCTGCTGAGCCACTGATGCCACATATACATGTGGTCGATTTGAGAGCTAGTGGATGCATCGGCTGCTCAGTGCTTCTCCTCCCTAGCCCACTGTGCCTGCTGGGCGTGCATATGCTGCCGCATCTCCCTGCAGTAAGCTGCCTCATCCTAGCGACGAGCAGCCTCCTCCTGGAAGTATATGCAGGCCTCATCGTAGAACTCCTCTGCCCGCTGGAAATGCTCCCGGAATCCCTGGAACTCCGCCTGCTGGTAGGCGCTCTGCTCCTCCCATCACTGCCCCTGCGTCTGCTTCTCAGTGTAGATGTCGTCCAGGCGTGATCGAAACTCCAAGAAATCATATGTCGATGTACCTGCATTCTGCTCAAAAGTAGAAAAAGATGGTGGCACAGGTGTGTTGGAATGTATACTGAAAGCCTAGCTCTTTTTGTATGAACATTTTTATTTTGAAATAAGAATCACATGATCATTGTTTACACTTTATATTTATTATATGTATGCATATTGTCTAATATTTTACATTGTAGATAACATGGTGCTTGGTGTGGCACAGAAGATCATGTTATCAGTCCCTTGTAGAATATAAGTAGAGGCTCACAACCAAGATGATTTTGGACAAGCCATTGGCATGGTTGTAGTGTAGCTTGGTATTGTTTTGTCTTGAACATAGAGTTACACTAGTACACTTAGGTGTATTGAGCAGGACCGACATAGAGGTGATTCAATTTATTGCTGACTACATAATTGAATCGGACCTTGGATATTATGTTGTACATGCTCTTAATCCCGATACAATAACGGGCACATGTACTTAGTATTTATTTCTTTGATTTACCAAAGGGTGAGATTTCTATGGATTAAATCAATATGCCCGGTAAGTTGGGAAATGATATTATTTACATGTTGTGTCATTGATTATAGGAGGAAACCGTGTCCTATATATTAGGTTGATGATGTCCCCTTGAGGAGCTCATAAGGTTCATCATGTAAACCCTGCAGGTTGACTTAGTCAACATGATGATAAGGTTGAGTGGTACTACTCGAGGAGTTAGATGTTAATTAATTGATGGTCAGTAAATCAATTAATTGACGAACATTCGATATCTTAAACACGAGGAGATGGATGTACAAATAATATATAGAGCCCATATTAATTTATGGGGTTGGTGAGGTAGTTCAATGATGATCCTCTAGTGGAATGGAACATCATTGATGGATCAAGTTTGTGTGGTTCCGATCCATCGGGTGGCCAAGATCCAACTCCTCCTCATGGTCCCTATCGTAGCCTAATATAAACCTCATGAAGTCTAGATCATATGATGGAAAACAAATCTCTTGATCCGACGGTTGAGATTAAATCTCTAGAACTGATGGTGGAGATTAAATCTCTAGAACCGACGATTGAGATTAAATCTCTAGAATCGACGGTGGAGATTAAATCTCTAGAACTGATGGTGGAGATTAAATCTCTAGAACCAACGGTTGAGATTAAATCTCTAGATCCGATGGTTGAGATTAAATCTCTAGATCCGACGGTTGAGATTAAATCTCTTGATCCGACGGTTGAGATTAAATCCCTAGGTGGAGATTAAATCTCTAAGATTCGACGGTTGAGATTAAATCTCTAAGATCCGACGGTTGAGATTAAATCTCTAGAACCAATGGAGGAGATTAAACCAAGTCCTAAACCTAACTCTATATATATGGGCTTAAGGTGGGCGGCAATGTTGGTTGATGGAGTTGGATGTTTTGGAGATTAGGGTTTTGCCCATCAATGGCTTGGGCGGCAAGAAACCCTAAGGAGGAAACCCTAATTAGATTAGGGTTTGGCTCCTTTGGTTGGGCGGCAAGGTTTGGAAGGAGAGGGGCGGCAACTATAGGAGAGGAGCTCTTCTTCTTCCTAGGGAAGGTGGCCGGTTCCTAGATCTCTTCCTTCCACCTTGGTTGGGCGGCAAGAAAGCCTAAGGAGGAAACCCTAATTAGATTAGGGTTTGGCTCTTATGGTTGGGCGGCTAGGGTTTGCAAGAAGGTGGGCGGCAACTAGAGGAGAGGAGCCCTTCTTCTTCCTAGGGAGTTGTCGGCTCCTTCTCTTTTCCCTATACCTTGGCCTACGCCCAACATATTCCCTTTCTCCTCTTCACTCCATCTTGGCCGGCGGCACTAGAAGCTAGGGTTTGTCCCTAGTTTGGTTCCTTGGTGGTTTCCATTTTGTTCTCTCTATTCTTGGGGCCAGCGGCATCAATCCTTTGTGGATTGGTGGTTGGCTCAAGCAAGAAGGGAAGGAGAGTTCTTCTTTCTTTGGATTGAAGAAGATCTAGGAAGCTTCAACTTGTGGAGGATCTTTGCCCACACGAAGTCTACAAGGAGGTTAGGACATACGATAGAAGATCAAGAGGTATAAAAGTTTTATAACTTTTATTATTGATCTTTGCATGTTCTTATTATTTTGATTAGTATGTCTTGATTATACTAGTTTGCATGTGTATGTATTTGTATAATCATGGACCCCGAAGATAAACACAAAAACCGGCGATCCGTCCGTCGTCTCTTCCGCGGCTAACCGACTAGAAGAGTTGTGTTGCTTGAACAACTAGTTTGTTCAAGCGATCACTCAAGTCGATAGCACGACGACGAATTGGTTGAGCTTAGGAAACTCATCCCATCCGGATTAGTTTTCATTAGTGAAAATTTTAATCCGGGGACATGGGAGCCAATGAGCCTCCGAAGCAACTCCCAACAAGGTGTAGGCTCATGTCGGTGTGGACTAGGTGGGCTCCTATGTATGTGTGGACTGGAGGGAGAGTGGTACAAAGGTGGAGAGATGGCCGCTGATGTGGATGGTCCTTCATATGGAGGGGACTCTACTATCAGGTCTAAGTGCCAATTGGCACGTATAGCGATGGTGGTACGATCCGGGTCAGGGAGCCTAACGACCGTAAGATTTTTCCTTACAAAGCATAAGGAGTCTCCTTCTCTTACAATCATCTTCATGGTCATGCATACTCCTAGGTCGATCCTAGGGCTCCCCTCTATACTCTCCAATGTTGTGTAGTCGTACCCCATCCTATAACAAATGTGGATAAGTAGGCCTCCCACATGGATCTCTCCGCGTGCTGCTTTGTCCATCTTCACTAAGTGTCTGATGAAGTGGGACCCTACATCGATGCTACTCCTTTCTTGTAGCATGTCCCATAGGCAAAGCAACTCACTGGATCTCACTACACCGTCACTCTCCCCACGACCAAATATAGTACTTGCCATGACACGATGAAGGTATCGAAAGATGGGGTTTTGAAGGCACGAGGCTTTGGCCCTAGAAGGGTCATAAATGTGCTCCCCTATCAACTCAGTCCAAATCAAATGAGAGTTGTACCCATTAGGGGTTCTTCTCTCTCCCCCACTTGGCAAGCCAAAGCATGAGTTCCATTGGTGAAGGGTCCACTCATGTTCAATATTAAAAAGTCTAAAAGTTATCCTACCCTCCTCGCTCTCTCTACCCGTTAAAACTCCCGCCTCTAAAGAACTCAAAAATTCCAAAACTATCCTAGGGTAGGTTGTTGGTGCAATCGGCCCAGGACTCGAGTTTGACTCGAGTGATGTTTTGATGTTCGACAAAAACATATGACAATGTAATTGTCATGGGAAAGTCCAAGTCTTGGGTACTTGGCATGGAAAGTCCAAGTGGAACACTTGGCATTTGATAAAGTCCAAGTCTTGAGTACTTGGCATGAAAAGTCCAAGTGGGACACTTGCCACATGAAAAGTCCAAGCATGGGTCTTGGCAATGTAAAAGTCCAACATGGGTTGGCAAGGGAAAGTCCAAGCATGGTCTTGGCATTTGAGAAGTCCAACATGGGTTGGCAAGGGAAAGTCCAAGCTTGAGTCTTGGCATGAGAAGTCCAAGGGGTTTAATATTGGCTACGTAAAGTCCAAGCGGGAGTCTTGGCAGCATAAGTCCAATGGTTTGTGGCGTAAAGCCCAAGCGGAGTCTTGGCGGCGTAAGTCCAATGTGCCTTGGCGGTGTAGACAACGTTAGCATGACAAAGCCGATGGAAGCACCTGAAGGCTAGCGCGATGGATGAACAAGTCATGGATGACTTGGAGGGATTCGAGAGGCGTGAGGCTGATGGAAGTGGCTAGAAGGCTTAGGTCTAGGCTAAGGGTGGTCTAGCAAGTATGGGGGCACCATACTTGGGCTAAAACCTCATGTTTGAGGTGTGCCAGTCGACTGGTGCCATGTGACAGTCGACTGGACCGAGTCAACTAAGGTTTGACTACGGGAAGTGGCCTAGCAGTCGACTGCCAGAGGATGGCAGTAGACTGATTGCATGATCAGTCGACTGGTGCTCGGGAATTCGTCCACAGAGTGTAGTCTCACTCGACCGCTGGGACCAGCAGTCGAGTGAGGACACCATCAGTCGACTGATGGTAGATCCGTTGGACTTATCCAGCGTGGATCTAGCCGTTGTCTCATGACAACAGTGGCATCAGTCGACTGATGGTCCCGATCAGTCGACTGATCAACTTTTTCCAGCACAAGTTGAAGCTATAAAAGGAGCTCGTGATGGAGGAAATTGGTATCGGTTCTTTGAGGCGATTTGGGGCGATTTGCTGTTGCAAATCAGGGTCTCCAAGTTGATATTAAGCAACCAAGTGATCAAGCATTCAAAGAGAATTTGTAAAGTGTTTTCTTTACTTGTATTGCTTTTGTATTTCATTATAGTGCTTGTATTCATCTTGTATTACTGTTGTATACATTGTACGAGGTTTCTCCACCTCCGGATTGTTCCGAGAAGGAGTTATTTTATAGTGGTGTGTGATTGGCATCGCTAGGGCTCGTTTGAGCCCGATCCGTGGAGTAGGAACCGTGCGGTTCCGAACCATGTTACATACTCGTGTTCGTGTGTAATTGTCTATTTCATTATTGTTATCATTATCTATATTCCGCTGCGCTAATGAAATTGTAGACACGAACGAGATCAAATTCCATCTACAAACGGTTAACCGCTATTCACCCCCCTCTAGCCGTT
Organism: Wurfbainia villosa; assembly: GCA_025175895.1. NCBI lineage: Eukaryota > Viridiplantae > Streptophyta > Magnoliopsida > Zingiberales > Zingiberaceae > Wurfbainia > Wurfbainia villosa. Next base: position 18,050,721 of record CM046007.1, on the reverse strand, counting down.
ACAAAGATCCCAACAAGTGGTATCAGAGCCCGGGGCTCTTCTACGGATTAACAACCCGGAGTCAAGAAGCTAGAGGGAAGAATATGGATTTCCAAGAAAAATTGGGTGACGACGTCAACATTCCACCTTCCTTCTACCGCGAACATTTCGCATATTGGAAAGGTAGGATGGAATATTTTCTAATGACAAATATCGAAAATTGGTTTGCCGTGACTATAGGTTTTGATGCTCCGAGAGGAAAGAACGGAGAAATCCTCAAAATAAAGCGATGGACCGAGGAGCAACGGGAAAAATTCAAGACAACCGTTAAAGTAACAAAAATGTTGACTAATTTGATACCTAACGACATTTTGTCTAGATTAGGAAGCTATAGGTATTCCAAGGAGTTCTGGAACAAGTTGATCAAGTTCCACGACAATCCCGAATCGGTCCAAGAAGACTTGGAAGAGGAGGAGACCGAAGAAGAATCATCATCATCCTCACAAGAAAGTGAAGAGTCAACCTCCGGATCGGAGAAAGAAGAGGTGGAAGAAGTGGAAGAAGTATCCACTTCTAGGATTGAGGAGATTAGAGCATCCTCAACACCGGAGCAACAAGAAGTAACATCTACATCCGGTCAAGAGGAAGAACAAGCTCAAGAGATCCTCACCACCAAACTAGGTAACTCAAACACTCAAATTTCAAATAAAATCCATATATTGTGTTTTGAGTGTAGGGAGTATGGGCACTACAAGAGCAAGTGCCCAAAGAAGGTTATGAAGACTCCTCCGGCGCCCAAAAGTCAACAAAAGTCAAAGGATGCCGGTTCCCCATCATCAAAAAACAAGGAGCATATCACTTGCTTCAAATGTCGGCAACCGGGACATTACCGAAGTCATTGCCCAAGGGGGGAGAACAAAGGGCAAGAAGGGGCAACACAAGTAGGGGGAGCCTCCAAGGCAAACCCTAAGGTAAAATTTATTAATGCACCTTCAATTTCTAGGGATAAGAAGCATGCTAGGAATAATTTTAATAGTCTTGCTATTGTACATGAAAAGCATGCTAGAAATAATAGACATATTTGTTTAGGTGCTAAAAAGGTCCACTTAGGAAATAAGGAGAAATTTTGGACTAATGTCCCTAGAAAAACCTTACCTAAGGAATCTATTAGGAAAATACAAGAACACTTAGGGTTTAACCCTAAATGGACTAGGCATATGCCTAGAAAGGACAATGCCCATGGTTTAAATCAAAACTCAAAAATTGGGCAATTAGAATTGGAGAACCAAGCCTTGAGGTCAAGGCTTGAGAAACTAGAAAAGACCCATAGGAATATACAAACTCAATTTAAAGGGTCTAATGATCAAAAGTCTAAGTCTAGATCTCAAAGTCAACATCTAGGACCTCAAAGTCGAAAGTCAACCAAGGGCAAGCAAGGTTTGGGTCACAAACCTAAGCCTAAGGTGGCTTACCATAGTGTTCCATTTGATTATGGAACACAAACTAAGTCTAAGAAGACCAAAGTTACTAGGGAAGCTATCCCTAAGAGTAACCATAGTTTGTTCCTAGTGGCTAAGGTTTCTAGGAAACCTAGGGTGGCCACTAAGAAGGTTGCAAGGGGAGTTACCCCTAGAGTCAACCTAGGTAAGACCAAAATGACCAAGGCTAATAAGCCTAGGAGGGTCATTAGGAAGGTATCTAGGGAGGTTATCCCTAAGGAATACCTAATTAACCCTAGGAGCTCAAATAGGTTTTGGGTTCCTAAGAGCGTGATTGGTTCACACTAGATAGGGTTTAGGATGTGCCAACCTTGATTGGATGGGTAGTTAACCCAACCATCATAAAGGTGGCATTTTAGGTCATTTTCAAGGTTATGGTTACCTTGAGAATGTGGTTTGATTTGAATCCTAAAGGCTTTTAGGATGTGCCAATATTAATTGAGAAGTTTGATAAAATGATCAAAATTAGCATAATTTAGGTTTAGAGGTTAGTGTGTCATTTTGGGTTTTTGGCACACTTGGGAGAAAAATAGAAATATGGCAAAATATAATTAATTATATGAAATGGCAATTAATATTAAAATTTAGGTATTACTATACCTATATATGTTATATGACATGCTTTGTTTGTCATATAACATGCCATGACATCATGCTTATTTTTAATCATTCTATATGTCATGTTCATGTTTTAGGATTAAGGTTTTAAATGTCATGTGTTTTTAGATTTTCTCATATGCCATGACATCATGATCATTGCCCATGTTTAATTATTGTTATCTTTATGCCATGATCATTTCATGCATTTAATTGATTAAAATTAAACTAAGGACAATGGCATGACTTGAAGTCTCATTTATAAGGGAATCAAGTAGGGTTGCCTAGGAAATGCATGAAATCCTAGAATACATGAACCAAAACCCACATCTCACATCCAAATGACATGTATGTGTATTTATACACCCTAGATACTTGTGAGATGCTAGGATATGAGTTAAGTTCAAGGTGCATAGTTTTTGCATCTAGTTGAACCCAAACTCATCTTAACTCAACATATGGATCATTGGGAAAGCTTGTGTACAAGTCATGTACATTGAGCCCAAGGAATATGATCCAAGATAAGGTTTTAAAAACATTTTAAAATCATTTTGAAAAACCTTGGTGAAGTCTATCTTTTGATATCAATCACCATTGATGAGATTGATACAAAGTGAGCTTAAACTTTAAAGTTTTTAGTCACTTTTGGATTTTGTATCAATTTCGCTATTTTATGGGTAAAATATTTTTCAAACATTTTTCACCCATTGTATTGGTCATAAGTATTATACGTATCAAATTTTGTGATTTTTCGATATACATATAATTATTTATGATTTTCTAAAATTTGATTACGATAATCAAATTGAATTCAATTATCGATCGGCTACATTAATTGGCGATCGATGGAGGTGTCAGTCGACTGATGTCTGAATCACTCAACTGGTAGCCTGATTTCGGGGTAACCAAGGTTGCTTAACCCGATTTTCATCTAATCATTCCTAACCCTAGGATATGCTTTGGGACGCATGATGAAGGGTGAAAATCCATTGGATATGGATTAGGAGAGGTGTTTAGGGTTTGTATCAATTTTAAGGTGTTGGAAAGTTCAATGTTGAATTTCTAACCTTAATTTTGATGGTTTAGAGTTCCTATTGGCTTAGGGACTTCTCAAGGGATATTGTTAGTGCAATGGTCAGGGAGCAAGACTTTGGGGAGGTATTCCATCTTGGAGTGATGGATGTTTTTTTCTTCTTGAAGGGGAAAATGTTATCAATTGGGAAAATTGATGGATTTTTAAGAAACCCAATTTGGAAATTGGGAGAGTGTATAGGATTGTCTCTCTTGAGTGGTATGAGACTTATCACTAAGAAGATGGTAGGCATCCTAGGTATTTTTTGACCAAGGGGGATATTGTAAGATCTCATTGGGACATGAGACATTGACCTCCTTGGAGAGAAAACTTTTTTGATGTTAGTCAAAAAGGGGGAGAATGTTTGGGGGAGAACTTTTGGAGAATGTTTAAGATTACCAATTTGGGATAATTGGTAAGGGATTTGAGTTAGTGTTCTAACTCAATGATTTGTTTGGTTTTTGTCAAACATCAAAAAGGGGGAGAATGTTGGTGCAATCGGCCCAGGACTCGAGTTTGACTCGAGTGATGTTTTGATGTTCGACAAAAACATATGACAATGTAATTGTCATGGAAAAGTCCAAGTCTTGGGTACTTGGCATAGAAAGTCCAAGTGGAACACTTGGCATTTGATAAAGTCCAAGTCTTGAGTACTTGGCATGAAAAGTCCAAGTGGGACACTTGGCACATGAAAAGTCCAAGCATGGGTCTTGGCAATGTAAAAGTCCAACATGGGTTGGCAAGGGAAAGTCCAAGCATGGTCTTGGCATTTGAGAAGTCCAACATGGGTTGGCAAGGGAAAGTCCAAGCTTGAGTCTTGGCATGAGAAGTCCAAGGGGTTTAATATTGGCTATGAAAATCTAAGCGGAGTCTTGGCAAAGATAAGTCCAATGGTTGGCACAGAAAGCCAAAGCGAGTCTTGACGGCGTAAGTCCAATGTGCCTTGGCGGTGTAGACACCGTTAGCATGACATAGCCGATGGAAGCACCTAAAGGCTAGCGCGATGGATGAACAAGTCATGGATGACTTGGAGGGATTCGAGAGGCATGAGGCTGATGGAAGTGGCTAGAAGGCTTAGGTCTAGGCTAAGGGTGGTCTAGCAAGTATGGGGGCACCATACTTGGGCTAAAACCTCATGTTTTGTGCCACCGACCGGTGCCATGTGGCACGACCGACCGAGTCAACTAGGGTTTGATCAGGAAGTGGTTTAGCAATGATCGCCAGAGGATGGCAATCGATGGCTCGAGCAATGATCGATTGCATGATCACCGACCGGGTGCTCGAATTCTACCACGAGTAGTCCCCACCATCGACCGGGACCAAGAATGAGTGAGGACACCATCACCGATCGATGGTAGATCCGCTGGACTTATCCAAAGATAGATTCAGCCGCTTGTCTCACGACAACAAAGGGCATCGGCCGATCGATGGTCCCGATCACCGATCGATCGACTTTTTCTAGCATAGGTCAAGGTATAAAAGGAGCTCGTGATAGAGGAAATTGGTATCGGTTCTTTGAGGCGATTTGGGGCGATTTGCTGTTGCAAATCAGGGTCTCCAAGTTGATATCAAGCAACCAAGTGATCAAGCATTCAAAGAGCATTTGTAAAGTGTTTTCTTTACTTGTATTGCTTTTGTATTTCATTATAGTGCTTGTATTCATCTTGTATTACTGTTGTATACATTGTACGAGGTTTCTCCACCTCCGGATTGTTCCGAGAAGGAGTTATTTTATAGTGGTGTGTGATTGGCATCGCTAGGGCTCATTTGAGCCCGATCCGTAGAGTAGGAACTGCGGCGGTTCAACCACGCTTACATACTCGTGTTCGTGTGTAATTGTCTATTTTGTTATTGTTATCATTATCTATATTCCGCTTAACTCTAAATTGTAGACACGAACGAGATCGAATTCCATCTACAAACGGTTAACCGCTATTCACCCTTTTCTAGCCGTTACAAAGATCCCAACATAGGTTAGGTGCCTTATTCCCATAATCTCATCCCACCCCATTTTTGCAAATAGGGTGTGCATGTCACCCAACAAACCTAAGGATCCTAGCAAATCCTCATCTAAGTACCTAGTAGCAGTAAGTTTACGAGTAGAGAGCATATTAAACCTATCTCTATGCTCATTATTGCAAAAAGTAGAGGGGTAGGCGCATCTCTTCCGAGCTCGAGGAGCGTCGGATCTTCTTGTTTGTCGCTCCGAGGCACCGGATCGGGATGCTATGGTCTTGGTCCTCCTCATCCTTGCTCCTTTTGGCTTCTAAAGAGGTTAAAAATGCTTCTAGAGGAAGGGGAAAGCGAAATCACACGGCTAGGGCAAGAACTTTTGAAGCACACGACACAAATGAGGTAAAAACACACGTCTTGCCTCTTTTAATCTCGCGCACCATGGCCGTGTGAAAACACACGGCCAGGCCGTGTGCGCCTCTGGTCAAGCGGGCACGGCCATGGGAAAACACCCGGCCAGGCTGTGTGCCCCCATTTTTTTCCCCTTTCATACGCCATGGCCCGAATTTGTTCGTACACTTCGCCGTGTAGACTAATATGGGTTTCATTGTTGCCTAGCAACTCCTAACTCTAAATGTGATGGAAATCAAAACTAAAATCTAACACATGTATGCAATGCAATAGAAAAAAGAAAAATCTACAACTAAACTTGGGTTGCCTCCCAAGAAGTGCTTTGTTTAGGGTCGTTTAGCTCGACCGCACTCTTCTATCAACTCAGGTGGTTCAATGAACCTCCATTCATCCGTCTCAGGATCCGCGTATGCCGCTTCCTTCCTGGTTCTCGCTGGAATCACATATTTCCCTGACGCAGGTTTCTGACTTCTTGTCCCAGTGGGCTCAAATTCGATCTTATCCTCTCCCACTTTTAGGGTCAGCTTGTGATTCTTAACATTAATGACCATTCTGCATCGCTAAAATGGTCGCCTGTGATAACGGTATCTTGGGATCTTCTTCCATCTCCATCACCACAAAGTCGCTTAGTAATGTAAACTTCCCACCTTAATAGGAACATCTTCTAAAATTTCCAATGGGTAGCAAAGGTGTGGTCACTAGTTGTAGTGTCGTAGTAGTGAATTTTAAATTTCCTAACCCTAGATTTTTACATAAGGTATAGGCATAAGACTCACACTCGCCCCAAGTCAGGCTTTACTAATAATCGTGTAGTCCCTATATAGCATGGGATATAGAAGCTCCCCGAATCTTTTAATTTCTGAGTAGCTTCATTTCGGAGATAAGTGCTTGATTCCTCTGTGTGGGCTACTATTTCCGACTCCGCTTACCTTCCTACGACGTTTGCCGTAATATCTTCATGAACCTAGCGAATCGGGCATTTGGTGCAACGCTCGAGTATCTGCATCTCTACCGAGATTATCTTCAAAGATATCCAGAATATACCAAACTCTCTTTCTTTGCATTCATCAACCGCTGTGGGAATGGTACAAAGAAGGGGTGGTTTAGCCTCACAAAGCAGCTCTCTCGCCTCTCTCTTGTTTTTCGTTCTCTACCTCCCCAGAGAGGCTCTAGCGGTTCAGATCTCTTGTACTTTTGAATCACCATCCCGGCATTTCTTTCAGATCCTCCCGCTGGCAAAGATCACTACCGCACCGCTTCTACCGGATTGGCCTCTGCTCTTCCTGGCAACTTCCTTGGTGTCCTGGAGATTTGGTTTGCAATCCGAGCTACTTGAATCCTCAAATGACTTTGCCTCGGTGGCAAGATCTCTACAGATGACCCCAACCCTCGATCATCGTGATCCGTCGCAAATGTCATCGCCAAATTCGTGTTCGCCTCCGCTATGCGTTCGAATGAAATCCTCTAGCATACTCTCTAACCAGGTGTTAGAGGGACGTGGATGCCCATTCTCTCTCGGCAGTTGGAATCTTCCTAAGGTATTCTTATACGAAAAATTTTGGTGGTTCCTCCATCCCGAATGAGAAGTGTTGGAGTGTTGGTTGTTGGGTCTGGGGTTGTAGTCCCCAACCGCATCGTAGTGCTCAATCTGCTCGTCCTGGGTCCCTTGCCCTCCATAGTAGTCCATGGAATTGACAGTGTAACGTTCCGCTGTAGGAGTGGGTTGACCACGTTCCGAGGCCCATTGATGGTGGTTTTGGGCCACCCCTTCGATAAGCTCTTCTGCCTCCTCGATGGTCTTGTTCATTAAGGCTCCTCCTGTGGCAGAATCTAAGGACATCTTCGTGGCGTAAGCGATCCCATTATAGAAAATGTGGATCACCAGCCACCTCTCCAGTCCGTGGTGTGGGAACTGATAAAGTAGCCCCTTGTAGCGATCCCATGCTTCGAACAGGGACTCCCCCTCCTTCTGGCGAAAGCTAGTGATAAGATGGCGCATGTGAGCAGTCTTACTTGGTATGAAGTATTTATTCAGAAACTGCTGCTCACACTGCTCCCATGTAGTGATGCTGCCAGAGGGTAAGGAGTGAAGCCAAGCCTTAGCCTTATCCCACAGTGAAAACGGAAACAGCTCAAAGTGATCACGCCGTAAGGGACTCCGCCTGGGCCATGGTTGAGCAGATTTCTAGAAAAGCCTAAAGATGCCGGTTCGGGTCTTCAGTCGCAGCTCCCCCGACCAAGGCTTTGGCACAGAGAAAGTTTTGCATGCTAAAACGATCCATAATGGTGTCTATGTATGAAGCTTGAGATAAGCACAACATCCTTTTCTTGCGATCCCTTATAACCTTGATCCCAAGGATGTGTCCAACTTCTCCCAAGTCCTTCATGTCAAACTGTTTGGACAACCATACCCTTACGTCCGATAACACCTTGACATTGTTTCCAATTAACAAAATGTCATCTACGTATAGTACAAGAAATACCACTACATTTCCGTCACATCTCTTGTATACACAAGACTCATCCGGACTTTGAATAAATCTATAAGACTGGATTACCTCATCAAAGTGGATGTTCCAAGACTTCGAAGCTTGCTTCAATCCATAAATGGACCGATTAATCTTTCACACAAGATGCTCTTTGCCCTTTGCATTGAATCCCTCTGGTTGCTTCATATAGATGTTCTCCTCAAGACTTCCATTAAGGAAAGCTGTCTTGACATCCATCTGTCATACCTCATAATCTATATGAGCAACAATACATAAGAGAATCCGGATAGACTTAAGCATGGCTACCGGCGAAAAGGTCTCCTCATAATCGATACCCTCTTTTTGAGTGTACCCCTTGGCAACAAGCCTCGATTTGAAGGTCTCAACCTTCTTGTCTATTCCTCTCTTTCTTTTGTAGATCTACTTGCATCCAATGGCTTTTACACCATTGAGTGGTTCTACTAGCTCCTAGACCTGATTTGAATCCATAGATTCTATCTCAGAATTCATCGCACTTTGCCAAGATACCGCATCTTTATCTTGGATTGCCTCGTCATATGTCCAGGGATCAGGTTCATGTTCGCCAGGGATCAAATTAGAAGATTCTCCCAAGAACATGAATCTATCAGGCTGTCTAACAACCCTCCCACTACGACGAGGTATCACCTGTGTATCTTTTGTGACACGCGATGCAGTGACTTGTGGTATATCCTCTTGTACCGATTGTACTAAAGTAGTGACTTCCCCTTTCAATTCCTCTAGAACTATCTTACTCATGGGCCTGTGGTTCATCACATAGTCTTCCTCTAGAAATCTGGCATTCGTGCTAACGATCACCCTCTGATCTCTAGGACTATAAAACAAACCACCTTTCGTTCCTTTAGGATAGCCAATGAACATGCACACTTTTGTACGAGGGTCCAATTTACAAAGATCTCGCCTTCAAAGATGTGTTGGACTCCCCCAAATTCAAATATGTCTCAGACTAGGCTTTCGCCCAGTCCATAATTTTGTGGGAGTAGAAGGCACTGATTTAGATGGTACCAAGTTTAGAATATACACTGCCATATCTAGAGAATATCTCCAGAATGAATCTGGAAACTCAGAATAACTCATTATTGATCTAACCATCTCCATAAGAGTCCTATTCCTTCGCTCTACTACACCATTCTGTTGGGGTGTAGTAGGTGCAGACAATTGGGATTGAATCCCAGCCTCTGATAAGTAATTCCTAAACTCTCCCAAGAGGTACTCACCACCACGATCAGATCGTAGTGTCTTGATACTTTTACCCTGACGTTTCTTCACATCAGCCTTGAATTCTTTGAACTTGTCAAAGCATTCAGACTTGCAGCACATCAAGTAAATATATCCATACCTTGAATAATCGTCTATAAAAGAGACGAAATATTCAAAATCACCTCTTGCCTGGATAGACATAGGACCACACAAATCAGAATGAATCAATTCCAACATATCTTTAGCTCTATACCCCTTGGCCTTAAAAGGCCTCTTGGTCATTTTACCTTCCAAGCAAGATTCGTAGGTTGAGAAATCTTCCACCACCAATGAACCCAGAGGTCCATCAGCTATCAACCTTTGAATTCTGCTTAGGTTAATATGACCTAGCCTTAGATGCCAAAGATATGTTTGGTTCATCTTCGAAGGTTCTTTTCTCTTATTGGAATTAGAAGATGAGTTATTTACTTCTATTTGCATCGTGAGAGCTTTTGGTTCGAGTGTTTATAAATTTCCTATCAATGCACCAGAACAGATAATCTCCCTATTCCTTTTTATAACAACTCTATCATTAAAAGAAATAGAATATCCATCCGTAAACAATTTAGAAACTGAAATCAAATTCTTTCTAAATAAAGGTACATAAAGGCAATTTTTTAAAACCAAAACTTTATTCCTCTCAAAAGACAAATAAACATCTCCCACTGCAACAACCGCTACCTTCGTAGTATCACCCAAGTAGATAGTAATCCCGTCTGTTTCTCAAACTCTGCAAAGTATTGCGTGCATGATCAGTGGTTCCTGTATCTACACACTAAGTGCCGGTAGATAACACCGCTAAACATGTTTCAACGATTAGACTAAAGGATATACCTTTGTTCTGATTTCGGTTGGGATAATCCTTCTTCCAATGTCCGCCTTCTTGCAAGTGAAGCACTTGCCTTCTGGCTTTCTTCACTCGTCCCTGAGATCCTCCCACCACCTATGCTCCACCTTGTTTCTTCTTCTTCTTGCCTTTCGACTTAGAAGTAGAAACCTTCTGAGCAACCATGGCCTACGCTTGAGCACTCTGACGAAATAGCCTCTCTGCCGCCTGGAGTTCTGTCAGAAGCTTCGCCAATGAATACAACCTTTTATTCATGTTGTAGTTCAAGCGAAACTGCTCAAAACATTTAGGTAGAGACTGGAGAATGATATCAACCTGGGTTTCCCCATCGATCTCAGCTTCGAGGACTTCCAACTCATTCAAATGAGCCATCATCTTGAGAACATGATCCCTCATGGGTGTTCCCTCGATCATGGTGGTCGTCATCAAGTTTCATGGCTTCCGCCTAGCACCTGATTCGTGTGTCCAAAAAGCTCTTTGAGATTGAGCATCATATCATAAGCAGTGGGCATGGCTTGATGCTGATGTGGCAGTACATTTGACATAGAAGCCAAAATGTAACATCGCACCATCTCATCAGCCTTGATCCACTTCTTATAACTCTCCTTCTCCTTTTCCCCAGAATCATCCGCAGGCTTAGGAGGGCACTCTTCGAGGAGTACATATTTGTACTCTTCAGCAGTCAAGACAATATCAAGATTCCTCTTCCAATCAACATAATTGGGTTCAGTAAGTTAATTTTCTTTCAGTATCACAGCAAGCGGGTTGAAAGTCATTTTGAAAAACCTAAGAATCACATAGATCAAAACATTAGATTTCAAAAAATTATTGATTCCTCAAACAATAAAATTTTAAAATCAACCAACACCTCAAAGCACCGAGAATATAGTATGCCACGATAGTGTGGACGTATACGAATTATACATTTGTAAGAGGAGGTTTTACCTATTAATTTTACTATCTTGTCAACCTAACTTTTTGACAAATAAAATTAATAGTTAGTTCCTCTTCGGCCCTACAAATAAAAGCAGTGATTCCGATGGGGAGGATACTCTTATTTGCATCTAAGTGTTCACCATTACTTGGTACTAAGGTAATTATCTCAAGTTATGTGCCTTCCGATGGGGAAGTACACACATTCTTTAATAATTTCCTATAACCATATTCGACTCTGTGATCCACAAACAAACTCATCTGATGGGTAGGAAGGCACTCAGAGCCGACACGCAAGTTTATTTGCATCACATGTCAAATCGTAATGGAGGCCGTGAGAATTTATAAAAATATCCCTCTCCCACTTAGTAATTTAAAATTGAGGAATTTTCCTAGCCTACGACATGCATATCAAACAAGAAGCAATAAATATGAAAAAAATATTTTCCAACTATTATGACTTTTGTCTCCAATATGTCTTCCGTCGTATCGTCATCTCGTCCGCTCCTCTCTACTCTATGTACAAGCCATCCAGAGATCCGAGCCGAGAATAATTATTTTAATTTGTATTCATCGATCCTATACTCCATGAAGGAGTGTACATTAAATCTAGATCGAAAGTAAACTAAAATAAATGAGTGGCTAAACAATGTCGTACTTAATTATAAAAATTAAATACTAGCCTCGTCAACCCCGAGGATTCAAATAATATATAATTACACACATACAATCACATACACACATATGGCCATAATAGTTGGATCCTATGCCTACAACCAAAAAGTTAACCTATGCACATCCTACTATTATCCGGCACATATAATATATGAAAAGTGCATAAAAGTAACCGAATTCTAAACACACAAAATCAGAAACCGTGGCTCTGATACCACTTGAAGGTTTTGCGGAACCAAAGCTCTAATACCACTTAAAGGGGGGAAACTTCGCTTCCCACATCAACTCGGTCGCTTGTTCATGGCGATCCCGTTTACGTCCCCGGATAAAAAGCAACCATTTCATCGTCGTGCTATTCGATTAGAGTGGTCACTTGAACAAACTTGTTGTTCAAGCAACAAACCTCTATTCTACGATTAGCCGTGGAATAGACGATGTACGGATTGCCGATTTTTGTGTTTGTATTCGGGGTCCAAGTAAATTAGCCACATAACAAAACATACAACATGCATAGAATAAGAAAATATTCATAAATAAGCATTATACCTCTCGATCTTCTATTGTATGTCCTTCCTCCTTGTGGACGTCGTGTGGGCGATGATCTTCCAAAAGTCAAAGCCTCCTCGAACATGCTCTTCCCTTCCTTGCTCGCTTCGAACAAAGGGAAGAATGAAACAAAACTCTTCTCCTATCTAGGACCAACCATCAAGCTCCAAGCTTGATGTTTGCCGCCATCCCAAAGAGAATAAGATGAAGAAGATGGAGTGGGCGCCGACCAAGAGCTCCAAGGGAAGAACCCTAACCCTAGTCACCGCCGGCCAAGGATGGAGGAAAGAAGAGGATGAGCACCGGCCAAGGTTGAGAAGAGGAAGATGGGCACCGACCAAAACCCTAGGAAGAAGAGAAAGCCTTGCCGCCCAAGGATTCTCCAAACCCTAGCCGCCCAATACCTCTCCAAGCCCTAGCCGCCCTAACCCTAATCTCCCTTGTGTTGTCCTTGCCACCCACCCCTTAAGCCATATTTATAGAGTTAGGCTTAAGCCTCCTTTAATCTCCACCGTCGGATCTAGGGATTTAATCTCAACCGTCGGATCTAGAGATTAAATCTCAACCATCGGACCTAGAGATTTAATCTCCACCGTCGGATCTAAAGATTTAATCTCCACCGTCGGATCTAGAGATTTAATCTCCATCGTCGCATCTAGAGTTTCATTTTCTATCATCGGATCTAGGCTCCATGAGGGTTTTAATAGGCTACAATAGGGACCATGAGGAGGAGTTGGATCTTGGCCACCCAATGGATCAAGCCCACATAAAGTCTAATCCATTAATGATAATCCATTCTACTAGAGGATTATCATTGATCTACCTCACCAACCCCCATAAGTTAATATGGGCTTCATATATTATTTGTACATTTATCTCCCCGTGTTTAAGATCTCAAATGTCTATCAACTAATTAATTTACTTACAATTAATTAATCAACATCTAACTCCATGAGTAGTACCACTCAACCTTATCATCATGTTGACTAAGTCAACCTGCAGGGTTTACATGATGAACCTTATGAGCTCCTCAAGGGGACATCATCAACCTAATATATAGGACACGGTTTCCTCCTATAATCAATGACACAACATGTAAATAATATCATTTCCCAACTTACCGGGCATATTGATTTAATCCATAGAAATCTCACCCTTTGGTAAATCAAAGATATAAATACTAAGTATATGTGCCCATCGATTAAGAGCATGTACAATATAATATCCGAGGTCCGATTCAATTATGAAGTCGAATAAATCGAATCACCTCTAAGTCGGTCCTCGCTTAATACACACAAAGTGTACTAGTGTGATTCTATAGTCAAGACAAACTAATACTAAATCACATTACAACCATTCCAATAGTTTGTCCATAACTATCTCTTTGTGAGCCTTTATTTATACTTAAACAAGGAACTGATAACATGATCTCCCATGTGACACTACACACCATGTTATCTACAATGTAATATATTAGACAATATGCATAACCATAAATATGCAAATAATGATCATGTGATTCTTATTTCAAAAATAAAGATGTTCATACAAAAAATAGACTTTTCAAGATACATCTGGTGTGTGGGTACACGCCTCGTCGTGTTCCTTCTCATCCAATACCAAATGTCTTCTTTTGCTCCGAAATTGCACCGTTTTCCCTATAAAATGCTATCCTGCACACAAAAGTAAACATAGCAGATCTCCGAACTATAAAATAAGAAATGCATGCAACATAATGTAAAATATGCATGAAATGAACATAAAATGCTATGAGATGTGAGCAAAACTACTCTTAAAACCCTATATGTTTTGCTCACATCAATTCCCCCAAACTTAAATCTTTGCTTGTCCTCAAGGAAACCTTAGTGCCATGAAATTTTAAAAAGATATTGTCCCATACTTAGCATGTTAACTAGATTTATCAAGTGGTATTTGCAATCAAAGAAAATTAAATATGTTCTAGAAATTCACTAAGTTAGCTCCTCATGTTCGTGCTAAGCGAATCTTCTTAGGGGATACTCATTCCATCATAAGTTAAGTCATCATCCTATAGCTTTCCTAAGGTCTCCAGCTCTTAGGCACTTACTCGCCCAAAGCGAGGGTTGTTCCCTAGATCTAGCACAAAGTCTTAAAGGCATGCTCGGTATTGAGAGAAATTGGTAGGTGTTTCCAATAACCTAACTCGGTCTCAAAGGGGCACCTAACCATTTCCACCCACGACAACTATTTTTTATCCTCATAATTTTTTTCTTTCTTTTCTCTCTCTCTTTTTTCCTTTTTTTTCTTTTATTTTTGGCTCATTGGGATTTTGATTTTTCCGAATGGGCTTACACAATCCGAGCATCTCCAAAGAACTAAAATGCTAAACTTAGGGTCACCGTGGATTCCAAAGTACTAGACTACCGAGATGAATCATAACTAGGTATGTACTAGACTCTCCCTTTCAGAAAGTTCGTCATGTGTATGTGTAAAATAAAAGCTAACCAGTGTAAGTCTAGAATATTCATTCAAAGCCAATAAAATAAAATACCACGAGATAAATGAAGTTACACTACTCATGGAAATAAATCATGAAGAAGAGTTTTAAAAATACTACTGAGGCAGCTTATAGGTAGCAAAAACTAAGTGCTGAAAGAAACTAAACAACTAATGCGTGAATAAATGAATACTAACCAAAATGCAAACATTAGGAAAGAAACTACTGCTAGAAACAAAACAAAACTTGGGCCCGCCCCAGACTTAAATGAAGCATACCTCTAGTTTGGTGGACGAGGTGGAAAGTCTGGTAGCTTTGGCATCTCGGGGTCCTGGGAGAACCTGCTGCTGAGCCGTTGATGCCACATGTACATGTGGTCGATCTGATAGATGGTGGATGCAGTGACTGCTCTGTACTCCTCCTCCCGGGCCCACTATGCCTACTAGGCACGCATATGTTGTTGCATCTCCTGGCGATAGGCAGCTCACCGGCGACGGGTAGCCTCTCTTGAAGTATATGCAGCCTCGGCCATAGAACTCCTCAACTTGTCAAAATGCCCCCGAAGCCCGTAAACTCGTCAGGTGTAGGCGCCTACTCCTCCCATCACGCTTCTACGCTCACGCCGCTGCATATATATCGCCGAGGCTAGATCGAACTCCAAAAATCATAGGTCATGTACCGTGATCCCGGTCAAAGTAGAAAAAGGTGGTGGAACAGGTGCAAGATCATGTTGATGTGGACTAGGTGGGCTCCTATGCATGTGTGGACTGGAGGGAGAGTGATGTAAAGGGGAGAGATGGGCGCCGATATGGATGGTCCCTCATATGGAGGGGACTCCACTATCAAGTTTAAGTATCAGTTGGCGCGTGTGGTGATGGTGGTATGTTCGGGGTCGGGGAGCCTAAGGGTCGTCAAGTTTTTCCTTACAAAGCATAAGGAGTGTCCTTCTCCTACAATCATCTTCATGGCCATACACACTCCCAGGTCGATCCTAAGGCTCCCCTCTATGCTATCTAGCAAAGGTAGTCGCATTCTATCCTATGACAAATGTGGGTAAGCAGGCCCCCCATATTAATCTCTCCTCTCGCTGCTTTGCCCATTTTCACTAAGTGTCTAATGAAATGGGACCCTACATCGATGCTACTCCTTTCTTGTAGCATGTCCCATAGGCAAAGCAGCTCGCTAGCTCTCACTACACTGTCACTCTCCCCACAACCAAAAATAATGCTTGCCATGATTCAGTGGAGGTATCGGAAAATGGGGTTTTAGAGGCATGATGCTTTGGCCCTAGAAGGGTCGTAAGCATGCTCTACTGTCAATTCAGTCCAAAAGATTCGAGATCCCCTATTTCTCTTTTTGTGCACAATGGTCTGAATTTTCTCACCGCTTTGCCGTGTAATCTAAAAATTGATTTTATTTTTACCTAGCAAGTTCTTTTGGTCCTAATTCAAAATGAAATGGAAATCAAAGTTCAAATTAACTAAATGCATGCAATACAATCAAAGGAAAACCTAAAAACTAAACTTGGGTTTTCTCCCAAGAAGCGCTTTGTTTAAGGTTGTTTAGCTCGACCACACTCCATTATCAACTTGGCTCTAGAGGCTCCGTGAACCTCCATTCATCTGTCTCGAATTTTGGAGACTCCCCTAGATACTTCTTTAATCGTTGCCCATTTACCTTGATCTCCTTTGATTCCTTACTCCATATATCCACTGCACCATATGAGTATACCCTCTTCACCCAAAATGGTCCTGACCACCTTGATTTTAGCTTCCCTAGAAAAAGTTTTAACCTAGAATTATACAAGAGAACTAAGCCTTCTTCCTTAAACTCCCTTCTCAAGATATGTTGGTTATGCCATTTCCTAGTTCTTTCCTTATACGCCTTAGCATGTTCATATGCATCTCTTCGAATTTCGTCCAGCTCGCTTAACTGCAGTTTCCTTTTCTCTCCTGCCGCGCAGTAGTCCAAGTTGAGCTTCTTGATGGCCCAGAAAGCCTTGTGTTATAATTCAACGGGTAGGTGGTAAGGCTTCCCATAGACTAAGCAGAACGGGGTCATGCCTATCGGGATCTTATAAGCTGTTCGATAAGCCTAAATAGCATCGTCTAGTTTTTGTGACCAATCTTTCCTTGATACCACTACTATTTTTTCTAGAATACTTTTAATCTCCCGATTCGAAATTTCCACTTGTCCGCTTGTTTGTGGGTGGTACACTGTCGAAACTTTGTGGATCACCCCATATTTGATGTAACGTCGGTGGCCGACTAGAGGGGGGTGAATAGCCCTCTTTCTCTTACGGTGGAATTCGTTCGTTGATTGTTGATGCGCACGGACGCGACCTCAAATCTCACGATGGATACCATTGAGGACTCAAAGCACGTGCTCGCGCTCAATGCCCGCAAGTGCACGGATGTCGTCAAGTAATAAAGATTATTGATCCCACAGGGACTGGGATTCGAATACTAATGTACTCAGTGGTGGTAATTGTTTGGACGTGATCTCTAAGAGGTTTCGATTGGTGAGGGTTGTCGGTGGACTCTACTCTGTACGGTGTCACACGGAGGAGGAAAGGAGTGTGTCGAGGTCTTCAAAGGTGATTCTAGGACTTCGGTTTCGCTTGTGTATCACAGGACAATGTTGTCAATTGGCGTTGTCTAGACGTTTACCTACGATTTTGTGGAAGGGACATCATACACTCTTCTGCAGAGCCGCCGCATCTACCGGGAGCTATCTCCGCCTAAAAGGTCGGGATAGAGGGTACGAGGATGTCAAATCAATCCCTACGGTGTACCGTTTTCGATTCCACCACACCCTTCTCCCCGCAGTTGCAGGAGATCAAGTTTACCCCTAGGTTCCTTAATTAAATCTCCTAAATTTTAGATTGCGAGGGTTGTCACCCCTCGTATCACCTAAGCACAACGAAAAGAAAGCCAAACACACATAGATATAGTAAAGAACAACTACCAATTGTCAAATCAAACTCATGAGCAGAATTTAACATGAACCAACATTATTTATGTACACAAGCAACTCCCTAATCCTAGAATCGAAAGTATTACTCCATGTATACAAAGGAAGAATCACAAGCATGTCTAAGATTGAATACATAAGGAATGAAACACAGAAATAGAGATATACAATGCTTCTGTGATCTTCTCTCCGGCGTTGAATTGCAAGGTGTGGATCTCCAGCGGCGTTCCTCCTCTCCGTTGTGAGTTAACGAAGCTTTTTAGGGCTTCGGTGTGTTGTCCTAGCTATCGTGCCTCCCCCCTAGGGTTTGGGCGGAGCCATCCTTATATAGACATCGCCTCAGACCGCTGCAAAATCTGGAAAAAAACCCTAGTCGCACAAATCCATTGGGTCACCACACGACCGTGTGTTTCCATATGGCCAGGCCATGTACAGCCCTAGGGTGTTGATCTCGTCCATTGGACACGACCGTGTGAATCCACATGCCCTGGTCGTGTCCCACTCTGCGTCTAGCTGTGAAATGTCCTTCTTTTGCTCCGAAAAAGTGTCTTTTCACCCGAAAAGCTAACCTGCACACAAAAATACAACGAGAAGACTTCCGAACCAATAAATAGGAAATGCATGCAAAAATAGAGTAACATATGCATGAAACTAACACAAAATGCAATGAGATGTGAGCGAAAACTACTCCTAAAACCCTATATGGTTTGCTCACATCACTTCCCCCAGACTTAAATCTTTGCTTGTCCTCAAGCAAACCTTAGTGCCATAAAATTTTAAAAAGATATCATTCCATAATTAGCATGTTAACTAAATTTATCAGGTGGTATTTGCAATAAAAGCAAAACAAATATGTTCTAGAAGTTCACTAAGTTAGCTCTGCTTTTAACCATTCTTAGGGGATGCCTGCTCCATGGTGAGTTAAGTCACACCATAGCTTTCCTAAGGTTTCGCTCTTAGGCACTTACCGCCCAAAGTGAGGGTTGTTCCCTAGATCTAGCATAAAGTCTCAAAGGTATACTCGGTATTGAGAGAAATTGATAGGTGTTTCCCCAGTAACCTAACTCGGTCTCAAAGGGGCACCTAGTCATTTCCACCCACGACAACTATTTTTTATCCCTCATAATCTCTCTTTTTTTTCTCTCTTCTCTTTTTTTTCTCATTTTTTTTCTTTTTCTTTTCTCTTTATTTTTCACCATCGATTTTGATTTTTCTGAATGGGCTTATATAATCCGAGCATCTCCAGTAACTAAAATTGTAAACCTAGAGTCACCTATGGATTCCAAAGTACTAGACTACTAAAGTGAATCATAACTAGGTATGTACTAGATTCTCCCTTTCAAAATGTTTGATATGTGTGAGTGCAAAAACAAAGCTAACCAGTGTAAGTCTAGAACATTCAATAGAGCGAATAAAATAAAATACCACAAGATAAATGGAGTTAAGCTACCTATGGGAACAACTCATGCAAGCAACTTTAAAAAATACTACTGAGGTAGCTTTACGTATAAACAAAAATTAAGTACTGAAAGAAACTCAACAACTCAGGCATGAATAAATGAAAATACCATAAAAGAAACTACAACTAGGAAACAAAACAAAATAAACCTTGGGGGTCTCCCTCCCAGACTTAAACGAAAATATGTTCGTTGGGCTCATGTCGACGTGGACTAGGTGGGCTCCTATGCACGTGTGGACTAGAGAGAGAGTGAAATAAAGGTGGAGAGATGGGCACTGATGTGGATGGTCCCTCATGTGGAGGGGACTCCACTATCAGGTCCAAGCGCCAGTTGGCGCGTATAGCAATGGTGGTACGATCCGGGTCGGGGAGCCTAAGGGTCGTAAGATTTTTCCTTACAAAACACAAGGAGTCTCCTTCTCTCACAATCATTTTCATGGCCATGCATACTCCTAGGTCGATCCTAGGGCTCCCCTCTATACTCTCTAATGTTGTGTAATTGTACCCCATCCTATGGCAAATGTGGGTAAGTAGGCCTCCCACATTGATCTCTCCTCATGCTGCTTTGCCCATCTTCACTAAGTGTCTGACGAAGTGGGACCCTACATCGATGCTACTCCTTTCTTGTAGCATATCCCATAGGAAAAGCAGCTCGCTAGCTCTAACTACACCGTCACTCTCCCCACAACCAAATATAGTACTGGTCATGATGCGGTGGAGGTATCGAAAGATGGGGTTTTGGAGGCGCAACGCTTTGGCCCTAGATTGGTCATAAGCATGCTCCCCTGTCAACTCAGTCCAAACTATTCGAGAGTTGTACACATTAGGGGTCCTTCTCTCTCCCCCACTTGGTAAGCCAAAGCATAAGTTCCATTGGTGAAGGGTCCACTCATGCTCAATGTTAAAAAGCCTAAAAGTTATCCTACCCTCCTCGCTCTCTCTACCCATTAAAACTTCCGCCTCTAAGGAACTCAAAAATTCCAAAACTATCCTAGGGTAGGTTAGGTGTTTTATTCCCATAATCTCTTCCCACCCCATTTTTGCAAATAGGGTTTGCATATCACCCAACAACCCTAAAGATTCTAGCAAATCCTCATCTAAGTACCTAGTAGCAGTAAGTTTATGAGTAGAGAGCATATTGTATCTATCTCTTTGTTCATTATTGCGAAAAAGTAGAGTGGGTAGGATGTTACCCTCCTCCGGAGCTTGAGGGGCATCGGCTCTCCTTGTTAGTCGCTCCGAGGCGCCGGATCAGGGTGCTACGGTCTTGGTCCTCCTCATCCTTGGTTCTTTTGGCTTCTTTAGAGGTAAAAAATGCTTCTAGATGGTGGGGAAGACGAAATCACATGGCTAGGGCAAGAACTTTCAAAACACACGGTGCAAATGGGCTGAAAACACACGGCTCGCCCCTTTTAACCTCACGCGCCACAGCCGTGTGAAAACACACGGCCACGCCGTGTGCGCCTCGGGTTGGTCGGTCACGGTCGTGGGAAAACACATGGTCAGGTCGTGTGTCCCCATTTTTTCACCCATTTATGCACCACGGTCCGAATTTTCTCATACACTTCGCCGTGTAGGCTAATATGGATTTTATTTTTGCCTAGCAATGTTCTTTTCTAGTCCTAACTCTAAATGTGATGGAGATCAAAACTAAAAATTAAACAAATGTATGCAATGCAATCAAAAAGGGAAATCTAAAACTAAGCTTGGGTTACCTCCCAAGAAGCGCTTCGTTTAAGGTAGTTTAGCTCGACCGCACTCTACTATCAACTCGGCTCTGGTGGTTCAGTGAACCTCCATTCATCCGTATCGGGATCTTCGTACATAGCTTCCTTCCTAGCTCTCGCTGGAATCACATACTTCCCGGATACAGGTTCCTGACTTCCTGTCCCAGCAGGCTCAAATTCCATCTTATCCTCTCCCACTTTTAGGGTCAACTTGTGATTCTTCACATCAATGACCATTCCTGCAGTCGCTAGAAATGGTCGCCCCAAGATGACAGGTATCTTGGGATCCTCTTCCATCTCCATCACCACAAATTCAGTTGGCAATGTAAAATTCTCCACCTTAATAGGAACGTCTTCTAAAATCCCCAATGGGTAGCGGTATATGTGGTCATCTAGTTGTATAGTAGTGAATTTTAAATTTCCTAACCCCATCTTTTTGCATAAGGTGTAGGGCATAAGACTCACACTTGCTTCCAAGTCATAGAAGGCTTTGCTAATCAGTGTCGTTCCTATATAACACGGGATATAGAAGCTCCCCGGATCTTTTAGTTTTTGAGTAGCTTCGTTTTTGAGATAAGCGCTTGATTCCTTTGTGAGGGCCACTGTTTCCGACATTGCGACCTTCCTATGATGCGCCAAAATATCTTTCATGAACCTAGCGAACTAGTCCATTTGGTGCAATAATTCGAGTATCGGTACCTCTATTGAGATCGACTTCAGAATGTCTAGGAATTTACCAAACTCGACGTCTTTCTTTGCATTCGTCAACTGCTGTGGAAATGGTACAGTAAGGGGGGTTTGAGCCCTCATGGCAGGCTCCTGGTTCATTTCTCTCGCTTTTTCATTCTCGGCTTCCCCCAGAGGTTCTAGCATTTCAAGTCCTGTGTCCTTTCAAAGAAATTGACCATCTTGGCATGTCTTTCGAATCCTCCCGCTTCAAGGCCATCGCTTTGCACTGTTCTACCGGATTGGCCTCTGCTCTTCCTGGTAGCTTCCCTGGTATCCTGGAGATTTATTTCGCAATCTGAGCTACTTGAATCTCTAGCGACTTCTGCCTGGTGGCAAGATCCCTTATAGATGACCCCAACTCTTCGATAATTGTGTCTGTCTACGAATATCATCGCTGAAATTCAGTGTTCGCCTCTTGTTGCATTCGAATGAAGTTCTCCAGTATATTCTCTAGACGGGTGTTAGAGGGATGTGGCTGCCCATTCTCTCCCGACGGTTGGAACCTCCCCAAGGTATTCTTATAAGGAAAATTTTGGTGATTTCTCCATCCCAGATGAGAAGTGCTGGAGTATTGGTCATTGGGCCTGGGGTTGTAGTCCCCAACCACATCGCAATGCTCAATCTACTCGCCTGAAGTCCCCGGCCCTCCATAGTTGTCCTCTTGATATGCTGTCGCTCCCTCTCCAAAATCAATGGTCGTGCATGCAGATGAAGGATTCAAAGATTCAAACCCATCGAGCTGGCCCATCCGAAAGGTGGTCCATGGAGTTGACAGTGTATCGTCCTGCTGTAGGTGTAGGTTGACCACGTTCAGAAGCCCATTGACGGTGGTTCTGGGCCACCTCTTCGATAAGCTCTTCCGCTTCCTCTATGATCTTATTCATCAATGCTCCTCCTGCAGCAGAATCTAGGGACATCTTCGTGGCGTAAGCTATCCCATTATAGAAAATGTGGATCACCAACCACCTCTCTAGTCCGTGGTGGGGGCATTGGTAGAGTAGCCCCTTGTAGCGATCCCAAGCTTCGAATAAGGACTCCCTCTCCTTCTGGCGAAAGTTCGTGATAAGATGGCACATGTGAGTAGTCTTACTTGGTGGAAAGTATTTATTCAAAAATTGCTGCTCCCATGTAGTGATGCTGCCAGAAGGTAAGGAGTGAAGCCATGCCTTAGCCTTATCCCGTAGTGAAAATGGGAACAGGCTCAGGTGGATCGCGTCAGAAAGGACTCCGTTCATTTTCATCGTTGAGCATATTTCAAGAAATGCCTCAAGGTGTCGGTTCGGGTCTTCAGTCGCAGCTCCCCCGAATTAGCTCTGCTGGACCATATGTATAAGTGTCGGCTTCAGCTCAAAGTTATTTGCCGAAATAGATGGTCCAGCTATACTCAGCCTGAATCCTCTAGCGCTAGGAGCTGCATATTCCTGCAGAGGTCGGCTACCTATGTTCACCTCGGATGCAGCTTGATCCTCCATCTTTCGCTGTTCTGCTCTCCGACGGTGAAAGGTTCGCTCAATTTCTAAGTCGATCAGAATTAGATTTTCCGACACTAATCGTCTAAGCATACAATGAACCAAACCACAAAGTTAAGAGTGCTAATCTAATTCTAAAAGCAAAAAATAAATCAATCTAGCAAATAAAAATCTAAGATGCAATAAGTAAATAGGAAACTACTACTAAAAATAAAAACTAAATCTAAATATGGAAAATATAGAACTAAAGCAAATAAAGTAAACTAGGAAGAAAATAAAGCAAGTAAATAAATCTAATCCTAAGTCCGATCCAATTTACAAATGTTCGATTTGATATCGAATCGATCAGTCCCCAACAACGGCGCCAAAAACTTGATGAGCACGAATGTGACCTCAAATTTCACGACGGATACTGTCGAGGACTCAAAGCGCGCGCTCGCGCTCAACGCCCCCAAGTGCACGGATGTCGTCAAGTAATAAAGATTATCGATCCCATAGGTATTGGGATTCGAATACCAATGTACTCAGTGGTGGTAATTGTTCGGACATGATCTCTAAGAGGTTTCGATTGGTGAGGGTTGTCGATGAACTCTACTTTGTACGGTGTCACACGGAGGAGGAAAGGAGTGTGCCGAGGTCTTCAAAGGTGACTCTAGGTCTTCGGTTTCGCTTGTGTATCACAGAACAATGTTGTCAATTGGCATTGTCTAGATATTTACCTATGGTATTGTGGAAGGGACATCATACACTCTCCCGTAGAGCCACCGCATCTATCGGGAGCTATCTCCGCCTAAAAGGTTGGGATAGAGGGTACAAGGATGCCAAATCAATCCCTACGGTGTACCATTTCCGATTCCACCGCACCCTTCCCCCCGCAGTTGCAGGAGATCGAGTTTACCCCTAGATTCCTTAATCAAATCTCCTAAATTTTAGATTGTGAGGGCTGTCACCCCTCGTATCGCCTAAGCACAGTGGAAAGAAAGGCAAACACGCATAGATATAGTAAAGAACAACTACCAATTGTCAAATCAAACTCATGAGCAGAATTTAACATGAACCAACATTATTTATGTACACAAGCTACTCCCTAATCCTAGAACCAAAAGTACTACTCCATGTATTCGAAGGAAGAATCACAAAGCATGTCTAAGATTGAAACATAAGGGATGAAACACAGAAATAGAGATATACAATGCTTACGTGATCTTCTCTCCGGTATTGAATTGCAAGTTGTGGACCTCCGGCGACGTTCCTCCTCCCCGTTGCCAGTTACCAAAGCTTTTTAGGGTTTCGACGTGCCGTCCTAGCCATCATGCCTCGCCCCTAGGGTTTGGGCGGAGCCATCCTTATATAGACATCGCCTCGGACCGCTGCAAAATCTTGAAAAAACCCTAGTCATGCAAATCAGTGAGGCTACCACGGCCAGTGTGTGTTTCCACATGGCAAGGCCATGTGCGACCCTAAGTCTTGATCTCACCCATTGGACAGTAGTGTGAATCCACATGCCCTGACCGTGTCCCACTCTGCGTCTAGCTGCGAAATGTCCTCCTTTTGCTCTGAAATGCATCTTTTTTACCCGTAAAGCTAACCTGCACACAAAAGTACAACGAGCAGACCTCTAAACCAGAAAATAGGAAACGCGTGCAAAAATAGAGTAACATATGCATTAAACTAACACAAAATGCAATGAAATGTGAGCGAAAACTACTCCTAAAACCCTATATGTTTTTCTCACATCAATTGTCAACAAATATGATTAGCGAAAGAGGAAATATAAAAGACAATGCTAACCAACCGATATAACGTGGTTCACAGCCTTGCCGCTAATCGACGGACCGATTCGTTCTAGGTGAATCACGCCTTAAGCTTCACTATTCTCTCCTTGGCACCAAGAAAGGTGGAGGTAACCTTTTCTTACAAGATCTCTCTATTTACAATAAGATTGGAATAAATGCAAGTAAGAAGAGTGGAAATCGTTTGGGCATTTGTGAGGATGTTTAGGAGTTAAGCATTAACCTCCCCAATTGTCCAAAGACCCCATTTTTTAGAGAAGAACTCATTCTTTCCGTTGGGCGCCTGGCAGTCGACTGATGTCCCGATCAGTCGACTGCTCCTGTAGCTGTTGCCCAATAACGACCTCTTCCATGTTGGTTTCCAACCAACGACTCCCACATCAGTCGACTGATCATCCCATCAGTCGACTGATGAAGCTAACAGTCGAGTGCCGGAAGCGAGCACTCGACTGATCAATATTCTATGCCCGAAACCCTTACGATTAGTCGACTGATGTCATCATCAGTCGACTGATGGTCTCGACAGTCGACTGCCAACCCTTGGCAGTCGACTGCTAGGACACAAACCAAACTCGAACACCAGTCGAGTCACAGTCAACTTGGAGCAATCGACTGTCATGTCATGGCAATCGACTGATGTCGGGAAATCCCATCCGACACTTAGCCAAATGGCCAAGTTTCACCTACGATCTACCCTGTCTCGGGTTACAATCGCTCACTCTCATTCCCTTGGAGTCCCTCGCCTTTGAAGTTGTCTTCATCCGACCACGTCCCTCAGATGTGCCAAGCGCACGGCTTCGCAGTGCCATCCTTCACATCTTGCCCTGAAATCTACTTCCTCCGGCTTCACTCTAATGCTTCTCGTCCGATGGTCCCTCAGATGCCCCAAGCGCACGACTTCCGTAAAGCTATCCTTCACCGACTCAAGGACCGAGTCATGAGAGGTGAAACTCACCAATGCTCCATGTGCGAATTACTAAGTCCTGCAAGACTCCAACGCACACATCAAATCTGATACAATCCTAACTTAAACCCTTTGCCACACACATCAAAACCATATCACTGGGTTGATTGCCCTAACAATCTCCCCCTTTTTGATGTGTGGCAATCCGTTTAAGTTAGGTAAAAATAATAACATAAACATCATAAGGCAAGAAAGAATGTAAATAATATGAGTATGAAAACTCCTCCTTAAACATGCAACTCCCCCTTAAGACATGCTAAATTTTCCCTTTTAGCATGATTAACTTAAACCTATCAATTCTCCCCCTTTGACACCATCAAAAACATTAACATAATGTCATAATCCAAGGCATCAAAGTCTAAGGGTCGAAAACCCACCAAAACAACCTGAAAACACTGAAATCAGGCTATGAAAAGCACAATGATCTGGCATGCTGGTTTCAGCAATTTCTGATTTTCGGACCGAAATTCAGAAATGCACCAAAAATTCCAAATAATTCAAAAAATTGTGAAATTTTGAAAAAACATTTCTTTTAAAGTCCTTTATTAGTGAAAAAAATGAGTTTTCATGAAAATTACTTATATTTTCAATGATTTGCCAAAAATCCAAAAGTTTCAAAAACAACTAGTATTTGATCAAGTTTGTATCAATTTTAACACCTAGTTTTGCTTTAGATTGTTTCAAAACATGAAAACACAGATTTTAAAGTAAGGAATGGTTTTGAAAACATATGAAATATCCAACCATGATCTTTGGGCAATATGTCTATGAATTAAACATAAGTCTTCCCCATGATTGGTCTATTATTGCTCTATTGATACACTTAATGACCCATCTAAATGCCATAAGCATTAGTGGATCATTTGTATCATCCTATCATCTCACCCATTGCTATGTTCTCAATCAAGTTAGCCTTATAGTGGGTTGTGAGATGTTCCGAAAGGTATTTGTACTTAACCAAAATTTCATGGATTTCTACCCATGGTTAAGTATCATCCTAAAAACCCAAATATGAACATCCATCAAGAATTATCAATCATGATCATAAATCATCAATCATTGCATATCATGATTATAAATTATAAAATTGAGCACGAATCATGATTCAAACATTCAATTTATGGGTTATGCATTATCCTCACCCAACACTATTTAAAAATTTATAACCCATACCATCCTAAGTCAACCAAAAATATGATATAAGTAAAATCCTCATGGTTGACTATCCTAAGGTTTTCTTAACCCTTAAGGATGGATTTAGCAACCCAATACAAGTTCTTTCCTATAGGGTTCACTAAATATTTCTTAGGGATCCATTTTCTAGCAATTGTTTTATTTTTGGCTTGACCCCTAGCAATTAGGCATTGATAGGCCTTTTAATTTTTCTTCCCCTTGTAACCTTGGCCTTTCCTATTGAAGCTTGCCCTTTGGCTCCCTATGATCATGTTCAATGTGTTGGAGCCAATAGTAAATTTCTCTAGGGCCTTAGTTAAATGATCTACCTTTTCCCTTAAATCCATATTTTCATCCATACATGCATCACTAACATTTAGAGGTATATAATCATTATGTGAGTATGTATCATCATTAACATTTAAGCATGTTTTTTCTAGTTTTCCTTCTAGGACCTTAATTTGATCAAGCATACTCTTATTTCTCTTTTTAGCCGTAAAAAAATCTTTAGTTAGGCTAGAAATCATGGCAACTACTTCTTGAGTGGGAAGGTGTTTTACCATAGTTACCATGTCTTCTTCTTCGGATGATGAGAATGATGATGAGCCTCCCCCTTCACTTGAGCTCTCCTCACTTGAGCTTGTTTCTTCTTTTTCGGAGGAGGTGGTGTCCAAATCTTCTATTGCCATTAGAGCTAGATTTGAGACAAAAGCATTTTCTTCCTCCGATGATGATGATGAAGGATCATCCCATGTCTTTGCTTTGAGTGCTTTTGCCTTCCCTTTCTCCTTGACTTTCTTCTCTTCTTCCTTCTTCTTGCTCCCCTTCTTCTTTTCTTCTTTTCTCCTCCTTTCTTCTTTGCTCTTGTTCAAGAGGGGACAATCATCTCTTATATGCCCCTCTCCTTGGCAATTGTAGCAAATTATCTTCCTCCTTGGCCTTCTCCCCGTATCATGAGATTTGTAAAATTTAAAGCTTTTAAGTGCATGTCTTACCTTCCTTACCATGTAGGCTTCTTCCGTGCTATCCATGGAGGAGGAGGAGGAGTCTTCATCGGATGTGGAGGGAGTCTCCTTCTTCTTCTTCCCCTTGTTGTCCATTAGTGCCACTCCCCTTGATGGCTTGATGCTTGTTTCTTCACTTATTCCCTCAAGCCTTATTTCATGTAGCTCCATGGTGGAGAAGAATTCTTCTAGGGTGGTCACTTCTAAATTCTTCGAAATATAGAAGGAGTCCACCATGAAGCTCAACTTTGAGGATCGGGGAAAGGTATCTATAGCCTTCATGACCATATCCTGGTTTGATAGCTTCTCACCTACACTTGACAAACTGGTTATAATTTCCTTGAAATGAGAATATAAAGAAAGTACCTTTTCTCCCTTTTCTAGTTTAATGTTGTTGAGTTGGGACCGGAGAAGGTCCCTTCTTGCATGCTTTGCCTCGAAAGTGCCTTCATGAAGTTCTATCAATTTTTCCCACATTTCCTTGGCACTTGCACACTCTCCAATTTGGTTTATCTCTTGTTGGGGGGCACGTTGAAGAGGTGGTGCTTGACCTTTGAGTTTTCAAGGTGCTCCTCCCTTTGCTTCTTGGTCCACCTTGACTTCTCTAGTACTCTCCCCTCTTCATCCCTAGGCATCTCGAAACTGTTCTCCATTATAAGCATAATATCGAAGTCGGTTTCGAAAAATACCTCCATTCTCTTCTTCCACCAAGAGAATTCTCCTTCAAACTTCGGTGGGTGAATGTTTGAGCAGGCCATCGTAGTTGTTGTGCTTGTTGTGGCGGTTAGTCCGGTGACAAGTTCCTTGGCTCTGATACCACTTGATGGAACGTCGGTGGCCGGCTAGAGGGGGTGAATAGCCCTCTTTCGCATACGATGGAATTCGTTCATTGATTGTCTACAAATATGATTAGCGCAAGAGGAAATATAAAAGACAATGCTAACAAACCGATATAACATGGTTCATGGCCTTGCTACTAATCCATGGACTGATTCGTTCCAGGTGAATCACGCCTTAAGCTTCACTATTCTCTCCTTGGCACCAAGCAAGGTGGAGGTAACCTTTTCTTATAAGATCTCTCTTCTTACAATAAGATTCGAATAAATGCAAGTAAGAAGAGTGGAAATCGTTTGGACACTTGTGAGGATGTTTAGGAGTTAAGCATTAACCTCCCCAAGTGTCCAAAGGCCCCATTTTATAGAGAAGAACTCATTCTTCCCATTGGGCGCCTAGCGGTCGACTGATGCCCCGATCAGTCGACTGCTCTTGTAGTCATTGCCCAATAATGTCTTCTTCCACATTGGTTTCCAACCAACGGCTCCCACATTAGTCGACTGATTATCCCTTCAGTCGACTGATGGAGCTAACAGTTGAGTGTCCGAAGCGAGCACTCGACTGATTAATATTCTGTGCCCGAAACCCTTGCGATCAGTCGACTGATGTCATCATCAGTCGACTGATGTTTTCGGTAGTTGACCGCCAACCCTTGGCAGTCGACTGCTTGGACACAAATCAGACTCGAACACCAATCGAGTCACAGTTGACTTGGAGCAATCGACTATCATGTCATGGCAATCGACTGATATCGGGAAATCCCATCCAACACTTAGCCAAATGGCCAAGTTTCACCTACGATCTACCCCGCCCCTAGTTACAATCACTCACTCTCATTCCCTTGGAGCCCCTCGCCTTTGAAGTTATCTTCGTCCAGCCACGTCCCTCGGATGCACCAAGCGCACGGCTTTGCAGCGCCATCCTTTGCGTCTTTCCCTGAAGTCTACTTCCTTCGGCTTCACTCCAATGCTTCTCGTCTGGTGGTCCCTCGGATGCCCAAAGCGCACGGCTTCCGCAAAACTATCCTTCATCGACTCAAGGACCAAGTCATGAGAGGTGAAACTCGCCAATGTTCCATGTGTGAATTACTAAGTCCTGCAAGACTCTAACGCACACATCAAATCCAATACAATCCTAACTTAAATCCTTTGCCACACACATCAAAACCATATCACTGGGTTGATTTCCCTAAAGATATTTACGTAGCAATTTTTCAAACTGTTTTTCGATGAAGTGGGATCCTCAATCACTGATTACGACTCGAGGAACTCCGAATCTAGGGAATATGTTTCTTTTGAACATTTTTATTACGGTCCTAGCATCGCAATGGGGTGATGCTACGACCTCCACCCATTTGGATACGTAGTCTACAGCGACCAGGATATATCTGTTTGTGTCGGAAGCGGGAAAGGGTCCCATAAAATCTATCCCCCATATGTCGAAGGGTTCCTCCTCTAATATGGTGCTTGCCGGCATCTCATGTCTCCTACCTATATTTCCTGTTTGCTGGCACTGATCGCAGGAGATTACATAGTTGCGCGTGTCCCTAAATAGGCTAGGCCAGTAGAATCCTACCTGAAGTACCTTCACGACTATTTTTGCAATTCCAGCATGCTCCCCATATGATGAGGAATGACAATGAAAGAGAATGCTCTCCACTTCCTCTTCTGGTACGTACCTTCGATATACGTTATATGCACACTTTCTATATAGGAAGGGATCATCCCATACATATTGTCGAACTTCTGAAAAGAATCTTTTCCTTTGTTGGGTCATGAATTCTAGCGGTATCACTCTTCCTACAAGAAAATTCACCAAATCTGCATACCAGGGGGTGGTAACCTTAGTAATAGCCATGAGGGTATCATCCCGCAGAACATCGTCTATTTGGGCACTGTCTCTTTCTTCTATCCTACTATCTATGGGCATGCGCGATAAGTGGTCTGCGATGACGTTGTTTGATCCCTTTATATCCCTGATTTCTTTATCAAATTCTTGAAGTAATAGAATTCAGCGAATAAGGCAGGGTTTAGCATCCTTCTTACTTAGCAAGTAATGAACTACAGTATGATCGGTGTAAACTGTTGGTGCAATCGGCCCAGGTCACGAATGACCAGACTCGAGTTTGACTCAAGATATGTTTTGATGTTTGACATGAATATATAACATTGATGTCTGATAATGTTTTGGGGAGATTGTTGGCACAATCGACCCGGGTCATGATTGACCGGACTCGAGTTTGACTCGAGGTGGATTTTGATGGTTGACTAGGGTTGACCATGTGATGAAGAAAGCCCAAGCATGGGTCTTGGCATGGAAAGTCTAACATGGGTTGACAAGGGAAAGTCCAAGTCTTGAGTACTTGGCATGTAAAGTCCAAGCATGGGTCTTGGCATAGAAAGTCCAACATGGGTTGGCAAGGGAAAGTCCAAGATTGAGTCTTGGCATTTGGAAAGTCCAAGGGGTTTGATATTGGCGGCGTAAAGTCCAAGCGGGATTCTTGACAGCATAAGTCCAATGGTTAGCGGCGTAAAGTCCAAGCGGAGTCTTGGCGCGTAAGTCAAATGTGCCTTGGCGGTGTAGACACCATTAGCATGACATAGCCGATGGAAGCACCTGAAGGCTAGCATATGGATGAACAAGTCATGGATGACTTGGAGGGATCTGATAGGTGTGAGGCTGATGGAGGTGGCTAGAAGGCTTAGGTCTAGGATGCGGTGGTCTAGCAAGTATGGGAGAACCATACTTGGGTTAAAAGCACATGTTTGAGGTGTATCGATCGACCGAACCATGGGTCAATCGGACCGTGTGAGTTAACTAGGGTTTAAGCGTGGTAAGTACCTTAGCACCAATCGATAGATAGGTGATCGGTCGATCGATCTTGTGATCACCGATCGGTGCTCGTATTCGGGCATAGAATAGAGTCAGACTCGACCGCTGGGGCTAGCAGTCGAGTGAAGGCTAGATCAGTCGATTGATGGACATGAGCAATCGAGTGTGGATCACACCGTTGTCTCACAACAATAGTGTCATCAGTCGACTGAAGTCCCGATCATTTGACTGATAAGTGATTTCCAGCCCAGGCAGTAGCTTTAAATGGATCTCGTGGAGGAGGAAATCACAACCGGTTCTTAAGCTACTTTGGGGCGATTTGTTGCTGCAAATCAGGGTCTTCGTGGCTATTCTTCAAGCAACCAAAAGCAAGTAATCCAAAGGCAATTGTAAAGTGTTTTTCCTTTACTTGTAGTGCATCTCCTTATTGTAATTGCTTGTATTTATTTCTTACTATTGTAAGGTCATTTGTATGAGGTTTCTCCACCTCCAACTTGTGTCGAGAAGGAGTTATTGTGATTAGTAGTGCGTGTTTGCATTGCTAAGGCTTTTAGAGCCCGATCCGTGGAGTATGAACCATTTAGTTCCGAACCACGTTATATTTTGTGTTTGTTTTGTTTTGTTATTGCTATATATTTTACTGCGCTAACACGACTTGTAGAGACAAGCACGAATGAATTCCATCGACGTATCGAAACGAGCTATTCACCCCCCTCTAGCGGTCACCGTTTCCTCTACAATTGGTATCAGAGCCCGGGGCTCTTCTACAGACTAACCGTCAGGAGCAAAACCACTAGAGGAAGAAGATGGAGTTTCAAGAGAAACTAGGATGGGACATAAACACACTGCCACCATACGACCAAGAAGATTTTTTCAACATGGAGGGCAAGAATGGAGAACTTCTTGATGATGGACATAAAAGATTGGTTCATCGTCATGGAAGGCTTTGAACCTCCGAGGGATAAGAAGGGAGAGGTTCTAAAATTGAAAAAGTGGCCCCAAGAGCAATGCCAAAAGTTCAAGACCGAAGTTAAGGTAAAAAAACTTTTGGAAGATTTAATCCCTAATGATGTTTTGTGCAAGCTAGAGGATTAGATGGATGCCAAAGAGCTATGGAGCAAATTGGAAGGATTCCATAAGGAGCCTCACTCAATCCAAGAAGATAAGGAAGAGGAGGAAGAGAGCTCATCCTCACAAGCAAGTGAGGATTCGAAAGTTGAAAAGAAGTCAACTTCCGGATTAGTGGAAGAGGAGGTGGAAGAGGTGGAAGAAGCCTCCACCTCTAGGATTGAGGGGGAGGAGAGAATTCCCACACCGGAGCAACCTCAAGAGGAGCCATCTACCTCTGGGAGAGATGAATAATCCACTCCGACCATCACAAATACCCTAGGTGACTCAAGCAATTTATATCAAAATAAAATTCATATAATTTGCTTTGAGTGTAGGGAAATCGGGCACTATAAGAGCAAGTGCCCAAAGAGGGTCAAGAAGACTCCATCGGAACCTAAAAGTCAAGAGAAATCAATGGATGCCGGTGTCCCCGCCAAGAAGAGCAAGGAGCACGTGGTGTGCTTTAAATGCCGACAACCGGGACACTATAGGAGCCAATGCCCTAGGAGAAAAGAAGAAGCATCACAAGTAGGGGGAGCTAAGGCAAACCCTTAAGTATGAATCTTCTAGTGTTAATGTCAAAAAGCATGCTAGAAATAATTTAAACAATCTTGCTATTGTTCATAAGGAGCATGCTATTAGAAATAAATACTTTGGTCTAGGTGCTAAGAGTATTAATTTTTCAAATAAGGAGAAATTTGGGACTAATGTCCCTAGAAAGACTTTACCTAGGGAATCTATCAAGAAATTAGAAAACCATTTAGGCATTAACTCTAAGAAGGGTAGGCATATGCCTAGAAAAAATGGTAATGCCCAAAGATTAAATCAAGATTCAAAAATTGGGCAATTAGAAAATGAAAATCAAACCTTGAGGTCAAGGCTTAAGAAATTAGAGAAGACCCTTAGGAATATACAAAATTAATTTAAAGGGTCAAATGATCAAAAATCTAGGTCAAATGGTCAAAGTCAAAAACCTAAAAATCAAGAACCATCCAAGGGCAAGCTCAAGCCCAAAAAAACCTACCATAGTGTTCCATTTGATGATGGAACACAAACTAGGTCTAGGAAAGCCAAGGTCAATAGGGAAGTCATCCCTAAGGTTGACCAAGGTAGGTGCCTAGTGACTAGGGTTTCGAAGAAACCTAGGGTGGCCACTAAGAAGGTTACAAGGGGAATCACCCCTAGAGTTAACCATGTCAAGACCCAAATGACCAAGGCTAACAAGCCTAGAAGGGTCATTAGGAAGGTATCTATGTTAGTAATATATGAGAGGTGTCCTAAGGCAATCACCTTAAGTTCGTACCATTTATTTGATAAATGAAGATTCACTATTTGAGTGTACATGTTTTCATGTATTTGATTGGATCTTAAACTCATTTACTGAATGTCCGCGATACGATTCACAACATGAGAGAATTTGTGATTGGATCACAACTAGTGAGTATCTCTATATGTGTAATTGTGATGTATCGAAATTATCCCTAGTCGATGAATTGATGGATATGGACACCATTGATTCTGTCGAGACTAGCACGAGGTATACTCCTTGGTGTATCCAAGCAGCTGATTCTCACTGGCTGGAGACATTGTGATGTCCGGAGTTAATCGTAGATGCTAGTTATGGTAACTAGTTCATTGGAGTGACCAGCCGTAAGACTTCATATGGTTCTTTGCATATATAGATATGTCAATGAAGTTCTTACTATAGCTTAAGTGCGATGTTCCTTTGACTTGCGGTATTCAAGTCATCTTGATCATAAAGACTTATGCTTTGACATCTTAAGCAAGCATCTCTGAGGAGATGTGGACCCGAGATGATTGGGTATAAGTCGAAGTGATCGAAGGTGTTTGAATAGCCTATAAAGGATTCACCACTCCTTGCGAGGAGATGTATACCCATGGCCTCTCGTCGGATTGTTACTAAAGTCTTTGGCCAAAGTATTACATGTTTAGAGTAAGGTACTCTTCGATACATGTGCAGTAACTAGAATCCGTAGGACGAGGAAATGATACTTGGGCTAGGTGTGACGTAGTCAGCCCAGTGGGGACTGACACCATAGACCATGTCCTGAACCAAGTGGGTATAAGATGAATGAAGGGAATGGGGCACGATTCATTCGAGTTGCTGAAGGGTTTCAGAAATAGTTCTGGATCAACCGTTGATCTTTTCGGTTAATTGGGGATCATGATGTACTACTAGGTGTCACTCATGATTGTTATATAATTAATGGTTAATTATAGACGGCCAACATAAACCGAGAATCTATTTGGTCACATGCACAATGAGCGTAATCCGAAGGATTTAAAATGAGCTTGAGAATGAGATTCTTAGACTGAGAGAAACTGGGTTTGGTTGGACCAAACATAGAGCGAGCATGAAATCGTTTCAGTCGCAATGGAAGTGTGGATGGGCCGTGTCTTATGAAGACATGATGGACGAACCAAATTGGTTTGGTTCTAATCCAATAGAGGAGAATAAACCAAAGGGTTTGGTTTGTTTTAAACGAATGAACCAAAGTCGGTTCGGTTCGTTTTAACTTAAAATAAACCATCATGGTTTGGTTTATTTTAACTTATATTAATGGAGCGTGTTAACGGACCTTATGGTTATGATCCGATATCCATTAAGAGAATTAGTTCTCTATAAAAGAGGGCTTAAGGGTTTGTTAAGCCCTAATCCAATTCCCTTAACCTAATTGTTGCCGCCCCCTCCTCTCCTTGGAGAAGTCGGCGCCAACAGCCTTGTGCCACCGTCCAAATTGTTGCCGGCGTCCAAGCTTCGGCCGGGGATCCTCCGGCGACCCTCCGGTGATCTCCTTTGGGTTCGGTAATAAGGTGAGCTTCCACCTTTCTTTTGGCTGGCCCCTATTCCTCCACCAAAAGCTGTCCAGTTTTGTGGACAGCTTGTTTTCCTCTTGTCGGAGCATCGTTTGGACGACGTTTGGAGCTCCGACAGCGCCTTACTTACCGGGGATTCGATCTCTGGTAATCCTCATAGGTGGAGGACGAAGGATTCGTCAAATGGTTGACGAATACCTCTCCGGAGAAGCGAGTTATTTGAGGACTCATTTTTGGATCCGAATTTTGATTCGGATCGTGATCTTCTCTCGATCACATCATCTTCAACATGAGGCTAGTAACCCGTACGAAGATGAGGCTCGTGACTTGGTGAAGTCATCCCGAAGATACTCAGCGTGGATACGTATAGAGACGATTCTAGCGAGGATCGTTCCGGTTGATGTCTTTCCCACTACACGTGATACGTAAGGTATACATAGTTTAAGTTTCCTTTTATTGCAAAATTTAAATTTACAGTTATGTCTACACATGTTGTACTATGCACGCGTGTAATGTGTGTGTTATAATAAATTAGATTTATTATTTTATTCCTTCCGCTGTACACATGTTTGTGAAACATGTTCGAACACACACTCGCCACAGTGCCGGAAACCCAACAGTGGTATCAGAGCCCAGGTTGTGTTTCGACATAATCGTAAAATTGTTTTGCGATAGTCATAATTATATTTCTGGAAATTTTCTACTTTTGGAAAGTTAGAAGTATTTATGAAAATTTTTCAATTTTGGAAAGTCTAGAAGTATTTATGGAAATCTTCCACTTTTGGAAAGTTGGAAGTATTTATGGAAATTGATATTTTCCATAAATAAAATATTTGATTAGATTTTTGAAATTTGTTTCCTATTTTAATCATGATTTGATTTGGGAAATAAAATCTTAAAATATTTTATTTCCATAAGTAGTTTTGATGATTTAGGAAATTGGTTTCCTAAATTGACTTTCCTTAATCAACTATTTCCACAAATAAAATATGTGATTAGATTTGAAAATTTATTTCCTAATTTAATCATGATTTGATTTGGAGAATCAAATCTTAAATATATTTTATTTCCATAAATAGTTATGACATATAAGGAAATATTGTACATGACATAATTGTATGCCATGTAATTGCATTAGATGCATATCATTATGCCATGCGTGTCGTGACATGTAGATGTATGTCATGTATGTCATGCCATGTAGATAATAGTTATTTGCATGCAAAGAGGATGAGACATAAAAACCCTAACTCAATATTAAAGCCTACACCTTCCATTAATATAGTTAGAACCAGAGTTCCGTTTCTTGTTCGGGTTGTTGGACTCTCTCCAAGCCCGGCTCGAACTCGAACATGTTCAAACCATGGAATAGTTTAATACTAATATGGTAAGTGTCAGAGGTCAATCGTTATCTTTGGTTGTTGGACTCTCTCCAAGCCGGGCTAATTGGTTGAATGCGCTCTAACCATATTAAAACTATTTCTCGATTAATGGGTTGGCTTTAACCTGGAGCATCAGCTTGTTGGACTCTCTCCAAGGTCGATGTTAAGGGAGGTGAAGTTGGGTGTTATGCATATGATGTATACTTGTTAATGTATTAACAACCCAATGTATGTGTGAACATTCAATTAGTTGATAGCACATTGTGATAGTTTCATATACGTGATATGCAATCGGTATAGTTGATACCTACCATCGTAGTTATGAATGGCTTGTTGAACTCTCTCCAAGGTTGTTCATATCTATGATGGATACCAGCCCATTCGGAGATGGACCTACGATCTCCCGAAGTGATTTTGGGGTTTTTGAAATTCGAAAAATGAATGGGATTTATAAATGTATGTTGATGCATTTTAAATCATCTTTCTCATATATGCTCGTTTTGTATTTCTAAGATTGATCATGATGTCTTTGAATTTGCGTTCCATTTTGGATTCGAATAAATTGACTGGGCAAAACTTCTAGGACTGCCTTAGAAACTTGAGAATTGTTCTCAAGGTTGAAAAGCTTGCAAATGTCCTCGAAGCGCCTCTTCCCGCCCGTCCTAGTGACAATGCAACTCTGGACCAATTATTGGCCTGTCAGAAACATGTGAGTGATTCTGAACAAATGAGTTACATCATGCTAGCCATGATGGAACCCAAGCTACGGAAGCAGCATGAGCATATGGATGCTCATATCGTAGTCCTTCATCTTTATGAGTTGTTTGATAAGCAAGTGAGATTCGAAAGGTTCGAAGTCTCCAAGCTCCTCTTCACCTCTGAGATGCAAGAAGGTTCATCTGTGGTACTGCTCAATATGCTGAAGATTGTGGAGCCTTCTGAGAAGCATGAGCAGGGGACGGTGTTGTTAGTTGATTCCTTGAAGAAAGGTTCTAAGAGGGAGTCAAAGGAACAACAGAAGGGGAAGAAGAAAAAGGCTAAAAAGGTAGAACCAGCTCAAAAGGGCACTTGCCATCGTTATGGCAAGTAGGGCCATTGGCGACGAAATTGCAAGATTTAGCTTGAGTCCGTGAAGAAGAATAAGGCATAAGATGCTCCATCTTTTTCATATATCTTCGTTATTGATTGTCATTCTATTTTCTCAGACACTTGGGTATTGGATACTGGGTGTGGCTCACATATATGTAATGACATACATGGGCTAAGGAATAGAAGAAGACTCGTCAAGGGAGAGTCAAATTTACGTGTTGGGAATGAAACAAAGGTTCTTTGACTCGCCATCAGACGTATTTGTTGAAACTCCCTGCAGGACTTGTCTTAGAACTGGACAATTGCTTTTATGTTCCTTCATTGATAAAGAACATCATTTCTATTTCTTGTTTAAATAGAAATGGTTACTATTTGACGTTTAGTAATAATTGTTGTTATATAACTTTGAATGGACTTTTATGGAACTGGAACTTTGAGCAATGGCATTTATACGTTGGATGTATCTAGTGACATTTTCAATATTGAAACGAGCAACAAGCATGCTCGAAGGGATAATCAATTAGACTCCTACATGTGGCATTGTCGTCTTGGCCATGTAAGCAAGAAACGCATGTCCGAATTACACCGATGTGGAATTTTGAATCGTTGAATCATTCATACGATACATGCGAATCATGCTTAAAAGGCAAGATGACTAAGTTACCTTTCTTTGGAAAGGTGAACGAGTGGGAGAGTTACTAGGTCTAATACATACTGATGTATGTGGACCTATGTCAACTCAAGCTTTAGAAGGCTATAGCTACTTCATTACCTTCACCGATGATCACTCACGGTTTGGGTATGTGTTCTTGATGAAACACAAGTATGAAGCTTTTGAAAGGTTCAAAGAATTCAGAAATGAAGTAGAGAAACAACATGACAAGAGTATTAAAATACTTCGATTGGATCGAGGTGGTGAATACTTAAGTCAAGAGTTTCTTAATTATCTAAGAGACAAAGGTATATTGTCTCAATGGACTCCACCATATACACCACAACATAATGGTGTATCTGAGAGGCGTAACCGGACCTTGTTGGACATGGTCAGGTCAATGATGAATCATGCGAATCTTCCCAAGTCCTTTTGGGGCTATGCACTTCATGCAGCTGTTTACTTGTTAAACAGAATGTCAACCAAGGTAGTCTCTACTACTCCATATGAGATATGGAATAGTAAGAAACCTCATGTATCTTACTTGAAGATATGGGGTTATCCTGCTTATGTGAAGCGGACTGTATCAGACAAATTGGATACCAAGTCTGATAAATGTCTATTTATTGGATACCCTAAGGAAACAAGGGGTTACCAATTCTATCATCCTGTGTAACAAAAGGTGTTTGTTACAAGGCATGTTGTGTTTCTAGAGAAAGAGTTTCTCTTGCAAGAAAACAGTGGGAGTGTCGTCGAGCTTGAGGAGGCTCGAGAGACTCAAATAGACATTGATGAGATACCTGGTGAAGCACAACAGCCGATAACTCATAGTGATGAGCAATCGGCTGGACCTACTGTAACACCACATCTTCGTAGATCTGGTAGAACATGCAACATTCCTGAGAGATATGGATTTCTTGTAAGTGAATCGAATGACGTGTTACTCATTGATGATGAGGAGCCTACCAGTTATGAAGAAGTGCTGACAAGTTCAGAAAGGGATAAGTGGCTTGAAGCCATGAAGTCGGAAATGGATTCCATGTATGAAAACCAAGTTTGGAACTTGGTTGACCCACCTAAAGGCATCAAGCCTATAGGGTGCAAGTGGGTTTTCAAGAAGAAAACCGACATAGATGGTAATGTGATTACCTATAAAGCTAGATTAGTGGCGAAAGGATATCGTCAAAAATAAAGTGTTGATTATGACGAAACCTATTCGCCTGTAGCTATGCTTAAATCCATTCGGATGCTCCTGGCCATAGCGGCTCATTATGATTATGAGATATGGCAGATGGATGTGAAAACAACTTTCCTTAATGGAAACCTGCTCGAGGATGTGTATATGATACAGCCTGAGGGTTTCACATCGGTTGATAAAACCAAGGTATGCAAATTGCGACGGTCCATATATGGATTGAAGCAAGCATCCAGGAGCTGGAATATCCGTTTTGATGAGCCAATCAAAAAGTTTGATTTCTCACAAAATCCAGACGAACCTTGTGTGTACAAGAAGGTTAGTGGGAGTGCAGTCGTGTTCCTAGTATTGTATGTCGATGACATATTACTTATAGGAAATGATGTTTCAATCTTCTGATCGATTAAGGTTTGGTTATCCAAGACATTCTCCATGAAAGACCTGGGAGAAGCAACCTACATCCTCGGGATTAAGATCTATAGAGATAGATCGAAACGGTTGCTTGGTCTTTCACAGTCTACATATATAGACCGAGTGCTAAAGAGGTTTAGCATGTCGGAATCCAAGAAAGGTTTCCTACCCATCAGGCATGGGGTACACCTTTCGAAGTCTATGTGTGTCATGCGAGAAGGCGAGAGGATTTGCATGAGTAAGATTCCTATGCATCATAATAGGATCTATCATGTATGCTATGTTATGTCGAGGCCCGATGTATCGTATGCTCTGAGTGTCACGGCGGATGCGGTCGATCGAGGAATGGATCATTGGGTGGTGTTAAGATGATCCTTAAGTACTTAAGAAGAACTAAGGATGTGTTCTAATATATGGAGAAGGGACATGGTGATCTGCGGGTATACGGATGCGGCTTCGAGACGACAAGGATGATTCAGGTCTCGATGCGGATCGTGTTCACCTTGAATGAGGCGCGATGAGTTGGAAAAGTTCCAAACAAGACACATGGCGGATTCTACCCTTTGAGGCGAGAATACATTGCGGCTTGAGCGGACAAAGGCGGTTTGGATCAAGAAGTTCATTTATGAACTTGGTGTGATTCGGCCATTATTGAAGCAATAACCGGTCTCATCGCGACAACAATGGAGCAATTGCACAGGCGAAAGAGCCAAGGTCTCATCAACGATCCAAACATGTGCTTCGCCGCTATCATCTTATCAGAGAGATCATCAGTAGGAACGAAATACAAATCGAGAAAATTCCCACTGAAAGGAACTTAGCGGATCCTTTGACTAAAGCATTACCTCAAAGTAAGTTTGAGGGTCATGTTAGAGCTTATGGTATTGGATATCGTAGCGATTGGCATTAGGCCAAGTGGGAGTCTGTTAGTAATATATGAGAGATGTCCTAAGGCAATCGCCTTATGTATGAACCATTTATATGATAAATGAAGATTCACTATTTGAGTGTACATGTTTAATGTATTTGATTGGATCTTAAACTCATTTACTGAATGTCCACGATACGA
This sequence comes from Wurfbainia villosa, assembly GCA_025175895.1. NCBI lineage: Eukaryota > Viridiplantae > Streptophyta > Magnoliopsida > Zingiberales > Zingiberaceae > Wurfbainia > Wurfbainia villosa. The sequence continues at coordinate 18,009,263 of CM046007.1, read as the reverse complement.
TTCACAGCATGAGAGAATTTGTGATTGGATCACAACTAGTGAGTATCTCTACATGTGTAATTGTGATGTATCGGAATTATCCCTAGTCGATGAATTGATGGATTTGGACACCATCAATTCTGTCGAGACTAGCACGAGGTATACTCCTTGGTGTATCCAAGCAACTGATTCTCACTGGCTGGAGACATTGTGATGTCCGGAGTTAATCGTGGATGCTAGTTATGGTAACTAGTTCATTGGAGTGACCAGCCGTAAGACTTCATATGGTTCTCTGCATATATAGATATGTCAATGAAGTTCTTACTGTGGCTTAAGTGCGATGTTCCTTTGACTTGCGGTATTCAAGTCATCTTGATCATGAAGACTTATGCTTTGACATCTTAAGCAAACATCTCTAAGGAGATGTGGACCCGGGATGATTGGGTATAAGTCGAAGTGATCGAAGGTGTTTGAATAGCCTATAAAGGATTCACCACTCCTTGCGAGGAGATGTATACCCATGGCCTCTCGTCGGATTGTTACTAAAGTCTCTGGCCAAAGCATTACATGTTTAGAGTAAGGTACTCTTCGATACATGTGCAGTAACTAGAATCCGTAGAACGAGGAAATGATACTTGGGCTAAGTGTGACGTAGTCAGCTCAGTGGGGACTGACACCATAGACCATGTCCTGAACCAAGTGTGTATAAGATGAGTGAAGGGAATGGGGTACGATTCATTCGAGCTGCTGAAGGGTTTCAGAAATAGTTCTGGATCAACCGTTGATCTTTTCGATTAATTGGGGATCATGATGTACTACTAGGTGTCACTCATGATCGTTCTATAATTAATGGTTAATTATAGACGGCCAACATAAACCTAGAACCTATTTAGTCACACGCACAACGAGCGTAATCCGAAGGATTTAAAATGAGCTTGAGAATGGGATTCTCAGACCGAGAGAAACTAGGTTTGGTTGGACCAAACATAAAGCGAGCATGAAATCGTTTCAGTCACAATGGAAGCATGGATGGGCAGTGTCTTATGAAGACATGATGGACGAACCAAATTGGTTTGGTTCTAATCCAATGGAGGAGAATAAACCAAAGGGTTTGGTTTGTTTTAAACGAATGAACCAAAGTCGGTTCGGTTCGTTTTAACTTAAAATAAACCATCATGGTTTGGTTTATTTTAACTTATATTAATGGAGCGGGTTAACGGACCTTATGGTTATGATCCGATAACCATTAAGAGAATTAGTTCTCTATAAAAGAGGGCTTAAGGGTTTGTTAAGCCCTAATCCAATTCCCTTAACCTAATTGTTGCCGCCCCCCTCCTCTCCTTGGAGAAGTCGGCGCCAACAGCCTTGTGCCGCCGCCCATCCCTTGTGCCACCGTCCAAGCTTCGGACGGGGATCATCCGGCGACCCTCCGGTGATCTCCTTTGGGTTCGGTAATATGGTGAGCTTCCACCTTTCTTTTGGCCGACCCCTATTCCTCCACCAAAAGCTGTCCAGTTTTCTGGACAGCTTGTTTCCCTCTTGTCGGAGCGTCGTTTGGACGACGTTTGGAGCTCCGACAGAGCCTTACTTACTGGGGATTCGATCTCCGGTAATCCTCATAGGTGGAGGACGAAGGATTCATAAAACGGTTGACGAATACCTCTCCGGAGAAGCGAGTTTTTTGAGGACTCGCTTTTGGATCCGAATTTTGATTCGGATCGTGATCTTCTCTCGATCACATCATCTTCAACATGAGGCTAGTAACCCGTACGAAGACGAGGCTCGTGACTTGGTGAAGTCATCCCGAAGATACTCGGCGTGGATACGTATAGAGACGATTCTAGCAAGGATCGTTCCGGTTGATGTCTTTCCCGCTACACGTGATACGTAAGGTATACGTAGTTTAAGTTTCCTTTTATTGCAAAATTTAAATTTATGGTTATGTCTACACATGTTGTACTATGCACGCGTGTGATGTGTGTTTTGTAATAAATTAGATTTATTATTTTATTCCTTCCGCTGTGCATATGTTTGCGAAACATGTTCGAACACACACTCGTCACGGTGCCGGAAACCCAACAATCTAGGGAGGTCATCCCTAAGGAATACCTACTAAACCCTAGGAGCTCAAATAGGTTTTGGGTTCCTAAAAGCATGATCGATTCACGCTAGATGGGTTTAGGGTGTGTCAACTTTAAATGGAAGGGTAGTTAACCTAACCATGGTAAAGGTGACACTTTAGGTAATTTTCAAGGTTATAGATACTTTGGAAGTAGATTTGATACTATGATCCTAAAAAGATTTTAGGATGTTCCAATATATTTTTGGAATTATGAAAAATCAATTAAATTGGCACAATTTAGAATTAGAGGTCATAGTGTACCATTTTGGGTTTTTGGCACACTTGGGAGAAAAGTGATAATGTGGCAATTAATACTAAGTTTTAGGTATTATTATACCTATACATTTTATATGTCATGCTTTATTTTCCATATAATATGTCATGACATCATGTTTATTTTTATCATTTATATGTCATGATTATGTGTAGGATCATGTGTTTTAGATTCTATCATATGTCATGACATCATGATCATTGGCCATGCTTAATTTTGCTATCATTTATGCCATGATCATTCATGCATTTAAATTTGATTAAAATTGATGTAAGGACTATGGCATGACTTGAAGTCCCATTTATAAGGGAATCAAGTAGGGTTGCCTTAGAAAAATGCATGAAACCCTAGATTAGGATGAACAAAACCCACATCTCACATCTAATTGACATGTATGTGTATTCATACACCCTAGATACATGTGAGATGTTAGGATATGAGTTTTAGCATCTAGATGAACTAAAACTCATCTAATATCATGAGTGGATCATTGGGAAAGCTAGTGTATAAGTCATGTACATTGAGCCCAAGGAATATGATCCAATATAGGTTTTCAAAATCATTTTAAAATACTTTTAGAAAACCTTGGTAAAGTCTATCTTTTGATAGCAATCACCATTGATGAAGTTGATACAAAGTAAGCTAAAACATTGAAGTTTTTCTTCACTTTTGAACTTTATATTAATTTCGATATTTTATGGGTAAAATATTTTTCTAATATTTTCACCCATTGTATTGGTCATAAGTATTATACATATGAAATTTCATGATTTTTCGAATTACGTATAATTATTTATGCTTTTTTGAAATTCAGAAATTTGATTATCGATCATCGCCCTTGGTGGCGATCAACCGATAAACCGATGGTCGGCCGATTTCTGAGAAACTCAACTGCCTGGCTAATTTCGGGAAAAACATGGTTGTTTAGCCCGTTTTCAGCTACGGTAAAGTTCCCTAATCACTCCTAACCCTATGATATGCTTTGTGAAGTATTATAAAGGGTGAAAATCCATTGGATATGGATTAGGAAAGGTGTTAGGGTGATGTATCAAATTTAAGGGGGTTGGAAAGTTCAATGTTGAACTTTGAACCTTAATTTTGATGGTTTAGAGTTCCTATTGGCTTAAGGACTTCACAAAAACATTGTTGGTGCAATAGTCAAGGGGGAGCAAGCCTTTAGGGGGAGGTATCCATCATGGGATAATGGATGTTATTTTTCTTCATGAGGAGGAGAAATGAGATTTGGAGATACCCAATTTGAAAATTGGGAGAGTGTATAGGATTGCCTCTCTTGAGTGATATGAGACTTATCACTAGGAAGATTGTAGGCATCCTAGGTATGTTTGGACCAAGGGGGAGATTATAAGATCTCATTGGGACATGAGACATTGACCCCCTTGGAGAAGACCTTTTTGATGTTAGTCAAAAAGGGGGAGAATATTTGGGAGAGAATGTTTGGGGAGAATGTTTGGAGAATTTATGGCATTACCAATTTAGGATAATTGGTAAGGAGAGTTGAGTTAGTGTTCTAACTCAAAGGTATGTGTTTTTGTTAAACATCAAAAAGGGGGAGATTGTTGGTGCAATCGGCCCAGGTCACGATTGACCAGACTCAAGTTTGACTCGAGAGATGTTTTGATGTTTGACATGAAGGTTTTGTTGGGTTTTTCTGAGCCGCAAAAACCGCTTTTTGCGTTGCGGAAACCTCGGAAGCCCGGCCACGGATCCGTGCGAAGTATAACAAATAAAACTAGCATGTATGTGTTTACTACCTTTAGATCTACTCTAGATCTACATGATAAGAAATTACCCTTGAAGCGATGCCCTTCGCTTATCCTGCTCGTCCAAATGGATTGCCGGAACTCGAGAGTGTCAAGTGCACACTCCTCTATTGGTATCCACACAAACAATAGGTGGAGAAAAGACAATCTTGAGTGTGCTAGCACTCCTTGAAGGTCTCGGCAAAGTGGAGGATTGGGAGAGAACTTGAGTGGAGCAAGGAAGAAGATGAAGTTGGAGTTACCACACAAATGAATTTCCACCATCAAGCATCCTAAAGTGGCTGGCCACTTATTTGGGAGTTACATGCATGCATGTAACTCCAAGAGCCAATGGCTCTTGGTCTCCTTCATGAGATGGCACCCCATGATAAGTCCATGATGATGTGGAACACCATCATTGGCCGGCCCACATGCCATGTCACCATGACATGGCAATTGGTCAAGTCAAAATTGACCATTCATCTTCCCTCTCAAGTCAAGTCAAACTTGACCTCTTATCTCCCATGGTTGATCAAATCTAACCACTTGATTCAAGTCAATTTGATTTAATGAATCTCTATTCATTAATTTAAATTGACTCAATGAATCAAATCTAAATTAGACTCATTCAACACTCGAATCAACTTGAGTCTAACTCAATTAGTCTAATTTGGATTACTCTTAATCCAATTTGGTTCATCCCATGAACCTAATCCTCATGGTTCATCATATGAACCTAATCTCCATCTAATTTCCGTTTGTGTGTGACCCTATAGGTTCTTGTAACGTTGGCAATGTCCCTAAACCGATTTAGTAACATAAGCAATGAGCGGTATCTAGCAACACATCATTGCTACCCAAGTTACAAGAATGTTGAGCTCCAACATCACCTTTGTGACTACTAATTGTGACTCTCACAATATGTGACAATGTCCTTCTATCCTTGACATCTAGATTGACCAATTGAGGCATAGACCATGTCATCCTCGGTACAATCTATATCTTGAACTCCAAGTAGACTCACTCTAATCAAATGAGCTCAATATCTCATATTGACTCATTTGGGCATGACCATGCACTTTGTGGTCTCACTCTATCAAGAATAACGATGTCACTCCCCTCATATAGGAGGGATAGATCTCATCTACATCACTCATATCCCTCCGCATAATTTGTTACATACCCAATAATCGCCTTTATAGTCCACCCATTTACGGGTGACGTTTGACGAAGCCAAAGTATGCAACTCCTTATGTAGGGAACCATGGTGACTTCAGGTCCATGAACTAATAGTCATACTAATAGTCACATGAGAAAGTATATGATACTCATATAACGATCCATGATACTTTCTCATGGCGGGTCATTCAGTATACATTCTCCAATGTATACCCATGTGTCAATTTGATATCTCATATCCATGACTTGTGAGATCAAGTCATCGTGTTGACCTACATGCTAGTGTCTACGCATTAACATTGTCCCTGAATGTTAATACTTGACTAGGAATGATTAAGAGTAGTGTTCTCTATATCATCTCATTATCGATTCAACCAATCGATTGATATAGATAAGAACCTACTACTCAAGGACGTTATTATACTTAGTTATTTGGCACCAATACAAGTAAATATAATAACCATGCCTTTATGAATAGGAATATGATACAATAAAGTCTATACAACAATCATCACATGATTGGCTCTAGAGCTTTCACTAACAGGTTTGATATTGATGTCTGATAATATTTTGAGGAGATTGTTGGCACAATCGACTCGGGTCATGATTGATCGGACTCGAGTTTGACTCGAGGGAGATTTTGATGGTTGACTAGGGTTGACCATGTGATGAAGAAAGTCCAAGCATGGGTCTTGGCATGGAAAATCTAATATAGGTTGGCAAGGGAAAGTCCAAGTCTTGAGTACTTGGCATGTAAAATCCAAGCATGGGTCTTGGCATGGAAAGTCCAACATTGGTTGGCAAGGGAAAGTCCAAGCTTGAGTCTTGGCATTTGGAAAGTCCAAGGGGTTTTATATTGGCGGCATAAAGTCCAAGCGGGAGTCTTGGCAGCATAAGTCCAATGGTTGGTGGCGTAAAGTCTAAGCGAGTCTTGGCCAGAAGTCCAATGTGCCTTGGCGGTGTAGACACCATTAGCATGACATAGCCAATGGAAGCACCTAAAGTCTAGATGGATGAACAAGTCATGGATGACTTGGAGGGATCCGATAGGCGCGCGAGGTCATGGAGGTGGCTAGAAGGCTTAGGTCTAGGCTGCGGGTGGTCTAGCAAGTATGAGGGAACCATACTTGGGTTAAAACCTCATGTTTAAGGTGTATCATTCGACTGGGACCATTGGTCAGTCGACTAGTGTGAGTTAACTAGAGTTTGATTGTGAGAAGTGCGAATGATCGACAGAGGTGATCATGATGTTGATTAATCACCGATCCGATCTTGTGATCACCGATCGCGCTCGATATTTCGGGCATAGAATGGAGTCGACTGATCACGGACTAGCAATGATCGATGGACATGATCACCGATTGATCTCCTATCGTTGATTTTTCCAAAGATAGATCACACTCGTTGTCTCATAGCAATAAAGGTCATCGATCAAGGTCCCGATCAATTGACTAATAGGCAATTTCTAACCCATATTGTTAGTAATATATGAGAGATGTCCTAAGGTAATCGCCTTATGTATGAACCATTTATATGATAAATGAAGATTCACTAATTGAGTATACATGGTTTCATGTATTTGATTGGATCTTAAACTCATTTACTGAATGTCCACGATACGATTCACAAAGATGAGAGAATTTGTGATTGGATCACAACTAGTGAGTATCTCTACATGTGTAATTGTGATGTATCAGAATTATCCCTAGTCGATGAATTGATGGATTTGGACACCATCAATTCTGTCGAGACTAGCATGAGGTATACTCCTTGGTGTATCCAAGCAGCTGATTCTCACTGGCTGGAGACATTGTGATGTCCTGAGTTAATCGTGGATGCTAGTTATGGTAACTAGTTCATCGAGTGACCAGCCGTAAGACTTCATATGGTTCTCTGCATATAGATATGTCAATGAAGTTCTTACTGTAGCTTAAGTGCGATGTTCCTTTGACTTGCGGTATTCAAGTCATCTTGATCATAAAGACTTATGCTTTGACATCTTAAGCAAGCATCTCCGAGGAGATGTGGACCCGGGATGATTGGGTATAAGTCAAGTGATCAAGGTGTTTGAATAGCCTATAAAGGATTCACCACTCCTTGCGAGGAGATGTATACCCATGGCCTCTCGTCGGATTGTTACTAAAGTCTTTGGCCAAAGCATTACATGTTTAGAGTAAGGTACTCTTCGATACATGTGCAATAACTAGAATCCGTAGGACGAGGAAATGATACTTGGGCTAGGTGTGACGTAGTCAGCCTAGTGGGGACTGACACTATAGACCATGTCCTGAACCAAGTGGGTATAAGATGAGTGAAGGGAATGGGGTACGATTCTTTCGAGCTGCTGAAGAGTTTCAGAAATAGTTCTGGATCAACCGTTGATCTTTTCAGTTAATTGGGGATCATGATGTACTACTAGGTGCCACTCATGATCGTTCTATAATTAATGGTTAATTATAGACGGACAACATAAATCGAGAACCTATTTGGTCACACGCACAATGAGCGTAATCCGAAGGATTTAAAACGAGCTTGAGAATGAGATTCTCAGACCGAGAGAAACTAAGTTTGGTTGGACCAAACAAGAAGCGAGCATGAAATCGTTTCAGTCGCAATGGAAGCGTGGATGGATCGTGTCTTATGAAGACATAATGGATGAACCAAAATGGTTTGGTTCTAATCCAATGGAGGAGAATAAACCAAAGGGTTTGGTTTATTTTAAACGAATGAACCAAAGTTGGTTCGGTTCGTTTTAACTTAAAATAAACCATCATGGTTTGGTTTATTTTAACTTATATTAGTGGAGTGGGTTAACGGGCCTTATGGTTGTGATCCAATAATCATTAAAAGAATTAGTTCTCTATAAAATAGGGCTTAAGGGTTTGTTAAGCCTTAATCCAAAAACCTTAACCTAGAGTTGCCGCTCACCTCTCCCCTTTGAAGAAGTCGGCGCCAACCCTAGTGCCGCCGCCCCTTCTCCTCCAACCGGCGACCAGCTGCTGCCGTCTTCTCCGCTTGATGGCGTCGAGCTGCTGCCGGAGGAGCTCCGGTGATCTCCCTTGGGTTTGGTAATAAGGTGAGCTTCCACCTTTCCTTTTGGCCGGCCCCTACTCCTCCACCAAAGCTGTCCAGTTTTCTGGACAGCTTGTTTCCCTCTCGTTGGAGCGTCGTTTGGACGACGTTTGGAGCTCCGACAGTGATAGACTTGTCGGGGATTCGATCTCCGGTAATCCTCATAGGTGGAGGATGAAGGATTCGTCAAACGGTTGACGAATACCTCTCCGGAGAAACGAGTCTTGAGGACTCGTTTTTGGATCCGAATTTGGATTCAGATCGTGATCTTCTATCGATCACATCGTCTTCAACACGAGGTTAGTAACTCATACGAAGACGAGACTCGTGACTTGGTGAAGTCATCCCGAAGATACTTAGCATGGATACGGATAGAGACGATTCTAGTGACGATCGTTCCGGTTGATGTCTTTCCCGCTACACGTGATACGTAAGGTATACGTAGTTAAATTTCCTTTTATTGCAAAATTTAAATTTACGGTTATGTCTACACATGTTGTACTATGCATGCGTGTGATGTGTGTGTTGTAATAAATGTAGATTTATTATTTTATTCCTTCCGCTGTGCACATGTTTACGAAACATGTTCGAACACACACTCGCTGCGGTGCGGGAAACCCAATAGTGGTATCAGAGCCCAGGTTGTGTTTTGACATAATCGTAAAATTATTTTGCAATAGTCATAATGATATTTGTGGAAATTTTATACTTTTGGAAAGTTAGAAGTATTTATGGAAATTTTTCAATTTTGGAAAGTCTAGAAGTATTTATGGAAATCTTCTACATTTGGAAAGTTGGAAGTATTTATGGAAATTGATATTTTTCATAAATAAAATATTTGATTAGATTTTGGAAATTTGTTTCCTAATTTAATCATGATTTGATTTGGGAAATAAAATCTTAAAATATTTTATTTCCATAAGTAGTTTTGATGATTTAGGAAATTGATTTCCTAAATTGACTTTCCTTAATCAACTATTTCCACAAATAAAATATGTGATTAGATTTGGAAATTTGTTTCCTAATTTAATCATGATTTGATTTGGAGAATAAAATCTTAAACATATTTTATTTCCATAAATAGTTATGACATATAAGGAAATATTGTACATGACATAATTGTATGTCATGTAATTGCATTAGATGCATATCATTATGCCATGCGTGTCGTGACATGTAGATGTATGCCATGTATGCCATGCCATGTAGATAATAGTTATTTGCATGCAAAGAGGATGAGACATAAAAACCCTAACTCAATATTAAAGCCTACACCTTCCATTAATATAGTTAGAACCAGAGTTCCGTTTCTTGTTCGGGTTGTTGGACTCTCTCCAAGCCCGGCTCGAACCCGAACATGTTCAAACCATGGAATAGTTTAATACTAATATAGTAAGAGTCAGAGGTCAATCGTTAGCTTTGGTTTTTGGACTCTCTCCAAACCGGGCTAATTGGTTGAATGCACTCTAACCATATTAAAACTATTTCTGGATTAATGGATCGGCTTTAACCTGGAGCATCGGCTTGTTGGACTCTCTCCAAGGTCGATGTAAAGGGAGGTGAAGTTGGGTGCTATGCATATGATGCATACTTGTTAATGTGTTAACAACCCAATGTATGTGTGAACATTCAATTAGTTGATAGCACATTGTGATAGTTGCATATACATGATATGCAATCGGTATAGTTGATACCTACCGTCGTAGTTATGAATGACTTGTTGGACTCTCTCCAAGGTTGTTCATATCTATGATGGATATCAGCCCATTCGGAGATGGACCTACGATCTCCCGAAGTGATTTTGGGGTTCTTTGAAATTCGAAAAATGAATGGGATTTATAAATGTATATTGATGCATTTTAAAATCATTTTCTCATATATGCTCGTTTTATATTTCTAGGTCAATCGATTGATCATGACGTCTTTGAATTTGTGCACTATTTTGGATTCAAACAAATTGACTGGGCCTAACTTCCTGGACTGGCTTAGAAACCTGAGAATTGTTCTCAAGGCGGAAAAGCTAGCATATGTCCTTGAAGAGCCTCTTCCCAACCGTCCTAAGGACGATGCAACTCCAGACCAAATGTTGGTCTATTAGAAGTATGTGGTAGATTCTGAGCTGGCGAGTTGCATCATGCTAGCGGCGATGGTACCTGAGCTGCAAAAGAAGCATGAGCATATGGATGCTAATACCATGGTCTTCCATCTTCATGAGTTGTTTGATGAGCAAGTGAGATCCGAAAGGTTCGAAGTCTCCAGGCTCCTCTTCACCACGAAGATGCAAGAAGGTTCATCTGTAGTGCAGTTTGTGCTAAAGATGAATGGGTACATCGAGCGGCTAGCCACCCTCGGGTTTGTGATGGATCATGAATTAAGTATTGACTTAATTCTTCATTGTTTTCCCAAGAGTTTCTCACAATTTATGATGAACTATCGGATGAACAAATTAGAATCCACTATTCGTGAGCTCCTCAATATGCTAAAGACTGTGGAGCCTTCTGTGAAGCATGGGGAGAAGGCGGTTCTGTTAGTTGATTCCTCAAAGAAAGGTTCTAAGAGGAAGGAAAAAGAACAGAAGAAAGGGAAGAACAAGAAGGCAAAGAAGGCAGAACCAACACAAAAGGGCACTTGCCATCACTGTGGCAAGGAAGGCCACTGGCGAAGAAACTGCAAGATTTATCTTGAGTCCATGAAGAAGAAGAAGGCATCCGATGCCCCATCCTCTTTAGGTATCTTCGTTATTGATTGTCATTCTATTTCCTTAGACACTTGGGTATTGGATACTGGGTGTGGCTCACATATATGTAATGACATACAGGGGCTAAGGAATAGAAGAAGACTCGTCAGAGGGGAGTCAAATTTGCGAGTTGGCAATGGAGCAAAGGTTGCTGCGGTCGCCATCAGAACTTATTTGCTGAAGTTCCCTAGTGGACTAGTCTTGGAACTGGACAATTGCTATTGTGTTCCTTCTCTAATAAAGAACATTGTTTCTATTTCCTTCTTAAATAGAAATGGTTTCCATTTAACATTTTGTAACAATTGTTGTTATATAACTTTGAATGTACTTTATGGAACTAGAACTTTGAGCAATGGCATTTATACGTTGGACGTATCCAGTGACATTTTCAATATCGAAGCGAGCAACAAGCGTGCTCGAAAGGATGATCAATTAGACTCCTACATGTGCCATTGTCGCCTTGGCCATGTAAGCAAGAAACGCATGTCCGAATTACACCGATGTGGAATTCTGGAATCGTTTGAATTGGATTCATACGATACATGCGAATCATGCTTAAAAGGCAAGATGACTAAGTTACCTTTTACTGGAAAAGGTGAACGAGTGGAAGAGTTACTAGGTTTAATACATACTGATGTATATGGACCTATGTCAACTCAAGCTTTAGGAGGCTATAGCTACTTCATTACCTTCACCGATGATCACTCACGGTTTGGGTATGTGTTCTTGATGAAACACAAGTCTGAAGCCTTTGAAAGGTTCAAAAAATTCAGAAATGAAGTAGAGAAACAACATGACAAGAGTATTAAAATACTTCGATCGGATCGAGGTGGTGAATACTTAAGTCAAGAGTTTCTTAATTATCTAAGAGACAATGGCATATTGTCTCAATGGACTCCGCCATATACACCACAGCATAATGGTGTATCTGAGAGGCGTAACCGGACCTTGTTGGACATGGTCAAGTCAATGATGAATCATGCGAATCTTCCCAAGTCCTTTTGGGGCTATGCACTTCAGACAGCTGTTTACTTGTTAAACAGAATGCCAACCAAGGTAATCTCTACTACTCCATATGAGATATGGAATGGTAAGAAACCTCATGTATCTTACTTGAAGATATGGGGTTGTCCAATTATGGAAGTGATCAGATGTACAAATTGGATGCTAAGTCTGATAAATATCTATTTATTGGATACCCTAAGGAAACAAGGGGATACCAGTTCTATCATCCTGTGGAACAAAAGGTGTTTGTTTCAAGGCATGCTGTGTTTCTAGAGAAAGAGTTTCTCTTGCAAGAAAACAGTGGGAGTGTTGTCGAGCTTGAGGAGGCTCGAGAGACTCAAATAGACATTGATGAGATACCTGGTGAAGCACAACAGTCGATAACTCATAGTGATGAGCAATCGGCTGGACCTACTGTAACACTACATCTTCGTAGATCTGGTAGAACACGCAACATTCCTGAGAGATATGGATTTCTCGTAAGTGAATCGAACGACGTGTTACTCATTGATGATGAGGAGCCTACCAGTTATGAAGAAGTGCTGACAAGTTCAGAAAGGGATAAATGGCTTGATGCCATGAAGTCGGAAATGGATTCAATGTATGAAAACCAAGTTTGCAACTTGGTTGACCCACCTGAAGGCATCAAGCCTATAGGGTGAAAGTGGGTTTTCAAGAAGAAAACCGACATGGATGGTAATGTGATTACTTATAAAGCTAGATTAGTGGCGAAAGGATATCGTCAAAAACAAGGTGTTGATTATGACAAAACCTATTTGCCTGTAGCTATGCTTAAATCCATTCGGATGCTCCTGGCCATAGCGGCTCATTATGATTATGAGATATGGCAGATGGATGTGAAAACAACTTTCCTTAATGGAAACCTGCTTGAGGACGTGTATATGATACAACCTGAGGGTTTCACATCGGTTGATAAAACCAAGGTATGCAAATTGTGACGGTCCATATATGGATTGAAGCAAGCATCCAGGAGCTGGAATATCTGTTTTGATGAGACAATCAAAAAGTTTGATTTCTCACAAAATCCAGACGAACCTTGTGTGTACAAGAAGGTTAGTGGGAGTGCAGTTGTGTTCCTAGTATTTTATGTCGATGACATATTACTTATAGGAAATGATGTTTCAATCTTACAGTCAGTTAAGGTTTGGTTATCCAAGACATTCTCCATGAAAGACCTGGGAGAAGCAACCTACATCCTCGGGATTAAGATCTATAGAGATAGATCGAAACGGTTGCTTGATCTTTCGCAGTCTACATATATAGACCGAGTGCTAAAGAGGTTTATCATGTCAGAATCCAAGAAAGGTTTCCTACCCATCAGGCATGGGGTACACCTTTCGAAGTCTATGTGTCCGCGCACAGAAGACGAGAGGATTTGCATGAGTAAGATTCCCTATGCATCTGCAATAGGATCTATCATGTATGCTATGTTATGTACGAGGCCTGATGTATCGTATGCTCTGAGTGTCACGAACAGATACCAGTCTGATCCAGAAATGGATCATTGGGTGGCTGTTAAGACGATCCTTAAGTACTTAAGAAGAACTAAGGATGTGTTCCTAATATATAGAGAAGGGGATATGGTGATACGCGGGTATTGTAAGTGATCGGATGGCCGGCTAGAGGGGGGTGAATAGCCCTTTTCGTTTGAATGGCGGTATTTTGCTCGTCTACAAAACGTTAGCGCAAGCGGAATATACAAATATAAATAAAGACAAGCAAAATAGAAACAAGCAATACAAACACCAAGATATAACGTGGTTCACGGCTACGCCGCTAATCCACGGTCCGATTCGTCCACGGTGAATCACTCCGCCAAAAACCAATCACTATCGGTCTCTCCTTTGCACAAAGCTAGGTGGAGGTAACCTTTACAACCAAGATCACTCTTCTTACAAATAGAATGGAGTAAAAGCGAGTAAGAAGAGTTTAGAGCTTGTGGGGCACTAGGAAGATTGTTTGGAACTTAAGCATTAGCCTCTCAAAGGCTCACACCCTCTCTTTTTATAGAGAGGGCTGTTTTCTTCCTCTGGCCGCCATCACGATCGCCGCCATGGCGATCGCTGTTACTACAACGGGCCTCGAACACGCCGGATGCCGACCGTTGTTGTCCAACGGAACTCTTGGCTGATCGGACCTCACCGGGCCGATCACGAATCGAGTCGATCGCCTCCGCTACGAGCGGTTCTGGCCAAAACCCTATTGACTACCGATCCCGCGTGATCGTTAGTCTTGGCAATGATCGCTAACGATGGCGCCGATCACGCGCCACAAACCGGGCCAATAGATACGGTCGAGCTACACTCGATTGGGAGCAATGACCGCCATGACATGGCAATCGACTGGTGTCGGGAAAACCCATCCGACACTTGGCCAAATGGCCAAGTTTCACCTAAGAGCTACCCTTCCCCGGGTTACAATCGCTCACTCATTTCTGAGTCCTCGCCGGGTTCTCTCGTTCGGCCACGCCCCTCAAAGATCAGCGACGGCTCGCAATGCTCCTTCGCGCCTCTTGCCTCAAGTCTACTTCCTCCGGCTTCACTCCAAGCTTCTCGTCCGGCGGTCCCTCGGATGCTCCAAGCGCACGGCTTCCGCAAAGCTATCCTTCACCGACTCAAGGCACGAGTCATGAGATGTGAAACTCGCCACGGCTCCATGTGCGAATTACTAAGTCCTGCACGACTTCAACGCACATATCAAATCAACATATCAAACTAACTTAAACCCTTTGCCACACCATCAAAACCATATTACGGCAAGAGATTGCCCTAACAATCTCCCTTTGATGTGTGGCAATCCGCTTAAGTTAGGTAAAACATTTGATATAATTTCTAAGGTAAGAAAAGCATGTAAAGATAAACATGATATAACAACATGCAATTCCCTTAATCCATGAAATTCTCTATGCAATTTCTCCCTATCATATATTTCTCCCCTACATATATTTCTCCCTAATGTGATTAACTTAAACATACTTATTTCTCCCCCTTTGACACCATCAAAAAGATTAACACTAAGTTAAAAGCTCATGGCATCAATTATAATGGAGGAAAAATATGTCAAGTTGATTTAAAAAAACTGTAGGAGGCATCAAGTATATTTCTACCACTTGTAGGAGGTTTTATAAACTGAATTCGGCCTTCAATATTCTGATTTATAGCTACCACGATCACACGTGATGGCAATGATCGCACAAAAGAATCAAATTTCGATTTTCGACAAAATTCAGAAATGCATTAAAAATTCGAAAATTCTAAAAATCATGAAATTCGAGGAACATATTTCTCTTAAGTATATCTATCAAGGAAAAATAGTTTTTCATGAAAAATCATTATATTTTACAAGATTTGCCAAAAATCCAAACACTTGAAAAACCACTAGTTTTTGAGCATGTTAGTATCAAGTTAGCTACCTAGTTTTGCATCCAATTGTTTCAAAACATGAATACATGTATTTTAAGGTAAGAAATTGTTTTGAAAACATTAGAAATATCCAACCATGATCTTTGGGCAATATGTCTATTAATTAAACATAAGCCTTCCCATGATTGGTCTATTATTGATATTTTGATACTTTAAATGACCATCTAAATGCCATAGGCATTAGTGGACATTTGTATCATCCTAACATCTCACCCATGCTAAGTTTGCAATCAAGTTAGCCTATAGTGAGTGTGAGATGCATCCTAGGGGTATTTGTATATACTTAACCAATATATTCATGCAATTCTATCATGGTTAAGTATCAATCTAACAACCTACATGATCATAATGATATATATGATTTAATTTCACATTATGACCATGAAATACATGTTTTCATTAAATTATAACCATGCATTAGGCATTATATGATGATAATAAATAAGTTATCACCTAAAGCATGATTTAAACCTATTTCTCATGATGATGTGCCCAAAATCAAAATCATAATTACACATATGCATAGAAATTACATTAATCATCATGATTTAAGCATTATTATCTATTTATGGGCACGTTATCATCACCCAACACTATCTAAAAATGTTGTCCCGTCATCCTAAGTCAACCAAAATATGATATAGATTAGGTTCATATGGTTGACTACCCTAGGGGTTTTCTAACCCTTAAGGATGGATTTTGGAACCCAAAATAGATTTTTACCTATGGGGTTCACTAGAAATTCCTTGGGGATCCATTTCTTAGCTATTACTTTGTTTTTGTCTTGTCCCCTAGCTATTAGGCATCTATAGGCCTTCTCATTTTTCTTCTCTTTATATCCTAGGCCCTTTTTGTTGAAGCTAGCCCTTTGGCTCCCAATGATCATATTAAGGGTATTGGAGCCAATTGTGAATTTTCCTAGGGCTTTGGTTAAATAATCTACCTTTTCCCTTAATGCCCTATTTTCTTCTATGCATGCATCACTAACATCTAAAGGCACATAATTATCATGTGAGCATGCATCATCATGGCAAGAAGAAGTATCATTATTATTTAAGCATGCATTTTCTAGCTTATTTTCTAATGCCTTAATTTGTTCAAGCATGCATTTATTTTTCTTCTTTGCTCTAAACAAATCCCTAGTTAAACTAGAAATCATAGAAACTATTTTACTAGGTGAGAGATTGGTTACCATAGTTTCCATGTCCTCTTCTTCTTCTTCGGATGATGAGGAGGATGATGATGTGGAGGAGGCTCCCCCTTCACTTGAGCTCTCTCCTCTTGAGCTTGATCCTTCATTTTCGGAGGAGGAGGAGCAATCCAAGTCACGCCAAAGGCCATCAAGGCCAAATTGGCGACAAAGGCATTCTCTCCTCATCCGATGATGAGGAGGAGGATGAGGAAGGATCATCCCATGTCTTGGCCTTGAATGCTTTGGCCTTCCCTTTCTTTTGTCTTCTTCTCCTCTTCCTTCTTTTTCTTGCTCCCCTTTTTCTTCTTCTTTTCTTCTTTCTTTTTCTTCTCTTCCTTGCTTTTGTTTAGGAGGGGACAATTGTCCCTTATGTGTCCCTCTCCTTGGCAATTGTAGCATATGACCTTCCCCCTTGGTCTTCTATTCCTATCATTAGATTTATCAAATCTAAAGTTCTTAAAAACACGCCTCACCTTCCTTACCATGTAGGCTTCCTCGGTGCTATCCATGGAGGAGGAGGAGGCTTCTTCATCGGAGGAGGAGGGGACTTCCATCTTCTTCTTCCCCTTGTTTGCCAACAATGCTACTCCTCTTGAGGGTTGAATTCTTGGCTCTTCTTGAATTCCCTCAAGCCTAGTTTCGTGGAGTTCCATCGTTGAGAAGAACTCCTCCAAGGTACTCACTTCTAGGTTCTTGGACATGTAGAAGGAGTCCACCATGGAGCTCCACTTTGAGGACCGGGGAAAGGCATCTATAGCCTTCATGAGCATGTCCCGGTTCGATAGCTTCTCACCTACACTTGTTAGCCCAATTAAAATTTCCTTAAACCTAGAGTGTAGAGAGATTACCTTTTCCCCCTTTTCTAATTTAATGTTGGATAGTTGAGAGCGGAGGAGATCTCTCCTAGCTAGCTTCGCCTCGGATGTGCCTTCATGGAGCTCAATTAGTTTCTCCCACATCTCCTTGGCGCTTAGGCATTCTCCTATTCGGTTGATTTCTTGTTGAGGAAGCACATTGTAGAGATGGTGCTTGGCTTTGGAGTTTGCAAGGTGCTCCTCTCTTTGCTTCTTGGTCCACCTAGATTTCTCTATTGGCTTCCCCTCTTCATCCCTAGGCAAAATGAAACCGGATTCCATTGTAATCATTATATCAAAATCCGTTTCGAAAAATACCTCCATTCGCTTCTTCCACCAAGCGAATTCTCCTTCAAACTTCGGAGGATGGATGTTGGAGCCGGCCATTTTTGATGTAGGGCTTGTTGCGGCGGTTAGTCCGGTGACAAGCAACCTCGGCTCTGATACCACTTGTAAGTGATCGGATGGCCGGCTAGAGGGGGGTGAATAGCCCTTTTCGTTTGGATGGCTGTATTTTGATCGTCTACAAATCTTTAGCGAAAGCGGAATATACAAATATAACTAAAGACAAGCAAAATAGAAACAAGCAATACAAACACCAAGATATAACGTGGGTTCACGGCCACGCCGCTAATCCACGGTCCGATTAAATCCCCACGGTGAATCACTCCGCCAAAAACCAATCACTATCGGTCTCTCCTTTGCACAAAGCTAGGTGGAGGTAACCTTTACAACCAAGATCACTCTTCTTACAAATAGAATGGAGTAAAAGCGAGTAAGAAGAGTTTAGAGCTTGTGGGGCACTAGGAAGATTGTTTGGAACTTAAGCATTAGCCTCTCAAAGGCTCACACCTCTCTTTATAGAGAGGGCTGTTTTCTTCCGTTAGCGCCATCACCGATCACGCCTATGGCCGCCGATCGTCATTACAACGGCCTCCGAACACGCCGGATGCCGACCGTTGTTGTCCAACAACTCTTGGCAGCCGACTGACTTCACCACCTCACGATCACGACTTCGTGAGTCGACGCGCCGGCTACGAGCGGTTCTCGCGGCCAAAACCCTATTGACTACCGATCACGCTTTTCAAGAATGATCGTTATCTTGGCAACGATCGCTAACGATGGCACCGATCACGCCATAAACCGGGCCAATAGATACCGCCGAGCTACACTGATTCAGAGGCCGACCGCCATGACATGGCAATGACCGTGTCGAAAACCCATCCGACACTTGGCCAAATGGCCAAGTTTCACCTAAGAGCTACCCTTCCTCGGGTTACAATCGCCACTCTCATTTCTGAGTCCTCGCCAAGTTCTCTTCGCTTCGGCCACGCCCCTGCACAGATCAGCGCACGCGGCTCGCAATGCTCCTTCGCGCTCTTGCCTCAAGTCTACTTCCTCCGGCTTCACTCCAAGCTTCTCGTCCGGCTGGTCCCTGGATGCTCCAAGCGCACGGCCTGCAGAAGCTATCCTTCACCGACTCAAGGCACGAGTCATGAGATGTGAAACTCGCCACGGCTCCATGTGCGAATTACTAAGTCCTGCACGACTTCAACGCACATATCAAATCAACATATCAAACTAACTTAAACCCTTTGCCACACCATCAAAACCATATCACGGCAAGAGATTGCCCTAACAGGTATACGGATGCCAGCTTCCAGACAGACAAGGATGATTCCGAGTCTCAGTCTGGATACGTGTTCACCTTGAATAGGGCGCAGTGAGTTGGAAAAGTTTCAAACAAGACACTGTAGCGGATTCTACCACTGAGGCAGAATACATTGCAGCTTCGGAAGCAGCAAAGGAAGCGGTTTGGATCAAGAAGTTCATTTATAAACTTGGTGTGATTCCAGCCATTGTTGAAGCAATACCGGTCTACTGCGACAACAATGGAGCAATTGCACAGGCGAAAGAGCCAAGGTCTCATCAACGATCCAAACATGTGCTTTGCCGCTATCATCTTATCAGAGAGATCATCAGTAGGAAAGAAATACAAATCGAGAAAATTCCCACTAAAAGGAACTTAGCGGATCCTTTGACTAAGGCATTACCTCAAAGTAAGTTTGAGGGTCATGTTACAGCTTATGGTATTGGATACCGTAGCGATTGGCATTAGGCCAAGTGAGAGTCTGTTAGTAATATATGAGATATGTCCTAAGGCAATCGCCTTATGTATGAACCATTTATATGATAAATGAAGATTCACTAATTGAGTATACATGGTTTCATGTATTTGATTGGATCTTAAACTCATTTACTGAATGTCCGTGATACGACTCATAGCATGAGAGAATTTGTGATTGGATCACAACTAGTGAGTATCTCTACATGTGTAATTGTGATGTATCGGAATTATCCCTAGTCGATGAATTGATGGATTTGGACACCATCAATTCTGTCGAGACTAGCACGAGGTATACTCCATGGTGTATCCAAGCAGCTGATTCTCACTGGCTGGAGACATTGTGATGTCCGGAGTTAATCGTGGATGCTAGTTATGGTAAATAGTTCATGGGAGTGACCAGCCGTAAGACTTCATATGGTTCTCTGCATATATAGATATGTCAATGAAGTTCTTACTGTGGCTTAAGTGCGATGTTCCTTTGACTTGCGGTATTCAAGTCATCTTGATCATGGAGACTTATGCTTTGACTTCTTAAGCAAACATCTCTAAGGAGATGTGGACCCGGGTTGATTGGGTATAAGTCGAAGTGATCGAAGGTGTTTGAAGTGCCTATAAAGGATTCACCACTCCTTGCGAGGAGATGTATACCCATGGCCTCTCGTCGGATTGTTACTAAAGTCTTTGGCCAAAGCATTACATGTTTAGAGTAAGGTACTCTTCGATACATGTGCAATAACTAGAACTGTAGGACGAGGAAATGATACTTGGGCTAGGTGTGACGAGTCACCTTAGTGGGGATCGACACTATAGACCATGTCCTCGAACCAAGTGGGTATAAGATGAGTGAAGGGAATGGGGCACGATTCATTCGAGCAAGGGTTTCAGAAATAGTTCTGGATCAACCGTTGATCTTTTCGGTTAATTGGGGATCATGATGTACTACTAGGTGCCACTCATGATCATTCTATAATTAATGGTTAATTATAGATGGACAACATAAATCGAGAACCTATTTGGTCACACGCACAATGAGCGTAATCCGAAGGATTTAAAACGAGCTTGAGAATTGGATTCTCAGACCGAGAGAAACTAAGTTTGGTTGGACCAAACAAGAAGCGAGCATGAAATCGTTTCAGTCGCAATGGAAGCGTGGATGGGTCGTGTCTTATAAAGACATAATGGATGAACCAAAATGGTTTGGTTCTAATCCAATGGAGGAGAATAAACCAAAGGTTTTGGTTTATTTTAAACGAATGAACCAAAGTTGGTTCGGTTCGTTTTAACTTAAAATAAACCATCATGGTTTGGTTTATTTTAACTTATATTAATGGAGCAGGTTAACGGGCCTTATGGTTATGATCCAATAACCATTAAGAGAATTAGTTCTCTATAAAAGAGGGCTTAAGGGTTTGTTAAGCCCTAATCCAAAAACCCTAACCTAGAGTTGCCGCCCACCTCTCCCCTTTGAAGAAGTCGGCGCCAACCCTAGTGCCGCCGCCCCTTCTCCTCCAACCGGCGACCAGCTGCTGCCGTCTTCTCCACTTGCCGGACGTCGAGCTGTTGCCGGAGGAGCTCCGGTGATCTCCCTTGGGTTCGGTAATAAGGTGAGCTTCCACCTTTCCTTTTGGCCGGCCCCTACTCCTCCACCAAAGCTGTCCAGTTTTCTAGACAACTTGTTTCCCTCTCGTCGGAGCGTCATTTGGACGACGTTTGTGTTGGATCGAAAGTGTCGCTAGAGGGGGGGGGTGAATAGCGATACGATGTCGTTAAAAGACTTTTGCAATAAGTAAAAAGCAAGTAGAGAGTGCACAGCGGAAATATAAAGTAGACAAGATATTTTTACGTGGTTCACAATCTTTCGATTGCTAATCCACGGCCCTAGTGATCCTTGATCACGTACGGAGGGCAATTCACTAAAACCACTCCTCCTCGTTGGAGGTAGGAGCAACGATTACAAAAAGAAATCAAGGCAAAGGGACACTCCCCCTTTCCTTGTTACGATTAAAGCACAAAGACAATTTAAAGAAGTAGAACTTAAATAAATATACCGACAACTCTTATAAGTAGAAGATGTAGCTTTCGTTGTCGGCGGCACTTCGTCGTAGCAAATGTGAGTAGTAGTAGCGGCGTTACGACGGCGTGTTGAGAGCTCTTGAATTCTTGTCATTTGCTTGGCTTGAACATGTCTATTTATGGATATTGATCTATGAATTTAGACATAGGTAGTGTCCAAGGTGAGGTTCTTATCCCAACTCAAGGATGAGGTGTTTCATCCAACCACCTTGTGCCACCTCCAACCTTCTTGTGCGCCAACTCAAGGATGAGGTGTTTCATCCAACCACCTTGTGCCACCTCCAACCTCCTTGGGCGCCAACTTGAGGATGAGGTGTTTCATCCAACCACCTTGTGCCACCTCCAACCTCCTTGGGTGCCAACTTGAGGATGAGGTGTTTCATCCAACCACCTTGTGCCACCTCCAACCTCCTTGGGCGCCAACTTGTTGGAGCCATTCAACTTGTGCCACATCATGGGAGCCAACCATCTTGTGCCAACTCACCTTATTTTGGGCGCCCACCACAAGGAAGCTTGGTGATGGTTTGGATGTCCACCTTGATGCCACATCACCCTTTGTACCAAAACACGAGTCAAGTCCAAATTCACCCCTTGAAATTCGAGCTCTTCTCGAGGAACTTGACTAGCAGTTGACGTAGTCAAAGGGTTTTGACCGCAGATACAAGTTAGCTTAAAATATAAAGTACGATGGTTCTAACCATCTGATCTTGACCTAGACCTTCCATTGGAGGTATTGGGTCGGATCTACGCTTAACGACCTTGCTTCGCTTTCACACGAGCTTACCTTGTAGCCTCGCTTCCGGTCTTCACCCGAGTACCTCGGCTTCCTCCAAGTCCTCTGGCGTTGCGACCACCTCGGTTCCCACCGGTGTCGCAGACCTTCCGCCAACTTTAGCATTTACGCACACTTAATTGAGCTCGTAAGATAACAAATATACCCTTAACTATTGAGCCTTTTGCCATAATCAAAATAATGGTTCGACTTTGGTGCCCACTGCACCAACAATCTCCTTTGATTCATGGCAAACCACCTAAAAGTTAAGGAAAAATTAAACATAACAGTAAGCTAGCATAATGATTAAGCATGAATGAGCTAGCATAAAGATTAAATATGAATGAGCTAGCATAATGATTAAGCATGAATGAGCTAGCATAAAGATTAAATATGAATGAGCTAGCATAAAGATTAAATATGAATGAGCTAGCATAATGATTAAATATGAATGAGCTAGCATAAAGATTAAGCATGAGTGAGCTAGCATAAAGATTAAGCATGAATGAGCTAGCATAAAGATTAAATATGAATGAGCTAGCATAATGATTAAGCATGAATGAGCTAGCATAAAGATTAAATATGAATGAGCTAGCATAAAGATTAAATATGAATGAGCTAGCATAATGATTAAATATGAATGAGCTAGCATAATGATTAAGTATGAATGAGCTAGCATAAAGATTAAGCATGAGTGAGCTAGCATAAAGATTAAGCATGAGTGAGAAATATTATTGTTTCAAGTTCTCCCCTTTGAGGTAACCTCCCCCTTGACCGAAGGTGAGTTCTTGAAAAATAATTTTTACTCACCCTTAATAGTTGCTTAAGTAAACGGAATTACTTAATATAAAAGGTAATAATTTTGTTTACTTTCTTCCTTACTTTTGTGACTTTCTCCCCCTTTTGCCTTAACTCAAAAAGTTTGTAAATATATTTTAAGGTTTGTAAGTCCAAGCAAGTTCCCAATATAAATATATATATATTTTTTTTTAAAATAATAATAAGCTTGAAAATATGTTCATCTAAAATGTACAACTCCGGTTGGACTTGATTGATATAGAATGATCAATAAGTCTTGAAGGAGTTGATTAATTTTAAATAATTATACTCCATGGTTCATGTCGATGCACTGAATCTACATCCGAACCATGAGTAAGGTCCTAACATCTCACGCCCGTCTACGTGGCTAAGTACACAAACACATTAGTCCTATGTGTTGTGAGATGTGTTGGCTACTTAAATCTATAGGTATATGATTTCTAAGGTAAGACTTAGGCTAATTTCATAAAAAGAAGCAAAAGTAGAGTACATATATAGAAAAATTTAAATCCTACTCTATTACGCACATACCTAACTTTCGTCTTAATAAACTAAATTCGGCTTCGGGTAGTGGTTTGGTGAAGATGTCCGCTAGGTTTGATTTGGACTCAACATACTCTAGTTGTATAGTTCCATTAGTTACATGTTCCCTAATGAAGTGGTGTTTAACTTCTATATGTTTTGTCCTAGAATGACATATTGGATTTTTAGTTAAGTTAATTGAACTAATGTTATCTATGTAGGTTTTAATGTTGTTAAAGATTAAGCTAAAGTCTTGGAGAGTGTGCTTCATCCATGTGAGTCGAGAGACACACTCACCCATCGCAACGATTCGGCCTGGTAGATAAGGCAACGCAATGTCGCTTCCTCATCGCACTAACTTACTAGACTCGAGCCGAGGATTTGACAACAACCACTCGTGCTCTTTCTATCGAGTTTACTACCGCATAGTCGAGTCGGAGTAGCCGATTAGATTAAACTCGGTAGATCTAGGGTACCAAATACCTACGCTTTAGCATGCCCTTTAGATATCTAAGGATACGCTGACTAGGGTTAGGTGAGACTCCTTGGCACAGGTTTGTAACCTTGCGCATACTTACCGCGAATAAAATGTCGGTCGGCTCATGGTTAAGTATAGGAGACTTCTATTGCGCTCCTATAGTATTTTAGGTCAACGGGTTTTCCTTCTACATCTTCGCTTATATTAACATTAGTTGCTATAGGTGTATTAATTATTTTAGCATCTTGCATTCCAAATCGATTTATTAAGTCCTTAGTATATTTTTGTTGATGTAAATATATTCCATCTTTAGTTTGTTTAATTTGTAAACCTAAGAAGAAACTTAACTCTCCTACTAAATTCATTTCAAATTCACTTTCCATAAGTGAGATGAATTCTGCTTAGCAGATCGAGTTGGTAGTTCCAAAAATTATATCATCTACATAGATTTGGGCTATAAAGATTTCTTTTCCTACGGTTTTAACGAATAAGGTTGGGTCGACTAAACCTTGGTTGAATCCTTTGGACTTAAGATAGATCGAAGCCTTTCGCACAAGCTCTTGGGGCTTGTTTGAGTCCATATAGGGCTTTCTTAAGTCTAAGGACATGGTCGTTTATCTAGATTTTCAATCCGGAGGTTGACTGACGTAAACTTCTTCCTTAATGTATCCATTCAAAAATGCTGACTTGACATCCATTTGAAACAATTTAAAACCTCGATGTGTAGCATATGCTAACAACATTCGGATGGACTCTAGTCTGGCTACGGGGGCGTAGGTCTCATCGTAATCTAAACCTTCGACTTGACTAAACCCTTTGCACTAACCTAGCTTTATTTCTAACTACTTCACCTTTATCATCAAGTTTATTTCAAATACCCACCTTGTTCCAATAATTGATTTTTCTTTAGGTGGTGGTACTAATTCCTGACTTCATTTCTAGTGAATTGAGCTAGCTCTTCTTGCATAGCAATAATCCAGTCGGGATCAAGAAGTGCTTGTTCAATAGTTTTGGGTTCGATTTTGGAAATTAACGAGATTTGACTAAGGTTTCGATATGAAGCTCTAGTTCGAACCCCTAAATTTGGATCACCTATAACTTGATTGATAGGATGATTTGTTTGAGTCTTAGTGTGACTCGGGTTAGGGTCATCTATCACTTGGTCGATAGGATGACTTGGGTGAGTTCTAGTTTGACTTGGGTTAGAGTCATCTATCACTTGGTCGATAGGATGACTTGGGTTAGGACGAGATTCAAGTTCAAGATCGAGTCGGGTTCGCTATAAGTTGATTTGCTAGTTGGTTTTGTTAAGGATTGAACGGGTTCGTGTCCTTCGTCAAAACTATATTAATGGTTTCTTCGACTCTAAGAGTGTCGTGATTGTATACCCTATAAGCTCATCGTGGTTGAGTATCCTAGAAAGGTTCCAGAGAGGTTTTGGATTTGAATTTCCTAGGTAATCCTTAGTGTTTAAGATATGTACCTTGCATCCAAATACCCTAAAGTACTTGATGTTCGTATTTTATCGTGATAAATCTCTGAGGTCTTTTGGTGCCTCTTTACCATAAGGATCCTATTTTGGACATAGCAAGCGTACTAACGGCCTACCAAAATCTATCGGGTAGGTTATACTCGTTTAACATTGTCCTAGCGGCTTCTTGTAGGGTTCTATTTTTCCGCTCGACTAACCCATTTTGTTGTGGGGTTCTAGGACATGAAAACTCATGGTGGTATCCGTTTAGGTTCAAATCTGTAAACTTTGTGGTTTCGAATTCACCACCATGATCGCTTCTAAGTCTTTTAATCTTAAGGTTCTTTTGATTTTCGATTAACCTACAAAGATTGATTAGTTGGTCTAGGTATCATTTTTATGTTTGATAAACCTAACCCAAGTAAATCTAGAATAGTCGTCAATTATGACTAAGCAAAATTGACTACCATTGAGTGACTTAGCTCCATGTGAATCAAATAGATCCATGTGTAGGAGCTCAAGAACACTTTTGGTTCGTTCTTGATTAGTTAATTGATGTTGTGTCCTAGATTGTTTACCTTGTTGACAAGCATTACATATTTTATTATCCAAGTTGTTTAGTTTAGGCAAACCTATAACCAAGCCACTCGACTCATCTTGTGACGAGTCTTGGGTGCAGTGTCAGTCTTGGTGCCATAACCAAGAGTCCTCTTGCTGTGTCATAAGACACTTGGTTGAGGAGTTGGGTAAATTTATTGTGTAGATGTTGCTATTCCTAGTTCCTTTAAGTATTATTTTAGATGTTGCATTTATCTTGATTACGCATTCATTTTCTAGAAATATGACCTTATAATTGTTATCACACAATTGGCTTACACTAAGTAAATTATATTGAAAGTTTTCTACTAATAAGACATTTTGAATTGTAAAGTTAGAGTTGAGCTCAATATCACCTGATCCGATGATTTTGAGCTTGCCGTTATTCAAGGCTACCGATCCTTGTCGTTGAATCGTAACCGAAAATCTGAGTTGATCGGTCATGTGCGAGAACCATCGCCCAACATCCATTGATCCTACATATAAGGTAGTTGGATCGGATATTGGAATTACTAAAGTTTTTAAACCTAAATCATCTCACCAATATCTACATGATCAAAACATGTTATTCCTATGTGTTATTGTGAGATGACTTTCAATTTTACTTGATTAATTTTAATGAATTTAAATTAACCAACATTAGGTTAGATTCGGATTTAGTCTAAGCTCATCAAGTAATCTTTTCAAGAGATTAGCTTCCCGGTCGTGGTGAGGCACAGAGGCCTTCTTTGATCGGAACAACGACCACTTCCTTAGACAAAGCTAATTTCAAGAAATTGATAACTCGACTTACTTGAGACTACATCTTGGTCTAACTAGTTATTTTTGAAAAGAGGCTCCCCGAGGCTCAATCTTTTCGTAGGATTTTAGTTGATTATGAGTCCTATCTAACCATTCTAAAAATAAAGGAAAAACTAAGCATGCAATTTCTAAGACTTAACAAAAATACATTTTGTATTGGCTCCCCCTGGACCATTGAATCGAGTGGGTCTATTCACATAGTGAATTTGGTCCTTGGGAACCCAATACATGTTAGATCCTAAAGTTGAAATCAAAGTGGTCTTAGGGACCCATGCTTGGACATTTTTCTTATGTTGGTTTACTATAGACATATATGACTTATTGGTTGTATTTGAGTTAAACCCGAGTCCGGCCTTGTTGTACACGGCCCTTTGTGATCCAAGTAAGAGGTCAAGTCCCTTGGATCCCAAAGTGAACCTTTCCAACGTGTTCCTAAGGTCTTCGACTTGTGTTTTCAAAAGCGAGTTCTCAACTTCAAGCTTTTCAACTTGAGTTGAGTCCTCCTCTTGAATACGAGTAGTCGAAGAGGTTAGGGAGACCTCATGTTTGAGAAGGTTAACCTCCTCAATTAGGGTCTCGACCTTGGACTCGGACTTAGCTAGTTTCTTATTTAAAAATTTAATTGCACCATACAAAGTATTAAGTAACGACCGACTTACCCTTAATGATTCTTTTGAACCGGATACGGATCCGTGGCTTGTCTTGAATGGAAGCTCATCATCGGATTCGGACTCGGACTCTTCTTGGTTTGAGTCGTGCTCGGTCGGCTTGGCCATTAGAGCTTGGATATCGCCTTCTTCCTCCGACAACTCCTCCCAAGTAGCTTAGCGCTTTCTTGGTCTTTGATGCGTTATTCTTTAGCTTTGGGCACTCGGACTTGATGTGACCGAACTCATTGCACTCATAGCATCTAAAATTAGAAGTATTTGAATTAGGTTTAGGCTTACCTTGAGTTGTTGGTCGTTTCGTCTCTTGATCATCTTGAACTAGATTGACTAGTTCGGATTCTATTTCGAGTCTACTTCCGATTCGGACTCGTCTTCTTCCTTCGGGGTGGCTTGCCGGGCTTCTTCTTCTTGGAACTGCAACTAACGCAATACTCTTCTCGGCCCGGACCACGTTAGTTTGCTCATGTAATTCAAGTTCCGAAACAATTCGTCTAACCTAATTTTAGAAAGGTCCTTGGAGACCTTGTAGGCATCGACCATGGATGCCCACAAGGTGGTCCTAGGAAACGAGTTAAGAGAATACCTGATAAGGTCGCGATTCTCGACCTTTTGTCCGATGGCATGGAGTTGGTTGACGATGTCTTGGATACGAGCATGTAGTTGAGTTGCGGTCTCGTTTTCCTGCATTTTCAAGTTATACAATTTATTTAAAAGTAAATCTCTTTTACATACCTTCGTGTCGTCGGTGCCTTCGTGTAGTTCCACTAGCTTGGTCCATAAGTCCTTTGCACTAATGAAGGGGCCGACGCGGTTGAGCTCTTCCTTGGACAACCCACATTGCAAGATTTGAGTTGCCTTGGCATCGGCTTCTACTTGTTTTTTCATGGAATTTGACCATTGATCGTAACCCAAAGATTCACCATCTTCATTAATAGGAAGTGTGAAACCGGTTTGGATTACGATCCACATCTCGATTTGGGTTTTAAGAAAGCATTCCATCCGACCCTTCCAATAACGAAAGTCATTACCGTTGTAAAACGGGGGTCGGGCGGTGCTAAACCCTTCGAGATGGGCCATTTAAAAACAAGAAGAAGAACGACTAAAAGAATCTTGCAAAACACACACGGAAAGAATATTCCAAGACTTTCGTCTTGGATTAGTAGTGCGGGAAGTAAAAAAAAGATATATAAAATGTAACTTGCAAAAAGAAATAAACAATCAAATGCGAATGTCGTTGAAGTTCCGGAGGACAACCTTACTCGGGATCTAACCCGAAGGACAACCTTATCCGGATCCTAAAGCCTCTAATGCAATTCTATATGTAGGAGAAGATAAGCAAGTGAAATAATTATACGAAAAAAGAAATAAATAAATAAAAAATCTGTAAAAAAAAAGAAAAACAAAGCTAGATTGGTGGTTTCACCGAATCTTAGCGCCCCCGGCTCTGATACCAATTGTTGGATCGAAAGTGTCGCTAGAGGGGGGGGTGAATAGCGATACGATGTCGTTAAAAGACTTTTGCAATAAGTAAAAAGCAAGTAGAGAGTGCACAGCGGAAATATAAAGTAGACAAGATATTTTTACGTGGTTCACAATCTTTCGATTGCTAATCCACGGCCCTAGTGATCCTTGATCACGTACGGAGGGCAATTCACTAAAACCACTCCTCCTCGTTGGAGGTAGGAGCAACGACATAAAAGAAATCAAGGCAAAGGACACTCCTTGTTACGATTAAAGCACAAAGACAATTTAAAGAAGTAGAACTTAAATAAATATACCGACAACTCTTATAAGTAGAAGATGTAGCTTTCGTTGTCGGCGGCACTTCGTCGTAGCAAATGTGAGTAGTAGTAGCGGCGTTACGACGGCGTGTTGAGAGCTCTTGAATTCTTGTCATTTGCTTGGCTTGAACATGTCTATTTATGGATATTGATCTATGAATTTAGACATAGGTAGTGTCCAAGGTGAGGTTCTTATCCCAACTCAAGGATGAGGTGTTTCATCCAACCACCTTGTGCCACCTCCAACCTTCTTGTGCGCCAACTCAAGGATGAGGTGTTTCATCCAACCACCTTGTGCCACCTCCAACCTCCTTGGGCGCCAACTTGAGGATGAGGTGTTTCATCCAACCACCTTGTGCCACCTCCAACCTCCTTGGGCGCCAACTTGAGGATGAGGTGTTTCATCCAACCACCTTGTGCCACCTCCAACCTCCTTGGGCGCCAACTTGTTGGAGCCATTCAACTTGTGCCACATCATGGGAGCCAACCATCTTGTGCCAACTCACCTTATTTTGGGCGTCCACCACAAGGAAGCTTGGTGATGGTTTGGATGTCCACCTTGATGCCACATCACCCTTTGTACCAAAACACGAGTCAAGTCCAAATTCACCCCCTTGAAATTCGAGCTCTTCTCGAGGCTGGAACTTGACTAGCAGTTGACTGTAGTCAAAAAGTTTTGGACTGCAGTACAAGTTAGCTTAAAATATAAAGTACGATGGTTCTAACCATCTGATCTCGACCTAGACCTTCCATTGGAGGTATTGGGTCGGATCTACGCTTAACGACCTTGCTTCGCTTTCACACGAGCTTACCTTGTAGCCTCGCTTCCGGTCTTCACCCGAGTACCTCGGCTTCCTCCGAAGTCCCTCTGGCGTTGCCCGACCACCTCGGTTCCCACCGGGTGTCGCAGACCTTCCGCTCAACTTTAGCATTTCTGCACACTTAATTGAGCTCGTAAGATAACAAATATACCCTTAACTATTGAGCCTTTTGCCATAATCAAAATACCGGTTCGACTTTGGTGCCCACTGCACCAACAGTTTGGAGCTCCGACAGTGATAGACTTGCCGGGGATTCGATCTCCGGTAATCCTCATAGGTGGAGGACGAAGGATTCGTCAAACGGTTGACGAATACCTCTCCGAAGAAGCGAGTCTTGAGGACTCGTTTTTGGATCCGAATTTGGATTCGGATCGTGATCTTCTCTCAATCACATCGTCTTCAACACGAGGCTATTAACTCGTACGAAGACGAGTCTCGTGACTTGGTGAAGTCATCCCGAAGATACTCGGCGTGGATACGGATAGAGACGATTCTAGTGAGGATCGTTCTGGTTGATGTCTTTCCCGCTACACGTGATACGTAAGGTATACGTAGTTAAATTTCCTTTTATTGCAAAATTTAAATTTATGGTTATGTCTACACATGTTGTACTATGCATGCGTGTGATGTGTGTGTTGTAATAAATGTAGATTTATTATTTTATTCCTTCCGCTGTGCACATGTTTATGAAACATGTTCGAACACACACTCGCTGCGGTGCCGGAAACCCAACACATACAACAACTTTAAATGGAGCTCGTGGGGGAGGAAATCACAACTGGTTCTTGAGCTACTTTGGGGCGATTTGTTGCTGCAAATTAGGGTCTCCAAGGCTATTCTTCAAGCAACCAAAAGTAAGCAATCCAAAGGCAATTATAAAGTTTTTTTCCTTTACTTGTAGTGCATCTCTTTATTGTAATTGCTTGTATTTATTTCTTATTGTTGTAAGGTCATTTGTACAAGGTTTCTTCATCTCCGACTTGTGTCGAGAAGGAGTTATTGTGATTAGTAGTGCGTGTTTGCATTGCTAGGGCTTTTAGAGCCTAATCCGTGGAGTAAGAACCATTCGGCTCCAAACCACATTATATTTTGTGTTGTGAATTGTGTCGAATGCGAACACAACTGCCAGTAATTCCTTCTCGATCATGGCATAATTGATTTGTGCCTCATTCAGCATCTTATTGGCGTAGTGAATGGCATGTGGCTTTTTATCCTTCCATTGCCCTAACACTGCCCCCACTGCATAATCACTAGCATCACACATGACCTCGAATGGTAGGCTCCAGTCAGGCGGTTGTATTATTGGGGATGTTACTAAGGCTCTCTTTATTTCTTCAAATGCTACTAAACATTGTCGGTCGAAAATAAACTCTGTGTCCTTAGCTAGTAGATTTGTCAGAGGTCTAGTTATCTGAGAAAAATTCTTTATGAACCTTCGATAAAAACCTGCATGCCTAAGAAGCTCCGGACCCCCTTTACATCCCTGGGTGGCAGCAATTTTTCAATTACTTCGACCTTCGCCTTGTCTACTTTGATACCATTCCCTGATATCTTATGTCCTAGAACTATCCCTTCAGTTACCATGAAGTGACATTTTTCCCAATTCAGAATCAAGCTATTCTCCTCACACCTTTGCAGAACCCTTTCTAAATTCTTTAGACATGCATCGAAACTTGTTCCATAGACTGAAAAATCATCCATGAATACCTCCATAATATGTTCAATCATGTCTAAAAAGATAGATGTCATACAATGCTGAAAGGTGGCTGGGTCATTACATAGGCCAAAGGGCATTCGTCTGTATGCGAAGGTTCCAGACGGGCAGGTGAAGGTGGTCTTCTCTTGGTCATTAGGGTGGATTGGGATTTGGAAAAATCCTGAGTACCCATCAAGGTAGCAAAAATAGGAATGTTTAGCGAGGCGTTCCAACATCTGATCGATAAACGGAAGTGAAAAATGATCCTTTTTTGTTTCTTTGTTTAGTTTATGGTAATCTATGCATATTCTCCACCCCGTTACCGTTCAAACAGGGATCAACTCATTCTCCTCATTTTTGACTACTGTAGTGCTGCCTTTCTTTGGAACTACGTGCACTGGACTTACCCACTCACTATCTGAAATTGGGTAAATTATTCCAGCATCTAAGAATTTAAGCACTTCCTTTTTCACTACCTCCTAAAAATGAGAGTTAAGTCGCCTTTTGCGCTCCACGGTTGATTTACACCCATCCTCAAGTATTATCCTATGCATGCACAGAGACGAGCTTATCCCTTTTATGTCATCGATGGTATAGCTCAGCACTTTTTTATATGTCCTGAGCACCCCCAGCAACTTCCTTGTCTCTACCTCACTCAAATTGGCATTTATAATCACCGGATGGGTTGCAGTTGGTACTAAAAATTCATACTTGAGATTAGGGGGAAGTGGTTTCATCTTAGGCCCTGTGTGTTTCTCTTCTGCCTCCTACCCCGAGTCTTCCTTCTCTTCTGATCCTAAAGATAAGGAAACTTCTTCCATCCAGTATTCTCTCTCCTTGTCCTCCCCCTGTACTTAGAAGGTTACTTCAGCGCTATCTATCCCCGTTTTGGGGAAAGCCTCCTGAAGATGTTGCTCGCTATTCACCCATATTTCGAGAGTCCCCACCACTGTCTCTATAATGCGATATGTATCATCCGTGCTCTTTTTCATCAGCACGCCCCCCGCAGCTGTGTCCAAGAGTTCTTTCGACGAACTAGTTATCCCGGAATAAAAAACATGGAGGAGTAACCAATCCTATAATCCATGGTGTGGGCAATGAATAACAAGTCCCTGTAGTCTCTTTTATGCCTCGGTTAGAGTCTCTTCTTGCCCTTGCTCAAATGAAAGGATTTTATCCCTAAGGTAGGTTGTTTTGTGGGGAGGAAAGAATTTACTCAGGAAAGTGTCTTCCATTTGTTCCCATGTCATTATACTCCCTCCTAGTAGCGTGCGTATCCATTGCTTAGCCTCCCCTTTCAGTGAAAATGGCAACATGATGAGCTTAATGGCATCTACTGGGACTCCTTCATATTGCACTGTGTCACAGTACGCCAGAAATTCTTCAAGGTGTAGATATGGTTCCTCAATTTGAGCCCCTCCAAACTGCTTTTCTTGAATAAGAGCAATTAATGCAGGGTTTATCTCCCAACTTGTGGCCTGAATTCGAGGAATAACTATGCAGGAGTTCCATGCTTTTTGTTTAGGCTCTATGTAATCTCTCAAGGGTTGAGCGGGTTGTTTTAGCATTTCAACGTCCTTTGATGAGAGAGGAGTAATAATTCATATACAATGAATAATTTTGAGGGTGGAAACAAAGCTTAAATCAAGAAGAAAAGATAGGAGTATTTACCTAATGCTTAGAAATGAGAAATAAACTAATCTAGTTACCAAAATTAAAGAGTCAATAAGAAAATAGGGAACTATTGCTAAAATAAAATAAAACTAAATCTATATATGGAAAATATATAACTAAAGTAAATAAAGAAAAATAAAAAAAAAGAAAGTAAAGAAAGTAAATAAATCTAATCCTAAGTCCGATCCAATTATCCACCTCTTGATTCGATATCGAATCAATCAGTCCCCGGTAACGGCGCCAAAAACTTGATGCACACAAACGCGACCTCAAATCTCACGATGAAGACTGTTGAGGACTCGAAGTGTGAACTCATGCTCAACGCCCGTATGTGCACAGATGTTGTCAAGTAATAAAAAGATTATCGATCCCACAGAAACTAAGATTTGAATACCGATTTGTTCAGTGGATGTTATTGTTCGAGATTAGACTCTAAAGGTTGCAATTAGGAGGGTTGTCGGTGGTCCTAACTCTAATACGGTGTCACACGGAGGAAAAGAAGGGTCGCTACGGGTCTTTAGATGGATTCTAGGATTTTGATTTCGTTTGTGTGTCGCGGAACACGATGTCAATTGGATTTGCTTAGGTTTCTAGTTATGGTTTTGTGGAAAGGACATCATGCACTCCCCCGATGAGCCTTCGCGTCTATCGAAAGCTACCTCTGTCATACCAAGTCAACCTCTAGCTTTAGGATGGGATAGTCGGTATGAGGATGCTGAATCGATCCCTACGACGAGTCGAAAACGAGGCGTGTTTCCTACTCTATCGCATCCTTCTACCCACAATTACCGGCGATGAGGCCAACCCTTAGGTCCCTCTTTAATTCCCCTAAATCTTTGATACGAGGGTTGTCACCCCTCATATCGGCTAAGCACAGTGACTAGAAAACCAAAACAATAACTATAGATCTAAACCAAAACACCAATTGCAAATATAAATTAAGAACGAAAAGATATTTTGAATTAACATGTTCCAACTCAACACAAACTACTCTCTAATCCTAGAATCAAAGAGTCTACTCCATAGATATGAGAGAAGAAACACAAGGCATGATCATATCCGTATAAACAATAGAATTTACTCAAAGAATAGGATTTACAATGCAATGTAGGTCTTCTACTCGGCATTGAAGTGCAGAATCTTGACCTCCGGCGGCGTTCTTCCTCCCCGTTGTGAGTTCCCGAAGCTTTTCAGAGCTTCGGAGTGTCGTCCCCGCCGTCGTGCCTCCCCCCTAGGGTTTGGGCGGAGCTTTCCTTATATAGACATCACGCTGGATCACTGCGAAATCTAGAAAAAACCCTAGTCGCGTCAATTTTTTGGGCCACCACACGACCGTGTGTCAGGCTATGGCGGCCGTTTTCGCCCTCTAAACACGGTCGTGTGTGGGCACATGCCCTGGCCGTGTTCCCTTCTGCGTCCAACTGCCAAATGTCTTCTTTTGCTCTGAAATTGTGCTATCCTACACACAAAAGTAAATAGAGCAGATCTCTGAACTAGAAAATAGAAAATGCATGCAACATAATGTAAAATATGCATGAAACGAACATAAAATGTTATGAGATGTGAGCGAAAACTACTCCTAAAATCCTATATGTTTTGCTCACATCAGTATCATCCAAACCAACCAACATGATCATATCACAAACATTGTCATAATTGCATATCATTATCATAAATATTATCACCCAATATCATAAATCAAAATCCATTGCCCACATCATCATAAGTCAACCAAATAATCATGATATAAAATAAGTCCAACTATGGTTGACTATCCTTGGTTTCTTTAACCCTTGAGGATTGACTTGGGAACCCAAAATAAATTATTTCCAATGGGGTTCACCAAGTACTCCTTTGGGATCCATTTCCTAGCTACCATTGTAGTTTTTTATTGCACCCTAGCTATTAAACAATGATAAGTTTTTTCATTCTTAGATCCCTTATATCCTAGGCCCTTCTTGTTAAAGCTAGCCCTTTGGCTCCCAATGATCATATTCAAGGTGTTGGAGCCTATTGTGAATTTCTCTAGGGCCTTAGTAAGGAAATCTATGTTTTCATTTAAAACCCTATTTTCTTCTAAGCATGCATCATTAACACTAGAAGAAGAAATATTTTCATGTGAGCATGCATTTTCAAGTTTTTCTTCTAGGGCCTTAATTTCATTTAGCATCCATTTATTTTTCTTCTTAGACCTAAATAAGTACTTAGTCAAGCTAGTAATCATGGAAATAATATCTTGAGTGGGTAGGCTTTTTACCTCACTTACCCAATCTCCTTCTTGCGATTCCGATGAGGATGCTCCCCTTACACTTGAGCTCTCCTCCTCACTTGTGCTTCCTTCTTGCTCGGATGAGGTGGAGTCCAAGTCATCTATCCCCATGAGTGTGAGGCTTGTGAATCCTTCTTCCTCTGATGATGATGGATCATCCCATGTGGCCTTCAAGTTTTGCATTTTGCTTTTTCCTTTATCTTTCAATTTCTTCTCTTCCTTCTTCTTTCCTTCCTTCTTCTTGTCATTCTTCTTCCTTTCATCCTTGCTCTTGTTCATGAGAGGGCATTCATCTCTCATGTGTCCCTCTCCTTGGCAATTGTAGCATATAATCTTCCTCCTTCTCCTATCATGAGACTTGTTAAACTTAAAAATTTTTAATACACGTCTCACCTTTCTTACCATGTAGGCCTCTTCCTCTTCATTGCTATTCATTTATGAGGA
The DNA here is from genome assembly GCA_025175895.1 of Wurfbainia villosa. Taxonomy (NCBI): domain Eukaryota; kingdom Viridiplantae; phylum Streptophyta; class Magnoliopsida; order Zingiberales; family Zingiberaceae; genus Wurfbainia; species Wurfbainia villosa. The sequence goes on along the minus strand of CM046007.1, from coordinate 17,972,632 downwards.
AGATTCTTCATCTGATGAGAAGGGGGGAGTCTCCTTCTTCTTCTTTCCTTTGTCGGCCATAAGTGCTACTCCCCTTGACTTTGTGCTTGGTTCTTCAATTATGCCTTCAAGTCTAGTTTCATGTAATTCCATGGTGGAGAAAAATTCTTCTAGAGTACTTACCTCTAGATTCTTTGAAATATAGAAGGAGTCTACCATGGAGCTCCATTTGGATGACCGGGGAAAGGCATCTATGGCTTTCATTATCATGTACCGATTGGAGAGCTTCTCACCTACACTTGATAAACAATTTATTATCTCTTTAAATCTAGAGTGTAGTGATAATACCTTTTCCCCCTTATCTAATTTGATATTGCTTAATTGAGAGCGGAGGAGGTCCCTTCTTGCTAGCTTAGCTTCAGATGTGCCTTCATAAAGCTCCACTAGCTTCTCCCACATCTCCTTGGTGCTAGAGCACTCGCCAATCCGGTTGATTTCTTGTTGAGGGAGCACATTGAATACATGGTGCTTTGCTTTCAAATTTTGAAGGTGCTCCTCCCTTTGCTTCTTAGTCCATCTTTACTTCTCTAATGGCTCCCCTTCTTCATCCCTAGGCAACTCGAAACCGTTTTCCATAATAAGCATGATATTGAAATCGGTCTCGAAGAATACCTTCATTCATTTTTTCCACCAAGTGAAGTCCCCATCAAATTTAGGCGGATGGATGTTGTAGCCGGCCATTTCGTTGATTGTTGCGGCGGTGAGTCCGGCAACAATCTCCTCGCTCTAATACCACTTATTGGAGGATCATGTCCTGCCTATAATTCTTGATTGTCGATGGAAATCGTTCGCTTAATCATCTAAGATAATCATTAGCGCAGCGGAATATGCTGATTAAGACAACTAAAATAAAAAACAAAGTAAAGAAGATGCAAACTCAAACACACCGATGTAACATGGTTCACGACCCTTGTCGCTAGTCCACGGATGATTCATTCGGCAAATCACTCCCATAATCAATCACTAAACTTCTCCTTGAGCTCAATCAAGGTAGAGAAGAAACCTTCTTACAAAATCCTCCCTATTACAATATGATTTAGATGAGAATAAGGAAGAGGAGGTTTGGGATGTTTAGGGCACTTGGGGAGCACTTAGGAATGAAGCATTTGCATTTGAAAGCCACCCAAGCCCTCTTTTTATAGAGAAGAGGGCTTTCTTGCCGTTGGGCATACAGCAGTCGACTGTTACCGTTCCAATGGCCTCTGACCACGTTAGATCACAAACGTTGTAGTCCAATGGTAGGCTTGGCAATCGACTGCTGCTATCAGCAATCGACTGATGTCTGCGTAGCCGACTGATCAGTTGGCTACGGGAGGTTCTGTGCCCACGACCATCTTCAGTAGTCAATTATCATCCCTTAGCAGTCGACTGCTAGGCTAGAAACCCTCAGTCGAACACCAATCGAGCATCAATTGAGTGACATCGACTCAGAGCAGTCGACTAGTGTCGGGTAAACCTCAAACAAATACTTGTTTGAGCATTCGACGATCGGATAAACCTCAAACCTAAGTTTGAGCATCCGACACTTGACTTAGCCATTCGGCCAAGTTCACCTATGAGCTACCATTACAATTGCTCAATCTATCATCTCCCTTGGAGTCCCTCACCGAGGCTCTCTTCATCCGGCCACGTCCCTCGGATGCACCAAGCTCATGGCTTCTGCAATGTCATCCTTCGCGTCTCGCCCTGAAGTCTGCTTCCTTTGGCTTCACTCCAATGCTCCTTGTCTGGCGGTCCCTCGGATGCACCAAGCACACGGCTTCTGTTGGTGCAATCGGCCCAGGTTGACTCGAGTTTGACTCGATCAGTACCTTGATGGTATTTTGATGATAGACAAAACTCATGACATGGGGTTGGCATGGAAAATCCAAGCATGGAGCTTGGTGTGGAAGTCCAAAGCATTGCGAAGCCGTGCGCTTGGTGCTTGGCATGGGAAATACATTGCGAAGCCATGCGCTTGGTCCATGTGGGAAGTCTTGAGGACTTGGTAAGTTCACTAGGCTCGGGGTCCTTGAGTCGGTGAAGGAGGGCATTGCAATGCCATTCGGTTGGTGCATCCGAGGGACTACCGGATAGGGAGCGAATGGAGTGAGACCAAAGGAAGCATACTCGAGGGCATGAGATGCGAAGGATGGCGCTTGGCCGCGGCGCTTGACGATCCGAGGGACGAGGGAGGAAGAGAGCTTCGATAGGAAACTTCATGAGGATAAGGTGGACTTAGCCAAGTGGCTAAGATCGAGTGTCGGTGGCTCAAACATCTTTATGTTTGAGTTTTTGCCGACATCACGATCGGGCATAGGTGCCGATCGCTTCTAGGTCGTATGGGTTCAAACAGGTTCGACCAACTAAGTTCGTTGATCACCGACCGCCGAGGAGGGCAATGATCGTTAGAGCATCACCGATCGCCAAGGGATGGCAATGATCGATGACACCGCACGACGCACAGAATGGAGCCGAAGCCGCCAAAGACTCGGATCGATGGATGATCAGTCGACTGATGAGTGCCATCAGTCGACTGATGTGTGATCCGTTGGAACTTAACCAACGTGGATCTGGCCGTTGTGAGACAACGTCTACGGGACCAGTCGACTGATGGGCGCGAAAATAGCTTGATGTAGGTTATAAAAGGAGCATGAGTTGGAGGATTTTGCCATGGTTTTTGTGGAGCTATTGGAGGGGAATTGCTGCTGCATTCCAGTCCTTCAAGAGCCAATCAAAGCAAGCAACAAGCAAAGGGTTCAAAGCAAGCGTTGTAAAGTGTTCTTTACGTGTATTTCGTATTTGTCTTTGTATTGCTTGTATTTCATTACTTAGTGTAATTGCTTGTGAGAGGTTTCTCCACCTCCGACGTGTAGTCGAAAAGGAGTGTTATAGTTAGTGTCGTGCGCATAACTAGAGCTCGGTGAGCTCGCCCGTGGAGTAGGAACCATTCGGTTCCGAACCACGTATATCTTTGTGTATTGCATGTGCTTGTGTGTATTTGTGTTTCTTGTTAGTATTATTATTGTTATTCCGCTGCGCTAACAAGAATTGTAGACGAGCACGCAACGAGAATGAACGAATCCCGACATCCATCGTAAGAGGGCTATTCACCCCCCTCTAGCCGGCCAATCGATCCTCAACAAGTGGTATCAGAGCCGAGGTTGCTCTTCAAGGACTAACCGTCGTGAGAGCACTACAAGATGGCCGGCTACAACCTCCAACCACCAAAATTCGAAGGGGATTTACTATGGTGGAGAAGAAAAATGGAGGTATACCTAGAAACTGATTTTGATTTTATGCTAATCTTAGAAAACGGTTTTGAATTGCCTAGGGATGAAAGAAATAGGCAAATTGAGAAGTCAAGGTGGACCCAAGACTAAATCAAAGACTTTGAGACAAATCACAAGGTAATCGAATTGCTTAGTGATTTGATTCCTAACAACATTTGGTCTAGGTTGGGAAATTTTAGGGATGCAAAAGAATTATGGGATAAAGTAATGAAATTTCAAGAAAATTCTCAATCGGCACAAGTAGAGGAAGATGCCGTGGAAGAAAGACCATCCACTTTCGAAGATGTGGATGACTTGGTGGAGACCTCCACCTCTAGCATTGAGGGGGAGGAGAGGCAATCTTCCATCCCGGAGCAAGAACAAGAAGCATCCACATCCGGGAGAAGTGAAGATCAAGAAGAGGCCTCCACCACCTCCCTAGGTAACTCAAGTGTTATTATTTTAAATAAAAATCACATAATATGCTTTGAGTGTAGGGAGAAAGGGAATTACAAGAGCAAATGCCCTAAATTGGGTAAGAAGAAGGCATCGACACCAAAAGTCAACTCAAAGTCAAACGATGTCGGTGTTCCCAAAATCAAGAGCAAAGAGCACATTGTGTGCTTCAAATGCAATCAAAAGGGACACTACCGAAGTCAATGCCCTAAGGGGAGGAAGAAAGGGCAAGAAGGTGCAACTCATGTAGGGGGAGCTTCCCAAGCTAACCCTAAGGTAAATTTACTTAATGCACCTTTAATTCCTAGAGTTAAAAAGCATGCTAAGAATTATTTTAGCTCTCTTGCTATTATCAATGAAAAGCATGCCAGGAAAAATAATAAGGTTTATTGCTTAGGTGCCAAGCATGTTCATACAACTAAGGACAAACCTAGGACTCATAATTCTAGACCTATTTTACCTAAAGAGTCCATTAGGAGAGTTGAAAACCATCTAGGCATTAACCCTAAAAAGGGTAGACACATGCCTAAGAAGAAGAACATTTCCCCTAAACCTAATAAAAATTCAAAATTGAGGAAATTAGAGGTGGAGAACCAAGCCTTGAGGTCAAGGCTAAAAAAATTGGAGAAGACCCTAGCAATAATATCAAACTCGGTTAAGGGGTCTAATGCACAAAAGTCAAGACCTAGGAAACAAGAAACATCTAAGGGCAAGAAGGGTTTGGGTCACAAACCTATGTCCTACCATAATGTTCCATTTAATTATGGAACATCATCTAGGTCTAGACAAACCAAGGCTAATAGGGAAGCCATCCTTAAGTCTAGCCATGGTATGTGTTTAGTGGCTAACACCTCAAAAAAATCAAATGTAGCCACTAAGAAGGTCAATGGAGGAGTCACCTCTAGAGTTGACCTAGGAAAGACCCAAAAGACTATTGCTTCAAAGCCTAAAAGGGTCATTAGGAAGGTATCTAGGGAAGTTATCCCTAGGGAATACCTTGTTAACCCAAGGAGCTCCAATAGATATTGGGTTCCTAAGAGCATGATTGATTCACACTAAATGGGTTAGGGTGTGTCAACCCTAAGTGGATGGGTGGTTAACCTAGCCATTGTGAGTTGACACATTAGGGTGTGCCAATATGGTTTGAGAAGTTAAAAATGATTTAAATTGGCACAATTAGGTCATAGAGGTCGTGGTGTGCTATTTTGGGTTTTTGGCACACTAAGGAAATAATAACATTAAGGCAAAATTTATTTAACCCCTAAAAATGGCAAATTGATTTTCACACTTAGGTATTCTATACCTTAGTATATTTTACTTGGCATGTTTTGTTTGCCTTGCCATGTCATGACATCATTTTCATTTTTATCTATAAAATGTCATGATCATGTTTAGAATTATTTTTAGATGTCATGTATGCTTAGTGTTCATTCACATGCCATGACATCATGATATTGGCATATATTTTTATCTAAATCATATTTATGCCATAATCATATCATGCATAGTTTAAAATGGAGTTAAGGACTATGACACAATTTGAAGGGAATCAAATTAATGTTGCCTAGAAATATGCATGAGAACATAAAGAAAACAAAACCCACATCTCACTAAAAACTTGACTTGTATGTGTTTTACACATCTAGATATTGGTGAGATGTTTAGGAAAAAGAAAATAAAGGTTTGAAAAACCTTGGTGAAGCCTATCTTTTGATAGCTATCACCATTGAATGGGATGATACAAAGAGGGCTCTTTATTGAAGTTGTTCTAAACTTTTGAACTTTGTATCAATCTCCTAATTTAGTGGGTAAAATAATTTTCCAATATTTTTCACCCATAGTGTTTAGGATAAGTATTATACGTATGCATTTTCAAGATTTTTAAAATTACGTATATTTACTTATGGATTTCGAAAATCCAATTTTCTGAAACTGAAAACTGCAGAATCTGATTATCGATCATTTGCTGTAATGGCGATCGTGATAAATCGATCGGGTATCTACTTGATAGTTAGGCCCATGTTTAGCCATGTTTTGGTCCCCTAACCACTCCTAACCCTAGGATATGCTTGGGAGAGCATTAGAGAGGGTGGAAATCCATTGGATATGGATTAGGAGTTGGGTTGAGAGTGAGTATCAATTTTAAGGTGGAAGAGAGTTCATTGTTGAACTTTGCCTTAATTTTGATTTGGTTAATGTTCCTATTGGCTTAGGGACTCTCCAAGGACATTGTTGGTGCAATGGTCAAGGGGGAGCAAGTCTCTAGGGGGAGGTATCCATCTTGGGAAGATGAATGTGTATTTTCTCATGGGAGGAAAATTGGGTTGCCTCTCTTTAAGTGATATGGGATCACTAGAAAGATTATAGGCATGTGTTTCTCCAAGGGACAGATTGTAAGTTCTCATTGGGATATGAGACATTCATACCCTTGGGGAGGACCTTTTTGATGTAATGTCAAAAAGGGGGAGATGTTACCAAGTTACCAATTAGGGTTCGTTGGAATTCTCATTGCGAATGAGAATTGCCAATATGGGAGAATTGGTAGACTTGAGATGGTAGTTTTGCCAATCATCAAAACGGGGGAGATTGTTGGTGCAATCGGCCCAGGTTGACTCGAGTTTGACTCGATCAGTACCTTGATGGTATTTTGATGATAGACAAAACTCATGACATGGGGTTGGCATGGAAAATCCAAGCATGGAGCTTGGTGTGAAAGTCCAAAGCATTGCGAAGCCGTGCGCTTGGTGCTTGGCATGGGAAATGCATTGTGAAGCCGTGCGCTTGGTGCATGTGGGAAGTCTTGAGTGTTGGGATGTATACTGAAAGCCTAGCTCTTTTGTATGGACATCTTTATTTTGAAATAAGAATCACATGATCATTGTTTGCACGTTATATTTATATGTGTGCATATTGTCTAATATTTTACATTGTAGATTACATGGTGCCTGGGTGTGGCACAGAAGATCATGTTATCAGTCCCATGTAGAATATAAGTAAAGGCTCACAACCAAGATGGTTTTGGACAAACCATTAGAATGGTTGTAGTGTAGCTTGGTATTGTTTTGTCTTGAACATAGAGTTACACTAGTACACTTAGGTGTATTGAGCATGACCGACATAGAGGTGATTCAATTTGTTGCTGACTACATAATTGAATCGGACCTCGGATATTATGTTGTACATGCTCTTAATCCCGATATAATAACGGACACATGTACTTAGTATTTATTTCTTTGATTTACTAGAGGGTGAGATTTCTATGGATTAAATCAATATGCCCGGTAAGTTGGGAAATGATATTATTTACATGGTGTGTCGTTGATTATAGGAGGAAACCGTGTCCTATGTATTAGGTTGATGATGTCCCCTTGAGGAGCTCATAAGGTTCATCATGTAAACCCTGTAGGTTGACTTAGTCAACATGATGATAAGGTTGAGTGGTACTACTCGAGGAGTTAGATGTTAATTGATTGATGGTCAGTAAATCAATCCATTGACGGACATTCGATATCTTAAACACGGGGAGATGGATGTACAAATAATATATGGAGCCCATATTAATTTATGGGGGTTGGTGAGGTAGTTCGATGATGATCCTCTAGTGGAATGGAACATCATTGATGGATCAAGTTTGTGTGGTTCCGATCCATCGGGTGGCCAAGACCCAACTCCTCCTCATGGTCCCTATCGTAGCCTAATATAAACCTCATGAAGTCTAGATCAAATGATGGAAAACAAATCTCTAGATCCGACGGTTGGGATTAAATTCTTAGAACCGACGGTGGAGATTAAATCTCTAGATCCGACGGTTGGGATTAAAACCCTAGAATCGACGGTTGAGATTAAATCTCTAGATCCGACGGTTGAGATTAAAACCCTAGAACCGACGGTGGAGATTAAACCAAGGCCTAAACCCTAACTCTATAAAAGGGTGGCTATGGGTTGGGCGGCAAGAAGTTTGACAGGTTGGATGATGGATGCTAAGGAGATTAGGGTTTAGCCTCCAATTGCTTGGGCGGCAAGCAACCCTAGGAGGAAACCCTAATTAGGGTTTGGCTCTTTTGGGTTGGGCGGCCAAGGATGAGGATGAAGAGTGGGCGACAACCTATGGAGGAGCTTGTCTTCTTCCATGGAGGTGGCTAGCTCCTAGATCTCTTCTCTCCACCATGCTTGGGCGGCAAGGAACCCTATGGAGGAAACCCTAATTTGATTAGGGTTTTGGCTCCTTTGCATGGGCGGCCATGGATGGGAATGAAGAGTGGGCGGCAACTTGTGGAGGAGCTTGTCTTCTTCCATGGAGGTGGCTAGCTCCTAGATCTCTTCTCTCCTTCATGGTTGGGCGGCAAGAAACCCTAAGGAAGAAACCCTAATTTGATTAGGGTTTGGCTCCTTTGCATGGGCGGCTAAGGTTTGGAAGGAGGGTAAGCGACATCTTGTGGAAGAGTTCTTCTTCTTCCTAGGAAAGGTGGCCGGTTTAGATCTCCTCCTTCCACCTTGGATGGGCGGCAAGAAGACCTAAGGAGGAAACCCTAATTAGGGTTTGGCTCCTATGGTTGGGCGGCTAGGGTATGCAAGGAAGGTGGGCGGCAACTATAGGAGAGGAGCTCTTCCTCTTCCTAGGTTGTGGCCGGCTCCTTCCTCTATTCCCTCCACCGTGGCTGGCACCCAATATATTCCCTTTATCCTCTTCACTCCATCTTGGCCGGCGGCACCAAAACAAGGGTTTGTCCCTAGTTCGGTACCTTGGTTGTTTCCATTATGTTCTCTCTATTCTTGGGGTCGGCGGCATCAATCCTTTTGTGGAATGGTGATTGGCTCAAGCAAGAAGGGAAAGAGAGTTCTTCTTTCTTTGGATTGAAGAAGATCTTGGAAGCTTCAACTTGTAGAGGATCTTCGTCCACACGAAGTCTACAAGGAGGATAGGACATACGATAGAAGATCAAGAGGTATAAAAGTTTCACAACTTTTATTATTGTTCTTTTCATGTTCTTATTTGATATGCTAGCTTATGTTCTTTATGTTAGTATATGTTGATTATACTAGTTTGCATTTGCATGTATTTGTATAATCATGGACCCCGAATAAGAAACACAAAAACCGGCGATCCGTCCGTCGTCTCTTCCGCGGCTAATCGACTAGAAGAGTTTGGTTGCTTGAACAACTAGTTTGTTCAACCGATCGCTCGAGTCATTGGCACGACGACGAATTGGTTGTACTTAGGAAACTCATCCCATCCGGATTAGTTTTCATTAGTGAAAATTTTAATCCGGGGACATGGGAGCCTATGAGCATTCCGAGAAATAGCACGATTGCCAACAATTGGTATCAGAGCCACGGTTTCCGGTTTTGTGTGTTTTGGATTCGGTTACTTTCACGCACTTATCATATATTGTGTATGCCGGATAATAGTAGGATGTGCGTAGGCTAACTTTTTGGTTGCTGGCATAAGATCCAACTATTATGGCTATATGTGTGTGTATGTGATTGCATGTGTGTGTGATTGTATATTATTTGAATCCTCGGGGTTGACGAGGCTAGATTAGTATTTAATTTTTGTAATTAAATACGACATTGTTTAGCCACTCTTTATTTTATTTTACTTTCGATCTAGATTTCATGTACACTCCCTTGTGGAGTATAGGATCGATGGATGTAAAATAAAATAGGTTTTATTCTCGGCTCGGATCTCCGGTTGGCTCGTACATGGCGCAAGAGGGAGGCGGACGATGGCGAACAGGAAGCATATTGGAGAACAATGCCATAATAGTTGGAAAAATTCTAATTTTTCCATATTTATTGCTAATTTGTTTTATATGCATGTTGTGTGTGCTTGAAAATTCCTCATTTTCAATTTACTAAGTGGGAGAGGGATATTTTAATTAATTCTCGCGGCCTCCATTACAATTTGACGTGTGATGCAACAAACTTGCATGTCGGCTCTGAGTGCCTTCCTCCCTGCGAATGAGTTTGTTTGTGGATCACTAGGTCAAATAATGGTTATAGGAAATTATCTAGGAGCGTGTGTACTTCCACAGCGGTAAGGCACATAATCCGAAATAATTCCCTTAGTATCGTGTAATGGTGCACACTTAGATGCAAATAAAAAGTATCCTCCTCATCGGAGTCACTGCTTTTATTTGTAGAGCCAAAGAGGAACCAACTATTAATTTTATTTGTCAAAAAGTAAGGTTGACAAGATAATAAAATTAATGGGTAAAACCTCCTCTTACAAATGTAGAATTCGTATACGTCCACACTGCATGGCATGCGATATTCTCGGTGTTTTGAGGTGTTGGTTGATTTCGAAATTTTATTGTTTGAGGAATCAATAATTTTTTGAAATCTAAAGTAATGATCTATGTGATTCTTAGGATTTTCAAAATTGACTTTCGGTCCACTTATTTTGATACTAAAGGAAATAAACTTACTGTACCTAAATTATATTGATTGGAAATGAATCCAAATATTGTCTTATCTGCTAGTATGCACTCTTCAAAGAGTGTCCTCAAGCCATCATTGCTCAAAAGGGTTTCTACTTCTAAGCCGAAAGGCAAGAAGAAGAAGAAACAAGGTGAAGCAAAGATGGTGGGAGGATCTCAGGGAAGAGTGAAGAAGCCGAAAGGCAAGTACTTCACTTGCAAGCAGGATGGACATTGGAAGAAGGACTGTCCCAATCCAAAACAGAACAAAAGTATATCTTTTGGTCTAGTCGTTGTAACATGGTTAGCGGTGTTATCTACCGGCACCTGGTGTGTAGATACGAGAGCCACTAATCATGTCTGCAATACTTTGCAGGGGTTCCAGGAAACCCGACGACTAGCTAAAGGGGATATTACCATTTACTTGGGCAATGCCATGAAGATGGCGGCTATTGCAGTGGGAGATGTTTTATTTATCTTTTGAGAAAAATAAAGGTTTTGGTTCTTAAGAATTTCCTTTATGTACCCTTATTTAGAAAGAATTGATTTCGGTTTCTAAATAGTTTTTGGATGGATAATCTATTTCTTTTCATGACAGATTTGTTATAAAAGGAATAAGGGACATTATCTATTCAGGTACATAGATAGGAAATTTATAACTTGAACCATAAGCTCCCACGGTGCAAATAGAAGTTAATAACTCATCTTCTAATTCCAATAAGAGAAAAGAACCTTCGAAGATGAACCAAACATATCTTTGGCGTCTTAGGCTTGGTCACATTAACCTAAGCAGAATTCAAAGGTTGATAGCTGATGGACCTTTGGGCTTATTAGTGGTGGAGGATCTCCCAACCTACGAATCTTGCTTGGAGAGTAAGATGACCAAGAGGCCTTTTCAAGGCCAAGGGGTATAGAGCCAAAGATGTGTTAGAGATGGTTCATTCTGATTTGTGTGGTCCTATGGCTATCTAGGCAAGAGGTAATCTTGAATATTTCGTCTCTTTTGTAGATGATTATTCAAGATATGGATGACACTACGATCTGATCATGGTGGTGACAACCTCTTGGGAGAGTTTAGGAACTACTTATCAGAGGTTGGGATTCAATCCCAATTGACTGCACATGGCACACCCAGTGAGCAGTGTAGCGACTCTTATGGAGATGGTTAGATCGATGATGAGTTATTCTGACTTGTTTTGTAGTCCTAGAGATCAGAGGGTGATCGTTAACACGAATGCCAGATTTCTAGAGGAAGACTATGTGATAAGCCACAAGCCCAAGAGTAAAATTGTTCTAGAGGAGTTAAAAGGGAAGTCACTTCTTTAGTACCACCGGTACAAGAGGATATACCACATGTCACTGCACCGCGTGTCACAGAGGATACAGATGATACCCTGCGTCATAGTGGGAGGGTTGTGAGACGACCTCTCGATTCATGTTTTTGGACAAATCTTACGATTTGGTCCCTAGCAAACATGAACGATCCTAGACATCTGACGAGGCAATCCAAGATATAAATCTGACATCTTTGCAAAGTGCAATGAATCTGAGATTGAATCTATGGATTCAAGATCAGGTCCTGGGAGCTCTTATGCATAGCAACTCATATGGATTATGAGGCGTGTGATGGATGTCAAGACAGATTCCTTAGTGGAAGTCTTGAGGAATCCATCTACATGAAGCGACAGAGGATTCATTGCTAAGGGCAAAGAGCGTATTTTATATAAGCTTAATCGATCCGTTAATGGTGAAGCAAGCTTTGAAGTCTTGGGACATCCACTTTGAGAAGTAAATCGATCTTATGGATTTATTCAAAGTTCGGATGGGTCTTGTGTATATCAGAGATGTGACGGAAACGTAGTGGTATTTTTGTACTATACGTAGATGACATTTTGGTGGTTGGCGACAACATCGAAGTGTTATCAGACGTAAGGGTATGGTTGTCCAAACAGTTTGATATGAAGGACTTGGGAGAAGTGGGTCACAACCTTGGGGATCAAGGTTGTTGTGCTTATCCTAAGCTTCATACATAAACATGGTTTTGGATCGTTTTAGCATACAAAACTCCAAGAAGGGTTTTTCTACCCTTCAGGCATGGAGTTCCTTTATCTAAGCAGATGTGTCCTAGATCATCTGAGGAGATAGAGGAGATATAGGCAGTTCCTTATGCTTGTGAGTAGGAAGCCTAATGTATGCTATGTACGAGACCAGATATCTGCTTTGCCATAGGCATGGTCAGCAGATATCAGAGTAATCCAGGACAGGGACATTGAACTGCGGTAAAGCATATATTGTAGTGCCTGAGAAGGACTAGGGATTATATGCTAGTTTACCGGGCAGACCAATTACTCCCTGTGGGTTACACGGATTCTGATTTCCAATCTGATAGGGATAACAGTAAGTCTACCTCAGGTTTTGTGTTTACTTTAGGAGGTGGAGCCATTGTATGGAGGAGTGCCCAGCAGAAATGTGTGGCGGACTCCACCATGGAAGCTGAGTATGTGGCAGCCTATGAGGCAGCCAAAGAAGCTGTGTGGCTCAGGAACTTCCTGATGGACTTGGATGTGATTCCTGGTTTGCCCAAAATTATCACAATTTATTGTGATAATAATGGTGCAGTTGCAAACTCGAAGGAACCACGAGCCCATAAGGCTAGTAAACACATAGAGTGCAAGTACCACCTGATACGAGAAATCATAAAGGAGGTAAAAGTAAGCTGTCGCCTAGATTGCATCAGAGGATGACCTGGTAGACCCTTTCACTAAGGCCCTTCTGGCGAGAGCTTTGATAGGCAAGTGGAGGGAAGGGGAATCAGATGTATGGCAGTATGATGACAGCATAGTCTTTTAGTATAAGTGGGAGATTGTTGGGATGTATACTGAAAGCCTAGCTCTTTTGTATGGACATCTTTATTTTGAAATAAGAATCACATGATCATTGTTTGCACGTTATATTTATATGTGTGCATATTGTCTAATATTTTACATTGTAGATTACATGGTGCCTGGGTGCGGCACAGAAGATCATGTTATCAGTCCCTTGTAGAATATAAGTAAAGGCTCACAACCAAGATGGTTTTGGACAAACCATTGGCATGGTTGTAGTGTAGCTTGGTATTGTTTTGTCTTGAATATAGAGTTACACTAGTACACTTAGGTGTATTGAGCAGGACCGACATAGAGGTGATTCAATTTGTTGCTGACTACATAATTGAATCGGACCTCGGATATTATGTTGTACATGCTCTTAATCCCGATATAATAACGGACACATGTACTTAGTATTTATTTCTTTGATTTACCAGAGGGTGAGATTTCTATGGATTAAATCAATATGCCCGGTAAGTTGGGAAATGATATTATTTACATGGTGTGCCGTTGATTATAGGAGGAAATCGTGTCCTATGTATTAGGTTGATGATGTCCCCTTGAGAAGCTCATAAGGTTCATCATGTAAACCCTGTAGGTTGACTTAGTCAACATGAAGATAAGGTTGAGTGGTACTACTCGAGGAGTTAGATGTTAATTGATTGATGGTCAGTAAATCAATCCATTGACGGACATTCGATATCTTAAACACGGGGAGATGGATGTACAAATAATATATGGAGCCCATATTAATTTATGGGGGTTGGTGAGGTAGTTCGATAATGATCCTCTAGTGGAATAGAACATCATTGATGGATCAAGTTTGTGTGGTTCCGATCCATCGGGTGGCCAAGACCCAACTCCTCCTCATGGTCCCTATCGTAGCCTAATATAAACCTCATGAAGTCTAGATCAAATGATGGAAAACAAATCTCTAGATCCGACGGTTGGGATTAAATTCCTAGAACCGACGGTGGAGATTAAATCTCTAGATCCGACGGTTGGGATTAAAACCCTAGAATCGACGGTTGAGATTAAATCTCTAGATCCGACGGTTGAGATTAAAACCCTAGAACCGACGGTGGAGATTAAACCAAGGCCTAAACCCTAACTCTATAAAAGGGTGGCTATGGGTTGGGCGGCAAGAAGTTTGACAGGTTGGATGATGGATGCTAAGGAGATTAGGGTTTAGCCTCCAATTGCTTGGGCGGCAAGCAACCCTAGGAGGATACCCTAATTAGGGTTTGGCTCTTTTGGGTTGGGCGGCCAAGGATGAGGATGAAGAGTGGGCGGCAACCTATGGAGGAGCTTGTCTTCTTCCATGGAGGTGGCTAGCTCCTAGATCTCTTCTCTCCACCATGCTTGGGCGGCAAGGAACCCTATGGAGTAAACCCTAATTTGATTAGGGTTTTGGCTCCTTTGCATGGGCGGCCATGGATGGGAATGAAGAGTGGGCGGCAACTTGTGGAGGAGCTTGTCTTCTTCCATGGAGGTGGCTAGCTCCTAGATCTCTTCTCTCCTTCATGGTTGGGTGGCAAGAAACCCTAAGGAAGAAACCCTAATCTGATTAGGGTTTGGCTCCTTTGCATGGGCGGCTAAGGTTTGGAAGGAGGGTAAGCGACATCTTGTGGAAGAGTTCTTCTTCTTCCTAGGAAAGGTGGCCGGTTTAGATCTCCTCCTTCCACCTTGGATGGGCGGCAAGAAGACCTAAGGAGGAAACCCTAATTAGGGTTTGGCTCCTATGGTTGGGCGGCTAGGGTATGCAAGGAAGGTGGGCGGCAACTATAGGAGAGGATCTCTTCCTCTTCCTAGGTTGTGGCCGGCTCCTTCCTCTATTCCCTCCACCGTGGCCGGCGCCCAATATATTCCCTTTATCCTCTTCACTCCATCTTGGCCGGCGGCACCAAAACAAGGGTTTGTCCCTAGTTCGGTACCTTGGTTGTTTCCATTATGTTCTCTCTATTCTTGGGGCCGGCGGCATCAATCCTTTTGTGGAATGGTGGTTGGCTCAAGCAAGAAGGGAAAGAGAGTTCTTCTTTCTTTGGATTGAAGAAGATCTAGGAAGCTTCAACTTGTAGAGGATCTTCGTCCACACGAAGTCTACAAGGAGGATAGGACATACGATAGAAGATCAAGAGGTATAAAAGTTTCACAACTTTTATTATTGTTCTTTTCATGTTCTTATTTGATATGCTAGCTTATGTTCTTTATGTTAGTATATGTTGATTATACTAGTTT
The DNA here is from genome assembly GCA_025175895.1 of Wurfbainia villosa. NCBI lineage: Eukaryota > Viridiplantae > Streptophyta > Magnoliopsida > Zingiberales > Zingiberaceae > Wurfbainia > Wurfbainia villosa. The sequence continues at coordinate 17,957,362 of CM046007.1, read as the reverse complement.
GCATTTGCATGTATTTGTATAATCATGGACCCCAAATAAGAAACACAAAAACCGGCAATCCGTCCGTCGTCTCTTCCGCGGCTAATCGACTAGAAGAGTTTGGTCGCTTGAACAACTAGTTTGTTCAAGCGATCGCTCGAGTCGTTGGCACGACGACGAATTGGTTGTGCTTAGGAAACTCATCCCATCTGGATTAGTTTTCATTAGTGAAAATTTTAATCCGGGGACATGGGAGCCTATTAGCATTCCGAGAAATAGCACGATTGCCAACATTGAGGACTTGGTAAGTTCACTAGGCTCGGGGTCCTTGAGTCGGTGAAGGATGGCATTGCGAAGCTGTGCGCTTGGTGCATCCGAGGGACTGCCGGACAGGGAGCGAATGGAGTGAGACCAAAGGGAAGCATACTTCGAGGGCATGAGACGCGAAGGATGGCGTTGCGAAGCCGTGCGCTTGACGCATCCGAGGGATGTAGGCCGAGGGAAGAGATCTTCGGTAGGAAACTTCATGAGGGATAAGGTGGACTTAGCCAAGTGGCTAAGACTGAGTGTCGGTAGCTCAAACATCTTCATGTTTGAGGTTTTGGCCGACATCACGATCGGTACATAGGTGCGACCGATCATTGCTCTAGGTCGTATGGGTTCGACGGTGTCATTGAACCAAGTCGGTGATCGATCCGAGGGAGGCGATCATTGTTAGACACCGATCGATCGCTAAGGGATGGCGATCGATCGATGACACTATGCACACGCGAGAAGTCGAGCTCGAGCCTCGGCCAAGATGATGATGATCGGTGATGGAGTGCCATCGAGGCGATGTGTGATCCGTTGGAACTTAACCAACGTGGATCTGGCCGTTGTGAGACAACGACTACGGAACCAGTCGACTGATGGTCACGATCAGTCGACTGATGGGCGCGAAAATAGCTTGATGCAGGTTATAAAAGGAGCACGAGTTGGAGGATTTTGCCATGGTTTTTGTAGAGCTATTGGAGGGGAATTGCTGTTGCATTCTAGTCCTTCAAGAGCCAATCAAAGCAAGCAACAAACAAAGGGTTCAAAGCAAGCGTTGTAAAGTGTTCTTTACGTGTATTTCGTATTTGTCTTTGTATTGCTTGTATTTCATTACTTAGTGTAATTGCTTGTGAGAGGTTTCTCCACCTCCGACGTGTAGTCGAAAAGGAGTGTTATAGTTAGTGTCGTGCGCATAACTAGAGCTCGGTGAGCTCGCCCGTGGAGTAGGAACCATTCGGTTCCGAACCACGTATATCTTTGTGTATTGCATGTGCTTGTGTGTATTTGTGTTTCTTGTTAGTATTATTATTGTTATTCCGCTGCGCTAACAAGAATTGTAGACGAGCACGCAACGAGAACGAACGAATCCCGACATCCATCGTAAGAGGGCTATTCACCCCCCTCTAGCCGGCCAATCGATCGCCAAAAGCTTCCGCAATGCCATCCTTCACCGACTCAAGGACTCAAACCATGAGATGGTGAACCCACCAATGCTATCATTGATGTGAGCAAAACATATAGGATTTTAGGAGTAGTTTTTTCTCACATCTCATTACATTTTATGTTTGTTTCATGCATATTTTACTTTGTTTTGCATGCATTTCCTATTTTCTGGTTCGGAGATCTACTCTTTGTGTGCAGGATAGCATTTCATGGGGAAAACGATGCACTTTCGAAGCAAAAGAAGGACATTTTACAGCTGGATGTAGACCGGGACACGGCCAGGGCGTGTGGCTACACACGGTCATGTCCAAGGGTCGAAATTGGCCACCATGGCGCCACACACGGCCTGGCCGTGTGGAACCACATGATCGTGTGGCGCTACGCGATTCTTATGCAATTCGATTATTTTCTAGGTTTTAGGGAGATCCAGGCTTATGTCTATATAAAGGAGGCTACACCTAAACCCTAGGGGGGGCATGACGGTCGGGACAACACTCCGACGCCCTAAAAAGCTTCGGAAACTCACAATGGGGAGGAAGAAATTCGTCGAAAATCCAAATTCTGCACTTCAACGCCGGAGAGAAGAGTCACATCGCATTGTAATTTCTGTTCTTTACATAATTTCCATTGTTTATACGAACATGATCGTGTTTTGTGTTTCTCCTCTCTTATTTATGGAGCAGACTCTTCGATTCTAGAACTAGGGAGTAGTTTGTGTTGAGTTAGAACATGTTGGTTGAAATATCTTTTTGTTTTTGAATTTATATTTTCAATTGACATTTAGTTTAGAGCTATAACTATTGTTTTGGTTTTCTATCTACTGTGCTAGCCGATACGAGGTGTGACAACCCTCATATCTAAGATTTAGGAGAATTAAGGAGGAACCTAGGGGTTAGCCTCATCTCTCGTAACCGTGGGGAGAAGGATGCGATAGAGTAGGAAACGTGCCCTATTTTTGACTCATTGCAGGGATCGATTCGGCATCCTTGTACCGACTATCCTCCCCTAAGTCCAGGGGTCGACCTGGTAATGGCAGAGGTAGCTTTCGATAGATGTGAAGGCTCATCGGGGGAGTGTATGATGTCCTTTTCACAAAACCATAGCTAAAAACCTAGACAAAACCCAATTGACAATGTGTTCTGCGACACACAAACGAAATCAAAATCCTAGAATCCCTTCCAAAGATTCACAACTAGTTTCTTTCTTCTTTCGTGTGACACCATATTGAGTTGGGACCGCCATAAACCATCATAATCACAACCCTTAGAATTGAATTCCGAACAATAACCTCCACTTACCAAATCGGTACTCGAATCTCAGTCCCTGTGGGATCGATAATATTTTTATTACTTGACGACATCCATGCACTTGCGGGCGTTGAGCGTAAGCGCGTGCTTCGAGTCCTCGATGATCTCCGTTGCGAGATTTGGGGTCGCGTTTGCGTACATCAAGTTTTTGGCATCATTGCCGAGGACTGATTGATTCGATATCGAATCAAGAAGCAGATAATTTGATCAGACTTAGGATAGATTTATTTACTTTTATTTCTTTCGTTTATTTTTATTTACTTCAGTTTTAGATTTTTAATATCTAGAGTAAGTTTAGATTTATTTAAGTAATTACGTTGCATTAACCTTTAGTTAAATTTTCTGCATTTGATTTAGTATTAGTTTAGGCTATTTTCTATTTTAATTAAGTATTGGGCAATACTCCTAATTTTGTGGCTTGGTTCTTCGTATGCTTAGACGCCTAAGATCGGGAGACATGATTCCGATCGATCTAGAAATTGAACGAACCTATCATCGCCGAAGAGCTAAACAGAAGAGGATGGAGGACCAAGCTGCATCCGAGGTGAATATAGGTAGTCGACCTTTGTGGGATTATGCAGCCCCTAGTGCTAGAGGATTTAGGTCGAGTATAGTTGGACCGTCTATTTTGGCAAACAACTTTGAGCTGAAACTGGCACTCATACACATGGTCAAGCAGAGTCAATTTGGGGGAGCTGCGACAGAAGACCCGAACCGGCACTTAGAGACATTTTTGAAAATCTGCTCAACAATGAAGATTAATGGAGTCCCTGCAGACGCGATCTGCCTGAGCCTATTCCCATTCTCATTACGGGATAAGGCTAAGGCATGGCTTCACTCCCTGCCTTCGGGAAGCATTACTACCTGGGAGAAATGTGAGCAGCAGTTCTTGAATAAATACTTTCCACCTAGTAAGACTGCTCACATGCACCATCTGATAACGAGCTTCCATCAGAAGGAAGGGGAGTCCCTATTTGAAGCCTGGGATCGCTACAAGGGGCTACTCTACCAATGCCCTGTAGGGTCGATCGATGTGTATGTTGGCCGGCTAGAGGGGGGTAAATAGCCCTCTTTCGTTCGATGATGGAATTTACTCGTTCTCGTTGCATGCTCGTCTATAATTGTCGTTAGCGCAGTGGAATACTAATAGAAACAATAATAATACTAACAACAAACAAGCATACACAAACACACGATATACGTGGTTCGGAACCAAATGGTTCCTACTCCACGGCCGAGCTCTCCGAGCTCTAGTTATGCACACGGCACTAACTAAACTCCTTCTCGACTACACGTCAGAGGTGGAGAAACCTCGTACAAGCTATTACAACAGTAATACTACAAGAAATACAAAGACACAAGAAATACAAGTAAAGAATGCTTTACAACTCATTGCTTTGAACCCTTTCTTGTTGCTTACTTTGGATGGCTCTTGAAGGACTGGAATGCAGCAGAAATTCCCCTCCAATAGATCCCTTAAAGTCTTGGTGAAATCCTCCTTCTTGAGCTCCTTTTATAACCTGCATCAAGCTGATTTCGTGTCCAGCAGTCGACTGCCAAAAGGCCCCAGTCGACTGTGCATGTAACTGTTGTCTCACAACGGCCAGATCCACGTTGGACAAGTTCCAATGGATCTCCTACCAGACGACTGATGATGTCCATCAGTCGACTGGTGACCTAGTAGTCGACTACCTAGTCGGCTACGGAGCATTCTGTGCTCGCGACATTCCCATCGATCAGCCATCCCTCGGCTCATTGCATCGACTATCGATCATTGCCGATCCATATGGATCGACTTCCAAGCACAAAATTGCAGTCTAACACCAGTCGAACCCTAGTCAACTTGGATCAGTCGACTGACACCTATGCCAGTCGACTGCTGTCGGGCAAAACCTCAAACATCAAGTTTGAGCCTCTGACACTCAGTCTTAGCCACTTGGCCAAGTCCACCTTATCCCTCATGGAGTTCCCCACCTAAGCTCTCTTCCCTCGGCCTACGTCCCTCGGATGCGCCAAGCGCACGGCTTCGCAATGCCATCCTTCGCGTCTCATGCCCTCGAAGTATGCTTCCCTTGGGCCTCACTCCATTTTCTCCCCGTCCGGTGGTCCCTCGAATGCACCAAGCACACGGCTTCGCAATGCCATCCTGCATCGACTCAAAGACCCCGAGCCTAGTGAACTTGGCAAGTTCTCAAGACTTCCCAAGCGCATGGCTTCGCAATGCATTTCTCACCAAGCACCAAGCGCACGACTTCGCAATGCTTTGAATTTTTCCACACCAAGCTCCATGCTTGGATTTTCCATGCCAACCCCATGTTGGACTTTCCCATACCAAGCTCCATGCTTGGATTTTCCATGCCAACTCCATGTTGGACTTTCCCACACCAAGCTCCATGCTTGGATTTTCCATGCCAACTCCATGTTGGACTGTCCCATGACAATCCCATGACAATTCCATGTCATGAGTTTTGTCTATCATCAAAATACTATCAAGGTACTGCTCGAGTCAAACTCGAGTCAACCTAGGTCGATTGCACCAACAGCCCCCTCCATGGATTGGAAAGGTGGTTGGTGATCTACATCTTCTATAATGGGATCACGTATGCCACAAAGATGTCCCTCGATTCTGCCGCAGGAGGAGCACTTATCAACAAGACTATCGAGGAAGCAGAGGAGCTAATAGAAGAGGTGGCCCAGAACCACCATCAATGGGCTTCCGAACATAGTCACCCAGCTCCTATCGCGGGACGATATGTTGTTAACTCCATGGACCACATGACAGCAAGGCTGGATGCACTTAGCAGACGGTTCGACTCTTTCAATCCTATTTCTACATGTGCGGCCAATGACTTTGGAGAAGGAGCCACAACGTATCAGGAGGACCACTATAGAGGGTCGGGTGGCTCAAAAGAGCAGATTGAGCATGTCGATGCGATTGGTGACTATAATCAAAGACCCAACAACCCATAGTCCAGTACTTACAATCTCGGATGGAAGAACCACCCGAACTTTTCCTATCGGAATAACTCAGGGAACTTCCAACCATCAGAAGGGTATGGGCAGCAACAGGGTAATGGGCAGCAACAACTACAGAAGTCTAGGCTAGAATTGATGATGGAAGACTTTATTGCTACCCAAACAAAGGCCAATGAAGAGTTTCGACGCCAACATCAGAAAACAAAAGAGTCACTTAAGGATTTGAAGGCCACTATTGACGGTCTTGCAAGTCACACGAGGATGTTGGAAACACAAGTGGCCCAGATAGCCCAAACCGTGTCGCAACCTATGGATATTTCTCCATCATTACCCGAGCTGAGTCAAGTCAAGGAGGAGGGAATATACGACGAAAGAGTAGGTCAAAAGAATAGATTCACCAAGGGGTGTGCAACCATGATTTCCACCCTACCTGACCAAGCCGAGATTGAAGATAAAATTCCACCCCAGCTTGAGGACCCTGGTGAATTTGTTATCCCCAGCTCGATTTATGGGGAAAGCTTCGATGAAGCACTGTGAGACTTAGGGTCATCAATAAGTGTGATGCCCTACTCATACTATTTGAAGATGAGACTGAATGGGATCAAACCAGCGAACCTTGGTATTCATATGGGGGACGACTTAGTCAAGGAACCCATCGACATGCTAGCACATGTTCCTGTGGTCATTGAGAATTTTGTGATACACACAGATTTTGTTATACTCAACACAGGACCAAATCCTCAGAATCCCATCATTTTGGGAAGACCCTTTCTGGCGACTGCGAGAGAATTTATAGACGTAAAGGCGGACAAGATCTCCTTGGAGGTAGACGGGGAGATCATCATCTTCAATTTGTCAGAATGTAGAGTGCCCTTCCTAGATGACTACACTTTCAGTAGGGTAGAGCCGAACCCACCGGATGTCAACTCCAAGATGGATGAATGGAGGTTCACAGAACCTCCGGAGCCAAGTTAAGACCATGGAGTAGGGTCGAGCTAAAAGACCTTAAACAAAGCACTTCTTGGGAGGCAACCCAAGTTTAGTTTTTAGGTGTTCTTTTCATTGTATTGAATTTATTTTTTTAATTTGAACTTTGGATTTCATTCATTTAGCATTTTAACATGAATTAGGACTAGAAAGAACCTACTAGGTAAAAGAAAAATCACTTTGAACCCACACGACTGAGCGAGTAAGGAGAATTCAAACCGTTGTGCACCATGAGAGAAAAACGGAGGACACACGACCTAGTCGTGTGTTTTCACACGGTCGTGTCCTAACCCTCAGCAGTGCACACGGCATAGCCATGTGTTTTCACACGACCGTGGCGTGTGAGGTTTAAGAGGCCAAGCAGTGTGTTTTCACCCTAAATGCATCGTGTGCTTTGATTCCTCTTCCCCTAACTGTGTGAATCCCTCTTCCCCACCACCTACAAGCCTTTCCAACCTTCAAGGAAGCTCAAAAGAAGTAAGGATGAGGAGGACCAAGCAAGTGACCTCTCGATCTGGTGCTTTGGAGCGAAGAACAAGGAGAATGGACGCCCCTCAAGCTCCGGAAGAAGGTAATGCTCTTCCAACCCTTCTTTTTCGAAATAATGAGCATAGGGAGAGATTTGATATGCTTTCTACTAGAAGAATCACCGCTACTAGGTATCTTGATGAGGATCTCTTAGAGACCCTAGGTTTGTTCGGTGATATTCAAGCCCTATTTGCAAAAATGGGGTGGAGAGAGATAATGGGGATAAGACACCCAACATACCCTAGGATAGTTCTAGAATTTTTGAGTTCTTTAGAAGTGGAAATTTTAATGGGAAGAGAGAGCGAAGAGGGTAGGATTACCTTCAGGCTATTTAACATTGAGCATGAATGGACACTACACCAATGGAACACATGCTTTGGCTTGCCTAGTGGGGGAGAGAAAAGAACCCCTATCGAGTTTAACTCTCAGATCTTTTGGACCAAACTAATAGGAGAGCGCGCTTACGACCCTTCTAGGGCCAAAGCATCGCGCCTCCAAAACCCCATTTTTCGGTACCTACACTGAATTTTGGCAAGCACTATTTTTGGTCGTGGGGAGAGTGACGGTGTAGTGAGAGCTAGTGAGATGCTTTGCTTATGGGACATGCTACAAGAAAGGAGTAGCATTGATGTAGGGTCCCATTTCATTAGACACCTAGTGAAAATGGGCAAAGCAGCGAGAGGAGAGATCATTGTGGGGGGCCTACTTACCCACATTTGTCATAGGATGGGGTACGACTACACTGTGCTAGATAGCATAGAGGGGAGCCCTAGGATTGACTTAGGAGTGTTTATGGCCATGAAGATGATAGTGAGAGAGGGACACTCCTTGTGTTTTGTAATGAAAAATCTATCATCCCTTAGGCTCCTCGACCCCGATCGTACCACCATCACCACGCGCCAACTGGCGCTTAGACTTGATAGTGGAGTCCCCGCCATATGAGGGACCATCCACATCGGCACCCATCTCTCCCCCTTTGCAGTACTCTCCCTCCAGTCCATGCATGTATAGGAGCCCACCTAGTCCACATCAACATGAGCCTGCACCTGCATCACCACCTTTTTCTACCTTTGAGCAGGATGCAGGTATATCTGTCTATGATTTTTTGGAATTCTGATCGTGCCTCGACGACATATATGCCGAGCAGTAGGTGCAGAGACATCGATGGGAGGAGCAGAGCGCTTACACATATGTAGAGTTTCAGGGCCTCCGGGAGCACTTCCAGCGGGCTGAGGAGTTCTACGATGATGCCCGAATCTACTTCCAGGAGGAGGCTGCCTGTCGCCAGGATGAGGCCACCTACCACCAGAAGATGCGGCAACACATGCATGCCCAGTAGGCATAGTGGGCCCAGGAGGAGGAGCACAAAGCGGCCGCTGCATCCACCAGCTCTCAGATCGACCACATGTACATGTGGCATCAGCAGCTGAGCACCAGGTTTACCTAGGAGCCTAACATGCCGAGACTGTCGGACTTCCCACCTCGGCCACCATATTAGAGGTATAGTCTCATATAAGTCTGGGGGAGAACCCAAGTTTTTATTTATTTTGTTTCTAGTAGTAGTTTCTTTCCTATCATTTACATTTTTTTTTAGTTAGCATTCATTTGTTCATACATAGAGTTTTTAGTTTCGTCAATACTAAATTTTTGCTATCTTTAAGCTACCTTAGTAGTATTCTTAGAGTTTTCTTTTATGAGTTGTTTCCATGGGTAGCTTAACTTCATTTACCTCGTGGTATTTTATTTTATTTTCTCTAATGAATGTTCTAGTCTTACACTAATTAGCTTTTATATTTACACCTACACATTACGAACATTCTGAAAGGGAGAGTCTAGTACATACCTAGTTATGATTCATCTCAGTAGTCTAGTACTTTGGAATCCATAGGTGACCCTAAGTTTAGCATTTTAGTTACTGGAGATGCTCGGATTGTGGAAGCCCATTCGGAAAAAACAAAATCCCAAGAGACAAAAAAAAATATCGTGGGTGGAAATAGTTAGGTGCCCCTTTGAGACCGAGTTAGGTTACTGTGGAAACACCTCTCAATTTCTCTCAATACCGAGCACGCCTTTGAGACTTTGTGCTAGATCTAGGGAACGACCCTCACTTTGGGTAGTGCCTAAGAGTTGGAGACCTTAGGAAAGCTATAGGATGACGACTTAACTTACCATAGTACGAGTATCCCCTAAGAAGATTCGCTTGTAGGAGATCGTTGGAGCGCTAGAGGGGGGTGAATAACTTGATTTCGTTACATCGATGGAAATCGTTCGCGATCGAGTCTACAAAGTGTGTTAGTGCACAGTGGATTAATAATAATAATAATAATACACAAGACATAATCACAAATACTCAAACACGAGCATATAACATGGTTCGTAACCGAACGGTTCCTACTCCATGGTTGAGCTCAACGAGCTCTAGTGATGCACACACAACCACTAATAAACACTCCTTCTCAGAACAATCCGGAGGCGGAGAAATCTTATACAATAGTTTAAGACAATAAACTAAATACAACAAGCAACTAATAAGAAATACAATGCAATACAAGTAAAGAAAACAATTTACAAATGCCTTTGGATTGCTTGCTTTTGGTTGCTTGAAGAATGGCCTTGGAGACCCTGATTTGCAGCAACAAATTGCCCCAAGGATGCTCAAGAATTGGATGGCTTTTTCTCCTCCACAAGCTCCATTTATATCTTCTGCCTGGGCTACAAAAAGTCGATCAGTCGACTGATCGGGACCATCAGTCGACTGATCACACTGTTGCTGTGAGACAACGGTATAATCCACGTTGGAAAAATCCAACGGCTAGTGTTGGGAGATCGGGACGGCCGGATAGAGGGGGGTGAATAGCCCTAGTTCGTTCGATGTCATATTTTGCTCATTCTCGTTGCGTGATCGTCTACAATTCTTGTTAGCGCAGTGGAATAACAATAAAAATACTAACAAGATGCACAAATACAAATAAGCACATACAAACACACACGATATACGTGGTTCGGAACCGAATGGTTCCTACTCCACGGGCGAGCTCCTCGAACTCTAGTTATCCACACGACACTAACTAAACTCCTTCTCGACAACACGTCGGAGGTGGAGAAACCTCTCACAAGCAATTACAATGTAATATAGAAATACAAACAAGAATACAAATACAATACAAAAGAAACACTTTTCACCGATTGTTTTTGATCACTTGTTTGTTGCTTGCTTTGATTGGCTCTTGAAGGACTGGAATGCAGCAGCAATTCCCCTCCAATAGCCCCACAAAAACCTCAATCTCGAGCTCCTTTTATAACCTGCATCGAGCTGTTTTCGCGACTAGCAGTCGACTGCCCCTGTAGTCGTTGTCTCACAACGGCCAGATCCACGTCAGACAAGTTCCAATGAATCACCTACTAGTCGACTGATGATGCCCATCAGTCGACTGGTGACCTAGTAGTCGACAGCCCAGTCAGCTACGGAGCGTTCTGTGCTCGCGACACTCCCATCACGATCTGATCCTCGGCGATTAATCGCTGCCGAATCACGATCACATACCATGGCGCCGATCCATGCCAAAGACAAAATCCTAGCCTACACCCGAACTCCTAGTCGACTGGACGCACCTATGCTACTAATCGACGTCGGGCAAAACCTCAAACACCAAGTTGTTTGAGCATCCGACCGTCGGGTAAACCCTCAAACATCAAGTTTGAGCCTCCGACACTCAGTCTTAGCCACTTGGCCAAGTCCACCTTATCCCTCATGGAGTTCCCCACCGAAGCTCTCTTCCCTCGGCCTACGTCCCTCGGATGCGCCAAGCGCACGGCTTCGCAACGCCATCCTTCACGTCTCATACCCTAGAAGTATGCTTCCCTTTGGGCTCACTCCATTCGCTCCCCTTCCGGCGGTCCCTCGGATGCACCAAGGGCACGGCTTCGCAATGCCATCCTTCACCGACTCAAGTGTTGGTGCAGTGGGCACCTAAGTCGAACCTAAGTTTTGATTATAGCAAACGATATAAAGTTAAGCTTATATTGTTATCTCACGAGCTAAATCAAGTGTGCAGAAAAGTCTCAATGCTGGAGCTGAAGGCTAGCGACACCCGGAGGAAGCCGCGGTGGTCGGGCGACACTCGAGTTACTTCGGAGGGAGCCGAAGGAATCGAGTGGAAGGCCGGAAGCAAAAGCGACACGTAAGTATCGAGGTAAGCTCGTGTGTGCGAGCGTAAGTGAGGTCGTATCCTCTTTACGGGGATGATCTTAGGCGACGATCTGACCCAAGACTTCCCATGGAAGGTCTATGTTGAGATCGGACGGCAAGTGGCCGTCGAATCCACTTATATATTGAGCTAACTCTTTATTGTAGTCAAAAATCCTGGCCATCAGTTCAACCGGCCAGTTCAATCGGTGGTCAAAAATCAGCCTCGAGGAGTCAAGCTTTATCACCATTTTTCAAGGAGTTTTGTGCCCATTTGTGTTTGGTTGAAGACCCATTCGTTGAGGGGCTTAAAGGATATAAAAGGAGGGTCAAACCTAGGGTTTCATCCTCAATTCTAAGTGCTCAAAAGCCTCAGATTCTGGCAACTCTCCGACGACTCTACAACAACGAAGTGCTGCCAACAACCCTAGCTTAAAGTTTCTTTTGTTTAGTTGTTGGTATAATCTTAATTTGTTATTGCTTTCAATATTGCAATTCTTTTTAATCGAGGCTTTTCGTTGCATTTTACTTTAATAGAAGAGAGGGTTTGTCTCTCTATCTTTTTGCTTCGAAGGCTTTTGTAATCGTAAAACTCCTACCTCCAACGAGGAGGAGTGTTTTAGTGAATTGCCCTCCGTACACGGTCTAGGACCGTTAGGGCCTTGGAGTAGTAGCCGAAGGCTACGAACCAAGTAAAAAAACTATTTGTCTCATTTAGTTTTTATTTACATTTCCGCTGCGTTTAATTGTCTATCGAACGATTTAAAAGAAAAGTTTTTATCGCTATTCACCCCCCCTCTAGCGATCCGCTTCGATCCAACAATTGGTATCAGAGCCGGGGGTTGCTAAGATTTGGTGAAACCACCAATCTAGCCATTTTTCACAGATTTATTTTTCTTTTATTTCTGTTTATTTCTGATTTATTTCTGATTTATTTCGCTTTGTTAAATTTACTCCCGCACTACTAATCCAAGACGCGAGTCTTGGTACCTTGTTTTGTGTTTTTGTCGTTGCTAGTTTCTTCGTCTTCGTCCCTTTTTGTCTTTTGTTCTAATGGCCCATCTCGAGGGTTTTAGCACCGTCCGACCTCCGTTTTACAACGGAGATGACTTCCGTTATTGGAAGGGTCGGATGGAATGCTTTCTCAAAACCCAAATCGAGATGTGGATCATAATCCAAACGGGTTTCACACTTCCGACTAATGAAGTGGGTGACTCCTTGGATTATGATCAATGGACCATTGCGACAAAACGACAAGTCGAAGCCGATGCCAAGGCAACACAAATCCTCCAATGCGGCTTGTCCAAGGAGGAGTTAAATCGCGTTGACCCCTTCATTAGCACAAAGGACCTTTGGACAAAGCTGATCGAGTTACACGAAGGATCGGATCAAGCTAAGGTTTGCAAACGTGATTTGTTGTTCAATAAATTGTACACACTAAAAATGTAGGAACACGAGTCCGCGACGCAACTCCACGCCCGTGTCCAAGACATAGTCAACAACCTACACGCAATCGGGCAAAAGGTCGAAAACCGCGACCTTATAAGGTATGTTCTAAACTCTTTTCCGAGGACTACCTTGTGGGCATCCATGGTCGATGCCTACAAGGTCTCCAAGGACCTTTCTAAACTTAGATTAGATGAACTCTTTTCGGATTTTGAATTACATGAGCAGTCCAACTTGGAACCCGAGAGGGGTATAGCCTTGTTTGCAGGTTCAAAGAAGAAGAAAATCGCAAGCAAGCCACCACCAACCGAGGAGGAAGATGAGTCCGAAGAAGAAGTTGACCCGGAATTGATCACAACTAATGAACCTAGCTCGAAGGATAGCCAAGGGACGAAAGCGAACCACAACTCGACCCAACCAAGGTAAGCCTAAAAGTTCTAATATTAGGTGTTATGAGTGTAACAGGTTTGGACATATAAAGTCCGAGTGCCCCAAGCTCAACCACCAAGCACCTAAGCACAAGAAGGCCCTCAATGCGACATGGGAAGAAGCGTCATCCGAAGAAGACGAAGACCACGTCTTCATGGCGAAATCGATTGAGTCCGACACGGAGACCGAACCTGAACTTGAGTCAGAACCTGAGGATGACTCGGACTACGAAGCTACCTTCAAGTCAAGCCACGGATACGCATCCGGTTCAAAAGATACCCTTAAGGTGAGTCAAACCTTATTTAATACTTTACATAATACGGTTAGGTTTTTGTCTAGGAAGTTAGCTAAGTCCGAGTCCAAGGTCGAGACCCTGGTTGAGGAAGTTAAACTCCTCAAACACGAGGTCTCCCTAACCTCTTCGACTAGTCGAGTTCAAGAGAAGGACTCAACTCGGGTTGAAAAACTCGAAGTTGAGAACTCACTCTTGAAAAGTCAAGTCAACGATCTTAGAAATACGTTGGAAAGGTTTACTTTGGGATCCAAAGGACTTGACCTCCTACTTGGATCGCAAAGGGCCATGTACAACAAGGCCGGACTAGGGTTTAGCTCAAACACGACCAATAAGTCGTATATGTCAATCGTAAGTAGACATAAAAAATGTGTCCAAGCTTGGGTCCCTAAGACCACTTTGATTTCAACTCTAGGATCCAACTCGTAATGGGTTCCCAAGGACCAAATCCACTATGTGGATAGACCGAACCGATTCAACGGTCTAGGGGGAGCCAGTACAAAACATGTTTGTGTTTTAACTTAGAAATTGCATGCTTAGATTTTTTTTTTTTATTATTTTGTGAACTCACTTAGAACACGTAAATAACCAACTAAAATCCTTCGAAATGATTGAGCCTCGGGGAGCCTCTTTTCAAATAACCAACTAAAATCTTTCGAAAAGATTGAGCCTCGGGGAGCCTCTTTTCAAATAATCAACTAAAATCCTTCGAAAAGATTGAGTCTCGGGGGGCCTCTTTTCAAAAATAACTAGTTAGACGAGGAAATAATTTTAGGTGAGTCAAGTCATCATTTTCTTGAAAATGGTTTTGTCTAAGGAAGTGGTCGATGATCCGATAAAAGAAGGCCCCTGTGCCTCGCCACGACCTGGAAGCCATGATCTTGAAAAGGTAAACTTGACAAGCCTAGGGTCAAATCCAAATCTAACATTACTTAAACATAAATGCACTTAATCAACTTAATTGGAAGTCATCTCACAAAGAACACATAAGTATAACATGCTTGATCATATAGACTCCGGTGAGATGACCTAGGTTTAACAACTTACAACCAATTTTTTTTAAAAAAATATAATAATCTAACATCCAATCCAACCACCTTGTGTGTAGGATCAATGGATGTTAGACAGCGGTTGCTCCCGACACATGACCGGGGATCAACTCAAATTCGCGAAGCTTCGATTCAAACGACAAGGATCGGTAGCCTTTGGGAATAACGGCAAGCTCAAAATCATCGGATCAGGTGATATCGAGCTTAACTCGAATTTTGTTATTAAAAATGTATTACTTGTAGAGAATTTTGAATATAACCTGCTTAGCGTAAGCCAATTATGTGACAATAACTATAAGGTCGTATTTTTAGAAAATGAATGTGTAATTAAAACAAATAAAACAGCTAAAACAATACTCAAAGGAACTAGGAAAAATAACATTTACACAATTAACTTAATCAAATCCTCAGCCAAATGTCTTATGACACAGGAATTGTTGGGATGTATACTGAAAGCCTAGCTTTTTTGTATGAACATCTTTATTTTGAAATAAGAATCACATGATCATTGTTTGCATATTTTTATGGTTATGCAATATTGTCTAATACGTTACATTGTAGATAACATGGTGTGTGGTGTCACACGGGAGATCATGTTATCGGCTCCTTGTAAAGTATAAGTAAAGGCTCACAACCGAGATGGCTTTGGACAAACCATCGGAATGGTTGTAGTGTGATTTGGTATTGGTTTGTCTTGACCATAGAATCACACTAGTGCACTTTGTGTGTATTGAGCAGGACCGACACAGAGGTGATTCGATTTATTGCTGACTACATAATCGAATCGGACCTCAGATATTATTTAGTACATGCTCTTAATCCCGATATAATAACGGGCACATATACTTGGTACTAATCTCTTTGATTTATCAATGGGCGAGATTTATAGATTAAATCGATAGACTCGGTAAGTTGGGAGATGATATTATTTATATGGTGTGCCGTTGATTATAGGAGGAAACCGTGTCCTATATATTAGGATGATGATGTCCCCTTGAGGAGCTCATAAGGTTCATCATGTAAACCCTGCAGGTGGACTTGGTAAGCATGATGAAAAGGTTGAGTGGTACTACTCATGGAGTTAGATGTTGATTAATTAATGGTTAGTAAATTAATTAATCGACGGACATTCGAGATCTTAAACACGGGGAGAAAATGTACAAATAATATATGGAGCCCATATTATCATATGGGGATTGGTGAGGTAGATCAATGATGGACCTTTAGTGGATTGGATCATCATTAGTGGATCGGACTTTATGTGGGCTTGATCCATGGGTGGCCAAGACCCAACTCCTCCTCATGGTCCCTAATGTAGCCCATTAACACCTCAAGATGCTTAGATCCAATGGATAGAAACAAAACTCTAAGATCCATTGGTAGAGATCAAATCTCTAAGATCCGACGGTTGAGATTAAATCTCTAGATCCGACGGTTGAGATTAAATCCCTAGAACCAATGGAGGAGATTAATTCATGACTTATCCCTAACTCTATAAAAGGAGGGCATGGGGAGTGGTCGTGACATACATGAAAGGGAGGGAGCAAGGCTTGGGCGGCAAGAATAGGGCAATCCTAGTTGAGATAGGATTGGAATTAGGGTTAGGGTTTGGAAGCAAGGGTGGCACCAAATAAGGCAAGTTTTCCTTCTTCTTCCTTGCCTTGTGGCCAACGTCCAGCAGCTATTCCAGCCCTTCCCAGCCCTTGGCCACGCCCAAAAACACTCCCCTCTCTTCTCCTTAGGTGGTGGAAACAAGATATAGGGTTTCCCTTGGTGTCTTGGTAGTTTTCCATCATCTTCTTCTCCTTCTAGTTGGCCGGCGGCAAGAACTTCTATAGTTCTTTGTTGGTTGAGTTTTTGAAGGAGAAAAACATTGTTTCTCTTCTTCCTCTTGCTTGGGAAAAGCAAGGAAGGAAGTTTTGCGATCTAGGAGCTTCGACTTTTGGTGGATCGTCGCCCACACGACGTCCAAAAGGAGGAGGGTCATACATTAGAAGACCAAGAGGTATAACTATTCTTCTATCTCTTTTATTCATTGCTTGTGTTTGTTTTTCAAAATATAAGCATGTTATATTTCTGTAAATAGGCTAAATAATACTTGGATCCAGTATAAATACAAAAACCAGATGATCCGGACATCGTCTATTCCGCGGCTACTTGTAGAATAGAGGATGGTCGCTTGAACAACTAGTTTGTTCAAGTGACCTCTCTAAATGAATAGCACGACGATGACTTGGTTGCTTTGGCAATCCCTTTTGTCTAGGATTATTTTTTATTTACGGGGACATCGAAGGTATCACCTTGGTCAAGCAACCGTGGTGAAGGGGAAGCAGTTTCCTCTGATCAACCCCAACAATTGGTATCGAGCTTCCGCAAAACCAACAATTGGTATCAGAGCCAAGGTTTCCGGTTTTGTGTGTTTAGGATTCGGTTAATTTTTATGCACTTTTTCATATATTATATGTGCCGGATAATAGTAGGATATGCGTAGTTTAACTCTTTGGTTGCAGGCATAAGATCCGACTATTATGGCCATGTGTGTGTATGTGATTGTATGTGTGTAAATATTTATTTTGTTGAATCCTCGGGATTGACGAGGTTAGTATTTAGTTTTTGTAAATTAAATACGACATTGTTTAGTCGCTCTTTATTTTATTTTACTTTCGATATAGATTCATGTACACTCCCTCGTGGAGTATAGGATCGATGGATGTAAATTAAAATAGGTTTTAGTCTCGGCTCGGATCTCCGGAGGGCTTGTACATGGCTTAGGAGGAGCGGGCCGAGATGGCGATCTTGACGGAAGACATAATGAAGACCATGCATAATAGTTGGAAAATTTTTTATTTTTCACATTTATTGCTTTTTGTTTGATATGCATGTCGTTGGCTAGTAAAATTCCTCATTTTCAATTTACTAAGTGGGAGAGGGATATTTTAATTAATTCCCGCGGCCTCCATTACAATTTGACGTGTGATGCAACAAACTTGCGTGTCGGCTCTAAGTGCCTTCCTCCCTGCAGACGAGTTTGTTTGCGGATCACTAGGTCAAATAATGATTATAGGAAATTATCTAGGAGCATGTGTACTTCCACAGCGGTAAGGCACATAATCCGAAATAATTCCCTTAGTATCGTGTAATGGTGCACACTTAGATGCAAATAAAAAGTATCCTCCCCATCGGAGTCACTGCTTTTATTTGTAGGGCCAAAGAGGAACCAACTATTAATTTTATTTGTCAAAAAGTAAGGTTGACAAGATAATAAAATTAATGGGTAAAACCTCCTCTTACAAATGTAGAATTCAGATTATCGTCCACACTGCGTGGCATGCGATATTCTCGGTGTTTTGAGGTGTTGGTTGATTTCGAAATTTTATTGTTTTGAGGAATCAATAATTTTTTGAAATCTAAAATAATAATCTATGGGATTCTTGAAAATTCCTCACTATCAATTTACTAAGTGGGAGAGGGATATTTTAATTAATTCCCACGGCCTCCATTACAATTTGACGTGTGATGCAACAAACTTGCGTGTCAGCTCTGAGTGCCTTCCTCCCTGCGGATGAGTTTATTTGCGGATCACTAGGTCAAATAATGGTTATAGGAAATTATCTAGGAGCGTGTGTACTTCCACAGCGGTAAGGCACATAATCCGAAATAATTCCCTTAGTATCGTGTAATGGTGCACACTTAGATGCAAATAAAAAGTATCCTCCCCATCGGAGTCACTGCTTTTATTTGTAGGGCCAAAGAGGAACCAACTAATAATTTTATTTGTCAAAAAGTAAGGTTGACAAGATAATAAAATTAATGGGTAAAACCTCCTCTTACAAATGTAGAATTCGTATACGTCCACACTGCATGGCATGCGATATTCTCGGTGTTTTGAGGTGTTGGTTGATATCAAAATTTTATTGTTTGAGGAATCAATAATTTTTTGAAATCTAAAGTAATGATCTATGTGATTCTTAGGATTTTCAAAATGACTTTCAGTCCACTTGTTGTGATACTAAAAGAAATAAACTTACTGTACCCAAATAATGTTGATTGGAAAAGAATCTAGATATTGTCTTATCTGCTAAGGAGTACAAGTATGCACTCTTCGAAGAGTGTCCTCAAGCCATGGTTGCTCAAAAAGGTTTCTACTTCTAAGCCGAAAGGCAAGAAGAAGAAAAAACAAGGTGGAGCAAAGGTGGTGGGAGGATCTCAGGGAGGAGTGAAGAAGCCGAAAGGCAAGTACTTTGCAGGATGGACATTGGAAGAAGGACTGTCCCACCCAAAATGTAACAAAGGTATATCCTTTGGACTAGTTGTTGAAACATGATTAGCGGTGTTATCTACCGCACTGGTGTGTAGATATGAGAGTCACTAATCATGTCTGCAACACTTTGCAGGGGTTTCAGGAAACCCAACGACTAGCTAAAGGGAGAATACCATTTAGGGCAATGCCATGAAGGTGGCGGCTATTGCGATGGGAGAAGTTTTATTTATCTCTTGAGAAAAATAAAACTAAGGTTCTGAAAATTCCCTTTATGTATCTTTATTTAGAAAGAATTTAGTTTGATTTCTAAATTATTATGGATGGATATTCTATTTCTTTTAATGACAGAGTTGTTATAAAAGGAATAGGAGAATATCTGTTAGGTACATTGAAAGGAAATTTGTATACAAAACCTCCCACGATGCAAATTGAAGTTAATAACTCATCTTCTAATTCCAAAAGGAGAAAAGAACCTTGAAGATGAACCAAACATATCTTTGCCATCTTAGTCTTGGTCACATTAACCTAGCGAATTCAAAGGTTGATAGGTGATGGACCTTTGGGTTCATTAGTGGTGGAGGATCTCCCAACCTACGAATCTTGCTTGGAGGGTAAGATGACCAAGAGGCCTTCAAGGCCAAGGGGTATAGAGCCAAAGATATGTTAGAAATGGTTCATTCGATTGTATGGTCCTATGTCTATCTGGCAAGAGGTAGTTTTGAATATTTTCTTTTTCATAGACAATTATTCAAGATGACACTCTGATCGATCGTGGTGGCGAGTACCTCTTGGGAGAGTTTAGGAATTACCTATCAGAGGGTGGGATTCAATCCCAATTATGCACTTTGGCACACCCGGCGAGAATGATGTAGAAGAAGCGAAGGAATAGGACTCTTACGAGATGGTTAGATCGATGATGAGTTATTCGACTTGCCGGACTCGTTACGGGGATATGCTCTAGATACTGGCGGTGTACATTACGAACTTGGTTCCATCTAAATCAGTGCCTTCTACTCCCACAGAGTTATGGACTGGGCGAAAGCCTAGTCTAAGACATATTCGGATATGGGGGAGTCCAGTACATGTGCTGAAGGCAGATGCTGGTAAGTTGGAACCTCGTACAGAAGTACGCTTGTTCGTTGGCTATCCTAGATGAACGAAGGGTGGATTGTTTTATAGTCCTAGAGATCAGAGAGTGATCGTTAGCACGAACACCAGATTTCTAGAGGAAGACTATGTGATGAGCCACAAGCCCAAGAGTAAAATTGTTCTGGAGGAGTTAAAAGGGGAAGTCACTTCTTTAGTGCCACCGGTACAAGAGGATATACCACATGTCACTGCACCGCGTATCACAGAGGATACACAAGTGATGTCTCGTCGTAGTGGGAGGGTTGTTAGACAGCATGACAGATTCATGTTCTAGGGAGAATCTTTCGATTTGGTCCACTGGCGAACATGAACATGATCTCTGGACATATGACGAGACAATCCAAGATAAAGATGTGGTATCTTGACAAAGTGCAATGAATACTGAGATTGAATCTATGGATTCAAGTCAGGTTTGAGAGCTCTTATGCATAGCAGCTCATATGGATTATGAGGTGTGGCATATGGATATCAAGACAGCTTTCCTTAATGGAAGTCTTGAGGAAACCATCTATATGAAGCAACCAGAGGGATTCATTGCTAAGGGCAAAGAGCATCTTGTGTGTAAGCTTAATCGGTCCATTTATGGATTGAAGCAAGCTTCAAGATCTTGGAACATCCGCTTTGATGAGATAATCCAGTCTTATGGATTTATTCAAAGTCCGGATGAGTCTTGTGTATACAAGAGATGTGACGGAAACGTAGTGGTATTTCTTGTACTATCGTAGATGACATTTTGGTGGTTGGCAACAACATCGAAGTGTTATCGGACGTAAGGGTATGGTTGTCCAAGCAGTTTGATATGAAGGACTTGGAGAGGTGAGACACATCCTTGGGATCAAGGTTATAAGGGATCGCAGAAAAGGATGTTGTGCTTATCCCAAGCTTCATACATAGACACGATTATGGAGCGTTTTAGCATGCGAGAACTCCAAGAAGGGTTTCTACCTTTCAGGCATGGAGTACCTCTATCTAAGGAGATATGTACTAGATCATTTGAGTAGAAAGAGGAGATGAAGGCTGTTCCTTATGCTTGGCGATGGAAGCCTCATGTATCGATGCTCATGCGAGACCGGATATACGCTTTGCCGTGGGCATGGTCGAGATATCGAGTAATCGAGGATAGGGATATTGGTGCGGTAAAGCATATATTGTAGTGCACGAGAAGGACTAGGGATTATATGCTAGTTTCTAGGCGGACCAATTACTCCTGTGGGTTACAGTTCGATTTCAATCGATAGATAGGGATAACAGTAAGTCTACCTCAGGTTTTGTGTTTACTTTGGGAGGTGGAGCCATTATATGGAGGAGTGCCCAGCAGAAATGCGTGGCGGACTCCACCATGGAAGCTGAGTATGTGGCAGCCTATGAGGCGGCCAAAGAAGCTGTATGGCTCAGGAACTTCCTGATGGACTTGGATGTGATTCATGGTTTGCCCAGAACTATCACAATTTATTGTGATAATAGTGGTGCAGTTGCAAACTCAAAGGAACCACGAGCCCATAAGGCTAGTAAACACATAGAGCGCAAGTACCACCTGATACGAGAAATCGTAAAGGAGGTAGAAGTTGTTGTCGCCTAGATTGCATCAGGAGGATGACTGGTAGACCCTTTCACTAAGGCCCTTCTAGCGAGAGCTTTGATAGGCATGTGGAGGAAGGGGAATCGGATGTATGGCGATATAAGCGTAGTCTTTTAGTATAAGTGGGAGATTGTTGGGATGTATACTGAAAGCCTAGCTCTTTTGTATGAACATCTTTATTTTGAAATAAGAATCACATGATCATTGTTTGCATATTTTTATGGTTATGCAATATTGTCTAATACGTTACATTGTAGATAACATGGTGTGTGGTGTCACACGGGAGATCATGTTATCGGCTCCTTGTAAAGTATAAGTAAAGGCTCACAACCGAGATGGCTTTAGACAAACCATCGGAATGGTTGTAGTGTGATTTGGTATTGGTTTGTCTTGACCATAGAATCACACTAGTGCACTTTGTGTGTATTGAGCAGGACCGACACAGAGGTGATTCGATTTATTGCTGACTACATAATCGAATCGGACCTCAGATATTATTTAGTACATGCTCTTAATCCCGATATAATAACGGGCACATATACTTGGTACTCATCTCTTTGATTTACCAATGGGCGAGATTTATAGATTAAATCGATAGACTCGGTAAGTTGGGAGATGATATTATTTATATGGTGTGCCGTTGATTATAGGAGGAAACCGTGTCCTATATATTAGGATGATGATGTCCCTTTGAGGAGCTCATAAGGTTCATCATGTAAACCCTGCAGGTGGACTTGGTCCGGCATGATGAAAAGGTTGAGTGGTACTACTCATGGAGTTAGATGTTGATTAATTAATGGTT
Source organism: Wurfbainia villosa (assembly GCA_025175895.1). Lineage (NCBI taxonomy): Eukaryota > Viridiplantae > Streptophyta > Magnoliopsida > Zingiberales > Zingiberaceae > Wurfbainia > Wurfbainia villosa. The sequence continues at coordinate 17,934,916 of CM046007.1, read as the reverse complement.
AGTAAATTAATTAATCGACGGACATTCGAGATCTTAAACACGGGGAGAAAATGTACAAATAATATATGGAGCCCATATTATCATATGGGGGTTGGTGAGGTAGATCAATGATGGACCTTTAGTGGATTGGATCATCATTAGTGGATCGGACTTTATGTGGGCTTGATCCATGGGTGGCCAAGACCCAACTCCTCCTCATGGTCCCTAATGTAGCCCATTAACACCTCAAGATGCTTAGATCCAATGGATAGAAACAAAACTCTAAGATCCATTGGTAGAGATCAAATCTCTAAGATCCGACGGTTGAGATTAAATCTCTAGATCCGACGGTTGAGATTAAATCCCTAGAACCAATGGAGGAGATTAATTCATGACTTATCCCTAACTCTATAAAAGGAGGGCATGGGGAGTGGTCGTGACATACATGAAAGGGAGGGAGCAAGGCTTGGGCGGCAAGAATAGGGCAATCCTAGTTGAGATAGGATTGGAATTAGGGTTAGGGTTTGGAAGCAAGGGTGGCACCAAATAAGGCAAGTTTTCCTTCTTCTTCCTTGCCTTGTGGCCAACGTCCAGCAGCTATTCCAGCCCTTCCCAGCCCTTGTCCACGCCCAAAAACACTCTCATCTCTTCTCCTTAGGTGGTGGAAACAAGATATAGGGTTTCCCTTGGTGTCTTGGTAGTTTTCCATCATCTTCTTCTCCTTCTAGTTGGCCGGCGGCAAGAACTTCTATAGTTCTTTGTTGGTTGAGTTTTTGAAGGAGAAAAACATTGTTTCTCTTCTTCCTCTTGCTTGGGAAAAGCAAGGAAGGAAGTTTTGCGATCTAGGAGCTTCGACTTTTGGTGGATCGTCGCCCACACGACGTCCAAAAGGAGGAGGGTCATACATTAGAAGACCAAGAGGTATAACTATTCTTCTATCTCTTTTATTCATTGCTTGTGTTTGTTTTTCAAAATATAAGCATGTTATATTTCTGTAAATAGGCTAAATAATACTTGGATCCCGAGTATAAATACAAAAACCGGCGATCCGGACATCGTCTATTCCGCGGCTACTCGTAGAATAGAGAATGGTCACTTGAACAACTAGTTTGTTCAAGTGACCTCTCTAAACGAATAGCACGACGATGACTTGGTTGCTTTGGGAATCCCTTTTGTCTAGGATTAAATTTTTTAATCCGGGGACATCGAAGGGATCACCATGGTCAAGCAACCGAGGTGAAGGGGAAGCGAAGTTTCCCCTCACGGATCAACCCCAACAATTGGTATCAGAGCTTCCGGGCAAAACCAACAGGAAAAGGAATCATGGTTGTGGCACCGACGACTCGGTCACTCGCACCCAAGACTCGTCCACAAGATGAGTCAGAGTGGCTTAGTCAGAGGCTTACCCAACCTCAACAACTTGGTTAATAAAATCTGTAATGCTTGTCAACAAGGAAAACAACCTAGGACACAACACAAGTTAACTAACCAAGAACGAACCTCAAGTGTACTTGAGCTCCTGCATATGGATCTATTCGATTCACATGGAGCCAAGTCACTCAATAAAAGTCAATATTGCTTAGTCATAATTGACGACTACTCCAGGTTTACCTGGGTTAGGTTCATCAAACATAAAAATGATACCCTAGATCAATTAATCAATTTATTCAAATTAATCGAGAATAAAAAAAACCTTAAGGTTAAAAGAATTAGAAGCGATCATGGTGGTGAATTCGAAAATCAAAGGTTCACCGACTTCTGTAACCTAAACGGATACCACCATGAATTCTCTTGCCCTAGGACCCCTCAACAAAATGGCCTAGTGGAGCGGAAAAACCGAACTCTACAAGAAGCCGCTAGGACCATGTTGAACGAATATGACCTACCCGATAGGTTTTGGGCAGAAGCCGTGAGTACGACATGCTATGTCCAAAATAGAATCCTTATGGTAAAGAGGCACCTTAAGACCTCATACGAGATTTATCACGATAAAATACCTAACATCAAGTACTTTAGGGTATTTGGGTGTAAGGTACATATCCTAAACACTAAGGATTACCTAGGGAAATTAACATCCAAGACCACGATCGGAATCTTTCTAGGATACTCGACTACAAGTCGAGCTTATAGAGTATATAACCACGACACCCTTAGAGTCGAGGAGACTATCAATGTAGTATTTGATGAAGGACATGAACCTACAAAACCCCCGGCAACCCCAATTAGCGAGCCGATTCATACTAGACCTAACTCTGATCCGGAGATCAGGTCTAGTGTTAATCCTAACCTAAGTCAACCAAGTCACTCTATTGATCAAGTGATAGATGACTCTAACCAAACTAATGTTCAACCAAGTCACCCCATTGATCAATCATTAGGTGACACAAACCCAACCCAATCTAGGATTCAGACTAACCACCCTATCGATCAAGTGATAGGAGATCCTAATCTAGGAGTTCGAACTAGAGCATCCTATAGGAACCTTAGTCAAATTTCCTTAATTTCAAAGATAGAACCCAAATCAATTGAACAAGCTCTTCTTGATCCCGATTGGATTATTGCAATGTAAGAAGAGCTAGATCAATTTACTAGGAATGAAGTGTGGGAATTAGTACCACCACCTAAAGACAAAACGATAATTGGAACAAGGTGGGTGTTTCGAAATAAGCTTGATGATAAAGCTGAAGTAGTTAGAAACAAGGCTAGGTTAGTCGCCAAAGGGTTTAGTCAAGTCGAAGGCTTAGATTACGATGAAACCTATGCCCCAGTAGCTAGACTCGAATCCATTCGAATGTTACTAGCTTATGCCGCACATCGAGGATTTAAGCTGTTTCAAATGGATGTTAAGTCGGCATTCTTAAATGGATACATTAAAGAAGAAGTTTATGTTAGCCAACCCCCCGGGTTTGAAAATCTAGATAAACCCGACCATGTTCTAAAACTTAAGAAAGCTCTCTATGGACTTAAACAAGCTCCTCGAGCTTGGTACGAGAGACTTTCAATCCATCTTAAGTCAAAAGGGTTTAACCAAGGCTTAGTTGACCCAACTCTCTTCGTAAAAACCTTAGGTAAAGAAATATTCATAGCTCAAATTTACGTAGACGATATAATTTTTGGAACCTCTAACTCAGCCTTACTAAACGAGTTCGTTTCACTCATGGAAAGTGAGTTTGAAATGAACTTGGTAGGCGAGTTAAGTTTCTTTTTAGGTCTACAAATTAAACAAACTAAGGATGGTATATACCTATATCAACAAAAATACACTAAGGAGTTAATTAAAAGATTTGGAATGCAAGACGCTAAGATAATAAACACCCCAATGGCGATTAATGTTAACATAGGAGAAGACCTAGAAAGTAAGTCCATTGACTTAAAGTACTATAGGAGCGCGATAGGAAGTCTCCTATACTTAACTACGAGTCGACCCGACATCCTATTCGCAGTAAGTATGTGCGCCAGGTTTCAAACCTGTGCTAAGGAGTCTCACCTAACCCTAGTTAAGCGTATCCTTAGATATCTTAAGGGTACACTTAACGTTGGTATTTGGTACCCTAGATCTACGGAGTTCGAACTAATCGGCTACTCTGATTCGGATTATGCCGGTAGTAAACTCGGAAGAAAGAGCACGAGTGGTTGTTGTCAACTACTCGGCTCAAGTCTAGTGAGTTGGTGCAGTAGGAAGCAACATTGTGTTGCCTTATCTACCACTGAAGCCGAATACATTGCGATGGGTGAGTGTGTAACTCAGCTTCTTTGGATGAAGCACACTCTCCGAGACTTTAGGTTGGACTTCACCAAAACTAAAATTTTAGTAGACAACATAAGTTCGATAAATCTAACTAAGAACCCTATATACCATTCAAGGGCAAAGCATATAGAGGTAAAACACCATTTCATTCGAGAACATGTAGCCAACGGCTCCATACAACTTGAATATGTTGACTCAAAGTCTAACCTAGCAGACATATTTACTAAACCACTACCCGAAGCCGAATTTAGTCTCTTGAGATGAAGATTAGGCATGTGCGTAATAGAATAGGAACTTACAAATTATATTTTCTTACTACTATTTCTTACTTTTTTTTCATGGAACTAGCATAGGACATACCTTAGATATCATGCACCTATAGATTTAAGGAGCCAATACATCTCACAACACATAGGACTAATGTGTTTGTGTACTTAGCCACGTAGATGGGCGTGAGATGTTAGGACCTTACTCCTGGTTCCAGATGTAGAGCTAGTGCATCGCTATGAACCACGGAGTATAATCATACATACTAATCGACTCTGATCAGGACTGGTTGATCCTTCATATCAATCAAGCCAAATATGAGTCGAACATTTTATAGATGAACTTATTTTCAGTATATTATTTTTAAAAATAAAAATGTGGAACATGCTTGGACTTTAAATTTAACATTTATTTTGTTTTCCATACACCCCTTACTCTTTTCGATATACGGCAAAAGAGGGAGAAAAAGGAGAAAAAGGACAAAAGTTATGGGGTCAAAAAATTTTTTTGATAACTTAACTCTTACTTCATAATTAAACCAAAAGTTAACTTTAAGTTTTGAAAACTTATTTAACTTTTAAAGTCCAAGGTTAAGAAATCATTTGGTTTCTTAACTTAAAACTTATTTTAAACACTATGGCCAATATTAAGTAATTTCGATTACTTAATTCTTTTTCTTAGTAGCAAATATCAAGGGGGAGAGTTAAAACTCTTTCTCAAGTACTCACCCTCGGTCAAGGGGGAGGATTCCTCAAGGGAGAGCACTTGAAAAAGAATTTTTATATACTCCTACTCATTCATGCATAATCTCATACTTATTTTTGTCTTAACTTTGTATGTGGGTTTGCCATAAATCAAAAAGGGAGAGATTGTGCGAGGCACCTAAGTCGAACCTAAGTTTTGATTATAGCAAACGATATAAAGTTAAGCTTATATTGTTATCTCACGAGCTAAATCAAGTGTGCAGAAAAGTCTCAATGCTGGAGCTGAAGGCTAGCGACACCCGGAGGAAGCCGCGGTGGTCGGGCGACACTCGAGTTACTTCGAAGGGAGCCGAAGGAATCGAGTGGAAGGTCAGAAGCAAAAGAGACACGTAAGTATCGAGGTAAGCTCGTGTGTGCGAGCGTAAGTGAGGTCGTATCCTCTTTACGGGGATGATCTTAGGCGACGATCCGACCCAAGACTTCCCATGGAAGGTCTATGTTGAGATCGGACGGCAAGTGGCCGTCGAATCCACTTATATTTTGAGCTAACTCTTTATTGTAGTCAAAAATCCTGGCCATCAGTTCAACCGCCAGTTCAACCGGCGCGCTCAACCGCCGGGCTTCAACCGGTGGTCAAAAATCAGCCTCGAGGAGTCAAGCTTTATCACCATTTTTCAAGGAGTTTTGTGCCCATTTGTGATTGGTTGAAGACCCATTCGTTGAGGGGCTTAAAGGCTATAAAAGGAGGGCCAAACCTAGGGTTTCATCCTCAATTCTAAGTGCTCAAAAGCCTCCGTTACGCTGCAACTCTCCGACGACTCTACAACAACGAAGTGCTGCCAACAACCCTAGCTTAAAGTTTCTTTTGTTTAGTTGTTGGTATAATCTTAATTTGTTATTGCTTTCAATATTGCAATTCTTTTTAATCGAGGCTTTTCGTTGCATTTTACTTTAATAGAAGAGAGGGTTTGTCTCTCTATCTTTTTGCTTCGAAGGCTTTTGTAATCGTAAAACTCCTACCTCCAACGAGGAGGAGTGTTTCAGTGAATTTCCCTCCGTACACGGTCTAGGACCGTTAGGGCCTTGGTGTAGTAGCCGAAGGCTACGAACCAAGTAAAAAAACTATTTGTCTCATTTAGTTTTTATTTACATTTCCGCTGCGTTTAATTGTCTATCGAACGATTTAAAAGAAAAGTTTTTATCGCTATTCACCCCCCTCTAGCGATCCGCTTCGATCCAACATCAAGGACCCGAGCCTAGTGAACTTGCCAAGTTCTCAAGACTTCCCAAATGCACCAAGCGCACGGCTTCGCAATGCATTTCTCACCAAGCACCAAGCGCACGGCTTCACAATGCTTTGGATTTCCCATGCCAAGCATCAAGCGCACGGCTTCGCAATGCTTTGGACTTTCCCATGCCAAGGCTTCCCCCTTAGACTTCCACACCAAGCTCCATGCTTGGATTTTCCATGTCAACCCCATGTTGGACTTTCCCATGACAATTCCATGTCATGAGTTTTGTCTATCATCAAAATACTATCAAGGTACTGCTCGAGTCAAACTCGAGTCAACCTGGGCTGATTGCACCAACAATCTCCCCCTTTTTGATGATTGACAAAACTACCATCTCAAGTCTACCAATTCTCCCATATTGGAAATTCTCATATCCCAATGAGAATTCCAACAAACCCTAATTGGTAACTTGGTAACTTCTCCCCCTTTTTGACATTACATCAAAAAGGCCCTCCCCAAGGGTATGAATGTCTCATATCCCAATGAGATCTTACAATCTCTCCCTTGGAGGAACACATGCCTACAATCTTTCTAATGATCCCATATCACTTAAAGAGAGGCAACCCAATTTTCCTCCCATGAGGAAATACACATCCATCTTCCCATGATGGATACCTCCCCCTAGAGGCTTGCTCCCCCTTGACCATTGCACCAACAATGTCCTTGGAGAGTCCCTAAGCCAATAGGAGCATTAACCAAATCAAAATTAAGGCAAAGTTCAACAATGAACTCTCTTCCACCTTAAAGTTGATACTTTCCCTAAAACACTTCTCCTAATCCATGTCCAATGGATTTCCACCCTCTCTAATGCTCTCCCAAGCATATCCTAGGGTTAGGAGTGGTTAGAGGACCTTAACCTAGCTGAACATGGGCCTAACCAATAAGATTTACCCGAAATCAGCTTGGGCAGTCGACTGAAATCATAAATCAATCGGCCGCCACCCCCATCATCATCACACCATGGGAGTCAATTGATAATCGATTTGCGTTAAAGATTTCGTAAATGGATTCAAATCCATAAGTAAATATACGTAATTTTAAAAATCTTGAAAATGCATATGTATAATACTTATCCTAAACACTATGGGTGAAAAATATTGGAAAATTATTTTACCCATTAAATTAGGAGATTGATACAAAGTCCAAAATTTAAGAAAAACTTCAATAAAGAGCCCTCTTTGTATCATCCCATTCAATGGTGATAGCTATCAAAAGATAGACTTCACCAATGTTTTTCAAAATGTTTTTAAAACCTTTATTTTCTTTTTCCTAAACATCTCACAAATATCTAGATGTGTAAAACACATACAAGTCAAGTTTTTAGTGAGATGTGGGTTTTGTTTTCTTTATGTTCTCATGCATATTTCTAGGCCACATAATTTGATTCCCTTCAAATTATGCCATAGTTCTTAACTCCATTTTAATTTATGCATGATATGATTATGGCATAGATATGATATAAATAAAATCATATGCCAAAATCATGATGTCATGGCATGTGAATGAAGCCTAAGCATACATGACATCTAAAAATAATCATGACATTTTTAGAGATAAAAATGAAAATGATGTCATGACATGGCAAGGCAAATAAAGCATGGAAAGTAAAATATACTAAGGTATAAAATACCTAAGTGTTAAAATCAATTTGCCATTTCTAGGGATTAAATTCACTTTGTCTTAAAGCCATCATTCCCCCTAGTGTGCCAAAAACCCAAAATGGCACACCAATACCTCTAATACCTAATTGTGCCAATTTAATCATTTTTTAACTTCTCAAACACATTGGCACATCCTAATGTGTCAACTCTACTATGGTTAGGTTAACTACCCATCCATTTAGGGTTGACACACCCTAACCCATCTAGCGTGAATCAATCATGCTTTTAGGAACCCAATACCTATTGGAGCTCCTTGGGTTAACAAGGTATTCCCTAGGGATAACTTCCCTAGATACCTTTCTAATGACCCTTTTTGGCTTTGAAGCCATAGTCAAAATGGTTCTTGCTTGGGTCAACTCTAGAGGTGATTCCTCCATTGACCTTCTTAGTGTCTACATTTGATTTCTTTGAGGTGTTAGCCACTAAACACATACCATGGCTAGACTTAGAGATGACTTCCCTATTAGCCTTGGTTTTCCTAGACCTAGATGTGGTTCCATAATTAAATGGAACATTATGGTAGGACATAGGTTTGTGACCCAAACCCTTCTTGCCCTTAGATATTTCTTGTTTCCTAGGCCTTGACTTTTGTGTATTTGACCCTTGAACCGAATTTTTGATTATTGCTAGGGTCTTCTCCAATTTGTCTAGCCTTGACCTCAAGGCTTGATTTTCCACCTCTAATCTTCCCAATTTTGAATTTTCATTCTTTCTTTGGGAAAGACTCTTTCTAGGCATGTGCCTAGATTTCTTGGGATTAACACCCAAGTTTTCATCAATTCTCCTAATTGACTCCCTAGGTAAAATAGATCTAGAATTATGAGTCCTAGGTTTGTCCTTAGTTATATGAACATGCTTGGCACCTAGACAATAAAACTTATTGTTTCTCCTAGCATGCTTTTCATTAATAATGGCAAGAGAACTAAAATAATTTTTGGCATGCTTTTTGACTTTAGGAATTGAAGGTGCATTAACTAAATGTACCTTAGGGTTAGCTTTAGGAGCTCCCCCTATATGAGTTGCACCTTCTTGCCCTTTCTTCCTCCCCCTAGGGCATTGGCTTTGGTAGTGTCCCTTTTGATTGCATTTGAAGCACACAATGTGCTCTTTGCTCTTGATTTTGGGAACACCAGCATCGTTTGACTTTGGGTTGACTTTTGGTGTCGATGCCTTCTTCTTAGACAATTTAGGGCATTTGCTCTTGTAATGCCCTTTCTCCCTACACTCAAAACAAATAATATAATCTTTACGATTAATTATAATACATGAGTCACCTAGGGAGTTGGTGGAAGCCTCTTGGTCATTTCTTCCGGAGGTAGATGCTTCATTTTGGCTTGGCTCCGGAGTTGAAATCCTTTCCTCCCCCTCAACGCTAGAGGTGGAGGTCTCCACCAAGTCATCCACATTTTCAAAAGTGGATGATGATTCTTCTTCGGCATTCTCCTCTACTTGTGCCGATTGGGAATTTTCTTGGAATTTCATTACCTTATTCCATAATTCCTTTGCATCCCTAAAATTACCCAATCTAGACCAAATAGTGTTAGGTAATAAATCACTCATCAATTTTATTACCTCGAGATTTGTCTTGAAGTCTTTGATTTTGTCTTGGGTCCATTTTGACTTCTCAATTGGCTTGTTGTTTTTATCCCTAGGCATTTCAAAACCGTTTTCTATAATTAACATAGAATCAAAATCGGTTTCAAGATATACCTCCATCCGTTTCCTCCACCAAGCAAAATCTCCATCGAATTTCGGTGGATGGATGAAGCCGGCCATTTGTAGTGCTTTCGCGGCGGTTAGTCCTTGAAGAGTGACCTCGGCTCTGATACCACTTGTTGGGAGATCGGGACGGCCGGCTAGAAGGGGGTGAATAGCCCTAGTTCATTAGATGTCGTATTTTGCTCGTTCTCGTTGCGTGCTCGTCTACAATTCTTGTTAGCGCAGCGGAATAACAATAACAATACTAACAAGATGCACAAATACAAATAAGCACACGCAAACACACACGATATACGTGGTTCGGAACCGAATGGTTCCAACTCCACGGGCGAGCTCCTCGAGCTCTAGTTATGCACACGACACTAACTAAACTCCTTCTAAACAACACGTCGGAGGTGGAGAAACCTCTCACAAGCAATTACAATGTAATATAGAAATACAAACAAGAATACAAATACAATACAAAAGAAACACTTTTCACCGATTGCTTTTGATCACTTGTTTGTTGCTTGCTTTGATTGGCTCTTGAAGGACTGGAATGCAGCAGCAATTCCCCTCCAATAGCTCCACAAAAACCTTGGCAAAAACCTCCATCTCGAGCTCCTTTTATAACCTGCATCGAGCTGTTTTTGCGCCTAGCAGTCGATTGCCAAAAGGCACCAGTCGACTGCCCCTATAGCCGTTGTCTCACAATTGCCAGATCCACGTCAGATAAGTTCCAACGGATCACCTACCAGTCGACTGATGATGCCCATCAGTCGACTGGTGACCTAGTAGTCGACCACTATGGAGCGCTCGGTTATGACATTCCCATCACCGATCGCCATCCTCGCTAGCCGATCGACATCGATCGACTTCGATCCATGGCATAATCGCCAAAGACAAAACCCTAGCCTTACACGAACCCTAGTCGACTTGGACCACCAACCGCACCTATGTCGGGCCGACCGACGCCGGTAAAACCTCAAACACCAAGTTGTTTGAGCATCCGACCGTCGGGTAAACCCTCAAACATCAAGTTTGAGCCTCCAACACCCAGTCTTAACCACTTGGCCAAGTCCACCTTATCCCTCATGGAGTTCCCCACCGAAGCTCTCTTCCCTCGGCCTACGTCCCTCGGATGCGCCAAGCGCACGGCTTCGCAATGCCATCCTTCGCGTCTCATACCCTAGAAGTATGCTTCCCTTTGGGCTCACTCCATTCGCTCCCCGTCCGGCGGTCCCTCGGATGCACCAAGCACACGGCTTCGCAATGTCATCCTTCACCGACTCAAGGACCCGAGCCTAGTGAACTTGCCAAGTTCTCAAGACTTCCCAAATGCACCAAGCGCATGGCTTCGCAATGCATTTCTCACCAAGCACCAAGCGCACGGCTTCGCAATGCTTTGGATTTCCCATGTCAAGCATCAAGCGCACGGCTTCGCAATGCTTTGGACTTTCCTATGCCAAGCATCAAGCGCACGGCTTCGCAATGCTTTGGATTTTCCCATGCCAAGGCTTTCCCGTTGGACTTCCACACCAAGCTCCATACTTGGATTTTCCATGCCAACCCCATGTTGGACTTTCCCATGACAATTCCATGTCATGAGTTTTGTCTATCATCAAAATACTATCAAGGTACTGCTCGAGTCAAACTCGAGTCAACCTGGGCCGATTGCACCAACAGCTAGGACATCAGTCGACTAATTATGACCATCAGTTGACTGTTCAAGCCATCACTCGACTGTTGACTGCAGCGGTCGAGTAAGACTCCATTCTGTGCCCCACAACCCGAGCATCAGTCGACTGATCACAAGATCAGTCGACTGCTCATCCAATCAGTCGACTTCCAAGCTCTGGCAGTCGACTTTTGGGACACATCCCGCAGTCAAACCCTAGTTGACTCTTATCAGTCTACTGTCATATAGCACCAGTCGACTGGCACACCTCAAACATGAGGTTTTAGCTCAAGTATGGTTCCCCTATACTTGCTAGACCACCCTTAGCCTAGACCTAAGCCTTCTAGCCACCTCTATCAGCCTCACGCCTCTCGGATCCCTCCAAGTCATCCATGACTTGTTCATCCATTGTGCTAGCCTTCAGGTTCTTCCATCGGTCATGTCATGCTAACGGTGTCTACACCACCAAGACACATTGGACTTACACCACCAAGACTCCGCTTGGACTTTACGCTGCCAACCATTGGACTTATGCTGCCAAGACTCCTGCTTGGACTTTACACCGCCAATATCAAACCCCTTGTGTTGGGAGATTGTTGGTGCAATCGTCCTAGGTTGACTCGAGTTTGACTCGAGCAGTACCCTGATGATATTTTGATGATAGACAAAACTCATGACATGGGATTGTCATGGGAAAGTCCAAAGCATTGCGAAGTCGTGCGCTTGGTGCTTGGCATGGGAGATCCAAAGCATTGCGAAGCCGTGCGCTTGGTGCTTGGTGAGAGATGCATTGCGAAGCCGTGCGCTTGGTGCATATGGGAAGTCTTGAGGACTTGGTAAGTTCACTAGGCTCGGGGTCCTTGAGTCGGTGAAGGATGGCATTGCGAAGCCGTGCGCTTGGTGCATCCGAGGGACCGCCGGACGGGGAGAGAATGGAGTGAGCCCAAAGGGAAGCGTACTTCTAGAGCATGAGATGCGAAGGATGGCGTTGCAAAGTCGTGCGCTTGGCGCATCCGAGGGACGTAGGCCGAGGGAAGAGAGCTTCGGTGGGGAACTCCATGAGGGATAAAGTGTACTTGGTCAAGTGGCTAAGACTGAGTGTCGGAGGCTCAAACATCGTTATGTTTGAGGTTTTAGCCGACATCTCGCATAGGTGCCCCGATCGCTTCTAGGTCGTATGGGTTCGACCTGTTCGAATCAAGTTCTGAGCCGACACCGACCGCGAGGGAGGACAATGATCGTTGAGAGACCGACCCGATCGCCAAGGGACGGCAGCCGATCGATGACACCGCACGGGCACGCACGGAGTCGAGCTCGCCAAAGACTCGATCGATGGATGATCCGATCGATGGGTGCCATCAGTCGACTGATGTGTGATCCGTTGGAACTTAACCAACGTGGATCCGGCCGTTGTGAGACAACGGCTATGATACCAGTCGACTGATGGTCATGATCAGTCGACTGATGGGCACGAAAATAGCTTGATGCAGGTTATAAATGGAGCTCGAGTTGGAGGATTTCGCCAAGGCTTTTTGGGTGACTTTGGAGGGGAATTGCTGTTGCATTCCAGACCTTCAAGAGCAAGCAAAAGCAAGCAACAAGAAAGCAATCAAAAGCAATCGGTGTAAAAGTTCTCTTTTGTATTGTCTTTGTATTTCTTGTTGTATTTCATTACTTAGTGTAATAGCTTGTGAGAGGTTTCTCCACCTCCGACGTGTTGTCGTAAAGGAGTGTTATAGTTAGTGCTGTGAGCATAACTAGAGCTCGAGGAGCTCAACCGTGGAGTAGGAACCATTCGGTTTCGAACCACGTATATCGTTGTGTTTTGTTTGTGTGTATTTGTGTTTCTTATTAGTATTATTATTGTTATTCCGCTGCGCTAACAAGAATTGTAGACGAGAATGAACAAAATACGACGAACAATGAACGAGGGCTATTCACCCCCCTCTAGCTGTACCGATCAGGCCAATCGATCCCCAACACCTTGGACTTCTCAAATGCCAAGGCTCAAGCTTGGACTTTCCTTGCCAACCCATGTTGGACTTTCCATGCCAAGACCCATGCTTGGACTTCTCCTTGCCAACCCATGTTGGACTTTTCATGCCAAGACCCATTCTTGGACTTTTCTTTGTCAACCCATGTTGGACTTTACATTGCCAAGACCCATGCTTGGACTTTCCCAAATGCCAAGTGTCCCACTTGGACTTTCCATGCCAAGTACCCAAGACTTGGACTTTACCATGACAATCACATTGTCATATGTGAGCAAGCAAAGACTTAAGTCTAGGGGAATTGATGTGAGCAAAATATATAGGGTTTTAGGAGTAGTTTTCGCTCACATATCATTACATTTTATGTTTGTTTCATGCATATTTTACTTTGTTTTGCATGCATTTCCTATTTTCTGGTTCGGAGATCTACTCTTTATACTTTTGTGTGCAGGATAGCATTTCATGGGGAAAATGACACACTTTCGAAGCAAAAAAAGGACATTTTGCAGCTGGACGCAAAGGGGACACAACCCGGGCATGTGGCTACACACGGTCGTGTCCAAGGGTCGAAATTGGCCACCACGGTGCCACACACGGCCTGGCCATGTGGAAACACATGGCCGTGTGGCGCTATGCGATTCTGACTCGATTCGGTTATTTTCTAAGTTTTAGGGAGATCCAGGCTGATGTCTATATAAAGGAGGCTACGCCCAAACCCTAGGGGGGGCACGACGGACAGGACAACACTCCGACACCCTAAAAAGCTTCAGGAACTCACAACGGGGAGGAAGAAAGCCGTCGGAGATCCAAATTCTGCACTTCAACATCGGAGAGAAGAGTCACATCGCATTGTAATTTCTGTTCTTTACATAATTTCTATTGTTTATATGAACATGATCGTGCTTTGTGTTTGTCCTCTCTTATTTATGGAGTAGACTCTTCGATTCTAGGACTAGGGAGTAGTTTGTGTTGAGTTAGAACATGTTGGTTCAAATATCTTTTTGTTCTTGAATTTAGATTTGCAATTGACATTTGGTTTAGAGCTATAACTATTGTTTTGGTTTTCTATCTACTGTGTTAGCCGATACGAGGGGTGACAGCCCTTGTATCTAAGATTTAGGAGAATTAAGGAGGAACTTAGGGGTTGGCCTCATCTCCCATAACCTTGGGTAGAAGGATGCGATAGAGAAGGAAATGCGCCCCATTTTCAACTAGTTGCAAGGATCGATTCGGCATCCTCGTACCGACTATCTCGTCCTAAGTCCACGGGTCAACCTGGTAATGGCAGAGGTAGCTTCTGATAGATGTGAAGGCTCATCTGGGGAGTGTATGATGTCCTTTCCACAAAACTATAGCTAGAAACCTAGACAAAACCCAATTGACAACGTGTTCTGCGACACACAAACGAAACCAAATTCCTAGAATCCCTTCCAAAGACTCGCAATTAGTTTCTTTCTTCTTTCGTGTGACACCGTATTTTTTGGATCGATAGCGGATCACTAGAGGGGGTTGAATAGCTATAAGACAATTCGTTCGTTTTCGATGATTCAAAAATCAAAGCATGCAGCAGGAAAGTAAAATGACACAATGGGTTTACTTGGTTCATAGCCTACGGCTGCTACTCCAAGGCCCTAGTGGTCGGAGACCACGCACGAAGGGCAAAAGCACTAAAATAGTCTCCTCGTCAAAGGTAGGAGACAAGTGATTACAAAATGAGATCAAGGTAGAGGGACACTCCCCCTCTCCTTGTTATAATAAAAACTCGAAAAGAAATACAATTTGAAACTAAATTATAAATTAAAAGGTTACCAACGACTTGAAAGGATGAAGATTTAGAGCTCGAGTCGTTGTTTTTGTAGCGCTTCGTCGTCAGAAGATCGTAGGAATGTCGCAATGTGTCGGAAGCACTTGGAGGCTCTTGGAATGATGGAAAAGGGGTGGAGAACCCCTACTTTTATAGCCTTGTGAAACCCTAATCGTTGAGATGAGGTTTCATGAGGTGATGCCACCTAGCCCTTGAGAAATGGTGATAAGCTTTGACTCTCCTCGAGGCTGATCCTTGACCAGCAGTCGACTGATCAACCCTATCAGTCGACTGATACAAGCCATCAGTTGACTAATGGCAGGGTTTCTAGCTACAATGAAGAGTTAGCTCAAAAATGCAGTTAATATAAGTAAGTTCGATGGTCGTTTACCATCCGATCTCGACTTAGACCTTCCATGGGAAGTCTTGGTCAGATCGACGCCTAAGGATGTCCCCGTACAGAGGACACGACCTTACTTACACTCACTCACACAAGCTTACCTCAGCCTTTACCTTTGAAGCTTCACTTCCGGTCTTTACTTGAGTTCTTTGGCTCCTTCTGAAGTCCTCCCGGTGTCGCCTGACCACCACGGTTCCCTTCGGGTGTCGCTAACCTTTGGCTTAGCTTAGCAATTTTGCACACTTGTTTTAGCTTGTGAGATAATAAAATAACCTTGACTTTGTGTCTTTGCCATAATAAAAACATAGGTTCGATTATCTGGTGCACCTGCACCAACAGTATTGAGTTGGGACCACCGTCAACCCTCACAATCACAACCCTTAGAACTGAATTCCGAACAATAACCTCCACTTACCAAATTGGTACTCTAATCTCAGTCCCTATGGGATCGATAATCTTTTTATTACTTGACGACATCCGTGCACTTGCAGGTGTTGAGCGTGAGAGCGTGCTTTGAGTCCTCGATGGTCTCCGTCACGAGATTTGGGATCGCGTTCGCGTGCATCAATCATCAAGCTAACTCATGTGTGATTTAATAAGTCCTGCACAACTTAAACACACATATCAAATCCCATAACAACCTAACTTAAACCCTTTGCCACATATATCAAAACCACATCATACATGGGTTGATTGCCCTAACAACTACTATCATTACATTTCATACTGTATATATTTTGCTAATCTTATTTTGTAGGAAACCAATTGACTAAAAGGTTTCCAGTCGACTGAGTTTTGTCCAGTCGACTAGGTACCTAGTTGGCAAGATAAGCTGGTGATCGATCGGAGATCTGGTGACCAAGATGGCAAGAGGTCAAGTCGATTGGGGAGGTCCAGTCGACTAGAAAAGCAAATTTTTCGATGCGGAGCCAGGTGATCTAGAGTCTATTGTACTAGGTCTAATCAAAGATGGAGCTGCGATCTAGAGTCTATTGTACCAGGTCCACCTTGAGGAGGACCAAGTGATCTATGTTAGATATTAGCCCATTCGGAGATGGACCTACGATCTCCTGAAGTGATTTTGGGATTTTTGAAATTCAAAAAATGAATGGGATTTATAAATGTATGTTGATGCATTTTAAATCATCTTTCTCATATATGCTCATTTTGTATTTCTAGGTTAATCGATTGATCATGACGTCTTTGAATTTGCGCACTATTTTGGATTCGAATAAATTGACTGGGCCTAACTTCTTGGACTGGCTTAGAAACTTGAGAATTATTCGCAAGGCAAAAAATCTCACATATGTCCTCGAAGAGCCTCTTCCCAACAGTCCTAGGGACGATGCAACTCCAAACCAATTGTTGGCCTATCAGAAACATGTGGCAGATTCTAAACTGGTGAGTTGCATCATGCTAGCCGCGATGGTACCTGAGCTGCAAAAGCAGCATGAGCATATGGATGCTAATACCATAGTCTTCCATTTCATGAGTTGTTTGATGAGCAAGCGAGATCCGAAAGGTTCGAAGTCTCAAGGCTCCTCTTCACCTCTAAGATGCAAGAAGGTTCATCTGTAGTATAGTTTGTGCCAAAGATGAATGGGTACATCGAGCGGCTAGCTACCCTCAGGTTTGTGATGGATCATGAATTAAGTATTGACTTAATTCTACATTGTTTTCCCAAGAGTTTTTCACAATTTGTGATGAACTACCGGATGAACAAACTTGAATCCACTATTCCTGAGCTCCTCAATATGCTGAAGACTATGGAGCCTTCTATGAAGCATGAGGAGAAGGCGATTCTGTTAGCTGATTCCTCAAAGAAAGGTTCTAAGAGGAAGTCAAAGGAACAAAAGAAAGGGAAGAACAAAAAGGCTAAGAAGGCATAACCAGAACAAAAGGGCACTTGCCATTATTGTGGCAAGGAGGGCCACTGGCGAAGAAACTGCAAGATTTATCTTGAGTCTGTGAAGAAGAAGAAGGCATCCAATGCCCCATCCTCTTCAGGTATCTTCGTTATTGATTGTCATTCTATTTCCTTAGACACTTGGGTATTGAATATTAGGTGTGGCTCACATATATGTAATGACATACAGGGGCTAAGGAATAGAAGAAGACTCGTCAGAGGGGAGTCGAATTTGCAAGTTGGCAATGGAGTAAAGGTTGTTGCGATCGCCATCAGAACTTATTTGTTGAAACTCTATAGTGGACTAGTCTTAGAATTGGACAATTGCTATTATGTTCCTTCTCTAATAAAGAACATTATTTCTATTTCCTGCTTAAATAGAAATGGTTACCATTTGACGTTTAGTAACAATTATTGTTATATAACTTTGAATGGCGTACTTTATGGGATTAGAACTTTGAGCAATAGTATTTATACGTTGGACGTATCCAATGACGTTTTCAATATCGAAGCGAGCAACAAGCGTGCTCGAAAAGATAATCAATTAGACTCCTACATGTGGCATTGTCATCTTAGCCATGCAAGCAAGAAATGCATGTCCGAATTATACCGATGTGGAATTCTGGAATCGTTTGAATTGGATTCATACGATACTTGTGAATCATGCTTAAAAGGCAAGATGACTAAGTCACCTTTTACAGGAAAAGGTGATCGTCTAGGAGAGTTACTTGGTCTAATACATACTGATGTATGCGGACCTATGTCAACTCAAGCTCTAGGAGGCTATAGCTACTTCATTACCTTCACCGATGATCACTCACAGTTTGGGTATGTGTTCTTGATGAAACACAAGTCTAAAGCCTTTGAAAGGTACAAAGAATTCAAAAATAAAGTAGAGAAACAACATGACAAGAGTATTAAAATATTTTGATCGGATCGAGGTGGTTAATACTTAAGTCAAGAGTTTCTAGATTATCTGAGAGACAATAGTATATTGTCTCAATGGACTCCTCCATATACACCGCAGTATAATGGTGTATCTGAGAGGCGTAACTGAACCTTGTTGGACATGGTCAGGTCAATGATGAATCATGCGAATCTTCCCAAGTCCTTTTGGGGCTATGCACTTCAGACAGCTGTTTACTTGCTAAATAGAATGCCAACCAAGGTAGTCTCCACTACTCCATATGAGATATGGAATAGTAAGAAACCTCATGTATCTTAGTTGAAGATATGGGGTTGTCCTGCTTATGTGAAGTGGATTGTATGAGACAAATTGGATGCTAAGTCTGATAAATGTCTATTTATTGGATACCCTAAGGAAACAAGGGGTTTCCAATTCTATCATCCTGTGGAACAAAAGGTGTTTGTTTCAAGGCATGCTGTGTTTCTAGAGAAAGAGTTTCTCTTGCAAGAAAATAGTGGGAGTGTCGTTGAGCTTGAGGAGGCTCGAGAGACTCAAATAGACATTGATGAGATACCTAGTGAAGCACCACAACCGATAACTAATAGTGATGAGCCATCGGCTGGACCTATTGAGACACCAGATCTTCGTAGATCTGGTAGAACACACAACATTCCTGAGAGATATGGATTTCTCGTAAGTGAATCGAACGATGTGTTACTCATTGATGATGAGGAGCCTACCAGTTATGAAGAAGTTCTAAAAAGTTCAAAAAGGGATAAATGGCTTAACACCATGAAGTCGGAAATGGATTCCATATATGAAAACAGTTTGGAATTTGGTTGACCCACCTGAAGGCATAAAGCCTATAGGGGGCAAGTGGGTTTTCAAGAAGAAAACTGACATGGATGGTAATGTGATTGTCTATAAGGCTAGATTGGTGGTAAAAGGATATCGTCAAAAGCAAGGTGTTGATTATGACGAGACTTATTCACCTGTTGCTATGCTTAAATCTATTCAGATGCTCCTGGCCATAGCGGCTCATTATGATTATGAGATATGGCATGGATCTTAAAACAACTTTCCTTAATGGAAACCTGCTCGAGGACGTGTATATGATACAGCCTGAGGGTTTCACATCGGTTGATAAAACTAAGGTATGCAAACTGCGATGGTCCATATATGGACTGAAGCAAGCATCCAGGAGCTGGAATATCCGTTTTGATGAGACAATCAAAAAGTTTGATTTCTCACAAAATCCGGACGAATCTTGTGTATACAAAAAAGTTAGTGGGAGTGCAGTCATGTTTCTAGTATTGTATGTCAATGACATATTACTTATAGGAAACGATGTTTCTGTCTTATAGTCAGTTAAAATTTGGTTGTCCAAGACATTCTCCATGAAAGACCTAGGAGAAGCAACCTACATCCTCGAGATTAAGATCTATAGGGATAGATCAAAATGGTTGCTTGGTCTTTCGCAGTCTATATATATAGACCAAGTGCTAAAGAGATTTAGCATGTCGGAATCCAAGAAAGGTTTCCTACCTATCAGGCTTGGGATATACCTTTCGAAGTCTATGTGTCCGCGCACAGAAGACGAGAGAATTTGCATGAGTAAGATTCCCTATGCATCCGCAATAGGATCTATCATGTATGCTATGTTATGTACAAGGTCTGATGTATCGTATGCTCTGAGTGTCACAAGCAGATACCAGTCTAATCCAGGAATGGATCATTGGGTGGTTGTTAAGATGATCCTTAAGTACTTAAGAAGAACTAAGGATGTATTCCTAATATATGGAGAAGGGGACATGGTGATACGCAGGTATACGGATGCCAGCTTCCAGATAGACAAGGATGATTCCAGGTCTCAGTCTGGGTATGTGTTCACTTTGAATGGGGGCACAGTGAGTTGAAAAATTTCCAAACAAGATACTATAGCGGATTCTACCACAGAGGCAGAACAATGCAGCTTCGGAAGCAACAAAGGAAGCGGTTTGGATCAAGAAGTTCATTCATGAACTTGGTGTGGTTCCAACCATTATTGAAGCAATACCGGTTTACTGTGATAACAATGGAGCAATTGCCCAGGCAAAAGAACCAAGGTCTCATCAACGATCCAAACATGTGCTTCGTCGCTATCATTTGATCAAAGAGATCATTAGTAGGAAGGAAATACAAATCGAAAAGATTCCCACTGAAAAGAACTTAGCGGATTCTTTAACTAAGGCCATACCTCAAAGTAAGTTTGAGGGTCATGTTAGGGCCTATGGTATTGGATACCGTGGTGATTAGCATTAGGCCAAGTGGGAGTTTGTTAGTAATATATGAGAGGTGTCCTAAGGCAATCGTCTTATGTTTGAACCATTTATATGATAAATGAAGATTCACTATTTGAGTATACATGTTTGCATGTATTTGATTAGATCTTAAACTCATTTACTGAATGTCCACAATACGATTCACAGCATGAGAGAATTTGTGATTGGATCACAACTAGTGAGTATCTCTACATGTGTAATTATGATGTATTGGAATTATCCCTGGTCGATGAATTGATGAATTTGGACACCATCAATTCTGTTGAGACTAGCATGAGGTATACTCCTTGGTGTATCCAAGCAGTTGATTCTCACTGGCTGGAGATATTGTGATATCCGGAGTTAATCGTGGATGCTAGTTATGGTAACTAGTTCATTGGAGTGACTAGTTGTAAGACTTCATATGGTTCTCTACATATATGGATATGTCATTGAAGTTCTTACTACAGCTTAAGTGCGATGTTCCTTTGACTTGCTATATTCAAGTCATCTTGGTCATGGAGACTTATGCTTTGACATCTTAAGCAAGCATCTCCAAGGAGATGTGGACCCGGGATGATTGGGTATAAGTCGAAGTGACCGAAGGTGTTTGAATAGCCTATAAAGGATTCACCACTCCTTGCGAGGAGATATATACCCATGGCCTCTCCTCGGATTGTTACTAAAGTCTTTGGCCAAAGCATTACATGTTTAGAGTAAGGTATTCTTGGATACATGTGCAGTAACTAGAATCCGTAGGATGAGGAAATGATACTTGGGCTAGGTGTAACGCAGTCGACCTAGTGGGGACTGACACCATAGAGCATGTCCTGAACCAAGTGGGTATATGATGAGTGAAGGGAATGGGGCACGATTCAATGTAGCTACTGAAGGGTTTCAGAAATGGTTCTTGAATCAACCATTGATTTTTTGGTTAATTGGGGATCATGATGTACTACTAGGTGCCACTCATGATCATTCTATAATTAACGGTTAATTGACGGCCAACATAAATCGGGAACCTATTTGGTCACACACACAACGAGCGTAATCCGAAGGATTTAAAATGAGCTTGAAAATGAGATCCTCAGATCGAGAGAAACTAGATTTGGTTGGACCAAACAAGTAGCGAGCATGAAATTGTTTCAGTCACAATGGAAGCATGGATGGGCTGAGTCTTATGAAGACATGATGGATGAACCAAATTGGTTTGGTTCTAATCCAATGGTGAAGAGTAAACCAAAGGGGTTTGGTTTGTTTTAAACGAATGAACCAAAGTTGGTTCGGTTTATTTTAACTTAAAATAGACCAACTCAGTTCGATTTATTTTTACTTAAGTTATTGGAGTGGGTTAACGGGTTTTGGTTATGAACCAATAACTCTAAGGAGAAGTTTTCTTAATGGTTAAGAAACACGGGCTCTATAAAATTGCAGTTAGGATTTTGGAGAGCCCTAAGTTTTATTTGGGGAAATAATCTTCTTCTCCTCTCCCTCTCTTCTCCTTGTCGCCGCCCAAGGAGTCCACACCGCCAGCCACCTTGTGCCGCCGTCCACCCTGCTACCAACATCCAAGCTATCGTCGGCCATCCTCCGACGACCCTCCGGTGACTCACCTTGGTTTCGGCGACCAAGGGTTGGTTGGCCATCCTCTTCTGAACAGCTTGTTTCCTTTCGTGTCAGAGCGTCATTTGGACGATGTTTGGAGCTCCGATGGTAGCTACCTTGTTGGAGATTCAATCTCCGGTAATCCTCATAGGTGGAGGACCAAGGATTCGTCAATCGGTTGACGAATACCTCTCCGGAGAAGCGAGTTTTGGGGACTCATTTTCGAATCCGAATTTTGATTCGGATTGTGATCTCCTCTCGATCACATCGTCTTCGACATGAGGCTAGTGACTCCTACGAAGACGAGGCTCGTGGCTTTGTGAAGCCATCCCGATGATACTCAGCGTGGATACGGATAGAGGCGATTCTAGCGAGAGTCGCTCCGGTTGATGTCATTCCCGCTGCACGTGATACGTTAGGTATAACTAGTATAATTTCCTTTTATTGCAAAATTTGAAACTGCGATTATGTCTACACATGTTGTACTATGCATGCATGTGATGTGTGTGTTGTAATAAATTAGATTTATTTCCTTTTAATTCTTCCGCTGTGCACATGTTTACGAAACATGTTTGAACACACACTCGTCGCGGTGCCAGAAACCCAATAGTTCCAATGATCATTTTTCCTTTAGGTGGGGGTACTAATTCCCAAACTTGACTCCTAGTGAATTGAACTAACTCTTCTTGCATAGCAATGATCCAATCTGGGTCAAGAAGAGCTTACTCTATGGTTTTGGGTTCGATTTTAGATATGAGTGAGATTTGACTTAGATTCCTATAGGATGCTCTAGTTCGAATCCCAAAATTTGAATCACCTATCACTTTGTCAATTGAATGATTAGCTTGTAATCTAGATTGATTCGGGTTAGAGTTTATACTAGATTCATTTTGTGGGTTAGGTTCAGGTCTAACATCATCTTCTACTTCTTCATTATTCAATTTTACTTTGGGTTTTGTAGACTTGTTTTCTTCATCAGACACTACATTAATTATTTCTTCTATTTTTAGGGTTTCATTGTTATATGCCCTATAAGCTTTACTAGTAGTTGAATATCCTAGAAATGGCTTGGTAATTGTTTTAGAGGTAAATTTTCCTAAGTAGTCTTTTGTGTTTAATATGTGTACCCTACATCCAAAGACCCTAAAGTACATAATGTTAGGCAATTTTCCATAATAAATTTCATAGGACATTTTTTGGTGTCGCTTAACTATTAAGGTTTTATTTTGGACATAGCAAGCAGTATGACATAGCAAGCAGTATTGACTACTTTTGCCTTAAACCTATTAGGTAGATTGTATTCATTTAGAATGGTCCTAGCAGCTTCTTGTAGGGTTCTATTTTTACATTCAATTAACTTGTTTTGTTGAGGGGTCCTAGGGCAAGAGAATTCATGGTGGTATCCATTTTGATTACAAAAATCGATAAATTTATGGCTTTCGAATTCACCACCATGATCACTTCTAATTCTCTTAATCCTTAGGTTCTTTTAATTTTCTATTAGTTTACATAAATTACTAAGTTGATCTAAGGTTTCACTCTTATGTTTTAAGAACTTTACCCATGTGAATCTAGAGTAGTCATCTATTATTACTAGGCAATACTGACTTCCGTTTAGTAACTTGGCTCTATGAGAGTCAAATAGGTCTAAGTGTAGGAGCTCAAGCACACTTTTAGTTTTTTCTTGATTAGTTAGTTTATATGAAGTCCTAGTTTGTTTTTCTTGTTGACAAGCATTACATATTCTATTTTCTAGGTTACTTAGGTTGGGTAGAGCTCTAACTAGACCATTTTGACTTATTTTATGTATGAGTCTTGGATGGGAGTGGCCGAGTCATCGGTAACACAACCATGATTCCTCTTGCTGTGTCATTAGACACTTGGTTGAGGAGTTAGGTAGATCTATTGTGTAAATATTATTATTTCTAAATCCCTTAAGTATAGTTTTTGAACAATCATTATTTTTAATCAAGCACTCATTAGGTAAGAATATAACCTTATAACTCCTATCACACGATTGACTAACACTTAAAAGATTAAATTCAAAATTTTCAACTAACAGTACTTGACGTATTATAAAGTTCGAGTTTAGCTCAATATCACCTGATCCAATGATTTTGAGCTTCCCGTTGTTTCCAAAGGCTTTCGATTCTTGGTTTTTGAATCTAAGCTTTGTAAACTTTAGTCGGTCTCTAATCATATGTCAGGAGCACCCGTTGTCCAACATCCATTGGTCCTACATATATAGTAGTTGGATCGGATATTGGAATTTTAAATTAAGTTGAAAATTTTAACCTAGGATTCATCTCACCCTTTCTACATAACCAAACATGTTAACCTTATATGTTTTTGTGAGATGACTTCAATTTTACTTAGTTAAATTTAGTGATTTAAAGACTAATTAACCTTGGGTTAGATTCGGATTTAACCTTTAGTTAGTTAAGTGAACCTTTCAAAAGATGGCTTCTAAGTTGTGGCAAGGCACAGAGGCCTTCTTTGATCAGAACAATGACCACTTCCTTAGACAAAGCCAATCTTGAGAAAGTGCACACTTAACTCACCTAGGGTTATGTTCTGGTCTAACTAGTTGAGGATGTGGTGAGGTAGCTTTAGTTAGTTCAACTTAGCCAAGTGCACCAAGCTAGATACGTCTTATCTAACCCGAATACACAAGACCTTGTTTCCCTAATGTACTATTATCTCACCATATCCTGATACTATATTGTCAAGGTTGATCAATCATTGATCCTATATAACTGTTCTAAAAAAAAAAAAAACTAAGCATGCAAAGTTACACTAATCAAGAAATTGAGCACACAAGTTTAGTACTAGCTCCCTCTAGATCATTGAACTGATGCAGTCTATCCACATAGTGGATTTGATCCTTGAGAATCCAATACTTAGTTACACCTAGTTGTGAGTTTAAAAAGGTCTTAGGGACCCATGCTTGGACTTTTTGATTATTACGATTAACAATTGACATGTAAGACTTATTTGTTGTTTTTGTTTTAAATCCGAGTCTGACCTTGTTGTACATGGCTCTTTGCGATCCAAGAAGTAGGTCAAGACCCTTGGATACCAATGTGAACTTTTCCAACGACTTCCTAAGCTCTTGAACTTGTCCTTTCAAGAGAGAATTCTCTTCCTCAAGTGTTTCAACTTGAGTTGAGTTTTCCTCTCGAACTTGACTAGTTTAAGATGTTGGGGATTGTACGTCGCTAGAGGGGGGATGAATAGCGTCGATGATGAAATTCGCTCGTGTTTGTCTCTACACAATCGTTAGTACGCAATGGAATATAGAAATACAATATGAAGACAAACATGAATACACAATCACAAGAACACGATGATATAACATGGTTCGAAACCCAAGTTCCTACTCCACGGGGTGAGCTCAATAGCGAGCTCTAGTGATGCACACACCACTAATCAAAACACTCCTTCTCGGTAACACACCGAAGGAGGAGAAACTTCGTACAAGTAAATTACAATAGAAATGAATACAATAAAATACAAAGTAAATACAACAAACTATGTAAAGAACACTAAGAGCTTTGAATGCTTGCTTTTTTGATTGCTTGAGCAACACTTGAAGACCCTGACTTGCACCAGCAAATCGCCTCAAATCGCCAAAGAAATCGCTACAAAAATCCTTCCCTTTGTGCTCCTTTTAAAGATGCAACTTGGGCTAATTTTCGCCTAGTAGTCAACTGCCCATACCTAGCAGTCGACTGCTCCTGTAGCCATTGTCTCACAATGATTCGATCTAC
Source organism: Wurfbainia villosa (assembly GCA_025175895.1). Taxonomy (NCBI): domain Eukaryota; kingdom Viridiplantae; phylum Streptophyta; class Magnoliopsida; order Zingiberales; family Zingiberaceae; genus Wurfbainia; species Wurfbainia villosa. Next base: position 17,909,206 of record CM046007.1, on the reverse strand, counting down.
ACTGGAAATGTTGGATTTCCGGCACCGCGGCGTGTGTGTGTTCGATCACGTTTCGTAAACATGAGCACAGCGGAAGCAATAAAAATAATAAATCTACATTTATTACAACACACACAACACACGCATGCATAGTACAACAAGTGTAGACATAACCGTAAATTTAAATTTGCAATAAAAGAAAATTTAACTACTTTATACCTTTCGTATTACGTGTAGCGGGAACGGCATCAACCGGAATGATCCTTGCTAGAATCGTCTCTATCCGTATCCACGCCGAGTATCCTAAGGATGACTTCGCTAAGCCACGAGCTTCGTCTTCATACAAGTTACTAGTCTCGTGTTGAAGACGACGTGATCGAGAGATGATCACGATCCGAATCCAAATTCTAATCCTTAGACGAGTCCTCAAAACTCGCTTCTCCGGAGAGGTATTCGTCAACCGTTTGATGAATCCTTCATCCTCCACCTCAGAGGATTACCGGAGACACTCAGAGCATACAATACATCGGGCCTCGTACATAACATAGCATACATGATAGATCCTATTGCGAATGCATAGGGAATCTTACTCATGCAAATCCTCTCGTCTTCTGTGCGCGGACACATAGACTTCGAAAGGTGTACCCCATGCCTGATGGGTAGGAAACCTTTCTTGGATTCCGACATGCTAAACCTCTTTAGTACTCGGTCTATATATGTAGACTGCGAAAGACCAAGCAACCGTTTCGATCTATCTCTATAGATCTTAATCCCGAGGATGTAGGTTGCTTCTCCCAGGTCTTTCATGAAGAATGTCTTGAATAACCAAACCTTAACTGACTGTAAGATTGAAACATCGTTTCCTATAAGTAATATGTCATCGACATACAATACTAGGAACACGACTGCACTCCCACTAACCTTCTTGTACACACAAGGTTCGTCTAGATTTTGTGAGAAATCAAACTTTTTGATTGTCTCATCAAAACGGATATTCCAGCTCCTGGATGCTTGCTTCAATCCATAAATGGCCCGTCGCAATTTGCATACCTTGGTTTTATCAACCGATGTGAAACCCTCAGGTTGTATCATATACACGTCCTCGAGTAGGTTTCCATTAAGGAAAGTTGTTTTCACATCCATCTGCCATATCTCATAATCATAATGAGCCGCTATGGCCAGGAGCATCTGAATGGATTTAAGCATAGCTACAGGCGAATAGGTTTCGTCATAATCAACACCTTGCTTTTGACGATATCCTTTCGCCACCAATCTAGCCTTATAGGTAATCACATTACCATCCATGTCGGTTTTCTTCTTGAAAACCCACTTGCACCCTATAGGCTTTATGCCTTCAGGTGGGTCAACCAAGTTCCAAACTTGGTTTTCATACATGGAATCCATTTCCGACTTCATGGCACCAAGACACTTATCCCTTTCTGAACTTGTCAGCACTTCTTCATAACTGGTAGGCTCCTCATCATCAATGAGTAACACGTCGTTCGATTCACTTACGAGAAATCTATATCTCTCAGGAATATTGCGTGTTCTACCGGTATATAATGAAGATGTGGTGTTACAATAGGTCCAGCCGATTGCTCATCACTATGAGTTGTCGGCTATTGTGCTTCACCAGGTATCTCATCAATGTCTATTTGAGTCTCTCGAGCCTCCTCAAGCTCGACGACACTCCCACTGTTTTCTTGCAAGAGAAACTCTTTCTCTAGAAACACACAAACACCTTTTGTTCCATAGGATGATAGAATTGGTAACCCCTTGTTTCCTTAGGGTATCCAATAAATAGACATTTATCAGACTTAGCATCCAATTTGTCTGATACAGTCCGCTTCACATAAGCAGGACAACCCCATATCTTCAAGTAAGATACATGAGGTTTCTTACTATTCCATATCTCATATGTAGTTGAGACTACCTTGGTAGGCATTCTGTTTAACAAGTAAACAGCTGTCTGAAGTGCATAATCCCAAAAGGACTTGGGAAGAGTCGCATGATTCATCATTGACCTGACCATGTTCAACAAGGTCCGGTTACGCCTCTCAGATACACCATTATGCTGTGGTGTATAGGGCGGAGTCCATTGAGACAATATATCATTGTCTCTTAGGTAATCAAGAAACTCTTGACTCAAGTATTCACCATCTCGATCCGATCGAAGTATTTTAATACTCTTGTCATGTTGTTTCTCTACTTCATTTATGAATTCTTTGAACCTTTCAAAGGCTTCAGACTTGTGTTTCATCAAGAACACATACCCAAACCATGAGTGATCATCGGTGAAGGTAATGAAGTAGCTATAGCCTCCTAATGCTTGAGTTGACATAGGTCCACATACATCAGTATGTATTAGACCTAGTAACTCTCCCACTCGTTCACCTTTTCCAGTAAAAGGTAACTTAGTCATCTTGCCTTTTAAGCATGATTCGCATGTATCGTATGAATCCAATTCAAACGATTCCAGAATTCCACATCGGTGTAATTCGGACATGCGTTTCTTGCTTATATGGCCAAGACGACAATGCCACATATAGGAGTCTATTTGATTATCCTTTCGAGCACGCATGTTGCTCGCTTCGATATTGAAAATGTCACTGGATACGTCCAACGTATAAATGCCATTACTCAAGGTTCCAGTTCCATAAAGTACGCCATTCAAAGTTATATAACAACAATTGTTACTAAACGTCAAATGGAAACCATTTCTATTTAAACAGGAAATAGAAACAATGTTCTTTATTAGAGAAGGAACATAATAGCAATTTTCCGATTCTAAGACTAGTCCACTAGGAGCTTCAAAGAATAAGTTTCGATGGCGACGCAAAGAACCTTTGCTCCATTGCCAACTCGGAAATTTGACTCCCCTCTGACAAGTCTTCTTCTATTCCTTAGCCCCTGTATGTCATTACATATATGTGAGCCACACCCAGTATCCAATACCCAAGTGTCTAAGGAAATAGAATGACAATCAATAACGAAGATACTTGAAGAGGATGGGGCATCGGATGTCTTCTTCTTCTTCATGGACTCAAGATAAATCTTGCAGTTTCTTCGCCAGTGGCCTTCCTTGCCACAGTGTTGGCAAGTGCCCTTTTTCGCTGGTTCTGCCTTTTTTGTCTTTTTGTTTTTTCCTTTCTTCTGTTCTTTTGCCTTCCTCTTAGAACCTTTCTTTGAGGAATCAACTAACAGAACCGCCTTCTCCTCATGCTTCACAGAAGGCTCCACAGTCTTTAGCATATTGAGGAGCTCGGGAATGGTAGATTCTAATTTGTTCATCCGATAGTTCATCACAAATTGTGAGAAACTCTTGGGCAAACAGTGCAGAATTAAGTCAATACTTAACTCATGATCCATCACAAAACCGAGGGTGGCTAGTCGCTCGATGTACCCGTTCATCTTTAGCACAAACTGCACTACAGACGAACCTTCTTGTATCTTCGTGGTGAAGAGGAGCCTAGAGACCTCGAACCTTTCGGATCTCGCTTGCTCATCGAACAACTCATGAAGATGGAAGACCATAGTATTAGCATCCATATGCTCTGTCTTTGCACGTCGGTACCATCGCGCTAGCATGATGCAACTTGCCATTCGAGAATCTGCCACATGCTTCTGATAGACCAACATTTGGTCTGGAGTTGCATCGTCCTTAGGACGGTCAGGAAGAGGCTCTTCAAGGACATATGCAAGCTTTTCTGCCTTGAGAACAATTCTCAAGTTTCTAAGCCAGTCCAGGAAGTTAGGCCCAGTCAGTTTATTCGAATCCAAAATAGTGCGCAAATTCAAAGACGTCATGATCAATTTATTGACCTAGAAATACAAAATGAGCATATATGAGAAAATGATTTTAAAATGCATCAATATACATTTATAAATCCCATTCATTTTTCGAATTTCAAAAACCCCAAAATCACTTCGGGAGATCGTAGGTCCATCTCCGAATGGGCTGATATCCATCATAGTTATGAACAACCTTGGAGAGAGTCCAACAAGCCATTCATAACTACGACGGTAGGTATCAACTATACCAATTGCATATCACGTATATGCAACTATCACAATGTGCTATCAACTAATTGAATGTTCACACATACATCGGGTTGTTAACACATTAACAAGTATGCATCATATGCATAGCACCCAACTTCACCTCCCTTTACATCGACCTTGGAGAGAGTCCAACAAGCCGATGCTCCATCCACGCCGAGTATCCTGTTGGTGCAGTAGGCACCTAAGTCGAACCTGAGTTTTGATTATAGCAAACGATACAAAGTTAAACTCATGTCGTTATCTCACGAGCTAAATCAAGTGTGCAGAAGATTGCTATAGCTGGAGCTGAAGGCTAGCGACACCCGGAGGAAGCCGCGGTGGTCGGGCGACACTCGAGTGACTTTGGAGGGAGCCGAAGGAATCGAGTGGAAGGCCGGAAGCAAAAGCAAGACGTAAGTATCGAGTTAAGATCATGTGTGCGAGCGTAAGTGAGGTCGTATCCTCTTTACGGGGATGACCTTAAGCGTAGATCCGACCAAAGACATCCTATAGATGGTCTAGGTCGAGATCGGACGGTTAGAGGCCGTCAAAATAATGTTTTTGTTAAGCTAACTTTGCCTTGCAGCTAGAATTAGTCGACTGCCAGCTTAGAGGACTCATTGTCGCCGCCAATCGATCGATGTCATTGCCGATGGATCGATCGATCGATGATGGCCATCGATCGACCAAAATTCAAGGGGAGTGGTGCTCAAATATGATTGGCTAGGGTTCCTCTCGAAAAGGGGCTCAAAGGCTATAAAAGGAGGTCCTAACCTAGGGTTTTCTCATCAATTCTATGTGCTCAAAAGCCTCCACAACACTGCGACTCTCCGATAACTCTACGACAACGAAGTGCTGCCAACAACCCTAGTTTAAGTCCTATCTTCGAGTTGTTGGTATAATCTTGTTTTGTCATTTCTTTTAATCTTGCAATTCGTTTGTTAATCGAGGCTTTCTACCGTTGCATTTCATTTTAATAGAAGAGAGGGTTTGTCTCTCTATCTTGTGCTTCGAAGGTTTTTGTAATCGTAAAACTCCTACCTCCAACGAGGAGGAGTGTTTTAGTGAATTGCCCTCCGTACACGGTCTAGGACCGTTAGGGCCTTGGAGTAGTAGCCGAAGGCTACGAACCAAATAAAAAAACTATTTGTCTCATTTAGTTTTTATTTACATTTCCGCTGCGTTTAATTGTCTACCGAATGATTTAAAAGAAAAAGTTTCTATCGCTATTCACCCCCCCCCCTCTAGCGATCCGCTTCGATCCAACAATTGGTATCAGAGCCGGGGGCACTTAGATTTGGTGAAACTACCAATCTAACATTTTTTTTACAGATTTGTTTTTCGTTCGTTTAAATTTTTCTCCCGCACTACTAATCCAAGACGAAGTCTTGGTACTCTTCGTTTGGTTTTGTTTTGCAAGTATTGATTGCCTTCGGAGTACCTCACGATCAAACGAACATAACTTTTGCTACAAGTGGACTCATGAAACGATTTACCCACCAAATCGAAGCTCTCGTAGAGATCTACACTTCTTACCTGGGTTTACCCCCATAACAAGCTGTTTTCATCCTCAAAAATCAATGTTTAGTAGCCTTTCGGGGACATCGAAGGTTGTGAGTACTTACCTTTTATTTAGTTTCTTATTTCTTTGCTTAACTTTCTATTTTTCGTTTGTTTCTTTTTATTTCCCTTTACTAATCCAAGCGCAAGTCTTGGTACTTTAAATGTATTTTGTTGTTGCTAGGTTTTCGTTTTAGTCTCCTTGTCTTTTTGTTCTAATGGCCCATCTCGAGGTTTTAGCACCGTCCGACCTCCATTTTACAATGGAGATGATTTCCGTTACTGGAAAGGTCGGATAGAATGCTTTCTCAAAACCCAAATCAAGATGTGGATCATAATTCAAACGGGTTTCACACTTCCGACTAATGAAGTGGGTGACTCCTTGGATTATGATCAATGGACCGTTGCAACAAAACGACAAGTCGAAGTCGATGCCAAGGCAACACAAATCCTCCAATGCGGCTTGTCCAAGGAGGAGTTAAATCGCGTCGGCCCCTTCATCAGCGCAAAGGACCTATGGACAAAGCTAGTAGAGCTACACGAAGGGACCGATGAAGCCAAGGTATGTAAGCGCGACCTTTTTTTCAATAAACTATATAACCTAAAAATGCAGGAACACGAGTCCACGACGCAACTCCACGCCCGTGTCCAAGACATAGTCAACAACCTACACGCAATCGGGCAAAAGGTCGAAAACCGCGACCTTATAAGGTATGTCCTAAACTCTTTTCCGAGGACTACCTTGTGGGCATCCATGGTCGATGCCTACAAGGTCTCCAAGGATCTTTCTAAACTTAGGTTAGATGAACTTTTTTCTGATTTCGAACTTCATGAGCAATCTAACTCGGAACCCGAGAAGGGTATAGCACTTTTTGCAGGTTCGAGGAAGAAAACCGCAAGCAAGCCACCCCCGAAGGAAGAAGAGGATGAGTCGGATTCGGAGGTCGACTCGGAAATGGAAGTCGAACTAGTCAACCTAGTTCGGAGGATAGTCAAGGGCCGAAAACGAGCCGTCACTCGACCCAACAAAGGTAAGCCTAAAAGTTCAAACATAAGATGTTATGAATGCAACAGGTTTGGACACATTAAGTCCGAGTGCCCAAAACTCAAGAGCAAGGCACCAAAACATAAAAAGGCACTCAATGCTACTTGGGAAGAAGCCTCCGAGGAAGAAGACAATGATCGAGTCCTTATGGCTAAACCGGTGGAATCGGAGATGGAGTCGGAACCGGAACCAGAATCAGAAACCGAAGATGAGTCGGACTACGAAACACTATTCAAGACAAGCCACGGATACGCATCCGGTTCAAAAGATACACTCAAGGTAAGTCAGTCTCTTATTACTACTCTTTATAGTGCAATTAAGTTTTTAAACGAATGGTTCTCTGCATATATAGATATGTCAATGAAGTTCTTACTGTAGCTTAAGTGCGATGTTCCTTTGACTTGCGGTATTCAAGTCATCTTGATCATGGAAACTTATGCTATGACATCTTAAGCAAACATCTCTAAGGAGATGTGGACCCGGGATGATTGGGTATAAGTCGAAGTGATCGAAGGTGTTTGAATATCCTATAAAGGATTCACCACTCCTTGCGAGGAGATGTATACCCATGGCCTCTCATCGGATTGTTACTAAAGTCTTTGGCCAAAGCATTACATGTTTAGAGTAAGGTACTCTTCGATACATGTGGAGTAACTAGAATCCGTAGGACGAGGAAATGATACTTGGGCTAGGTGTGACGTAGTCAGCCTAGTGGGGACTGACACAATAGACCATGTCCTGAACCAAGTGAGTATAAGATGAGTGAAGGGAATGGGGCACGAATCATTCGAGATGCTGAAAGGTTTCAGAAATAGTTCTGGATCAACTGTTGATCTTTTCGGTTAATTGGGGATCATGATGTACTACTAGGTGCCACTCATGATCGTTCTATAATTAATGGTTAATTATAGATGGCCAACATAAATCGAGAACCTATTTGGTCACACGCACAACGAGTGTAATCCAAAGGATTTAAAACGAGCTTGAGAATGGGATTCTCAGACCGAGAGAAACTAGGTTTTGTTGGACCAAACATAAAGCGAGCATGAAATCGTTTCAGTCGCAATGGAAGCGTGGATGGGCCGAGTCTTATGAAGACGTAATGGATGAACCAAAATGGTTTGGTTCTAATCCAATGGAGGAGAATAAACTAAAGGGTTTGGTCTATTTTAAACGAATGAACCAAAAGTTGGTTCGTTTCGTTTTAACTTAAAATAAACCATCATGGTTTGGTTTATTTTAACTTATCTTAATGGAGCGGGTTAACGGGCTTTATGGATATGATCCATTAACCATTAAGAGAATTATTTCTCTATAAAGAGGGCTTAAGGGATAATTAAGCTCTAATAATCCAAAACCCTAGCCCTAAGGTTGCCACCCACCTCCTCCTTGGAGCTCGGCGCCAACCTATTGCCGCCGCCCAAAGCCCCTCAACCGCGTCCAGAAGGCTGCTTCCTTCCCCTCGCGGCGTCGAGCTGCTGCGGTTAGTGCTCGGTGATCTCCTTCAAGTTTGGCATCAAGGTGAGCTCTATCTCCTTGGTTGGCGGTGCCTATCACCTCCACCAAAGCTGTCCAGTTTTCTGGACAGCTTGTTCTCCTCGTCGGGCGTCGTTTGGGCGGCGGTTAGAGCTCCGACAGCGGCTAACTTGCGGGGTTCGATCTCCGTAATCCTCTGAGGTGGAGGACGAAGCGATTCACAATTGGTTGACGAATACCTCTCCGGAGAAGCGAAGTTTTGAGAACTCGTATTAGGATCCGAATTTGGATTCGGATCGTGATCATCTCTCGATCACGTCGTCTTCAACACGAGGCTAGTAACCCGTACGAAGACGAAGCTCGTGGCTTAGCGAAGTCATCCCGAGGAACTCGGCGTGGATACGGATAGAGATGATTCTAGCGAGGATCGTTTCGGTTGATGTCGTTCCCGCTACACGTCATACGAAAGGTATAACGTAGATAAATTTCCTTTTATTGCAAATTTAAATTTACGATTATGTCTACACTTGTTGTAATATGCATGCGTGTGTTGTGTGTGTTGTAATAAATGTAGATTTATTATTTTTATTGCTTCCGCTGTGTTCATGTTTACGAAACGTGATCGAACACACACACGCCGCGATGCCGGAAACCCAACAGTGGTATCAAAGCCCAGGTTGTGTTTCAACATAATCGTAAATGTCGATTAAAGGGGAGAAAGGGCCAAGTTAAGAAAAAATCTTAACTTAAACGTTTTACTAAGGCCAACTTTAAGTAATTACTAAAAGCAACCCTCAAGGGGGAGGATTAAGGTCTTTCTTCAAGACTCACCCTCGGTCAAGGGGGAGGTTTCCTCAAGGGGGAGTACTTGAAGAAAATCCTTACTACTCCAACTTAATCTTCTTTATTTCTTGTTTGTTTCTAATGCACATTATTCTTCATGCTTGCTATTTACTTAACTTTGTATGTGGGTTTGCCATAAATCAAAAAGGGGGAGATTGTTGGTGCAGTAGGCACCTAAGTCGAACATGAGTTTTGATTATAGCAAACGATACAAAGTTAAACTCATGTCGTTATCTCACGAGCTGAATTGAGTGTGCAGAATATTGCTATAGCTGGAGCTGAAGGCTAGCGCCACCGGAGGAAGCCGCGGTGGTCGGGCGACACTCGATTGACTTCGGAGGGAGATGAAGGAATCGAGTGGAAGGCCGGAAGCAAAAGCAACACGTAAGTATCGAGGTAAGCTCGTGTGTACGAGCGTAAGTGAGGTTGTATCCTCTTTACGGGGATGACCTTAAGTGTAGATCCAACCAAAGACATCCTATAGATGGTCTAGGTCGAGATCGGACGGTCAGAGGCCGTCAAAATAATGTTTTTGTTAAGCTAACTTTGCCTTGCAGCTAGCATCTTAGAGGACTCGCCGCCACAATCCCGATCGCCAGAGGTCGACTGATCGATGCCGCCATCGGGCCGATCGATGATGGCCATCACCGATCGATGGTCTAAGGATCAGCTTCGAGGAGTCAAGGTTTATCACCAAAATTCAAGGGGAGTGGTGCTAAAATATGATTGGCTAGGGTTCCTCTCGAAAAGGGGCTCAAAGGCTATAAAAGGAGGTCCTAACCTAGGGTTTTCTCATCAATTCTATGTGCTCAAAAGCCTCCACAACACTGCGACTCTCCGATAACTCTACGACAACGAAGTGCTGCCAACAACCCTAGTTTAAGTCCTATCTTCGAGTTGTTGGTATAATCTTGTTTTGTCATTTCTTTTAATCTTGCAATTTGTTTGTTAATCGAGGCTTTCTACCGTTGCATTTCATTTTAATAGAAGAGAGGGTTTGTCTCTCTATCTTGTGCTTCGAAGGTTTTTGTAATCGTAAAACTCCTACCTCCAACGAGGAGGAGTGTTTTAGTGAATTGCCCTCCGTACACGGTCTAGGACCGTTAGGGCCTTGGAGTAGTAGCCGAAGGCTACGAACCAAGTAAAAAAACTATTTGTCTCATTTAGTTTTTATTTACATTTCCGCTACGTTTAATTGTCTACCGAACGATTTAAAAGAAAAAGTTTCTATCGCTATTCACCCCCCCCCTCTAGCGATCCGCTTCGATCCAACATATCCTTATGATGACTTCGCTAAGCCACGAGCTTCGTCTTCATACGGGTTACTAGCCTCGTGTTGAAGACGACGTGATCGAGAGATGATCACGATCCGAATCCAAATTCGGATCCTTAGACAAGTCCTCAAAACTCGCTTCTCCGGAGAGGTATTCGTCCACCGTTTGACGAATCCTTCATCCTCCACCTCAGAGGATTACCGGAGATCGAATCCCCAGTAAGTTAGCCGTTGTCGGAGCTCTAACCGTCGTCCAAACGACTCTCTGACGAGAGGAGAACAAGCTGTCCAGAAAAACTGGACAGCTTTGGTGGAGGAGATAGGCGCCGGACAACAAAGGAAGCCAAGTGCTCACCTTTTCACCGAAGCCTAGGAAGATCACCGGAGGGTCGCCGGAGGATCACCGGCTGAAGCTTGGACGCCGGCAAGGATCTAGACGGCGGCACAAGGGGCTGGGCGGCAAGCTAGGGTTGGCGCCGAGAGTCTCCAAGGAGAGGTGGGCGGCAACCTTTGCTAGGGTTTTGGGTTAGGGCTTAATTATCCCTTAAGCCCTCTTTTATAGAGAACTAATTCTCTTAATGGTTATTGGATCATAACCATTAGGCCCGTTAACCCGCTCCATTAAGATAAGTTAAAATAAACCAAACCATGATGGTTTATTTTAAGTTAAAACGAACAACCAACTTTTGGTTCATTCGTTTAAAATAAACCAAACCCTTTGGTTTATTCTCCTCCATTGGATTAGAACCAAACCATTTTGGTTCATCCATTATGTCTTCATAAGACACGGCCTATCCACGCTTTCATTGATCAAAATGATTTCATGCTCGCTCCTTGTTTGGTCCAACCAAACCTAGTTTCTCTCGATGCGAGAATCTCATTCTCAAGCTCGCTTTTAAATCCTTTGTATTACGCCACAGCGTGTGACCAAATAGGTTCTCAGTTTATGTTGGCCGTCTATAATTAACCATTAATTATAGAATGATCATGAGTGGCACCTAGTAGTACATCATGATCCCCAATTAATCGAAAAGATCAACGGTTGATCCAGAACTATTTCTAAAACCCTTCAGCAGCTCGAATGATTCGTGCCCCATTCCCTTCACTCATCTTATACCCACTTGGTTCAGGACATGGTCTATTGTGTCAGTCCCCACTAGGCTGACTACGTCACACCTAGCCCAAGTATCATTTCCTCGTCCTACGGATTCTAGTTACTGCACATGTATCGAAGAGTACTTTACTCTAAACATGTAATGCTTTGGCCAAAGACTTTAGTAACAATTCGACGAGAGGCCATGGGTATACATCTCCTCGCAAGGAGTGGTGAATCCTTTATAGGCTATTCAAACACCTTCGATCACTTCGACTTATACCTAATCATCCCGGGTCCACATCTCCTTAGAGATGTTTACTTAAGATGTCAAAGCATAAGTCTTCATGATCAAGATGACTTGAATATCGCAAGTCAAAAGAACATCGTACTTAAGTTACAGTAAGAACTTCATTGACATATCTATATATGCAAAGAACCATATGAAGTCTTACGGTTGGTCACTCCAATGAACTAGTTACCATAACTAGCATCCACGATTAACTCCGGACATCACAATGTCTCCAGCCAGTGAGAATCAGCTGCTTGGATACACCAAGGAGTATACCTCGTGCTAGTCTCGACAGAATTGATGGTGTCCAAATCCATCAATTCATCGACTAGGGATAATTTCGATACATCACAATTACACATGTAGAGATACTCACTAGTTGTGATCCAATTACAAATTCTCTCATGCTGTGAATCGTATCGTGGACATTCAGTAAATGAGTTTAAGATCCAATCAAATACATAAAATATGTATACTCAAATAGTGAATCTTCATTTATCATATAAATGGTTCATACATAAGGCGATTGCCTAGGACATCTCTCATATATTACTAACAGAAAACTCCATTGTTAACCCATCACAAACCCTAGCAAATGCATAGGCAATGAGGTGCCGTCAAGCTCCGTGATCTATGGTCAGATCCTCACTCGATCGCATTCATGGCATCGACTACTCCACATCACCGACTTCCAATTTTGGCAATGATCGCTAAGGCCACTTTGCAGCATCAGCCTAGCATTAGTCGACTCGCCATGGGTGAGTCGACCGATCAGATCAACGACCGCTCGCTGTCGACTAAGTTGTCAAGTGTCAAAATACTCAACTAGTCGACTGGTTTATAATCCTTGTCGATTGATAAACTTCAAACATGAGGTTTTAACTAAAGTATGATGCCCTTATACTTGCTAGTTCACCGTTAGCCTAGACCTAAGCCTTCTAGCCACCTCTATCAGCCTCACGCCGATCGGATCCCTCCAAGTCATCCATGACTTGTTCATCTATACATTAGCCTTTAGGTGCTTCCATCAGCTATTGTAATACTAACCGGGTCTACACCGCCAAAGCACATCGGGCTTACGCTTCCAAGACCCACGCTTGGACTTTACACCGCCAACCATTGGACTTATCCTTCCAAGACTATCGCTTGGACTTTACGCTGCCAATATCATACCCTTGGACTTCCCAAATGTCAAGTACCCATGACTTGGACTTTCACCGCCAAGACTACACACTTGGACTTATGTGGCCAAGACTACACCCTTGGACTTTCCATGCCAACTCCATGTTGGACTTTTCAAATGCCAAGACCCATGCTTGGACTTTCCATTGCCAAGTACCCAAGACTTGGACTTTACATGCCAAGTACCCATGACTTGAACTTTCCATGCCAAGTGTCCCACTTGGACTTCTCCATCATATGGTCAACCCCATGTCAACCATATAGTCAACCCATTCTCAAACAATGGTCAACTCATCGTCAAACATCAAAATACTACTCGAGTCAAACTCGAGTCTTGTCAATCGTGACCTGGGCTGATTGCACCAACAATCTCCCCCTTTTTGATGTTTGACAAAAACCAAACACCTTTGAGTTAGAACACTAACTCAATCCAATCCTCCCAATTATCCAAATTGGGAATTCCAAATTCTCACTCAAATCCCCCCCCCCTTTTGTCATACATCAAAAAAGGCTCTCCCCAAGGGTATCAATGTCTCATACCCCAATGAGATCTTACAATCTCCCCCTTGGTCCAAAAACATCTAGGATGCCTTCACTCTTCCTAGTGATAAGTCTCATATCACTAAAGAGAGGCAATCCTTCAATTTCTCCCAATTCTCCAAATTCTCTAAATTCTCCCACTTATGAGGAAGAACACATCCATCATCCCATGATGGATAACCTCCCCCTAAAGGCTTGCTCCCCCTTGACCATTGCACCAATAATATTCTTAGAGAGTCCCTAAGCCTATAGGAACACTAAACTGTTGGTGTAATGACACAAGATAATCGAACCTGGGTTTTGATTATGGCAAAGGCTCAAAGTTAAGTTATCATTGTTATCTCATAAGTTGAATTAAGTGTGCAGGAAGTGCTTAAGTTGTGCTGAAGGTTAGCGACACCCGGAGAATCTCGAGTCGAGAAACCACGGTGGTCGGGCAACACCAGGAGAACCTCGTGGAGTCGAGGAACCTAGGTGGAAGACCAAAAGCTAAGCTACAGGTCAAAAAGGACGGAGGTAAGCACGAGTGTGAAGAGAGGTGGTAAGGTCGTGTTCTCCATATGGGGACGAACGTAGGTGGTGATCCAACTAAGACTTCCAGTGGAAGGTCTAGGTCGAGATCGGACGGTAAGGAACCGTCATATTTACTATCTCGTATTTGTATTGTGCTAAATTTGTGTTGCAGTTGAATAACCTAGCTGGCAATCGACTGCTGGCTATTGACAGTCGACTGCTGTTGGCATCAATCAACTGATGAAGGGCATCAGTCGACTATTTTTCAAACTGTCTAGCTCGAAGAAAGTCAAGATAAGCTCCACTTATCTTGGGGGGATGAGGATCTTTGACTCAGATCTGGATCTCAACGTTCAGAGGCTTGAAGAGATATAAAAGAAGGGGGGTTTCACCCCTTTAGGTCATCTAATCTTGCTCTCAAAGTTCTCCAACAACTAATAACAGTTCTTTGTCGTGGTACCATTACAAATTATTTATCGAACCCCCTAACTACACTAATGCAGTATAGGAATGACTCGGATCATCTCCCAATGAACCTAATGGTTGGATGTTTGTTTCTAAACATTATTAACACTAGGAGTTCCTACAACTTATCAAAACAATTATTTGAAGCTACACTAATGCAAGAACGATTCAACCATGCACCACACTGTCACTATATGATATAATGGTTAAACAATTCTGGTGAATAGACATGGAAATTAAACCTGCAAGAAGTAAACCTAAATACCAATTAATAATTCCCGGAAAACTAACCTAATGTGCAAAAGTAAGTAAATCACACACCGCACTGTCACTATACGATACAATGATCAAGGATTAACTAAACAAATGTGAACAATTCAACTAAGCACCGCACTGTCACTATACGGCACAATGGGAAACAGTCACTAAAAACTAAACTAACAAACTTAAACAATTCAATCAAGCACTGCACTGTCACTATACGGCACAGTGGTCAAAGATGAACTGAAAACTAAATGCAATAAACGTAAGCAATTCAACCAAGCACCGCACTGTCACTATACGGCACAATGATCGAATGTAAATGAAAACTAAACTGACAACTAAAGCGATTCAACCAAGCACCGCATTGTCACTATGCGTCACATGGTCAAAGATTAACTGAAAACTAAACGAAATAAACCTAAGCAATTCAACCAAGCACCACACTGTCACTATATGGTACATTGGTCAAACATTAACTGAAAACTAAACTAAACATAATCAAACATAACAGACAAAACTAAACATGACAAACATAACATAACAAAATAACCATAACCGAACAAACATAACAAAGCAAACTATCCGATTAAATGGATAAATCCAAATAGAAGCAATCGATAACCCCATGACGGTGACAACAACCCGAATAGCCCCCTTCGGTGGTGGATTACGGATGCGGTCCTAATCCTGACATCGTGGAAAGGATCTAAATATGAAGGGATGTGAACACTGCTCCGGCGGATGGAGGGCGAAGCTGCCGAACCACTCGTAGCTAAGGGATGGATCTGCGTAGGCGGAGCGGCCTAATCCCGATCGTCGAAATGGAGTGGAACATTGGAACATTGGTGGAGAGTCTCTTCACTGGCGGATGGTTGATGGAACTTCCTAATTACGACAGCTGATGGATAATTCTAGAGTCGGAGTGGCCTAATCCCGATCGTCGGAATGGAGTGGAATGCCAGTGAAGAAGCTGAACTCGCCGGAATCACTACCTCTCCTCGTTGTCGATGAGCTGACCAAACCCGGCATCTCGTTCTTCTGGCGAGGATAGGATGGGATTGTCATCGGCTGTCGGAAGGGAGGTCGCCGGAAGGAGGTCACCGAGCTGTCGCCGCCGCTCGTGGAGGAACCGATCGCCCACTCGCAAATGAACTGAGGAAGAAGATGCATGCCGCTAAGCTTCTGTTCTCTATGTCACGATCTCTCCACAAGTGTAAAATTGTTGAGTTTTATAAAAACTGATTTCCTGCGCCGCCCGATCCCCTCACTCAGCAATCCTAGTCGTTGATGAAAGCTAGGGTTAAGTAATCCCTTGATTAAAGCTCTGATCAAGCGCTGATATGGTCCTCTTTTAATCCAACGGCTGATCAACAAATGATAGATCAAAATCTGGATCAACAGCTCGGATTACTCCACTTAGGCCCTCTTCATGTTTCCTATAAAATCACATTCAACTCGTGAAAAAATAATACTGAAATTATAGGAATTAAACAATTAATTGCAAATAGATCCAATATGTAAAAACATACTGAATAACCATAATTACCCCCATCAAAGAGCCTAAAATATCCTATCTATAAGTAGAAATAACACGATAAAAATGAGACTATCAACGACACGACACTTCGACAACACTGCTACGACCCTAACACATTATCGATACACCGACGACACACCAAGATTCTTAATCCATTCGTCAGTAGATTTTTTTTAGCTTGTCATACTTTAATTGTTTTACTCCTAATTGTACTCAAAGCTTTTTTTGTAAACAATGTGAGGTAGGCTTGTTGCCTCATCCTTTTGGTGTTTCTTTGTATCCGTTGTCTCCTACCTCCAACGAGGAGGAGATTATTAGTGAGTTTCCCCTTTGTACACGGTCTAGGATCGCAAGGCCTTGGAGGAGCAACCTTTTGATTGCGAACCAAGTAAAAACAAAATTGTCTCCTTTAATTGTATTGTTTACATTCCGCTGTGTTTATTACTCGTGTTTTATCGACGAATAAAAAGAAGTTTTCAAGCTCGCTATTCACCCCCCCCCCCCTCTAGCTTGCTTTCGATCCAACATAAACCATCAAAATTAAGGTTAAAAGAATAAACTTGAACTTTCACGCACCTTAAAATTTGATACACTCCCTAAACAATTCTCCTAATCCATATTCAATGGATTTTCACCCTTTATAATGTTTTCTAAAGCATATCCTAGGGTTAGGAGCAGTTAGGGTAGTCTAATATGGCTGAAACATGGGATAAACATCATTGTTTACTTGAAATCAGACCATCAATTAACTTGATCAGCAATCAGTCGACTGATATTAGCATCAGTCGACTGATAGCTGATTTTCAGAAATCAGAAACAAGTTTTGAAAATATATAAGTAAATATATGTATTTTAAAAAAATTTGAAAACTCATACGCACATTACTTACATGGAATACAATGGGTGAAAAATAGTTTGAATAATAAAATACCTATTAAAATGAGAGATTGATACAAAGTTCAAAACTATTGAAACTTTCAATATTTTTGACCTACTTTGTATCAACTTCTTTAATGATGATTGCTATCAAAAGATAGATTTCACCAAGGTTTTCTAAAATAATTTTAAAAAGTTTTTGGAACCTATTTTGAACCATGGACTATGGGCTAGATGTACATAACTTGTACATTAGCTTTCCTCATGATTCATCATTATCATTTAATGAGTTTTAAGTTCAATATGATGTACTAGATAAGCACATGAACTTAACTCATTTCCTAACATCAAACATATGTCTAGGGTGTATGAAAACGCACACAAGTCAATTTAATATGGTTGTGAGATGTGGGTTTAGGATTATTGGGGTTTCATGCATTTTCTAGGCAACTCTATTTAATTCCATTATATATGGGACTTCAAATCATGTCATTGTCCTTAGATCAGTTTTAATTGACCTTAAATGCATGAATGATGATTATGGCATATAATGATAGCATAAATAAATATGTGTGTCAATAATCATGATGTCAT
This sequence comes from Wurfbainia villosa, assembly GCA_025175895.1. Taxonomy (NCBI): domain Eukaryota; kingdom Viridiplantae; phylum Streptophyta; class Magnoliopsida; order Zingiberales; family Zingiberaceae; genus Wurfbainia; species Wurfbainia villosa. Next base: position 17,891,633 of record CM046007.1, on the reverse strand, counting down.
GGCATATGAATACAATATAAACAGGAACATGACATAAAATTAACCCTAAGCATTATCATGACATTTTATATGATTAAGAAGAGATATGATGTCATGACATGGTAAAATAGAATATACAAATAAACACACACATCAGACACATAATAGAAGATAAATGATACACAATTTGGAAAAACAAAGTATTTTATTTATCTTTAAGTCAGTTCTACACCCAACAACCAGATGTCCAGACAATCACTCCTTACTACGAAAATAAAGAAAAGATACATAGATGTAGACCCATCTACCACCCACTAGTATCATCGGTCAGAGGTGGTGGAGGAGGTGGAGACTGCTGACTCAGTGTCCAGCTCTGCATCATCTCGAACATATCGAGCTGATGCTGCTCAATCTGACTTAGTCGGTAGGCAATGGAGGACTGCCCTAAGCTAAGCTCCTCCAGTATTGTGTCAACCTCCTCATGAAAATCCAAAAATCTGGTCTCCAAGAGTGCAAAGTGCTCCGAGAGACCCTCCGCTGGTACATCTGCTATCATGGGGTCATCCTCCTCAGCAGTTGGCTCATCATACTCTATCGCTGGCTCTCCAGGCTCCCCAGTTGGCTAAGGCTGAGGTGGCCACTCTATCGTCCCTAGCCCTATCCGCATGCCCGCTAATGCAAAGTGTCTCATCGTGATACGGTCGTATGAGTCGGGCAGTGGCCTCAGTGTCCCCCTAGAAATGTTTATGCCTATGGATGCTAACCAAGAAGTGATGATATGTCCAAAAGGCATATGAACTTTATGTTGGGGATCGATTGGACGCTAGAGGGGGGGTGAATAGCATCGTGATCGTCTCTACAAAACTCATTATGCACAGCGGAATAGTAATAATAAAAGCAATAACAAAATGAAACAACCACGAACACAAAGATATAACGTGGTTCGGAACCGAACGGTTCCTACTCCACGGATTGGATTCGTACAAATCCTAGCGATGCCACAAACACCACTAAGAAATAAACTCCTTCTCGACAACAAGTCGGAGGTGGAGAAACCTCGTACAATGAATTACAACAAATAATACAAAGTAAACAAGCAAATACAAGTGAAAATGTAACGAACACTTTACAAACTAGGGTTTTGAGCACTTGCTTGTCGGTTGCTTGGATGAGCTTGAAGGACCCTGAAATGCACCTACAAATCGCCTTCAAATCGCCTCACCAAAGCTCCCAAAGAACTGATGCTGAAATCCTCCACGAGCTCCCCTTTTTATCCTACGTCGAGCTAGATTACCGGATCGCCATAAGTCCCCCGCTAACACTATAGCCGTGGAGACAACGACTCAATCCACGCTGACAAGTTCCAACGGATTGGCGCCGATCGCTAATGCCCGTAGCCGATCGCCACGGCCACTGAGCGCTCGCGCTCCCAACTCAATCGCTGGCCGATCGTTGCCCTTGGCCGATCGTTTATCGAGAAGTCGATCGCCGAGCAATTTTCCTTTAAACGGCAAATAACTGTCGATTTTCATGGCGTGGCCGAACCGGCCATAATGCCAGTCGACTGCCAACCTCAAAAATGAGATTTTAACCCAAGTATGGTGTCCCCATACTTGCTAGACCACCCTTAGCCTAGACCTAAGCCTTCTAGTCACCTCCATCAGCCTTACGCCTCTCGGATCCCTCCAAGTCATCCATGACTTGTTCATCCATCGCGCTAGACTTCAGGTGCTTCCATCAGCTATGTCATGCTAATGGTTTCTACACCGCCAAGGCACATTGGACTTACGCCGCCAAGACTCCGCTTGGACTTTACGCCGCCAATATCAAACCCCTTGGACTTCTCAAATGCAAAGACTCAAGCTTGGACTTTCCCTTGCCAACCCATGTTGGACTTTCCATGCCAAGACCCATGCTTGGACTTCCCTTGTGCCAAGTACTCAAGACTTGGACTTTCCCAAATGCCAAGTGTCCCACTTGGACTTTCCATGCCAAGTACCCATGACTTGGACTTTACCTTGCCAAGACCCATGCTTGGACTTTCCCAAAATGCCAAGTGTCCCACTTGGACTTTTCATGCCAAGTACCCATGACTTGGACTTTACCATGACAATTACATTGTCATATGTTTTTGTCTAACATCAAAACATCTCTCGAGTCAAGCTCGAGTCCTGGTCAATCGTCACCTGGGCCGATTGCACCAACAATCTCCCCCTTTTTGATGTTTGACAAAAACCAAACAAACCACTTGAGTTACACCATCTAACTCAAAAACTCCTTACCAATTATCCCAAATTGGTAATTTTAACCTTCTCTAAAATATTCTTCCCCAAATATTCTCCCTCTTTTTGACTAACATCAAAAAGGTTATCTCTCTAAGGAGGTTAATGTCTCATGTCCCAATGAGATCTTACAATCTCCCCCTTGGTCCAAAAATACCTAGGATGTCTACCATCTTCCCAGTGATAAGTCTCATATCACTCAAGAGAAGCAATCCTATTCACTCTCCCAATTTCCAAATTGGGTATAAAAAACCCATCAATTTTCCCAATTGATGATACTCTCCCAATAACTTCTCCCCCTTCAAGAAGAGAAACACATCCATCATCCCAAGATGGATAACTCCCCCTAAAAGCTTGCTCCCCCTTGACCATTGCACCAACAATGTCCTTGAAAAGTCTCTAAGCCTATAGGAACTCTAAACCATCAAAATTAAGGTTCAAAGTTTAACATAGAACTTTCACTCACCTTAAGATTGATACAAACCCTAAAAACTCTCCTAATCCATATCCAATGGATTTTCACCCTTTATAATGCTTCCCAAAGCATATCTTAGGATTAGGAGTGGTTAGGAAACCTTACCATAGTTGAAAATGGGCTAAACAACCTTGTTTTCCCAGCGATCCAACTACTTATAGTAATCAATCGATCACACTCATTATCATGATCGCCATCAAGCAAGTGATCGATAATGAAATTCTCAAATTTCAACTATCAGAATTGAATTTTAGAAAATCATAAGTAATTCTACGTATATCGAAAAATCACGAAATTTGATACGTACATTACTTATAGTCAATAAAATGGGTGAAAAATATTTAAAAATTATTTTACCCATAAAATATCAAAATCGATTCAAAATCTAAAAGTGAAGAAAAACTTCAATGTTTTAGCTCACTTCGTATCAATCTCATCAATGGTGATTGCTATCAAAAGATAGACTTCACCAAGGTTTTCTAAATGGATTTTAAAATGATTTTGAAAACCTATATTGGATCATATTCCTTGGGCTTAATGTACATGACTTGTACACAAGCTTTCCCAATGATCCACCAATGAAATTAAATGAGTTATAGTTCATCTAGATGCAAAAACTATGCACCTTGAACTCAACTCATATCCTAGCATCTCACATGTATCTAGGGTGTATAAATACACATACATGTCAATGTAATGTGAGATGTGGGTTTTGTTCTCCCTAATCTAGGATTTCATGCATTTTTCTAAGGCAACTCTACTTGATTCCCTTATAAATGGGACTCCGAGTCATGTCAAAGTTCTTAAATCAATTTTCAATCAAGTTAATGCATGAAATGATCATGGCATAATGATAGCAAAATAGAAGCATGGCCAATGATCATGATGTCATGACATATTGTTGGTGCAGTGAGGCACCGAAATCGAACCTGTGTTTTGATTATAGCAAAGACACAAGGTTAAGTCTATTTTGTTATCTCATGAGTCTACTTGAGTGTGCAGAAACAGGTTAAGCTTGAGTTGGAGATCTGCGACACAATAAGTGCAAGGTAAGACTCGTGTCCGACGAGCGTAAGTGAGGTCGGATCCTCCGTTTAGGAGTTGATCTTAGGCGACAATCCGACCCAAAACTTTCCATGAAAGTCTAAGCCGAGATCGGATGGTTAGAAACCATCTAAATCCATCACATTTAATATTTCTACATATTGCTTTGAGCTAACCCTTGTTTGAATTCGAAGTTACTCTAATTCGAATTAAAATTAGAATTCGAATTTATTCGAATTCGAATTAAAATTAGAACTCGAATTGAAATAAAATTAAATAACTAAAGTATCCTGAAAATGGGCAAAAGGAACTAAAAGCAAGGTGGCAACTTATCCCCCAAATCTTGGTGAGGTGGCCGGTCAAAAGCAAGGTGGAAACTTATCCCTCAATTGGTAGTGAGGTGGTCGGATCTCAAGTGGGCGGACAAGGCTTCAAATAGAGGGGGGTGCTTCACATCTTAGATACAACAATTATTACAAAGCTCTCAAACGCCTCCACAACGTCGCTCTTCTCGACACGCCCACTAAGCTTCACCGTTAAAGTGTTGGTAATCATTTTAGTCGATTAATTTAAGTTGTGTTTTTAGCTTTTATATATCAAAAGGAGAGGGGCTTGTCTCTCATCCTTGTGTTTTTGTCGAAAGTTTTGTAATCGTAACTCCTACCTCCAACGAGGAGGAGTGTTTTAGTGATTGCCCTCCGTACGTGGTCTAGGACCATTAGGGCCTTGGATTAGCAGCCGGTTGGCTGTGAACCAAGTAAAACTCCTTGTGTCCATCTCTTTTTCGCTGTGTTTATCTCTCACTTATCGTTTTTACAACAAAAGAAAAGAAAAACCGTTTTGCGCTATTCACCCCCCCCTCTAGCGCTCATTTCGATCCTACAATTGGTATCAGAGCTGGGGGCACTCAAATTTGGTGAAACCACCAATTTGAGTAATTTTTATTTCTTTTGTTTCCTTTGTTTCTGTCTACGTTAATTTTTGTGTTTTTTTTTAATTTTTCTAAATTTTTTTTCAGACTTTTCTTTAATTTAATTTTATCGCTTTTAATCTTTCTATTGATCATCCTAACAAAAAAAACTCTTAATTACGATTTTTTAATTCTATTACTGATTAAAATTAGTTTTTCCCAGAATTAAAAATTCTTTCATTTTTTTTAAACACTTGAATTTTTCAAACCCTAAAATCTTTATATTTCATTTTATAAAGTTTTCTCGTTAATCTTAGCATTGAATTAAATCTTATTTCCACTAAAATAGATTTTCAATCAATTTACAAAATTTAATCAATTAAAAATCAATTAAAACTTATTTTAATTTTTAAATCTTGTCTAGAATATAAGTTTGGTTTTTCAATATTTTTACTTAATTTCAACATTAGATTTTTTTCTACAAAATAGTTTTTAATTAATTTTCGAAATTAATTAATTAATTATTATTTTTACAGAATTAAAATTAATTTTCTAATTAGTTAATCTATTGATTGATTTATTTATCTTTTCTTCTTCACTTTCTACTAATCCAAGGCCGCATGAGTCTTGGGACCTTTGTTAATACTGTGTGTTTTTTCTCTTCTTCTTCTTGTTTAGTGTTAATGGCCCATCTCGAGGTTTTTAGCACCGTCAGGACCACCATTTTACAGCGGTGATTTCATCGAAAGGTCGGATGGAGTGCTTCCTAAAACCCAAATAGAGATGTGGATTGTGATCCAAACCGGGTTCACCCTTCCTACTAATGAAGAAGGTGAATCCTTGATTACAATCGTGGTCCATTACCACTAAACGACAAGTCGAGGCGATGCAAAGGCGACTCAAATCCTGTAGTGCGGGCTATCCAAGGAGGAGATGAACCGAGTCGGACCCTTCATCAGCGCAAGAGATCTCTGGACGAGGCTGATCGAGTTACACGAAGGATCGGATCAAGCTAAGGTTTACAAACGCGATTTGTTGTTCAATAAATTTTACACACTAAAAATGCAGGAACACGAGACGGCAACACAATTGCATGCCCGCGTCCAGGACATAGTCAACCAGCTGCATTCAATAGGACAGAAAGTCGAAAACCGAGATCTAATCAGGTATGTTCTAAATTCTTTCCCTAGGACCACCTTGTGGGCATCCATGGACGATGCCTACAAGGTATCTAAGGACCTAGCTAAAGTTAGAATAGACGAATTATTCTCAGATTTCGAATTACATGAGCAGTCCAACTCGGAACCCGAGAGGGGTATAGCCTTGTTTGCAGGTTCAAAGAAGAAGAAAATCGCAAGCAAGCCACCACCAACCGAGGAGGAAGACGAGTCCGAGGAAGAAGTTGACCCAGAGTTGACTGCCGAACTAATGAACCTAGCTCGAAGGATAGCCAAGGGACGAAAGAGAACCACGACTCGACCCAACCAAGGTAAGCCTAAAAGTTCTAATATTAGGTGTTATGAGTGTAACAGGTTTGGACATATCAAGTCCGAGTGCCCCAAGCTCAACCACCAAGCACCTAAGCACAAGAAGGCCCTCAACGCGACATGGGAAGAAGCGTCATCCGAAGAAGACGAAGACCACGTCTTCATGGCGAAATCGATTGAGTCATACACGGAGACCGAACCTGAACTTGAGTCAGAACCTGAGGATGACTCGGACTACGAAGCTACCTTCAAGTCAACCCATGGATACGCATCCGGTTCAAAAGATACCCTTAAAGTGAGTCGAACTTTATTTAATACTTTACATAATACGGTTAGGTTTTTGTCTAGGAAATTAGTTAAGTCCGAGTCCAAGGTCGAGACCCTGGTTGAGGAGGTCAAACTCCTCAAACACAAGGTCTCCCTAACCTCTTCGACTAGTCAAGTTCGAGAAGAGGACCCAACTCGAGCTGAAAAGCTCGAAGTTGAGAACTCTCTCTTGAAAAGTCAAGTTGAAGATCTTAGGAACACGTTGGAAAGGTTCACTTCGGGATCCAAAGGACTTGACCTCCTACTTGGATCTCAAAGGGCCGTGTACAACAAGGCTGGACTAGGGTTTAACTCAAAAACGACTAATAGGTCGTATATGTCGATTGTAAGTCGACATAGGAAACATGTCCAAGCATGTGTCCCTAAGAACTTTTTGATTTCAACTGTAGGATCCAACCCGTATTGGGTTCCCAAGGACCAAATCCACTATGTGGATAGACTGAACTGATTCAACGATCTAGGGGGAGCCAGTACAAAACATGTTTGTGCTTTAACTTAGAAATTGCATGTTTTTTTTTTAAACTTGTGAACTCACTTAGAACACGTACATAACCAACTAAAATCCTTCGAAAAGATTGAACCTCGGGGAGCCTCTTTTCAAAAATAACCAGTTAGACTAGGAAATATTCTTAGGTGAGTCAAGTCATCATTTTCTTGAAAATGGCTTTGTCTAAGGAAGTGGTCGATGATCCGATAAAAGAAGGCCCCTGTGCCTCGCCACGACCTGGAAGCCATGATCTTGAAAAGGTAAACTTGACAAGCCTAGGGTCAAATACAAATCTAACATAAAATTACTTGAACCTAAATGCACTTAATCAACTTAATTGGAAGTCATCTCACAAAAAACACATAAGTATAACATGCTTGATCATATAGACACAGGTGAGATGACCTAGGTTTAACAACTTACAACCAATTTTTTTTTAAAAAAAAATCTAACATCCAATCCAACCACCTTGTGTGTAGGATCAATGGATGTTGGACAGCGGTTGCTCCCGACACATGATCGGGGATCAACTCAAATTCATGAAGCTTCGATTCAAACGACAAGGATCGGTAGCCTTTGGGAATAACGGCAAACTCAAAATCATCGGATCAGGTGATATCAAGCTTAACTCAAATTTTGTTATTAAAAATGTATTACTTGTAGAGAATTTTGAATATAACCTGCTTAGCGTAATCCAATTATGTGACAATAACTATAAGGTCGTATTTTTAGAAAATGAATGTGTAATTAAAACAAATAAAACAGCTAAAACAATACTCAAAGGAACTAGGACAAATAACATTTATACAATTAACTTAATCAAATCCTCAGCCAAATGTCTTATGACACAGGAAGAGGAATCATGGTTGTGGCACCGACGACTCGGTCACTCGCACCCAAGACTCGTCCACAAGATGAGTCAGAGTGACTTAGTCAGAGGCTTACCCAACCTCAACAATTTGGTTAATAAAATCTGTAATGCTTGTCAACAAGGAAAACAACCTAGGACACAACACAAGTTAACTAACCAAGAACGAACCTCAAGTGTACTTGAGCTCCTGCATATGGATCTATTCGATTCACATGGAGCCAAGTCACTCAATAGAAGTCAATATTGCTTAGTCATAATTGATGACTACTCCAGGTTTACCTGGGTTAGGTTCATCAAACATAAAAATGATACCCTAGATCAATTAATCAATCTATTCAAATTAATCGAGAATCAAAAAAACCTTAAGGTTAAAAGACTTAGAAGCGATCATGGTGGTGAATTCGAAAATCAAAGGTTCACCGACTTCTATAACCTAAACGGATACCACCATGAATTCTCTTGCCCTAGGACCCCTCAACAAAATGGCCTAGTGGAGCGAAAAAACCAAACTCTACAAGAAGCCGCTAGGACTATGTTGAATGAATACGACCTACCTGATAGGTTTTGGGCAGAAGCCGTTAGCACGGTTTACTATGTCCAGAATAGGATCCTTATGGTAAAGAGGCACCTTAAGACCTCGTACGAGATTTATCACAATAAAGTACCCAACATCAAGTACTTTAGGGTATTTGGATGTAAAGTACATATCTTAAACACTAAGAACCACCTAGGGAAATTCAAATCCAAAACCTCCACCGGAATCTTCTTAGGATACTCAACCACGAGTAGGGCCTATAGGGTATATAACCACGATACCCTTAAAGTCGAAGAGACTATTAATGTAGTGTTCGATGAAGTACCCGAACCTACAAAACCCTTAATGACCCCAAGTGTTGAGCCCACTGATACCAAACTCATCTCCGACCCTGAGATCGAGTCTAATCCACATCAACCAACTTCTCTTGTCGACCAAGTGACAAGTGATCCGAGTCAAACTAGTGTTCAACCAAGTCACCCCATTGATCAAGCATTAGGTGACACAAACCCAACCCAATCTAGGATTTAGACTAACCACCCTATCGATCAAGTGATAGGAGATCCTAATCTAGGAGTTCGAACTAGAGCATCCTATAGGAACCTTAGTCAAATTTCCTTAATTTCAAAGATAGAACCCAAATCAATTGAACAAGCTCTTCTTGATCCCGATTGGATTATTGCAATGCAAGAAGAGCTAGCTCAATTTACTAGGAATGAAGTGTGGGAATTAGTACCACCACCTAAAGACAAAACGATAATTGGAACAAGGTGGGTGTTTCGAAATAAGCTTGATGATAAAGGTGAAGTAGTTAGAAACAAGGCTAGGTTAGTCGCCAAAAGGTTTAGTCAAGTCGAAGGCTTAGATTACGACGAAACCTATGCCCCAGTAGCTAGACTCGAATCCATTCGAATGTTGCTAGCTTATGCCGCACATCGAGGATTTAAGCTGTTTCAAATGGATGTTAAGTTGGCATTCCTAAATGGATACATTAAAGAAGAAGTTTATGTTAGCCAACCCCCCGGATTCGAAAATCTAGATAAACCCGACCATGTTCTAAAACTTAAGAAAGCTCTCTATGGACTTAAACAAGCTCCGAGGAGCTTGGTATGAGAGACTTTCTATCCATCTTAAGTCAAAAGGGTTTAACCAAGGCTTAGTTGACCCAACTCTCTTCGTAAAAACCTTAGGTAAAGAAATATTCATAGCTCAAATTTACGTAGACGATATAATTTTTGGAACCTCTAACTCAGCCTTACTAAACGAGTTCGTTTCACTCATGGAAAGTGAGTTCGAAATGAACTTGGTAGGCGAGTTAAGTTTCTTTTTAGGTCTACAAATTAAACAAACTAAGGATGGTATATACCTATATCAACAAAAATACACTAAGGAGTTAATTAAAAGATTTGGAATGCAAGACGCTAAGATAATAAACACCCCAATGGCGATTAATGTTAACATAGGAGAAGACCTAGAAAGTAAGTCCATTGACTTAAAGTACTATAGGAGCGCGATAGGAAGTCTCCTATACTTAACTGTGAGTCGACCCGACATCCTATTCGTAGTAAGTATGTGCGCTAGGTTTCAAACCTGTGCTAAGGAGTCTCACCTAACCCTAGTTAAGCGTATCCTTAGATATCTTAAGGGTACACTTAACGTTGGTATTTGGTACCCTAGATCTATAGAGTTCGAACTAATCGGCTACTCCGATTCAGATTATGCCGGTAGTAAACTCGATAGAAAGAGCACGAGTGGTTGTTGTCAACTACTCGGCTCTGTTAGGGCAATCTCTTGCCGTAATATGGTTTTGATGGTGTGACAAAGGGTTTAAGTTAGTTTGATATATTGATTTGATATGTGCGTTGAAGTCGTGCAGGACTTAGTAATTTGCACATGGAGCCGTGGCGAGTTTCACATCTCATGACTCGTGCCTTGAGTCGGTGAAGGATAGCTTTGCGGAAGCCGTGCGCTTGGAGCATCCGAGGGACCGCCGGACGAGAAGCTTGGAGTGAATCCGAAGGAAGTAGACTTCGAGGCAAGAGATGCGAAGGAGCATTGCAGAGTCGTGCCCCTGATGCTGCCGAGGGACGTGGCCGCAAACGAAGAGAACTTCGAAGGCGAGGGACTCCAAGGGATGAGAGTGAGCGATTGTAACCCGGGAAGGGGTAGCTCTTAGGTGAAACTTGGCCATTTGGCCAAGTGTCGGATGGGTTTTCCCGACACCGCCGATCGTCATGTCATGGCGCGATCGCTTCCGAGTCGAATGTAGTTCGACCGTATCCGATCGATGGGTTTATGCCTAGCCGATCGCCATGGAATGGCAATCCGATCGCCAGAGGATATCATGGGCAGAGACGCCGTAGCCGATCGGGCGATGACGACGCAGCAGAATGATCGTGAGGTCCATCACCGATCGCTAAGAGTTCCATTGGACTACAACGGTCGGGATCCGACATGTTTGGAGGCCATTATAGTGACGGTAGTCGACTGCCAAGGGCAGCAGTCGACTGGTGGCGGCCAACGGGAAGAAATCAGCCCTCTCTATAAAAAGAGAGGGTGTGAGCCTTTGAGAGGCCAATGCTTATGCTCTAAGTGATCTTCCTAGTGCCCCACAAGCTCTAAACTCTTCTTACTTGTTTTTACTCCATTCTTATTGTAAGAAGAGTGATCTTGATTGTAAAGGTTACCTCCACCTAGCTTGGTGCAAAGGAGAGACCAATAGTGATTGGCTTTGGAGGAGTGATTCACCTTGGACGAATCGGACCGTGGATTAGCGGCGTAGCCGTGAACCACGTTACATCTTCTTGTTAGCGTTTGTGTTTTCATTTATTGCTTTGTCTTTATTGTTTATGCTTCCGCTTGCGCTAACGATTGTGTAGACGAGCAAACGAACGAGAGAATTCCGACATCCATCGTAAGAGGGCTATTCACCCCCCTCTAGCCGACCGTTTGATCCCCTACAAGTGGTATCAGATCCAAGGAAAGCTTGTCGAGGACTAACCGCCACAACAAGCAACTTTCAAAATGGCCAGCTCCAACATCCATCCTCCAAAGTTTGAAAGAGAATTCGCTTGGTGGAAGAAGCGAATGGAGGTATTTTTCGAAACGGATTTTGATATTATGATTACAATGGAATCCGGTTTCGTTTTTCCTAGGGATGAAGAGGGGAAGCCAATAGAGAAATCTAGGTGGACCAAAAGGCAAAGGGAAGAGCACCTTGCAAATTCAAAAGCCAAGCATCATCTCTTCAATGTGCTCCCCCAACAAGAAATCAACCGAATAGGAGAATGCCTAAGCGCCAAGGAGATGTGGGAGAAGCTAATTGAGCTTCATGAAGGCACATCCGAGGCGAAGCTAGCAAGGAGAGATCTCCTCCGCTCCCAACTATCCAACATTAAATTAGAAAAGGGAGAAAAGGTAACTTCTTTGCATTCTAGATTCAAAGAAATTTTAAATGGACCAACAAGTGTAGGAGAAAGGCTCTCCAATCGCGATATGATAATGAAGGTCATAGATGCTTTCCCCCGATCATCCAAGTGGAGTTCAATGGTGGACTCATTTTACATTTCAAAGAATCTAGAGGTAAGTACTCCAGATGAATTTTTCTCCACTATGGAATTACATGAATCTAGGCTTGAAGGAATACAAGAAGAGCCAAAAATACAACCTTCAAGGGGAGTAGCATTGTTGGCAAATAAGGGGAAGAAGAAGATAGAGATCTCCTCCTCCTCCGATGACGAAGCGTCTTCCTCCTCCTCCATGGATAGCACCAAAGAAGCCTATATGGTAAGGAGGGTAAGACATGCTTTAAAAGGTTTTCATTTTCATAAATCAAATGATAGGAATAGGAGACCAAGGGGGAAGGTCATATGCTACAATTGCCAAGGAGAGGGGCACATAAGGGACAATTGTCCTCTCCTAAACAAGAGCAAGGAAGAGAGGAAAAAGAAAGAAGAAAAGAAGAAGAAAAAGGGGAGCAAGAAAAAGAAGGAAGAGGAGAAGAAGACAAAAGAAAAGGGGAAGACCAAAGCTCTAAAGGCAAGGACTTGGGATGACCCATCCTCCTCATCATCATCGGATGAGGAGAAAGCCTTTGTCACCAATTTGGCCTTGATGGCCTTTGATGACTTGGATTGCTCTTCATCCAAAAATGAAGGATCAAGCTCAAGTGGGGAGAGCTCAAATGAAGGGGGAGCTTCTACATCCTCATCATCCGAAGAAGAAGAGGACATGGAAACTATGGTAACGAAAGCCTCTCCTAAGAAAATAGTTTCCATAATTTCTCGTTTAACTAAGGACTTATTTGGCATGACAAAGAAAAATAAAAGCATGCTTAATCAAATTAAGGCATTAGAAAATAAGCTAGAAAATGCATGCTTAAATGATAATATTTCTTCTAGCTTAAATGATGCATGCTCACATGACCTTTATGTGCCATTAGATGTTAGTGATGCATGTATAAATGAAAATAGGGCTTTAAGGGAAAAGGTAGATTATTTAACAAAAGCCCTAGAAAAATTCACAATTGGCTCCAACACATTGAACATGATCTTAGGGAGCCAAAGAGCTAGCTTCAACAAAAAGGGCCTAGGCTACAAGGAAAAGAAAAATGAGAAGGCCTACAAATGCCTAATAGCTAGGGGACAAGATAAGAAGAAAGTAATAGCTAGGAAATGGATCCCCAAGGAATACTTAGTGAACCCAATAGGAAAGAACTTATTTTGGGTTCCAAAATCCATCCTTAAGGGTTAGGATAACTCTAGGGTAGTCAACCATATCCAATTGACCTACATCATATTTTGGTTGGCTTAGGATGGCGGGACAACATTTTTTTTATTGTGTTGGGTGATGATAACGTGCCCATAAATAGATAATAATGCTTAAATCATGATGATTAATGTAATTGTTATGAATGTTTGAAATCATGATTTATGATTTTAATATTTGGCACGTAATCACGAGAAATAGGGTTGAATCATGCTTTAGGTGATACTTTGTTTATTATCATCATATAATACCTAATGCATGACTATTATTTGATGAATACATGAGTTTCATGATCATAATGTAGAATTCATTCATATATGCCTTTATGATCATGAGGATTATTAGGTTGATACTTAACCTTGATAGAATTGCATGAATATATTGGTTAAGTATACACAAATACCCCCCTAGGATGCATCTCACACTCACCATAGGCTACCTTGATTGAAAACTTAGCATGAGTGAGATGTTAGGATGATACAAATGTCCACTAATGTCTATGGCATTTAGATGGTCATTTAAAGTATCAAAATAGCAATAATAGACCAATCATGGGGAAGGCTTATGTTTAATTCATAGACATATTGCCCAAAGATCATGGTTGGATATTTCATATGTTTTCAAAACAATTTCTTAATCTAAAATCTAAGTATTCATGTTTTGAAATAATTGGATGCAAGACTAGGTGTTAAAATGGATACTCTTATGTTCAAAAACCTAGTAGTTTTTAAAGCTTTTGAATTTTTGGAAAATACGTGGAAATATAATGATTTTTCATGAAAACCTATTTTTCACTGATAGATATACTTAAAAGAAATGTGTTCCCAAAATTTCATGATTTTTAGAATTTTCTGGAATTTTTAATGCATTTCTAAAATTCGCCCAGAAAATCAGAATTTCGGAATCCATTGTGCCAGTCGACTGTCATACTGATAGCAGTCGACTGATAACCTGAAAAACAGCCCAATATTTTCTGATTTCAGATTTTAATCAAGTTTTTGGTGTTCTCTTTCTACTATACTTGATGCCATGAGTTTATAAATTAGGATTAATCTTTTTGATGGTGTCAAAGGGGGAGAAATGTATGTTTAAGTAAAGGGGAACATATTTAGGGGGAGAAATGATTATGCTTATGATAGGGGGAGAACATTTTTATGGGGAGTTTCATGGATTAAGGGGGAGTTGCATGTTGCTATATCATGTTTATGTTTACATGCTTTCTTTCCTTTAAAATTTATATCAAATGTCTTTACCTAACTTAAACGGATTGTCACACATCAAAAAGGGGGAGATTGTTAGGGCAATCTCTTGCCGTAATATGGTTTTGATGGTGTGGCAAAGGGTTTAAGTTAGTTTGATATATTGATTTGATATGTGCGTTGAAGTCGTGCAGGACTTAGTAATTCGCACATGGAGCCATGGCGAGTTTCACATCTCATAACTCGTGCCTTGAGTCGGTGAAGGATAGCTTTGCGGAAGCCGTGCGCTTGGAGCATCCGAGGGACCGCCGGACGAGAAGCTTGGAGTGAAGCCGGAGGAAGTAGACTTCGAGGCAAGAGACGCGAAGGAGCATTGCAGAGCCGTGCGCCTGATGCTGCCGAGGGACGTGGCCGCGAACGAAGAGAACTTCGAAGGCGAGGGACTCCAAGGGATGAGAGTGAGCGATTGTAACCCGGGAAGGGGTAGCTCTTAGGTTAAACTTGGCCATTTGGCCAAGTGTCGGATGGGTTTTCCCGACACCAGTCGACTGCCATGTCATGGCAGTCGACTGCTCTGAGTCGAATGTAGTTCGACTGGTATCCGACTGATGGGTTTATGCCCGTGATCGGCCTATGGAATGGCAATGATCGCCGAGTATATCGCGAGGAATGAACCGCCAGAGCCGATCGGGCGACTACGGACGCAGCAGTCGACTGGTGAGGTCCATCAGTCGACTGCCAAGAGTTCTGTTGGACTACAACAGTCGGGATCCGACGTGTTCGGAGGCCGTTATAGTGACGGCAGTCGACTGCCAAGGGTAGCAATCGACTGGTGGCGGCCAATGGGAAGAAATCAGCCCTCTCTATAAAAAGAGAGGGTGTGAGCCTTTGAGAGGCCAATGCTTATGCTCTAAGTGATCTTCCTAGTGCCCCACAAGCTCTAAACTCTTCTTACTTGTTTTTACTCCATTCTTATTGTAAGAAGAGTGATCTTGATTGTAAAGGTTACCTCCACCTAGCTTGGTGCAAAGGAGAGACCAATAGTGATTGGCTTTGGAGGAGTGATTCACCTTGGACGAATCGGACCGTGGATTAGCGGCGTAGCCGTGAACCACGTTACATCTTCTTGTTAGCGTTTGTGTTTTCATTTATTGCTTTGTCTTTATTGTTTATGCTTCCGCTTGCGCTAACGATTGTGTAGACGAGCAAACGAACGAGAGAATTCCGACATCCATCGTAAGAGGGCCATTCACCCCCCTCTAGCCGGCCGTTCGATCCCCTACAGGCTCGAGTCTAGTGAGTTGGTGCAATAGGAAGCAACATTGTGTTTCCTTATCTACCACCGAAGCCGAATACGTTGCGATGGGTGAGTGTGTAACTCAGCTTCTTTGGATGAAGCACACTCTCCGAGACTTTAGGATGGACTTCACCAAAACTAAAATTTTTGTAGACAACATAAGTTCGATAAATCTAACTAAGAACCCTATATGTCATTCAAGGACAAAGCATATAGAGGTAAAACACAATTTCATTCGAGAACATGTAGCCAACGGCTCCATACAACTCGAATATGTTGACTCGAAGTCTAACCTAGCAAACCTATTTACTAAACCACTACCCGAAGCCGAATTTAGTCTCTTGAGACGAAAATTGGGCTTGTGCATAATAGAATAGGTTAGCAAAAGTTTTCAAATGCTATTTTCAAAAATTTTATTTTTGAATTTTATTTTTCTTATTTTTTTTTCTTTATGCAAATGGAACTAGTTTAGGACTTCCCCTAGATACCATGATCCTATAGATTTAAGGAGCCAACACATCTCACAACACATAGGGTTAATGTGTTTGTGTATTAAGCCACCTAGAACGGCGTGAGATGTTAGGACCCTACTCCAGGTTCCAAGATGTAGATCAAGTGCGTCAATATGAACCTCGGAGTATAAATATGCAACTAATATTAACCAACTCTAATCAGGACTTGTTGATAATATCATTTCAATCAAGTCAAACTAGAGTTGAACATTTAGATGAATTATTTTCACATACTATTTTCAAAATCATCATGCTTGGACTTAGGGTTTTCTTAAACCCCCCCCCCCCCCTACTTTTTTCTTGATTTATGTCAAAAGGGGGAGAAAAGGCCAAAGTTAAGGTTCAATAAATTCAAATTTTTGAATTCGATAACTTAACTTAAAACTTTGATTCTGGCCTAAGTTAAGGGGGAGTAAGGTTTAGGTTTCAACTCTTCGGAATTGAAAACTTTAAAGGCCCAAGTTAAGAAATCAAAAGTTAAACCTTTTGAATAATTAACCTTTTGACTTAACTTTTGATTACTTAACTTGCACTTATTTTTGACTCTAAAGAGCCTAAGTTAAGTAATGCCATTTACTTAACTCGTTATCTTTTGTGTTTGGAGAACTAAAAGCCTTTTTCAAGTACTCACCCTCGGTCAAGGGGGAGGGTTCCTCTAAGGGTAGAACTTGAGAAATATTTTTACTACTCCTACTTTTGCTTCATTTCTTTACTGTTTCATGCACTTAATTTCCTTAACTTTGTGTGTTTTTGCCATAGATCAAAAAGGGGGAGATTGTTGGTGCAGTGAGGCATCGAAATCGAACCTGTGTTTTGATTATAGCAAACACATAAGATTAAGTCTTTTTTGTTATCTCATGAGTCTACTTGAGTGTGCAGAAACAGGTTAAGCTTGAGTTGGAGATCTGCGACACAGTAAGTGCAAGGTAAGACTCGTGTCTGACGAGCGTAAGTGAGGTCGGATCCTCCGTTTAGGAGTTGATCTTAGGCGACAATCCGACCCAAAACTTTCCATGAAAGTCTAAGCCGAGATCGGATGGTTAGAAACCATCTAAATCCATCACATTTAATATTTCTACATATTGCTTTGAGCTAACCCTTGTTTGAATTCGAAGTTACTCTAATTCGAATTAAAATTAGAATTCGAATTTATTCGAATTCGAATTAAAATTAGAACTCGAATTGAAATAAAATAAATAACTAAAGTATCCTGAAAATGGGCAAAAGGAACTAAAAGCAAGGTGGCAACTTATCCCCCAAATCTTGGTGAGGTGGCCGGTCAAAAGCAAGGTGGAAACTTATCCCTCAATTGGTGGTGAGGTGGCCGGATCTCAAGTGGGCGGACAAGGCTTCAAATAGAGGGGGGTGCTTCACATCTTAGATACAACAATTATTACAAAGCTCTCAAACGCCTCCACAACGCCGCTCTTCTACGACGCCGCCACTACAACGAAGTGCTGCCAACACGAAGCTTCACCGTTAAAGTGTTGGTAATCGTTTTAGTCGATTAATTTAAGTTGTGTTTTTCGAGCTTTTATATCAAAAAGGAGAGAGGGGCTTGTCTCTCATCCTTGTGTTTTTTTCAAAAGTTTTGTAATCGTAACTCCTACCTCCAACGAGGAGGAGTGTTTTAGTGATTTCCCTCCGTACGTGGTCTAGGACCATTAGGGCCTTGGATTAGCAGCCGGTTGGTTGTGAACCAAGTAAAACTCCTTGTGTCCATCTCTTTTTCGCTGCGTTTATCTCTCACTTATCGTTTTTACAACAAAAGAAAAGAAAAACCATTTTGCGCTATTCACCCCCCCCCCCCCCTCTAGCGCTCATTTCGATCCTACACATATGATATAAAACCTAAACTCATGACATTCAATCCTAATTCCTAAACATAATCATGACATATAAATGAAAAAAAATAGGCATGATGTCATGACATGGCATATGGAAAACAAAGCATGGCATATAAAATATATAGGTATAATAATACCTAAGATTTAATATTAGTTGCCATTTCATATAATTAATTATATTTTGCCATATTTCAATTTTTCTCCCTAGTATGCCAAAAACCCAAAATGGCACACTAACCTCTAAACCTAACTCGTGCCAAATTAGTTGATTTTTCATAATTCCAAAAATACATTGGCACATCCTAAAATGATACCACTTGTTGGGGATAGATTGGACGCTAGAGGGGGGGTGAATAGCATCGTGACCGTTCGTTGATGGAAATCGTTCGTGATCGTCTCTACAAAACTCATTATGCGCAGCGAAATAGTTATAATAAAAGCAATAACGAAATGAAACAACCACGAACACAAAGATATAACGTGGTTCGGAAATGAACGGTTCCTACTCCACGGATTGGGTTCGTACGAACCCTAGCGATGCCACAAACACCACTAAGCAATAAACTCCTTCTCGACAACAAGTCGGAGGTGGAGAAATCTCGTACAATGAATTACAACAAGTAATACAAAGTAAACAAGCAAATACAAGTGAAAATGTAACGAACACTTTACAAACTAGGGTTTTGAGAGCTTGCTTGTCGGTTGCTTGGATGAGCTTGAAGGACCCTGAAATGCACCTGCAAATCGCCTTCAAATTGCCTCACCAAAGCTCCCAAAGAACTAATACCGAAATCCTCCACGAGCTCCCCTTTTTATCCTACGTCGAGCTGGATTTCCGCCTGGCAGTCGACTGCCAACACTATAGCTGTGAGACAACAGCTCAATCCACGTTGGACAAGTTCCAATGGGACTCTTGGCAGTCGACTGCTAACGCCCATAGCCGACTGCCCAGTCGGCTATGGAGCGTTCTGTGCTCGCAACTTAACTGTCAGTCGACTGCCGTCCCTTGGCAGTCGACTGCCAAAGCAATTTCAGCTCTTAAATGGTAGTCGAACTCAAGTCGACTCACGACAGTCGAACCGGCCATAATGTCAGTCGACTGCCAACCTCAAAAATGAGGTTTTAACCCAAGTATGGTGTCCCCATACTTGCTAGACCACCCTTAGCCTAGACCTAAGCCTTCTAGCCACCTCCATCAGCCTTACGCCTCTCGGATCCCTCCAAGTCATCCATGACTTGTTCATCCATCGCGCTAGCCTTCAGGTGCTTCCATCGGCTATGTCATGCTAATGGTTTCTACACTGCCAAGGCACATTGGACTTACGCTGCCAAGACTCCGCTTGGACTTTACGCCGCCAATATCAAACCCCTTGGACTTCTCAAATGCCAAGACTCAAGCTTGGACTTTCCCTTGCCAACCCATGTTGGACTTTCCATGCCAAGACCCATGCTTGGACTTCCCTTGTGCCAAGTACTCAAGACTTGGACTTTCCCAAATGCCAAGTGTCCCACTTGGACTTTCCATGCCAAGTACCCATGACTTGGACTTTACCTTGCCAAGACCCATGCTTGGACTTTCCCAAAATGCCAAGTGTCCCACTTGGACTTTCCATGCCAAGTACCCATGACTTGGACTTTACCAGACAATTACATTGTCATATGTTTTTGTCTAACATCAAAACATCTCTCGAGCCAAGCTCGAGTCCTGGTCAATCGTCACTTGGGCCGATTGCACCAACACTTTATTGGAAGATCGTGGCCCGGCAAGAAGGGGGGTTGAATAGCCTAAATCATGCTCGATGGAATTGGATCGCGTTCGTCTCTACAATTCTTGTTAGTGCAGTGGAAATATGAAATAAAATACAAATATGAAAATGAATATACAATCACACAAAATAAGCAAGGATATACTAGGATGCAGAAACCCACCACCGCCCCAAATTGTTCTGAGGATCGACTAGAGCAATACGTAACCGGAACGTACTCAAACTCCTTCTCGATAATACGTTAGAGGTGGAGAAACCTCGTACAAGCAATTACAACATTAATATACAAGATACAAGCAAATACAAAGACAATAAGAAATACAAGTAAAGAAAAACTTTTCAACAATGGCTTTGAACACTTTGATTGTTGCTTGCTTTGGTTTGCTCTTGAAAGTCTAGAATGCAGCAGCAATTCCCCTCAAAAATCTCCCCAAAAATCACTATTTATTGTGATAACAGTGGTGCAGTTGCAAACTCGAAGGAACCACGAGCCCATAAGGCGAGTAAACACATAGAGCGCAAGTACCACCTTATACGAGAGATCGTAAAGCGAGGAGAAGTTGTTGTCGCCAAGATTGCATCAGAGGATAACCTGGCGGATCCATTCACTAAGGCCCTTCCAGCGAAAGCGTTTGATAGGCATGTGGAGGATATGGGGATCAGATGTATGGCAGTGTGATGACGGCATAGTCTTTTAGTATAAGTGGGAGATTATTGGAATGTATACTAAAAGCCTAGCTCTTTTTGTATGAACATTTTTATTTTGAAATAAGAATCACATGATCATTGTTTGCACTTTTTATATGTGTGCATATTGTCTAATATTTTACATTATAGATAACATGGTGCTTGGTGTGGCACAGAAGATCATGTTATCAGTCCCTTGTAAAATATAAGTAGAGGCTCACAACCAAGATGGTTTTGGACAAACCATTGGCATGGTTGTAGTGTAGCTTGGTATTGTTTTGTCTTGAACATAGAGTTACACTAGTACACTTAGGTGTATTAAGCAGGACCGACATAGAGGTGATTCAATTAATTGTTGACTACATAATTGAATCGGACCTCGGATATTATGTTGTACATGCTCTTAATCCCGATATAATAACGGGCACATGTACTTAGTATTTATTTCTTTGATTTACCAGAGGGTGAGATTTAGATGGATTAAATCAATATGCCCGGTAAGTTGGAAAATGATATTATTTACATGGTGTGCCGTTGATTATAGGAGGAAACCGTGTCCTATATATTAGGTTGATGATGTCCCCTTGAGGAGCTCATAAGGTTCATCATGTAAACCCAGCAAGTTGACTTAGTCAACATGATGATAAGGTTGAGTGGTACTACTCGAGGAGTTAGATGTTAATTAATTGATGGTCAGTAAATCAATTAATTGACGGACATTCGATATCTTAAACATAGGGAGATGGATGTACAAATAATATATGGAGCCCATATTGATATATGGGGGTTGGTGAGGTAGTTCAATGATGATCCTCTAGTGGAATGGAACATCATTGATGGATCAAGTTTGTGTGGTTCCGATCCATCGGGTGGCCAAGATCCAACTCCTCCTTATGGTCCCTATCGTAGCCTAATATAATCCTCATGAAGTCTAGATCCAAGGATGTAAAACAAAACTCTAGAACCAACGGTTGGGATTAAATCCCTAGATTTGATGGTTGGGATGAAACCCTAGAACCAACGGTTGGGATTAAATCCCTAGATCCGATGGTTAGGATGAAACCCTAGAATCGACGGTTGGGATTAAATCCCTAGATCCGACGGTTGGGATAAAACCCTAGATCTGATGGTTGGGATGAAACCCTAGATCCGAAGGTTGGGATGAAATCCTAGATCCGACGGTTGGGATGAAACCCTAGATCCGACGGTTGGGATAAAACCCTAGATCCGATGGTGGAGATTAAATCCCTAGATCCGACGGTGGAGATTAAAGGAGGCTTAAAGCCAATTCTATAAATAGAGGGCTTAGGTTGGGCGACAAGTAATGGTTCAATTGGAGTTAGGGTTTTAGGTTGGGCGGCTAGGGTTTGGAAGCTTTGGCTTGGGCGGCAACTCTTGGACAAGAAGTCGGCACCCATCTTCTTCCAACAAAGTGTGGCCGGCGCCCATCTTCTTCCATCAAGTTGTGGCCGGCGCCCATCCTCTTTGTTCCCTCTCTCATTCCTTGGCCGGCGGCAACCTCTCTTCAAGGTTGGCCGGCGTTCATTTCTCCATTCTCTCCAAGGTGGCCGGCAGTTCTCCATACATTGGTGGTCGGCGCTTCATCCATTTATTCCTTGGCCGGCGGTTACCTCAAACTCCCTTGCTTGGTGGCCGGTTCTAGAAAGAAAAAGTTTTGTTTGTTCTTCTCTTTGTTCGCAGTGAACAAAGAAGGGAAGAACGCGATCTAGAAGGCTTCTACTCGTGGAGGATCTTCGCCCACACGTCGTCCACGAGGAGGATAGGACATACGGTAGAAGATCGTGAGGTATAAAAGTTTTACAACTTTATTTTCTGATCTGAGCATGTTCTTTTATGTGTTGATTATACAAGTGTGCATTTGTATATATTTTGTATAATCATGGACCCCGAAGACAAACACAAAAATCGGTGATCCGTCCGTCGTCTCTTCCGCGGCTAACCAACTAGAAGAGTTGTGTTGCTTGAACAACTAGTTTGTTCAAGCG
Source organism: Wurfbainia villosa (assembly GCA_025175895.1). Classification (NCBI taxonomy): domain Eukaryota; kingdom Viridiplantae; phylum Streptophyta; class Magnoliopsida; order Zingiberales; family Zingiberaceae; genus Wurfbainia; species Wurfbainia villosa. Next base: position 17,869,155 of record CM046007.1, on the reverse strand, counting down.
ATCACTCAAGTTGTTAGCACGACGATGAATAGGTTGTGCTAAGGAAACTCATCCCATCCGGATTAGTTCTTTCATTAGTGAAAATTTTAATCCGAGGACATGGGAGCCAATGAGCCTCCGAAGCAACTACCAACAAGTGGTATCAGAGCTACGGTTTCCGGTTTTGTGTGTTTTGGATTCGGTTACTTTCATGCACATATCATATATTGAGTATGCCGGATAATAGTAGGATGTGCATAGCCTAACTTTTTGGTTGCAGGCATAAGATCCGACTATTATGGCTATTTGGTTGTATGTGATTGTTTTGTGTGTGATTGTATGTATATTATTTGAATTCTCGGGGTTGACGAGGCTAGATTAGTATTTAATTTTTGTAATTAAATACGGCATTGTTTAGCCGCTCATTTTAGTTTACTTTCGATCTAGATTATTTGTACACTCCTTCGTGGAGTATAGGATCGATGGATGTAAATTAAAATGATAAATCTCGACTTGGATCTCTTTGGTGACTTGCGCACGGGAAAAGATGGAGCGGACGAGGTGGCGACACGACGGGATACGTATTGGAGAACAATGCCATAATAGTTAGAAAAATTCTATTTTTTCCATATTTATTGCTTATTTGTTTTATATGCATGTTGTGTATGCTTTAAAATTCCTCATTTTCAATTTACTAAGTGGGAGAGGGATATTTTAATTAATTCCCGCGGCCTCCATTACAATTTGACGTGTGATGCAACAAACTTGTGTGTCGGCTCTGAGTGTCTTCCTCCCTGCGGACGGGTTTGTTTGCGGATCACTAGGTCAAATAATGGTTATAGGAAATTATCTAGGAGCATGTGTACTTCCACAGCGGTAAGGCACATAATCCGAAATAATTCCCTTAGTATCGTGTAATGGTGCACACTTAGATGCAAATAAAAGTATCCTCCCCATCGGAGTCACTGCTTTTATTTGTAGGGCCAAAGAGGAACCAACTATTAATTTTATTTGTCAAAAAGTAAGGTTGACAAGATAATAAAATGAATGGGTAAAACCTCCTCTTACAAATGTAGAATTCGTATACGTCCACACAGCGTGGCATGCGATATTCTCGATGATTTGAGGTGTTGGTTGATTTCGAAATTTTATTGTTTTGAGGAATCAATAATATTTGAAATCTAATGTTTTGATCATTGTGATTCTTAGGGTTTTCAAATGGCTTTCAACCCACTTGCTGTGATATTAAAAGAAAATAAACTTACTGGAACAAACTATATTGATTGGAAAAGAAATATGGATAGTGTCTTAATTGTCGATGAGTGTCCTCCTAAGCCAGCAAGTGATTTTGGGGAAAAGGAACTTTTCGGATACCAGAATCGGGCTGCTAGGCAGGAAGCCATGGTTGCTCAGAAGGTTTCTACTTCTAAGCCGAAAGGCAAAAAGAAGAAGAAACAAGGTGGAGCAAAAATGGCGGGTGGACCTCAGGGAGGAGTGAAGAAGCCGAAAGGCAAGTGCTTCACTTATAAACAGACTGAACATGGGAAGAAAGACTTCCCCAACCTAAAGCAGAACAAAGGTAAATCTTCTGCCTTAGTCATTGAAACATGTTTAGTGGTGTTATCTACCGGTACCTGGTTTGTAGATACAGGAGTCACTGATCATGTCTGCAATACTTTGCAGGGGTTCCAGGAAACCCGACGACTAGCTGAGGGAGAGATTACCGTCTACATGGGCAATGCTACAAAGGTGGCGGCTATTGCAGTGGGAGACGTTTATTTATCGTTTGATAGAAATAAAGTTTTGGTTTTGAGAAATTGTCTTTATGTACCTACATTTAGAAAGAATTTGATTTCGGTTTCTAAATTGTTTATGGATGGATATTCTGTTTCTTTTAATGGCAGAGTTGTTATAAAAAGAAATAGAGAGATTATCTGTTCAGGTACATTGGTTGGCAATTTGTATACTCTTGAACCAAAAGCTCCCACGATGCATATAGAAGTGAATAACTCATCTTCTAATTCCAATAAGAGAAAAGAACCTTCGAAGATGAACCAAACATATCTTTGGCATCTAAGGCTTGGTCATATTAACCTGAGTAGAATTCAAAGGTTGATAACTGATGGACCTTTGGGTTCATTAGTGGTGGAGGATCTCCCAACCTGCGAATCTTGCTTGGAGGGTAAAATGACCAAGAGGCCTTTCAAGGCCAAGGGGTATAGAGCCAAATATGTGTTAGAATTGGTTCATTCTGATTTGTGCGGTCCTATGTCTACCCAGGCTAGAGGTGGTTTTGAATATTTCATCTCTTTTATAGACGATTATTCAAGATTTGGATACATTTACTTGATGCGCCGCAAGTCTGAATGCTTTGACAGGTTCAAAGAATTCAAGGCTGATGTGGAGAACCGTCAAGGTAAAAGTATCAAGACCCTGCGATCTAATCGTGGTGGTGAGTACCTCTTGGGAGAGTTTAGGAATTACTTATCAGAGGCTGGGATTCAATCCCAATTGTTTGTACCTGGCACACCCCAGCAGAATGGTGTAGCGGAACGAAGGAATAGGACTCTTATGGAGATGGTTAGATCGATGATGAGTTATTCTGAGTTACCTGTTTCGTTCTGGGGGTATGCGCTGGATACGGCAATGTATACTCTGAACTTGGTTCCATCTAAATCAGTACCTTCTACCCCTGTAGAATTGTGGACTGGGCGAAAGCCAAGTCTAAGACATATTCGGATATGGGGGAGTCCAGCACATGTGCTGAAGGCTAATGCTGGTAAGTTGGAACCTCATACAGACGTGTGTATGTTTGTTGGCTACCCTAAGGGAATGAAAGGTGGTTTGTTTTATAATCCTAGAGATCAGAGGGTGATCGTTAGCACGAACGCCAGATTTCTAGAGGAGGATTATGTAATGAACCACAAGCCCAAGAGTAGGATTGTTCTTGAGGAGTTGACAGGGGAAGTCCCGACTTCAGTACCACCGGTACAAGAGGAGATACCACAAGTCACTGCATCGCGTATCACAGAGCATACACAGGAGGCACCTTGTCGTAGTGGGAGGGTTGTTAGACAACCCGAGAGATTCATGTTTTTGGGAGAGTCTTCGGACTTAGTCCCTGGTGAACATGAACCTGATCCCTGGACATATGACGAGGCACTCCAAGATAGAGATGCGGTATCTTGGCAAAAAGCGATGAATTCAGAGATAGAATCTATGGATTCTAATCAGGTCTGGGAGCTAGTAGAGCCACCCGATGGTGTAAAAGCCATTGGATGCAAGTGGATCTACAAGAGAAAGAGAGGGGTAGACGGGAAGGTTGAGACCTTCAAAGTTAGGCTTGTAGCGAAAGGGTATACTCAGAAAGAGGGCATCGATTATGAGGAGACCTTTTCGCCGATAGCTATGCTTAAGTCTATCCGGATTCTCTTATCTATAGCTGCTCATATGGATTATGAGATTTGGCAGATGGATGTCAAGACAGCTTTCCTTAACGGAAGTCTTGAGGAGAACATCTATATGCGGCAACCAGAGGGATTCATTGCTAAAGGCAAAGAGCATCTTGTATGTAAGCTTAATCGGTCCATTTATGGATTGAAGCAAGCTTCTAGATCTTGGAACATCTGCTTTGATGAGGTAATCCAGTCATATGGATTTATTCAAAGTCTGGATGAGCCTTGTGTATACAAGAGATGTGACGGAAACGTAGTGGTGTTTCTTGTACTATACGTAGATGACATTTTGTTAGTTGGAAACAATATCAAAGTGTTATCAGACGTAAGGGTATGGTTGTCCAAACAGTTTGATATGAAGGACTTGGGAGAAGTGGGACACATCCTTGGGATCAAAGTTATAAGGGATCGCAAGAAAAGGATGTTGTGCTTATCTCAAGCTTCATACATTGACACTATCCTTGCTCGTTTTAGCATGCAGAACTCCAAGAAAGGTTTTCTATCTTTTAGGCATGGAGTTCCTTTATCTAAAGAGATGTGTCCCAAAACATCAAAGGAGATAGAGGACATGAAGGCGGTTCCTTATGCTTCAACAATAGGAAGCCTTATGTATGTTATGCTATGTACGAGACCAGATATCTATTTTGCCGTGGGCATGGTTAGCAGATATCAGAGTAATCCTGGACAGGGACATTGGACTGCGGAAAAGCATATATTGAAGTACCTGAGAAGGACTAGGGATTATATTCTAGTTTATCGGGCAGATCAATTAGTCCCTGAGGGTTACACGGATTCGGATTTCCAATCAGATAGGGACAAGAGTAAGTCTACCTCGGGGTTTGTGTTTACTTTTGGAGGTGGAGCCATAGTATGGAGGAGTGTCAAGCAGAAATGCGTGGCGGACTCTACCATGGAAGCTGAGTATGTGGGAGCCTCTGAGGCAGCCAAGGAAGCTGTATGGCTCAGGAACTTCTTGATGGACTTGGATGTGATTCCTGGTTTGCCCAGAACTATCACAATTTATTGTGATAACAGTGGTGCAGTTACAAACTCGAAGGAACCACGAGCCCATAAGGCGAGTAAACACATAGAACGCAAGTACCACCTTATACGAGAGATCGTAAAGCAAGGAGAAGTTGTTGTCGCCGAGATTGCATCAGAGGATAACCTGGAGGATCCATTCACTAAGGCCCTTCCAGCGAAAGCGTTTGATAGGCATGTGGAGGACATGGGGATCAGATGTATGGCAGTGTGATGACGGTATAGTCTTTTAGTATAAGTGAGAGATTGTTGGAATGTATACTAAAAGCCTAGCTCTTTTTGTATGAATATTTTTATTTTGAAATAAGAATCACATGATCATTGTTTGCACTTTTTATATGTGTGCATATTGTCTAATATTTTACATTGTAGATAACATGGTGCTTGGTGTGGCACAGAAGATCATGTTATCAGTCCCTTGTAAAATATAAGTAGAGGCTCACAACTAAGATGGTTTTGGACAAACCATTGACATGGTTGTAGTGTAGCTTGGTATTGTTTTGTCTTGAACATAGAGTTACACTAGTACACTTAGGTGTATTGAGCAGGACCGACATAGAGGTGATTCAATTAATTGCTGACTACATAATTGAATCGGACCTTGGATATTATGTTGTACATGCTCTTAATCCTGATATAATAACGGGCACATGTACTTAGTATTTATTTCTTTGATTTACCAGAGGGTGAGATTTAGATGGATTAAATCAATATGCCCGGTAAGTTGGGAAATGATATTATTTACATGGTGTGTCGTTGATTATAGGAGGAAACCGTGTCCTATATATTAGGTTGATGATGTCCCCTTGAGGAGCTCATAAGGTTCATCATGTAAACCCAGGTTGACTTAGTCAACATGATGATAAGGTTGAGTGGTACTACTCGAGGAGTTAGATGTTAATTAATTGATGGTCAGTAAATCAATTAATTGACGGACATTCGATATCTTAAACACGGGGAGATGGATGTACAAATAATATATGGAGCACATATTGATATATGGGGGTTGATGAGGTAGTTCAATGATGATTCTCTAGTGGAATGGAACATCATTGATGGATCAAGTTTGTGTGGTTCCGATCCATCGGGTGGCCAAGATCCAACTCCTCCTTATGGTCCCTATCGTAGCCTAATATAATCCTCATGAAGTCTAGATCCAAGGATGTAAAACAAAACTCTAGAACCAACGGTTGGGATTAAATCCCTAGTTCCGATGGTTGGGATGAAACCCTAGAACCAACGGTTGGGATTAAATCCCTAGATCCGATGGTTAGGATGAAACCCTAGAATCGATGGTTGGGATTAAATCCCTAGATCCGACGGTTGGGATAAAACCCTAGATCCGACGGTTGGGATGAAACCCTAGATCTGAAGGTTGGGATGAAATCCTAGATCCGACGGTTGGGATGAAACCCTAGATCCGACGGTTGGGATAAAACCCTAGATCCGACGGTGGAGATTAAATCCCTAGATCCGACGGTGGAGATTAAAGGAGGCTTAAGCCCAATTCTATAAATAGAGGGCTTAGGTTGGGCGGCAAGTAATGGTTCAATTGGAGTTAGGGTTTTAGGTTGGGCGGCTAGGGTTTGGAAGCTTTGGCTTGGGCGGCAACTCTTGGACAAGAAGCCGGCGCCCATCTTCTTCCAACAAAGTGTGGCCGGCACCCATCTTCTTCCATCAAGTTGTGGCCGGTGCCCATCCTCTTTGTTCTATCTCTCATTCCTTGGCCGGCGGCAACCTCTCTTCAAGGTTGGCCGGCGTTCATTCCTCCATTCTCTCCAAGGTGGCCGGCGGTTCTCCATACATTGGTGGTCGGCGCTTCATCCATTCATTCCTTGGCCGGCGGTTACATCAAACTCCCTTGCTTGGTGGCCGGTTCTAGAAAGGAAAAGTTTTGTTGGTTCTTCTCTTTGTTCGCAACGAACAAAGAAGGGAAGAACGTGATCTAGAAGGCTTCTGCTCATGGAGGATCTTCGCCCACATGTCGTCCGCGAGGAGGATAGGACATACGGTAGAAGATCGTGAGGTATAAAAGTTTTACAACTTTATTTTCTGATCTGAGCATGTTCTTTTATGTGTTGATTATACAAGTGTGCATTTGTATATATTTTGTATAATCATGGACCCCGAAGACAAACACAAAAACCGGCGATCCGTCCATCGTCTCTTCAGTGGCTAACCAACTAGAAGAGTTGTGTTGCTTGAACAACTAGTTTGTTCAAGCGATCACTCAAGTTGTTAGCACAACGACGAATAGGTTGTGCTAAGGAAACTCATCACATCCGGATTAGTTCTTTCATTAGTGAAAATTTTAATCCGGGGACATGGGAGCCAATGAGCCTCCGAAACAACTCCCTACAGTGGCATCCCAACGTTTTGGCACAATTAGGTCTTTTTTTGAATTTCGTGAAGGGCCGACCTGATATCTATATAAGGAAAGCCACGTCCAAACCCTAGGGGGGAGGCATGATGGCTGGAATGGCACTCCGACGCCCTAAAAACCTTCGGAAACTCGCAACAAGGAGGAAGAAAGCCGCCAGAGATCCAAGTTCTATACTTCAATGCCGGAGAGGAGAGCCACATTGCATTGTAATTTCTGTTCTTTGCATAATATTCATTGTTTATACGCATATGATCGTGCTTAGTGTTTCTCCTCTCATATTTTTGGGGTAGATTCTTTGATTCTAGGATTAGGGAGTGTTTGTGTGCGTAGAACATGTTATTCCAAATTAAATTATGTTCTTGAGTTTGTTTTTGCAATTGGTATTAGTTTAGACCGATATCTATGTGTTTTTTTTTCTATCTACTGTGCTAGCCGATACGAGGGGTGACAACCCTTGTATCTAAGATTTAGAAGAATTAAGGAGGAAACTAGGGGTTGGCCTCATCTCTTATAACTGTGGATAGAAGGGTGCGATGGAATTGGAAATGATTCGTCGCAGGGATTGATTTAGCATCCTCGTACTACCTATCCCGTCCTAATGCTAGGGGTTGACCTACTAAGGCAGAGATAGCTCCCGATAAATGCGAAGGCTCATCGGGGCAGTGTATGATGTCCCTTTCACAAGGCCATAGTTAGACGTTTAGACAACACCCAATTGATAACATGTTTTGCAACACACAAGCGAAATCGAAATCCTAGAATTCCTTCCAAAGACTCACAGCAAGCCTTTTCTTCTTCCGTGTGACACCGTATTGAGTTAGGACCGCCGACAACCCTCGAAATCACAACCATTAGAACTGAATTCCGAATAATAACGTCCACTTAACAAATCGATACTCGAATCTCAGTCCCTGTGGGATCGATAATCTTTTTATCACTTGACGACATCCATGCACTTGCAGGCATTAAGCGCGAGCGCACGCTTCGAGTCCTCGACGACCTCCATCACGAGATTTGAGGTCACGTTCACGTGCATCAGTAGCCGACTGATCAATCAGCTACCAAGAGTTTTGTACTCCCATCCTCGACTAGCAGTCGACTGTCATTCATGGCAGTCGACTACTAAAGCCATCAGTCGATTGCCCAATACTAGCGATCGAATGATCGGCATGGTATCTGCGATCGAATAGCGATCGGCCCGGCATACTAGCCGACTTTTCGTAAAACCTTAAACACAAGTTGTTTAAGCATCCGACTATCGGGTAAAACCTCAAATACAAATGTTTGAGAATCTGACACTAATCTTAGCCACTTGGCCAAGTTCACCTCATCCTCCTATGGAGTTCCCCATCGAAGCTCTCTTCCTCTGGCCTACGTCCCTTAGATGCCCTAAGCTCACGGCTTCACCCCGTGTCATCCTTCACATCTTTACCCTCGAAGTCTGCTTCCCTTGGGCCTCACTCCATCGCTCCTCATCTGGCAGTCTCTCGGATGCACTAAGCTCACGGCTTCTCCCTGTGCCATCCTTCACTGACTCAAGGACTCAAGCATACGAGACTAGTGACCTTGCCAAGTACTCAAGACCTCCCAAATGCCAAGGCTACACACTTGGACTTCCCTTTCCAACCCATGTTGGACTTTCCCAATGCCAAGCCCCATGCTTGGACTTTCACCACCAAGGCTACACACTTGGACTTACGTGGCCAAGGCTACACACTTGGTCTTCCCATGACAATCACATGTATGTTTTGTCTAACATCAAAATACTGCTCGAGTCAAACTCGAGTTCGGTCAATCGTGACCTGGGTCGATTGCACCAACAAACTTTCCCTTGCACAGGGGACACAAAGTGGACTATGCAATGAAAAATGTTTGATGCAATATTGATATCCAATAAATGGCACATCACATACATGAGAAATAGATGGGGAGGTCGAATCTTGGCCTGACCCTAGGTCATAATAGGCAAGAGGCATCCAACAATGACTTTATAGAGTACATTGTTAGGAGCAGATAAGCCATTGATAGAAAATAGGTTATGCCAAAGGACGAGGTTAATGGAAAAAGAAGTCGTGCAAGGAGTCTAGAGAAATATGATCAAAAGGAGCTTGTAAGGGTTCATCAAAAGTAGGATAGAATACGAAGGTATCGGCAAATGATTGACACTCCAAGAACTCCAGTAGAATCGCAAGAGTGAACTCCAAATCGCATTTTACAACACGAGTAGAGTATGTCGAACCATTGTCAACCCTTCTCAAATTGGAGTAAAACTCCTTAAGTAAGTCAATGTTGATTGGATACATGCAGAAAACTATTTTCATTAACTGGTAATGCATTATGAGTTGGATAACGTCCTCACAATAAGATTGGAAAAATGGCTCATCCAAATACCTAACCTACATGGGTTGGTATTAGCGAGATAGAGCCTGGGATCCTTCACCAGGATATTTCCTACGTGCTTGTCTATATGAATGATATGTATGCAATGAAATAGCACAAAACATGGTTAAATCAAGGTATTGCATAAGTAAAATGATTAGGGGTTTAGTTAGAGAGATTACTTAGGTGTCATTTGATATGAAGTTGTGTAAGTCGGTCTGAGCAAGCAAGTGCTAGAGAGAAACGGTGAGAAGATCGCCGAAAACCTAGTTTGCACGAAAGAGGATGATAGGACATCAGTTAACATGAGAAATAGGAAAAAACAGGGTTGAAAAGAGGTAGGTTACAAAGACTAAGGCTTACCTAAGGCTGGAATCACCAGGGAGCTCTCGAACAAGGGAAGGCAAAATCGTCAGAAACGTCAGGAGCATCGGAGAAGATAAGAGGTCGCGTGAGGAGGCCGAACCGCTAGGGTTCGCCCTTATAAAATCACGATGTTGAGCAATGAGCGGTCGGTGATGGTGCGATCGATGGTGCGCTAGGGTTCGTCAGTCGACTGATAAACCTACTATGGTGAGCTACAGTATCTTCAGTCAACTGATTTCTGATTTTCTATTTGGAATTTATGTGATTTTGATTTCTTCATTTAATTTTCTTTCATTTAATGTGGTTATTGCATGTGTATCGATTAGTCCAGTATTATATTTGTTTTTGTGCATTGTTAATATGTTTTGATATTTTTGTCCTATTTTCACAAGCATTAATATCCAATGATTTTATTCCTAGCATCTCACCCTTTCTAGATGTCAAAGTACACAATCAAGGTGAACCCCATATTTTGTGAGATGCAATACACCATAAACATACCTTCCATGCAAACATATGATAAGGCATATGAAGCATGACAAGTGTATGACATACCAAGGTATATAATACCTAAGTGTTAAGCCCAAATGTCATCTCTAAATTTAAAACAATTTCCCTTAATTGATCAATCTTCCAAGTGTGTCAAGACTCAAAATGGCACACCAAGACCTTCTAAACCTAAATGTGCCACTTTTGATTAATTTTCCATAATCCTCAAAGTTTATTGGCACATCTTAAAATCCTCTAGGATTAAGTTTCAATATCATTTCCAAAGTATCACATAACTTTGAAAATGTCCAAAAGTGTCGACTTTACTATGGTTAGGTTAACTACCCACCCATGCAAGTAGACACACCCCAACCCATTTAGCGTGATGGAATCACGCTCTTAGGAACCCAATACCTATTGGAGCTCCTTGGGTTTACTAGGTACTCACTTGGGATATCCTTCCTTAGTACCTTCCTAATGACTCTTTTAGGCTTGGAAGCCTTGATCAATTGGGTCTTGTTAAGGTTGACTCTAGGGGTAACTCCCCTTGTAACCTTCTTAGTGGCTTTCCTAGGTTTCTTTGAAACCTTGGCCACTAGACACACACCATGATTAACTTTAGGGATGACTTCCCTATTAACCTTGATTTTCCTAGACCGAGATGTAGTTCCATAATCAAATGGAACATTGTGATAGGTAGGCATGACTTCCTTGACTTAGGTTTGTGCCCCAAACCTTTTCTATCCTTGGAAGGCTCTTGCCTCCTAAACCCTAAATTTTGACTCCTAGACCCTTGTAATTGAATTTGTCATTTTTGCAAGGGTCTTCTCTAATTTTTCAAGCCTTGACCTCAAGGCTTGGTTTTTTAATTCTAATTTTCCCAATTTTGATTGTTCATTAATCTTTTGGGAATAGCCCTTCCTTTTAGGCATATGCCTACCCTTCTTAGGGTTAATGCCTAAATGATGTTCTATCTTTCTAATTGTCTCCCTAGGTAGAATTGTTTTGAGGACATTGTTTCTAGATTTGTCCTTAGCCTTAATATTGCATAATTTTGAACCTAGACAATAAAATCTATTATTTCTAGCATACTTTTGTTCATGAGTAATAGCAATAGCATTAAAATTGTTCGTAGCATGCTTTTGACTATTAATTGAAGAGGAAGCATACTTAAAGGTTACCTTAGGGTTTGCCTTAGCTCCCCCTATATTTAAGACACCTTCTTTTTCCTTGGCTTGCTTCCTCCCCCTATGGCATTGGCTTCTATAGTGGCCTCTTTGATGATATTTGAAGCACACCACGTGCTCCTTGCTCTTAATGGTTGGGGCTCCAGAATCCTTTGACTTTTGATTGACTTTTGGTGTTGGCACTTTCTCCTTGGCCAATTTTGGGCATTTTCTCTTGTAATGCCCTTTCTCCCTACACTCAAAGAAAATTATGTGATCCTTATTTTTATGAGTTGCATTTGAGTTACCTAGAGTGGTGGTGAAAGCCGGAGTTGGTTCTTCATCTCTACCGAAGGTAGATGGTTCTTCTTGATTTTGCTTCGGTGTGGGAATTCTCTCCTCCCCCTCAATCCTAGAGGTGTGGGCTTCCTTCAATTCTTCCACTTCTTCTTCCTCCTCAGATGTTGAACACCTCTCGACCTTCGAATCCTCACTTTCTTATAAGGATGAGCTTTTTTTCTCTTCCTTTGATTCTTCCTTATCCTCTTGGACCGATTGGGGCTTCTCATGAAATCTTGTCAATTCGCTCCAAAGCTCCTTAGCATCCTTATATTCACCTAATCTACACAAAATATCATTAGGAATTAAGTCAACCAAGAATTTTATTACCTTATTATTTTTCTCGAATTCTTGGAGTTGTTCCTTGGTCCACTTCTTCATCTTGAGGAATCCTCCCTTTAACCCCCTTGGATATTCAAATCCTTCCAGCAAGGTGGACCAATCTTCGATGTCCATCATCATCATGAAGTCTTCAATCCTTGCCTTACATTGATTGAAGCCTTCTCATCCATAAAATGCATATGGAATTAGAGTGTTGATATCCCATCTCAATTGGAGACTTGGCTCCTCCATCTTCCTTCTTCCCTCTAGCATGCTCACTTAGTTGTTAAACCTTAAAGAGCGGCCTCGCTCTAATACCACTTGTTGGGGATCGTACGTTGCTAGAACGGGGGGTGAATAGCGTCGATGATGGAATTTGCTCGTGTTCATCTCTACACAATCGTTAGTATGCAACGGAATATAGAAATACAATATGAAGACAAACACGAATACATAATCACAAGAATGCGGCGATATAACATGGTTTGGAACCCTAGTTCCTACTCCATGAGACAAGCTCGATAGCGAGTTCTAGTGATGCACACACCACTAATCAAAACACTCCTCGGTGACACACCGGAGGTAGAGAACCTCGTACAAGTGAATTACAATAATAATGAAAGAATACAAGCAAATACAAAGTAAATACAACAAACTATGTAAAGAACACTTTACAAATGTGAGCTTTGAATGCTTTCTTGTTTGATTGCTTGAGTTGCACTTGAAAATGCTGACTTGCATGAGCAAATTGCCTCAAATCACTCAAGAAATCGCTGCAAAAATCCTCCTATTCATGCTACTTTTAAAGCTGCAACTTGGTTAATTTTCGCCTAGCAGTTGACTGCCCATACCTAGCAGTCGACTGCTCCTGTAGTCGTTGTCTCTGTTAGTAACATATGAGAGATGTCCTAAGGCAATCGCCTTATGTATGAACCATTTATATGATAAATGAAGATTCACTATTTGAGTATACATGTTTAATGTATTTGATTGGATCTTAAACTCATTTACTGAATGTCCACGATACGATTCACAAAGATGAGAGAATTTGTGATTGGATCACAACTAGTGAGTATCTCTACATGTGTAATTGTGATGTATCGGAATTATCCCTAGTCGATGAATTGATGGATTTGGACACCATCAATTCTGTCGAGACTAGCACGAGGTATACTCCTTGATGTATCCAAGCAGCTGATTCTCACTGGCTGGAGACATAGTGATGTCCGGAGTTAATTGTGGATGCTAGTTATGGTAACTAGTTCATTGGAGTGACCAGCCGTAAGACTTCATATGGTTCTCTGCATATATAGATATGTCAATGAAGTTCTTACTGTGGCTTAAGTGCGATGTTCCTTTGACTTATGTATTCAAGTCATCTTGATCATAGAGACTTATGCTTTGACATCTTAAGCAAGCATCTCTAAGGAGATGTGGACCCGGGATGATTGGGTATAAGTCGAAGTGATCGAAGGTGTTTGAATAGCCTATAAAGGAGTCACCACTCCTTGCGAGGAGATGTATACCCATGGCCTCTCGTCGGATTGTTACTAAAGTCTTTGGCCAAAGCATTACATGTTTAGAGTAAAGTACTCTTCGATACATGTGGAGTAACTAGAATCCGTAGGACGAGGAAATGATACTTGGGCTAGGTGTGGCGTAGTCACCTAGTGGGATGACACAATAGACCATGTCCTGAACCAAGTGGGTATAAGATGAGTGAAGGGAATGGGGCACGATTCATTCGAGCCATCAAGGGTTTGAAATAGTTCGGATCAACTGCTGATCTTTTGGTTAATTGGGGATCATGATGTACTACTAGGTGCCACTCATGATCGCTTCTATAATTAATGGTTAATTATAGACGGCCAACATAAACCGAGAACCTATTTGGTCACACGCACAACGAGTGTAATCCAAAGGATTTAAACGAGCTTGAGAATTAGATTCTCGCATCGAGAGACACTATGTTTGGTTGGACCAAACATAAAGCGAGCATGAAATTGTTTCAATGCAATGGAAGCGTGGATGGGCCGTGTCTTATGAAGACATAATGGATGGACCAAAATGGTTTGGTTCTAATCCAATGGATGAGAATAAACCAAAGGGTTTGGTTTATATTAAACGAATGAACCAAAGGTTGGTTCTTCGTTTTAACTTAAAATAAACCATCATGGTTTGGTTTATTTTAACTTATCTTAATGGAGCGGTTAACGGGCCTAATGGTTATGATTTAATAACCATTAAGAGAATTAGTTCTCTATAAAATAGGGCTTAAGGGTTTTTGTGAAAACCTAATTTTGAAACAACCCTAATTGGCCGCCAACCCATCCTCCTTGTTGTTGGCGTCAACAACAAGGGCTGCCGCCTTAACTTCATTGAGCTGCTGCCATCTTCTTGTCGGCGTCCAAGTTTGGCCGGTGAACCTCCGGCGACCCTCCGGTGATCTCCTTGGGTTCGGTGTAAAGGTGAGCCTCCATCTCTTCTTTGGCCGGGCGCCTATTTCCTCACCAAAGCTGTCCAGTTTTCTGGACAGCTTCTTCTCTTTGTTGAGCGTCGCTTTGACGACGGTTAGTGCTCCGACAGCGGATAACATATCGGGATTTGATCTCCGGTAATCCTCTGAGGTGGAGGGCGAAGCGATTCTGCCAATCGGTTGACGAATACCTCTCCGGAGAAGCAAGTCTTGAGGACTTGTTTTAGGTCCGAATTTGGATTCGATCGATCATCTCTCGATCACGTCGTCTTCAACACGAGGCTAGTAACCCGTACGAAGACGAAGCTCGTGGCTTGGCGAAGTCATCCCGAGGAGCTCGGCGTGGATACGGATAGAGACGATTCTTACGAGAATCGTTCCGGTTGATGCCGTTCCCGCTACACGTCATACGGAAGGTATAACGTTTTTAATTTCTTTTATTGCAATTTTAATTTACGGTTATGTCTACACTTATTGTAATAGCATGCGTGTGTTGTGTGTGTTGTAATAAATAGGAATATTTATTATTTTTATTGCTTCCGCTGTGCACATGTTTACGAAACATGATCGAACACACACACGCCGCGGTGCCGGAAATCCAACAGTGGTATCAGAGCCCAGGTTGTGTTTCGACATAATCGTAAAATTGGTTTTGCGATAGTCATAATGTATTTCTGGAAGTTTTCTAAATTTTGGAAATTTAGAAGTATTTATGGAAATTTTTCAATTTTGGAAAGTCTAGAAGTATTTATGGAAATCTTCCACTTTTGGAAAGTTAGAAGTATTTATGGAAATTGATATTTTCCATAAATAAAATATTTGATTAGATTCTGGAAATTTGTTTCCTAATTTAATCATGATTTGATTTGGGAAATCAAATCTTAAAATATTTTATTTCCATAAGTAGTTTTAATGATTTAGGAAATTGGTTTCCTAAATAGATTTTCCTTAATCAAATAATTCCATGAATAAAATATGTGATTAGATTTGGAAATTTGTTTCCTAATTTAAATATGATTTGATTTGGAGAATCAAATCTTAAACATATTTTATTTCCATAAATAGTTATGACAAATAATGAAATATATACATGACATAATTTTATGTCATGTAATTTAAGTAGATGCATAACATTATTCCATGAGTGTCGGTACATGTAGATGTATGCCATGTATGCCATGCCATGTAGATAATAGTTATTTGCATGCAAAGAGGATGAGACATAAAAACCCTTAAACAATATTAAAGCCTACACCTTCCATTAATATGGTTAGAACCAGAGTTCCGTTTCTTGTTTGGGTTGTTGGACTCTCTCCAAGCCCGGCTCGAACCCGAACATGTTCAAACCATGGAATAGTTTAATACTAATATGGTAAGAGTCAGATGTCAATCGTTAGCTTTGGTTGTTGGACTCTCTCCAAGCTGGGCTAATTGGTTGAATGCGCTCTAACCATATTAAAACTATTTCGCGATTAATGGGTTGGCTTTAACCTGGAGCATCGGTTTGTTGGACTCTCTCCAAGGTCGATGTAAAGGGAGGTGAAGTTGGGTGCTATGCATATGATGCATACTTGTTAATGTGTTAACAACCCGATGTATGTGTGAACATTCAATTAGTTGATAGCACATTGTGATAGTTGCATATACGGGATATGCAATCGGTATTATTGATACCCACCATCATAGCTAAGAATGGCTTGTTGGACTCACTCCAAGGTTGTTCTTATCTATGATGGATATCACCCATTCGAGATGGACCTACGATCTCCAAGTGATTTTGGGGTTTTTGAAATTGAAAAATGAATGGGATTTATAAATGTATATTGATGCATTTTAAAATCATCTTTCTCATATATGCTCGCTTTGTATTTCTAAGTTAATATATTGATCATGATGTGTTTGAATTTGCTCCATTTTGATTCAAATAAATTGATCGGGCCGAACTTCTTGGACTAGCTTAGAAACTTGAGAATTGTTCTCAAGGTGGAAAAGCTTATGTCCTCGAAGCGCCTCTTCCCGCCATCTAGTGACAATGCAACTCGAGACCAATTGTTGGCCTATCGTAAACATGTGAGTGATTCTCAACAAATGAGTTGCATCATGCTAGCCGCGATGGAACCCAAGCTACGAAAGCAAGCATGAGCATATGGATGCTCATATCGTAGTCCTTCATCTTTGTGAGTTGGTTGATGAGCAAGTGAGATTCAAAGGTTCAAGTCTCAAAGCCCTCTTCACCTCCGAGATGCTAGGAGGTTCATCTGTGGTATCTGCCAATATGTCAAGACTGTGGAGTCTTCTCGAGAAGCATGAGTAGACGGTCGTTAGTTGATTCCTCAAGAAAGGTTCTAAGAGGAAGTCAAAGGAACAAAGCAGAAGGGAAAGAAGAGAAGGGCTAAGAAGGTAGAACTAGCACAAAAGGAAACTTGCCATCATTATGGCAAGGAGAGCCATTTGCGAAGAAAGTACAAGATTTATCTTGAGTCCGTGAAGAAGGATAAGGCATCTGATGCCCCATCTTCTTCAGAAATCTTCTTTATTGATTGTCATTCTATTTCCTCAAACACTTGGGTATTTGATACTGGGTGTGGCTCACATATATGTAATGACATACATGGGCTAAGGAATAGAAGAAGACTTGTCAAGGAGAGTCAAATTTACGTGTCGGGAATGGAGCAAAGGTTGCCGCACTCGCCATCTAACGTATTTGTTGAACTCCTGCAGGACTTGTCTTAGAACGACAATTGCTTTATGTTCCTTCTGATAAAGAACATCATTTCTATTTCTTGTTTAAATAGAAATGGTTTCCATTTGACGCTTAGTAACAATTGTTGTTACATAACTTTGAATGGAGTTCTTTATGGACCGAACTTTAAGCAATGGTGTTTATACGCTGGACGATCCAAAGGATATTTCAATATCGGCGAGCAACAAGCGCTCAAAGGATAATCAAATAGACTCTATATGTGGCATTGTCGCCTTGGCCATATAAGCAAGAAACGCATGTCCTAATTACACCGATGTGGAATTCGAATCGCTTGAATTGGATTCATACGATACATGCGTAATCATGCTTAAAAGGCAAGATGACTAAGTTACCTTTACCGAAAAGGTGAACGAGTGGGAGAGTTACTAGGTCTAATACATACCGATGTATGTGGACCTATGTCAACTCAAGCATTAGGAGGCTATAGCTACTTCATTACCTTCACCGATGATCACTCACGGTTTGGGTATGTGTTCTTGATGAAACACAAGTCTGAAGCCTTTGAAAGGTTCAAAAAATTCAGAAATGAAGTAGAGAAACAACATGACAAGATTATTAAAATACTTCGATCGGATCGAGGTGGTGAATACTTGATTCAGAAGTTTCTTGATTATCTAAGAGACAATGGTATATTGTCTCAATGGACTCCGCCATATACACCACATCATAATGGTGTATCTGAGAGGCGTAACCGGACCTTGTTGGACATGGTCAGGTCAATGATGAATCATGCGACTCTTCCCAAGTCCTTTTGGGGTTATGCACTTGAGACAATTTGTTTACTTGTTAAGCAGAATGCCTACAAGGTAGTCTCAACTACTCCATATGAGATATGGAATAGTAAGAAACCTCATGTATCTTACTTGAAGATATGGGGTTGTCCTGCTTATGTGAAGCGGACTGTATCAGACAAATTGGATGCTAAGTCTGATAAATGTCTATTTATTGGATACCCTAAGAAAACTAGGGCTTACCAATTCTATCATCTGTGGAACAAAAGGTGTTTGTTTGAGGCATCTTTGTGTTTCTAGAAAGAGTTTCTCTTGCAAGAAAAGCAGAGTGTCGTTGAGCTTGAGGAGGCTCGAGAGACTCAAATAGACATTGATGAGATACGGTGAAGCACAACAATGACAACTCATAGTGATGAGCAATCTTTGGACCTATTGTAACACCACATCTTCGTAGATCTGGTAGAACACGCAACATTCCTGAGAGATATGGATTTCTCGTAAGTGAATCGAACGACGTGTTACTCATTGATGATGAGGAGGCTACCAGTTATGAAGAAGTGCTGACAAGTTCAGAAAGGGATAAGTGGCTTGGTGCCATGAAGTCGGAAATGGATTCCATGTATGAAAACCAAGTTTGGAACTTGGTTGACCCACCTGAAGGGATAAAGCCTATTGGGTGCAAGTGGGTTTTTCAAGAAGAAAACCGACATGGATGGTAATGTGATTACCTATAAGGCTAGATTGGTGGCGAAAGGATATCGTCAAAAGCAAGGTGTTGATTATGACGAAACCTATTCGCCTGTAGCTATGCTTAAATCCATTCGGATGCTCCTGGCCATAGCAGCTCATTATGATTATGAGATATGGCAGATGGATGTGAAAGCAGCTTTCCTTAATGGAAACTTGCTCGAGGACGTGTATATGATACAACCTGAGGTTTTCATATCGGTTGATAAAACCAAGGTATGCAAGTTGCGACGATCCATTTATGGATTGAAGCAAGCATCCAGGAGCTGGAATATCCGTTTTGATGAGACGATCAAAAAGTTTGATTTCTCACAAAATCCAGACGAACCTTGTGTGTACAAGAAGGTTAGTGGGAGTGCAATCGTGTTCCTAGTATTGTATGTCGATGACATATTACTTATAGGAAACGATGTGTCAATCTTACAGTCAGTTAAGGTTTGGTTATCCAAGACATTCTCCATGAAAGACCTGGGAGAAGCAACCTACATCCTTGGGATTAAGATCTATAGAGATAGATCGAAACGGTTGCTTGGTCTTTCGCAGTCTACATATATAGACCGAGTGCTAAAGAGGTTTAGCATGTCAGAATCCAAGAAAGGTTATCTGCCCATCAGGCATGGGGTACACCTTTCGAAGTCTATGTGTCCGCGCACAGAAGACGAGAGGATTTGCATGAGTGAGATTCCCTATGCATCCGCAATAGGATCTATCATGTATGCTATGTTATGTACGAGGCCCGATGTATCGTACGCTCTGAGTGTCACGAGCAGATACCAATCCGATCCAGGAATGGATCATTGGGCGGCTGTTAAGACGATCCTTAAGTACTTGAGAAGAACTAAGGATGTGTTCCTAATATATGGAGAAGGGTACATGGTGATACGTGGGTATACGGATGCCAGATCCAGATAGACAAGGATGATTCCAGGTCTCAGTTTGGATACGTGTTCACCTTGAATGGGGGCACAATAAGTTGGAAAGGTTCCAAGCTTGATACTATAGCGGATTCTGCCACTAAGGCAGAATACGTTGCAGCTTTGGAAGCAGCAAAGGAAGCGGTTTGGATCAAGAAGTTCATCTATGAACTTGATGTGGTCTCATCAATGATCTAAACATGTGCTTCGCCGCTATCATCTTATCAGAGAGATCATAAGTAGGAACGAAATACAAATCGAGAAAATTCCCACTGAAAGGAACTTAGCGGATCCTTTGACTAAAGCATTACCTCAAAGTAAGTTTGAGGGTCATGTTAGAGCTTATGGTATTGGATACCGTAGCGATTGGCATTAGGCCAAGTGGGAGTCTGTTAGTAACATATGAGAGATGTCCTAAGGCAATCGCCTTATGTATGAACCATTTATATGATAAATGAAGATTCACTATTTGAGTATACATGTTTAATGTATTTGATTGGATCTTAAACTCATTTACTGAATGTCCACGATACGATTCACGATGAGAGAATTTGTGATTGGATCACAACTAGTGAGTATCTCTACATGTGTAATTGTGATGTATCGGAATTATCCCTAGTCGATGAATTGATGGATTTGGACACCATCAATTCTGTCGAGACTAGCACGAGGTATACTCCTTGATGTATCCAAGCAGCTGATTCTCACTGGCTGGAGACATAGTGATGTCCGGAGTTAATTGTGGATGCTAGTTATGGTAACTAGTTCATTGGAGTGACCAGCCGTAAGACTTCATATGGTTCTCTGCATATATAGATATGTCAATGAAGTTCTTACTGTGGCTTAAGTGCGATGTTCCTTTGACTTGCGGTATTCAAGTCATCTTGATCATGGAGACTTATGCTTTGACATCTTAAGCAAACATCTCCGAGGAGATGTGGACCCGGGATGATTGGGTATAAGTCGAAGTGATCGAAGGTGTTTGAATAGCCTATAAAGGATTCACCACTCCTTGCGAGGAGATGTATACCCATGGCCTCTCGTCGGATTGTTACTAAAGTCTTTGGCCAAAGCATTACATGTTTAGAGTAAAGTACTCTTGATACATGTGGAGTAACTAGAATCCGTAGGGACGAGGAAATGATACTTGGGCTAGGTGTGACGTAGTCACCTAGTGGGGGGACACAATAGACCATGTCCTGAACCAAGTGGGTATAAGATGAGTGAAGGGAATGGGGCACGATTCATTCGAGCTACTGAAGGGTTTCAGAAATAGTTCTGGATCAACCGTTGATCTTTTCGGTTAATTGGGGATCATGATGTACTACTAGGTGCCACTCATGATCGTTCTATAATTAATGCTTAATTATAGACGGCCAACATAAACCGAGAACCTATTTGGTCACACACACAACGAGTGTAATCCAAAGGATTTAAAACGAGCTTGAGAATGAGATTCTCAGACCGAGAGACACTATGTTTGGTTGGACCAAACATAAAGCGAGCATGAAATTGTTTCAGTCGCAATGGAAGCGTGGATGGGCAGTGTCTTATGAAGACATAATGGATGGACCAAAATGGTTTGGTTCTAATCCAATGGATGAGAATAAACCAAAGGGTTTGGTTTATATTAAACGAATGAACCAAAGGTTGGTTCGGTTCGTTTTAACTTAAAATAAACCATCATGGTTTGGTTTATTTTAACTTATCTTAATGGAGCGGGTTAACGGGCCTAATGGTTATGATTTAATAACCATTAAGAGAATTAGTTCTCTATAAAATAGGGCTTAAGGGTTTTTGTGAAAACCTAATTTTGAGGCAACCCTAATTGGCCGCCCAACCCATCCTCCTTGTTGTTGGCGTCAACAACAAGGGCTGCCGCCAACTTCATTGAGCTGCTGCCATCTCCTTGTCGGCGTCAAGTTTGGCCGGTGAACCTCCGGCGACCCTCCGGTGATCTCCCTTGGGTTCGGTGTAAGGTGAGCCTCCATCTCTTCTTTAGCCGGCGCTATTTCCTCCACCAAAGCTGTCCAGTTTTTGGACAGCTTCTTCTCCTCCGGAGCTCGCTTTGGACGACGGTTAGTGCTCCGACAGCGGATAACATACCGGGGATTTGATCTCCGGTAATCCTCTGAGGTGGAGGACGAAGGATTCGTCAATCGGTTGACGAATACCTCTCCGGAGAAGCAAGTCTTGAGGACTTGTTTTAGGTCCGAATTTGGATTCGGACCGTGATCATCTCTCGATCACGTCGTCTTCAACACGAGGCTAGTAACCCGTACGAAGACGAAGCTCGTGGCTTGGCGAAGTCATCCCGAGGAGCTCGGCGTGGATACGGATAGAGACGATTCTTACGAGAATCGTTCTGGTTGATGCCGTTCCCGCTACACGTCATACGGAAGGTATAACGTAGTTTAATTTCTTTTATTGCAATTTTAATTTACGGTTATGTCTACACTTGTTGTAATAGCATGCGTGTGTTGTGTGTGTTGTAATAAATAGGAATATTTATTATTTTTATTGCTTCCGCTGTGCACATGTTTACGAAACATGATCGAACACACACACGCCGCGGTGCCGGAAATCCAACAGTCTCACAATGACTCGATCCGTGCTAGAAAAACTCCAACAGCTAACCCATCAATCGACTACCAAACCCTAGCAATCGACTGATGCATAGGCAGTCGAGGTGTTGGTCGAGCCTGCCTCACGTCTGTAGTCGCATCCCTCACTCTACTGCCATTCATGGCAGTCGATTGCTCCACATCACCAATCAAGCACTCGCAATGATCGCTAAGGCCACTACTGCAGATAGCATCCCGACTCCTGCTAGTCAACTCCTGCTAGTCGACTGATCGTAACCCCAGTCGACTGCTCAGTGTTGACTTGGTTGTCAAGTGTCAAAACAATCGACTAGTCGACTAGTCTATAACCCCAGTTGACTGATACACCTCAAACATGAGGTTTTAACCAAATTATGATGCCCTCATACTTGCTACACCACCCTTAGCCTAGCCCTAAGCCTTCTAGCCACCTCTATCAGCCTCACACCTATCGAATCCCTCCAAGTCATCCATGACTTGTTCATCCATATGCTAGCCTTCAGGTACTTCCATTGGCTATTGTCATGCTAACTGGGTTTACATTGCCAAGGCATATCGGGCTTACACTGCCAAGACTCATGCTTGGACTTTACACTGCTAACTATTGGAGTTATGCTGCCAAGACTACCGCTTGGACCTTACGCCACCAATATCATACCCTTAGACTTCCTAAATTCCAAGTACCCATGACTTGGACTTTCACCACCAAGACTACACACTTGGACTTACGTGGCCAAGACTACACCCTTGGACTTTCCATGCCAATTCCATGTTGGACTTTCCAAATGCCAAGACCCATGCTTGGACTTTCCATTGCTAAGTACCCAAGACTTGGACTTTACATGCCAAGTACCCATGACTTGGACTTTCCATGTCAAGTGTCCCACTTGGACTTCTCCATCATATGATCAACCTCATGTCAACCATATAGTCAACCATTATCAAACAATGGTCAACTCATCGTCAAACATCAAAATACTACTCGAGTCAAACTCGAGTCTGGTCAATCCTGACCTGGGTCGATTGCACCAACAGAAGAGGTTAGGGTAGTCTCATGCTTGAAAAGTTTAACCTCCTTAAGTAAAGACTCGACCTTAGACTCGGACTTTTAGCTAACTCTTATTTAAGAACTT
The DNA here is from genome assembly GCA_025175895.1 of Wurfbainia villosa. Classification (NCBI taxonomy): domain Eukaryota; kingdom Viridiplantae; phylum Streptophyta; class Magnoliopsida; order Zingiberales; family Zingiberaceae; genus Wurfbainia; species Wurfbainia villosa. The sequence continues at coordinate 17,845,869 of CM046007.1, read as the reverse complement.
AATTGAATTATATAAAGTATTGATTAAAGATCGACTTACCTTGATTGAATCTTTTGAACCGGATGCAAATCCATGGCTTGTCTTGAATTGAAGCTTGGTGTTGGATCCGAAGTCGGACTCGGTCTCGGACTCATAGTTGACTTCCGATTTAGACTCGGACTCGGACTTGGTTGATCTAGCCATGAACTCCAAATTATTGAGTTCTTCTTCTTCCTCTGAGGATTCTTCCCAAGTCGCATTGAGTACCTTCTTGGTTTGTGGTTGCTTGTTCTTTAGCCTCGGACTCTCAGATTTGAAGTGACCACTCTTGTTCCATTCGTAGCACTTATAATTTTGATTTTGATCGAGTCTCTTCTCCTTAGTTTGCTAGATGGGGGTCGCCTTCTACTTTTGATCAACTTCTGAACTAGGTTGACTAGCTCAGTCTTCATTTCATCGTCTACCTCTGATTCGTACTCTTCTTCTTCGGGAGGAGGCTTGCTCTTTTCCTTTCTTCTTTGTCCTGCAATCAAAGCTACACTTTTCTCGACCGGGGCCGAGTTAGATTGTTCATTCAATTCAAACTCAGAAAATAATTCATCTAGTCTAATTTTTTGAAAGATCTCAAGATACTTTGTAAGCATCAACCGTGGATGCCCACAAAGTGGTCCTAGGGAAAGCGTTAAGTGTGTACCTTAGATGTCTCGATTTTCAACCTTTTGTCCTAAGGAGTGGAGGTCATTCATGATGTCTTGGATTCGTGTGTGGAGTTGGGTTGTCATCTCATTGTCTTGCATTTTTAGATTGAACAACTTATTGAGGAGTAGGTCCTGTTTACATACCTTTGTGTCGGTCATCCCATCATGTAACTCAATGAGTTTTTTCCAGAGGTCCTTGGAATTTATAAAGAGGACAACATGGTTGAGCTCTTCCTTTGATAGACCGCATTGTAGGATTTGAGTGGCTTTCGCATTGGCCTCTACTTGTCGCTTCATTGTGTTGGTTCACTTGTCGCATTCCACGAACTCACCTTCTTCATTTGTTGGTAAAGTGAATCCCGTCTAAATGACAATCCACATCTCGACTTGGGTCTTAAGATAGCATTCCATCTGACCCTTCCAATAATGGAAGTCATCTCCGTTAAAGAACGGAGGTCAGGCGGTGCTATACCCCTCAAGATGGGTCATTCAAACAACCTTGCAAAAACATGGAAAACAAAAATTTCCAAGACTTTGTCTTGGATTAGTAGTGCGGGAAGAAATCTTAAATTAAATTGAAAAGCAAAACGAATACAAAGAGAATAAAAAGATTGCTAGACCAATGGTTGCACTGAATCTGAGCGTCCCCGCTCTAATACCAATTGTTGGATCGAAAAACACTAGAGGGGGTGAATAGCGTTCATAAATCTTTTTGTTTCATCATTTAAAACCAAAGTATGCAGCGGAAAACTCGAATACAAAATAAGAAAGACAACTTTGGTTTTACTTGGTTCACAACCAAACGGTTGCTAGTCCAAGGCCCCGCGATCCTAGATCGCTTCCGATGGGCAATCCACTAAAAGGTCTCTTCCTCATTGGAGGTAAAAGACAACGATTAAAAAAGGAATATAGAGAAAGAGTCAACAAGCCTACCTCTCCTCTTAGCAATTAAAATCACAAGTATAAGAACAAGAACAACTACAAAAGAAACTACCGACCTATGGAATGGAGATGCACGTGTGGTCAGCATTATGACGATGTTGCATTGTCGAAGAGTACTTGGATTCGTCGGAGCACTTCGGGAGACTTTTTAGATGATTGAAAGAGGTGAATTGCTCCTCCTTTTATATCCATTTGAACCTTATCACGTTGAGATCCAAATCTGGGTCAAACCTTCACATCAGCCCTTCTTTGGTAGATCTTATCTTGACTCTCCTCGAAGTGATCAGTTTAACCAGTAGTAGACTGATGTCATACAGCAGTAGACTGATGGAAGTTCAGGCAACTGTCATTTCCCTCCACTCGAGTGATAGCTTGATAACTCACCTGCAATACATGGTTACCACAACAAGTCTTTATTGATGGTAGTTCTAGTCCGATCGCCGCCTACGGTCGTCCCCATACGAAGTGTTGGGTTCCCCGACATCGACGTGGGTGTGTGTTCGAACACGTTTCGTAAACATGCACACAGCGGAAGCAAAAACAAGTAATAACTAACTTATTACAACACACACACCCCACACGCATGCAAAGGATACAACATGTGTAGACATAATTGTTATTTCAAATTTTGCAATAAAAGGAAACTTATACTAGGTATTCCTGACAAATTACGTGAAGCGGGAATGGCATCCATATCCACGCTGAGTATCATTGGGATAGCTTCACAAAGCCACGAGACCCGACTTCACTAGAGGTACTAGCTTTGCATTGAAGTCGTTGTGATCCAAGAGACGATCACAATTCAAATCCAATTCGGATCTAAAAACAAGTTCCATGAACTCGCTTCTCGGAAGGGACTTTCGTCAACCAATTGACGAAACCTTGGTCCTCCACCAAAGGGGATTGCCGGAGATCCAATCCCCGACAAGTAGGTCATTGTCGGAGCACAAAACGTCGACCAAACGACCTCTCCACGAAGAGGATAGCAAGCTGTCCAAAACTGGACAACTTATTTTGGTGGAGGAGATGGCCGGCCAAACAAGTTGGTCGGCTGCTCCCTGGTCACCGGCGGCCAAGGGAGGTTGGCCGACGGTTGAGGATGGTCGGAGGACTGTCAATGGCTGGTGGTTGGCAAACGGCAAGGAGGAGGTGGCAGCAACTCCAAGAGTGGGCGACAACACCAAGGGTGGGCAACAACACCAAGGGAGGAGAAGAGAGGAAAAAATGGCTAGGGTTTCCAAAACCTAAGTCGTCCCCTTCACAAAACCCTTAAGCCGTGTTTTTATAGAGAACACATTCTCCTAACGGTTATTGGTTCATAACTAAAATCCGTTAACCCGCTCCATTAACTTAAGTTAAAATAAACCAAACCGTGTTGGTCTATTTTAAGTTAAAACGAACCAAACCAATTTCGATTCATTTGTTTAAAACAAACCAAACCCCTTTGGTTTATTTTCCACCATTGGATTAGAACCAAACCGATTTGGTTCATCCATCAAGCCTTCATAAGACTCGGCCCATTCATGCTTTTGATGCGACTAAAACAATTTCAAGCTCGCTCTTCATTTGGTCCAATCAAACCATGTCTCTCTCGATCTGAGAATCTTATTCTCAAGCTCGTTTTAATCTTTCGGATAACACTCCTAGTGCATGTGACCAAATAGGTTTTCAGTTTATGTTGGTCGTTTATAATTAACCATTTATTATAGAATGATCATGATTGGCACCTAGTAGTACATCATGATCCTCAATTAACCGGAAAATCAACGGTTGATCCCAAAATGCTTCTGAAACCCTTCAACAGCTACAGTGAAAACGTGCCCCATTCCCTTCACTCATCTTATACCCACTTGGATCAGGACATTTGTGTCAGTCCCTACTAGGCTGACCATGTCACACCTAGCCCAAGTATTACTTCCTCATCCTCCAGATTCTAATTACTGCACATGTATCCAAGAGTACCATACTCTAAACATGTAATGCTTTGGCCAAAGACTTTAGTAACAATCCGACGAGAGGCCATAGGGTATACATCTCCTCGTAAGGAGTGGTGAATCCTCTATAGTCTATTCAAACACCTTCGGCCACTTTGACTTATACCCAATCATCCTGGGTCCACATCTCCTCGGAGATGCTTGCTTAAGATGTCAAAGCATAAGTCTTCATGACCAAGATGACTTGAATACCGCAAGTCGAAGAAACATCGCACTTAAGCTGCAGTAAGAACTTCATTAACATATCCATATATGCAGAGAATCATATGAAGTCTTACAACTAGTCACTCCAATGAACTAGTTACCATAACTAGCATCCACGGTTAACTCCGGACATCCCAATGTCTCCAGCCAGTGAGAAATAGCTACTTGGATAAACCAAGAAGTATAACTCATGCTAGTCTCAATAGAATTGATGGTTTTTGAATGCATCAATTCATCGACTAGGGATAATTCCAATACATCACAATTACACATGTAGAGATACTCACTAGTTGTGATCCAATCACAAATTCTCTCATGCTGTGAATCGTATTGCGGACATTCAGTAAATGAGTTTAAGATCGAATCAAATACATGAAATATGTATACTCAAATAGTGAATCTTCATTTATCACATAAATGGTACAACCATAAGGCGATTGATTTAGGACATCTCTCATATATATATCTAACAAACTCCCCCTTGGCCTAATGTCAATCGTCACGGTATCCAATACCATAAGCTCTAACATGACCCTCAAACTTACTTTGAGGTAAGGCCTTAGTTAAAGGATTCGCTAAGTTCCTTTCAGTGGGAATTTTCTCGATTTGTATTTTCTTCCTACTGATGATCTCTCTGATCAGATGATAGAGGTAAAGCACATGTTTGGATCATTGATGAGACCACATCAAGTTCAAAGAAGAACTTCTTGATCCAAACCACTTCCTTTGCTGCTTCCGAAGATGCAATGTATTCTGCCTCAGTGGTAGAATCCGCTATTGTGTCTTGCTTGGAACCTTTCCAACTTATTTCACTTCCATTCAAGGTGAATATATACCCAGACTAAGACCTGGAATCATCCTTGTCTGTCTGGAAGCTGGCATCCGTATACCCACATATTACCATATCACCCTCTCCATATATTAGAAACACATCCTTGGTTCTTCTCAAGGACTTAAAGATTGTCTTAACAACCGTCCAATGATCCATTCCTGGATCAAACTGGTATCTGCTCATGACACTCAGAGCATACGATACATTGGGCCTCGTACATAACATAGCATACATGATAGATCCTATTGCGAATGCATATAAAATCTTACTCATGCAAATCCTCTCGTCTTCTGTGCACGGACACATAGACTTCGAAAGGTGTATCCCATGCTTGATGGGAAGGAAACCTTTATTGGATTCTGACATTCTAAACCTCTTTAGCACTCAGTCTATATATGTAGACTACAAAAGACCAAGCAACTATTTCGATCTGTCTCTATAGATCTTAATCCTGAGGATATAGGTCGCTTCTCTCAGGTCTTTCATGGAGAATGTTTTAGATAACCAAATTTTGACTGACTGTAAGAGAGACATATCATTTTCTATAAGTAATATGTCATCAACATACAACACTAGGAACACGACTGCACTCCCACTAACCTCCTTGTACACACAGGGTTCGTCTTGATTTTATGAGAAATCAAACCTTTTGATTGTCTCATCAAAATGGATATTCCAGCTCCTGGATGCTTGCTTCAGTCCATATATGGACCATCGAAGCGTGCATACGTTGGTTTTATCAACCGATGTGAAACCCTCGGGTTGTATCATATACACGTCCTTAAGTAGGTTTCCATTAAGGAAAGTCGTTTTCACATCCATCTACCATATCTCATAATCATAATGAGCCACTATGGCCAGGAACATCCGAATAGATTTAAGCATAGCTATCAGTGAATAGGTCTCGTCATAATCAACACCTTGCTTTTGTTGATAGCCTTTCACCGCTAATCTAGCCTTAAAGGTAACCACATTACCATCCATGTCGGTCTTCTTCTTGAAAATCCACTTTCACCCAATAGCCTTTATGCCTTCAGGTGGGTCCACCAAGTTCCAAACTTGATTTTCATACATCAAATCCATTTCGACTTCATGGCATCAAGTCATTTGTCCCTTTCTGAACTTTTCAGAACCTCTTCATAACTGGTAGGCTCCTCATCATCAATGAGTAATACGTCATTCGTTTCACTTACGAGAAACTCATATCTCTCAAGAATATTGTGTGTTCTACCAGATCTACGAAGATATAGTGTCACATTAGATTCAACTGATGGCTCATCACTATGAGTTATCGGTTGTGGTGATTGACCAAGTATCTCATCAATGTCTATTGGAGTCTCTTGAACCTCCTCAAGTTCAACGGCACTCCCACTATTTTCTTGCCAGAGAAACTCTTTCTCTAGAAACATAGCATTCCTTAAAACAAACACCTTTTGTTCCAAGAGATGATAGAATTGGTAACCCCTCGTTTTCTTAGGATATCCAATAAATAGACATTTATCAGACTTAGCATCAATTTGTCTGACATAGTCCGCTTCACATAAGCAAGACAACCCCATATCTTCAAGTAAGATAAATGAGGTTTCTTACTAGCCCATATCTCATATTGAGTAGTAGAGACTACCTTGGTCGATGTAGGGATGTATACTGAAAAGTCTACTTTTTGTATGGACATATTTATTTAGAAATAAGAATCACATGATCATTGTTTGCATATTATTATGGTTATGCATATTGTCTAATGTTAGTAATATATGAGAGATATCCTAAGGCAATCACCTTATGTATGAACCATTTATATGATAAATGAAGATTCACTATTTGAGTATACATGGTTTCATGTATTTGATTGGATCTTAAACTCATTTACTGAATGTCCGCGATACGACTCACAACATGAGAGAATTTGTGATTGGATCACAACTAGTGAGTATCTCTACATGTGTAATTGTGATGTATCGGAATTATCCCTAGTCGATGAATTGATGGATTTAGACACCATCAATTCTGTCGAGACTAGCACGAGGTATACTCCTTGGTGTATCCAAGCAGCTGATTCTCACTGGCTGGAGACATTGTGATGTCCGGAGTTAATCGTGGATGCTAGTTATGGTAACTAGTTCATTGGAGTGACCAGCCGTAAGACTTCATATGGTTCTCTGCATATATAGATATGTCAATGAAGTTCTTCTTGTATCTTAAGTGCGATGTTCCTTTGACTTGCGGTATTCAAGTCATCTTGATCATAAAGACTTATGCTTTGACATCTTAAGCAAGCATCTCGTGGAGATGTGGACCCGGATGATTGGGTATAAGCCAAGTGATCGAAGGTGTTTGAATAGCCTATAAAGGATTCACCACTCCTTGCGAGGAGATGTATACCCATGGCCTCTCGTCGGATTGTTACTAAAGTCTTTGGCCAAAGCATTACATGTTTAGAGTAAGGTACTCTTCGATACATGTGCAGTAACTAGTATCCGTAGGACGAGGAAATGATACTTGAGCTAGGTGTGACGTAGTCAACCTAGTGGGGACTAACACTATAGACCATGTCCAAAACCAAGTGGGTATAAGACGAGTGAAGGGAATGGGGCACAATTCATTCGAGCTGCTGAAGGGTTTCAGAAATAGTTCTAGATCAACCGTTAATCTTTTCGGTTAATTGGGGATCATGATGTACTACTAGGTGCCACTCATGATCATTCTATAATTAATGGTTAATTATAGACGGCCAACATAAACCGAGAACCTATTTGGTCACACGCACAACGAGCGCAATCTGAAAGATTTAAAACGAGCTTGAGAATGGGATTCTCAGACCGAGAGAAACTAGGTTTGGTTGGACCAAACAAGAAGCGAGCATGAAATCGTTTCAGTAGCAATGGAAGCGTGGATGGGCCATGTCTTATGAAGATATAATGGATGAACCAAAATGGTTTGGTTCTAATCCAATGGAGGAGAATAAACCAAAGGGTTTGGTTTATTTTAAACGAATGAACCAAAAGTTGGTTCGGTTCATTTTAACTTAAAATAAACCATCATGGTTTGGTTTATTTTAACTTATATTAATGGAGCGGGTTAGGGCTTAAACCCTAATCAAAAAGCCCTAACCTAGTTGTCGCCCACTTCCTCTCCTTGGAGATTTTCGGTGCCAACCCTCCTCCTTGCCGCCGCCCACCTTGAAGCTCCAACCGGCGACCAGCTGCTGTCGTCTTCTCCCATTGCCGGCGTCGAGCTGCTGCCGGAGGAGCTCCGGTGATCTTCCTTGGCTCCGGCGACAAGGTGAGCAAGTCGCTTTCCTTATTTGGCCGGCGCAAGGTCTCCACCAAAGCTGTCCAGTTTTCTGGACAGCTTGTTTCCCTCTCGTCGGAGCGTCATTTGGACGACGTTTAGAGCTCTGACAGCGGTAGCCTTGCCGGGTATTTGATCTCCGGTAATCCTCTGAGGTGGAGGACGAAGGATTTGTCAAACGGTTGACGAATACCTCTCCAGAGAAGCGAGTCTTGAGGACTTGTTTTTGGATCCGAATTTGGATTCGGATCGTGATCATCTCTCGATCACATCGTCTTCAACACGAGGCTAGTAACCCATACAAAGACGAGGCTCGTGACTTAGCGAAGTCATCCCGAGGATACTCGGCGTGGATATGGATGGAGACGATTCTAGCGAGGATCGTTCCCGCTACACGTGATACGAAAGGTATACATAGTTAAATTTCCTTTTATTGCAAATTTAAATTTACGGTTATGTCTACACATGTTGTACTATGCATGCGTGTGATGTGTGCGTTGTAATAAATGTAGATTTATTATTTTATTTCTTCCGCTGTGCACATGTTTACGAAACATGTTCGAACACACACTCGTCGCGGTGCTGGAAACCCAACATCTAATACTTTACATTGTAGATAATATGGTGTGTGGTGTCACATGGGAGATCATGTTATCGGCTCCTTGAAAAGTATAAGTAAAGGCTCACAACCGAGATGGCTTTGGACAAACCATCGGAATGGTTGTAGTGTGATTTGGTATTGGTTTGTCTTGACCATAGAATCACACTAGTGCACTTTGTATGTATTGAGCAGGACCGACTTAGAGGTGATTCAATTTATTGCTGACTACATAATCGGATCGGACCTCAGATATTATTTAGTACATGCTCTTAATCCCGATATAATAACGGGCACATATACTTAGTATTCATCTCTTTGATTTACCAATGGGCGAGATTTATAGATTAAATCGATAGGCTCGGTAAGTTGGGAGATTATATTATTTATATGGTGTGTCATTGATTATAGGAGGAAACTGTGTCCTATATATTAGGATGATGATGTCCCCTTGAGGAGCTCATAAGGTTCATCATGTAAACCCTGCAGGTGGACTTGGTCTGGCATGATGAAAAGGTTGAGTGGTACTACTCATGGAGTTAGATGTTGATTAATTAATGGTCAGTAAATTAATTAATCGATGGACATTCGAGATCTTAAACACGGGGAGAAAATGTACAAATAATATATAGAGCCCATATTATCATATGGGGGTTGGTGAGGTAGATCAATGATGATCCTTTAGTGGATTGGATCATCATTAGTGGATCGGACTTTATGTGGGCTTGATCCATGGGTGGTCAAGATCCAACTCCTCCTCATGGTCCCTAATGTAGCCTATTAACACCTCATGAAGCTTAGATCCAATGGATAGAAACAAAACTCTAATATCCATAGGTAGAGATTAAATCTCTACGATCCGACGGTTGAGATTAAATCTCTAGATCCAACGGTTGAGATTAAATCCCTAGAACCAATGGAGGAGATTAATTCATGACTTATCCCTAACTCTATAAAAGGAGGGCATGGGGTTGGCGTGGAGAACACATCAAGAGAGCTAAGGTTTTTGGAGTTGGCGGCAAGGGCTTAGGAATTAGGGTTTGGGCTTGGGTGGCACCAAATAAGGAAGGTAATTCCTTTTCTTCTTCTTCCTTCAAGGTGGCCGACGTCCAGCTTGTTTTCCAGCCCTCTTCCAGCCTTTGGCCGGAGGCCAAGCCTCTTTTATCCTTCTCCTTAGGTGGTGGAAACTAGATATAGGGCTTCCCTTGGTGTCTTGGTTGTTTTCTATCATCTTCTCCTCCTCCTAGTTGGCCGGCGGCAAGGAATTGTTTTGTTCCTTGTTGGTTGGCTTTAGGGAGGAGAAGAACCTTGTTTCTATTCTTCCTTTTGCTTTGGAAGAGCAAGGAAGGAAGATTTGTGATCTAGGTGCTTCGACTTTTGGTAGATCGTCGCCCACACGACGTCCAAAAGGAGGAAGGTCATACATTAGAAGATCAAGAGGTATATCTATTCTCTTTTCTCTTTTGTTTCTTGCTTGTTTTTGTTTTTCAATTATAAGCATGTTATAAATCTGTATATGGCTAAATAATACTTGGATCCCGAGCATAAACACGAAAACCGGCGATCCGGACATCGTCTATTCCGCGGCTACTCGTAGAATAGAGGATGGTCGCTTAAACAACTAGTTTGTTCAAGCGACCTCTCTAAACGAATAGTACGACGATGACTTGGTTGTTTAGGCAATCCTTTTTTTCTAGTATTAAATTTTTTAATCCGGGGGCATCGAGGGGATCTCCATGAACAAACGACCAAGGTGAAGTGGGAAGCGAAGTTTCCCCTCACATACTCGATAAGCAAAAACCTTCAATTGTTATCAGAGCCAAGGTTTCTGATTTTGTGTGTTTAGGATTCGGTTAATTTTTATGCACTTTTTCATATATTATATGTGCCGGATAATAGTAGGATATGCGTAGTTTAACTCTTTGGTTGCAAGCATAAGATCCGACTATTATGGCCATATGTGTGTATGTGATTGTATGTGTGTAAATATTTACTTTGTTGAATCCTCGGGGTTGACGAGACTAGTATTTAGTTTTTTGTAAATTAAATACGGCATTGTTTAGCCACTCTTTATTTTATTTTACTTTCGATCTAGATTTGATGTACACTCCCTCGTGGAGTATAGGATCGATGGATGTAAATTAAAATAGGTTTTAGTCTTGGCTCGGATCTCCGGATGGCTCGTACATGGCGTAGGACGAGCGGACGAGATGGCGATGCGACGGGAGACATATTGAAGACAAAAGCCATAATAGTTGGAAAATAATTTATTTTCATATTTATTGCTTTTTGTTTGATATGCATGTTGTAGGCTAGGAAAATTCCTCAATTACAAATTACTAAGTGGGAGAGGGAAATTTTTTTAAAAATTCCCACGACCTCCATTACGATTTGACAAGTGATGCAAACAAACTTGCGCGTCGGCTCTGAGTGCCTTCCTCCATATCGGATGGGTTTGTTTGCGGATCACAAGGTCAAATATGGTTATAGGAAATTATCAAGGAGCGTGTGTACTTCCCCATCGGAAGGCACATAACCCGAGATAATTACCTTGGTACCGAGTAATGGTGAACACTTAGATACAAATATAAGTATCCTCCCCATCGGAGTCACTGCTTTTATTTGTAGGGCCAAAGAGGAACCAACTATTAATTTTACTTGTCAAAAAGTTAGGTTGACAAGATTGTAAAATTAATGGGTAAAACCTCCTCTTACAAATGTAGAATTCATATACCTCCACACTATCGTGACATACGATATTTTCGGTGTTTAGAGGTGTTGGTTGATTTTAAAATTTTATTGTTTGAGGAATCAATAATTTTTTGAAATCTAATGTTTTGATTTATGTGATTCTTAGGTTTTCTTTCAAAATGACTTTCAACCCACTTGCTGTGATACTGAAAGAGAAAAAACTTACTGGACCCAACTATGTTGATTGGAAAAGGAATCTAGATATTGTCTTGACTGCTGAGGAATACAAATATGTACTCCTCGAAGAGTGTCCTCCCAAGCCTGCAGATGATTCTGGGGAAAAGGAGAGAGAGAGCTATAGGAAGTGGATCAAGGCCGATGAGATGGCACGGTGTTACATTTTGGCATCTATGTCAAATGTACTCCAACATCAGCATCAAGCCATGCCCATTGCTTATGATATGATGCTCAATCTCAAGGAGCTTTTCGGACACCAGAATCGGGCTGCAAGGCAAGAAGCCATGAGAAACTTGATGACGACGACCATGATCAAGGGAACACCCGTGAGGGATCATGTTCTCAAGATGATGGCTCATTTGAATGAGCTGGAGGTCCTTGGAGCTGAGATCGATGGGGAAACCCAAGTCGATATCATACTCCAGTCTCTACCTAGGAGTTTTGAGCAGTTTCGCCTGAACTACAACATGAACAAGAGGTTGTATTCGTTGGCGAAACTTCTGACAGAACTCCAGGCAGCAGAGGGGCTATTTCGTCAGAGTGCTCAGGCACATGCCATGGTGACCCAAAAGGTTTCTACTTCTAAGCTGAAAGGAAAGAAGAAGAAGAAACAAACTGGGGCGAAGGCAGCGGGAGGTACTCAGAGAGGAGTAAAGAAGCCGAAAGGCAAGTGCTTCACTTGTAAGCAGACTGAACACTGGAAGAAAGACTGCCCCAACCGCAAGCAGAACAAAGGTATATCTTTTGGTTTAGTCGTTGAAACATGTTTAGCGGTGTTATCTACCGGCACCTAGTGTGTAGAAACGGGAGCCACTGATCATGTCTGCAATACTTTGTAGGGGTTCCAGGAAACCAGACGACTGGTTGAGGGGGAGATTACCGTGTACTTGGGCGATGCCACGAAGGTGGCGGCAGTTGCAATGGGAGACGTTCATTTATCTTTTGAGAAAAATAAACTTTTGGTTCTTAAGAATTGCCTTTATGTACCCTTATTTAGAAAGAATTTAATTTCAGTTTCTAAATTGTTTATGGATGGATATTCTATTTCTTTTAATGATAGAGTTGTTATAAGAAGAGATAGGGACATTATCTGTTCGGGTAGATTGATAGGAAATTTGTATACACTTGAACCAAAACCTTCCACGATGCATATTGAAATTAATAGCTCATCTTCTAATTCCAATAAGAGAAAAGAACCTTCGAAGATGAACCAAACATATCTTTGGCATCTTAGGCTTGGTCACATTAACCTAAGTAGAATTCAAAGGTTGATAGCTGATGGACCTTTGGGTTCATTAGTGGTGGAGGATCTCCCAACCTATGAATCTTGCTTGGAGGGTAAGATGACCAAGAGGCCTTTTAAGGCCAAGGGGTATAGAGCAAAAGATGTGTTAGAATTGGTTCATTCTGATTTGTGTGGTTCTATGTCTATCTAGGCTAGAGGTGGTTTTGAGTATTTTGTCTCTTTTATAGACGATTACTCGAGATATGGATACATTTACCTGATACGCCGCAAGTCTGAATGCTTTGACAAGTTCAAAGAATTCAAGGCTGATGTGGAGAAACGTCAAGGTAAAAGTATCAAGACACTACGATCTGATCGTGGTTTGAGTACCTCTTGGGAGAGTTTAGGAACTACTTATCAGAGGTTGGGATTCAATCCCAATTGACTGCACCTGGCACACCCCAGCAAAACGGTGTAGCAGAGCGAAGGAATAGGACTCTTATGGAGATGGTTAGATCGATGATGAGTTATTCTGAGTTGTCAAATTCGTTCTGGGGATATGCTCTAGATACGGCGATGTACATTCTGAACTTGGTTCCATCTAAATCAGTGTCTTCTACTCCCATAGAATTGTTGACTGAGCGAAAGCCTAGTCTAAGACATATTCGGATATGGGGGAGTCCAGCACATGTGCTGAAGGAAGATGCTGGTAAGTTGGAACCTCGTACAGAAGTGCGCATGTTCGTTGGCTATCCCAGGGGAACGAAGGGTGGATTGTTTTATAGTCCTAGAGATCATAGGGTGATTGTTAGCATGAATGCCAGATTTCTAGAGGAAGACTATGTGATGAGCCATAAGCCCAAGAGTAAAATTGTTCTGGAGGAGTTAAAAGGGGAAGTCACTTCTTTAGTACCACCGGTACAAGAGGATATACCACATGTCACTGCACCGCGTGTCACAGATGATACACAGGTGATACCTCATCGTAGTGGGAGGGTTGTGAGATAGCCTGATAGATTCATGTTCTTGGGAGAATCTTCTGATTTTATCCCTGGCGAACATGAACCTGATCCCTGGACATATGACGAGGCAATCCAAGATAAAGATGCAGTATCTTGGCAAAGTGCAATGAATGCTGAGATTGAATCTATGGATTCAAATCAGGTCTGGGAGCTAGTAGAACCACCAGATGGTGTAAAAACCATTGGATGCAAGTGGATCTACAAGAGAAAGAGAGGAATAGATGGGAAGGTTGAGACCTTCAAAGCGAGGCTTGTTGCGAAGGGGTATACTCAGAAAGAGGGTATCAATTATGAGGAGACCTTTTCGCCGGTAGCCATGCTTAAGTCTATCCGGATTCTCTTATGCATAGTAGCTCATATGGATTATGAGGTGTGATAGATGGATGTCAAGACAGCTTTCCTTAATGGAAGTCTTGAGGAAAACATCTACATGAAGCAACCAGAGGGATTCATTGCTAAAGGCAAAGAGCATCTTGTGTGTAAGCTTAATCGGTCCATTTATGGATTGAAGTAAGCTTCGAGGTCTTGGAACATCCACTTTGATGAGGTAATCCAGTCTTATGGATTTATTCAAAGTCCGGATGAGTCTTGTGTATACAAGAGATGTGACAGAAACATAGTGGTATTTCTTGTACTATACGTAGATGACATTTTATTGATTGGCAACAATATCAAGGTGTTATCGGACGTAAGGGTATGGTTGTCCAAACAATTTGATATGAAGGACTTGGGAGAGGTGGGACACATCCTTGGGATCAAAGTGATAAGGGATCACAGGAAAAGGATGTTGTGCTTATCCCAAGCTTCATACATAGACACGATTATGGAGCGTTTTAGCATGCAGAACTCCAAGAAGGGTTTTCTACCTTTCAGGCGTGGAGTTCCTTTATCTAAGGAGATGTGTCCTAGATCATCAGAGAAGATAGATGATCTACTGAAAAGTCTACTTTTTGTATGGACATCTTTATTTTGAAATAAGAATCACATGATCATTGTTTGCATATTATTATGGTTATGCATATTGTCTAATACTTTACATTATAAATAACATAGTGTGTGGTGTCACACGGGAGATCATGTTATCGGCTCCTTGAAAAGTATAAGTAAAGGCTCACAACCGAGATGGCTTTGGACAAACCATTGGAATGGTTGTAGTGTGATTTGGTATTGGTTTGTCTTGACCATAGAATCACACTAGTGCACTTTGTGTGTATTGAGCAAGACCGACTTAGAGGTGATTCGATTTATTGCTGACTATATAATCGAATCGAACCTCAGATATTATTTAGTACATGCTCTTAATCTTGATATAATAACGGACACATATACTTAGTATTCATCTCTTTGATTTACCAATGGGCGAGATTTATAGATTAAATCGATAGGCTCGGTAAGTTGGGAGATGATATTATTTATATGGTGTGTCGTTGATTATAAGAGGAAACCGTGTCCTATATATTAGGATGATGATGTCCCCTTGAGGAGCTCATAAGGTTCATCATGTAAACCCTGCAGGTGGACTTGATCCGGCATGATGAAAAGGTTGAGTGGTACTACTCATGGAGTTAGATGTTGATTAATTAATGGTCAGTAAATTAATTAATCGACGAACATTCGAGATCTTAAACACGGGGAGAAAATGTACAAATAATATATGGAGCCCATATTATCATATGGGGGTTGGTGAGGTTGATCAATGATGATCCTTTAGTGGATTGGATCATCATTAGTGGATCGGACTTTATGTGGGCTTGATCCATGGGTGGCCAAGATTCAACTCCTCCTCATGGTCCCTAATGTAGCCTATTAACACCTCATGAAGCTTAGATCCAATGGATAGAAACAAAATTCTAATATCCATAGGTAGAGATTAAATCTCTAAGATCCGACGGTTGAGATTAAATCTCTAGATCCAACGGTTGAGATTAAATCCCTAGAACCAATGGAGGAGATTAATTCATGACTTATCCCTAAGTCTATAAAAGGAGGGCATGGGGTTGGTGTGGAGAACACATCAAGAGAGCTAGGGTTTTTGGAGTTGGCGGCAAGGGCTTAGGAATTAGGGTTTGGGCTTGGGCGGCACCAAATAAGGAAGGTAATTCCTTTTCTTCTTCTTCCTTCAAGGTGGTCGGCGTCCAGCTTGTTTTCCAGCCCTCTTCCAGCCTTTGGCTGGTGGGAAAGCCTCTCTTCTCCTTCTCCTTAGGTGGTGGAAACTAGATATAGGGCTTCCCTTGGTGTCTTGGTTGTTTTCCATCATCTTCTCCTCCTCCTAGTTGGCCGACGGCAAGGAATTGTTTTGTTCCTTGTTGGTTGGCTTTAGGGAGGAGAAGAACCTTGTTTCTATTCTTCCTTTTTCTTTGGAAGAGCAAGGAAGGAAGATTTGTGATCTAGGTGCTTTGACTTTTGGTAGATCGTCGCCCACACGACGTCCAAAAGGAGGAAGGTCATACATTAGAATATCAAGAGGTATATCTATTCTCTTTTCTCTTTTGTTTCTTGCTTGTTTTTGTTTTTCAATTATAAGCATGTTATAAATCTGTATATGGCTAAATAATACTTGGATCCCGAGCATAAACATGAAAACCGGCGATCCGGACATCGTCTATTCCGCAGCTACTCGTAGAATAGAGGATGGTCGCTTGAACAACTAGTTTGTTCAAGTGACCTCTCTAAACGAATAGCACGACGATGACTTGGTTGTTTAGGCAATCCTTTTTGTCTAGGATTAAATTTTTTAATCCGGGGACATCGAGGGGATCGCCATGAACAAACGACCAAGGTGAAGTGAGAAGCGAAGTTTCCCCTCACGGACTCGATAAGCAAAAACCTTCAGTCGAGACTCTGTTTAGCAAGTAAATAGTTGTGTGAAGTGCATAGTGTTGGTGCAACAATGCCCCAAGCATTTATATGTTTTGATGTTTGGATAATCATCTAAGTTAGGCAACAATTTGTGATCTAATTGTTACAATGTTCAAGTGACAGGGAAATCCAAGTATGAAGACTTGGTAAAGGCAAAGTCCAAGTGTGATCTTGGCAAGAGAAGTCCAAGGTAAAGATTTGGTGGCATAAGACCAAGCATGTTGTCTTGGCGGCATTATGTCCAAACGGACCTTGGCAAAGGAAGTCCAAAGGCAAGTCTTGGCAGCGTAAGTTCAAGCATGTAGACTTTGCGTTGTAAAGTCCAAGCACGATTTGGCAAAGGAAAACCCAAGACATGACAAGACCGAAGGAAGCTCTTTGAAGCAAAGCGCAAAGGATGAACAAGTCGCGGACTCGAAGGGATCCTGGAGGCGCAAGGCTTAAGGAAGAGCTAGAAGGTTGAGTCTAGGTCTAGGGGGTGAAATCAAGTATGAATTACTCATACTTGATGAGTATCGGTCGATTGATATGATGTATCAGTTGACTGGTTAAGTGCTCGACTGAGTCAGGATGAAACCCTGACCATCAGTCGACTGCTTTGGTCGTGGCAATCGATTGATGTTGCGATCAGTCGACTGCCAATAGTGGCAGTCGACTGATCAAGTTAAATACGAGCACAGAGTGGAGTCACACTCGACTGCGGCCTGTGATCACTCGACTGATCACTCCATCAGTCGATTGATGGAGGGATCAGTCGACTGATGAGAATGTCGTTGGAGGAAATGACTCTGAATCCCATGAATCCGGCTATTCAGAAGTTGTTAACCGCGTCGGCAGTCGACTGATGTTGTGCATCAGTTGACTGATGGTGCTCCAACGGGAAAATCTGCCCTCTCTCTATAAAAAGAGGGTTGGTGGAGGTTTTTAGGGTTAATGCTTATTCTCTGATTATTCTCTCAAGCCTCCACGAGTTTTCAAGCTTTCTAGTGATTTTAAATCTCCTCCTCCTCTCTCTAAGCTCAAGTTTCATTCTTTGTAAGAAGAGGAGGATTGTTGTAAAGGAAAGCTTCATAGTGATTTGATTAGGGTTGATCCACCTCAAGGATCACCGTGGAGTAGGAGCGCTATCTCCGAACCACGTAAAAGAATCGTGTTAGATTGTTTTTCATTTGTGTTATTATTGTTTTTATTGTGCTTCCGCTAATATTTTTGTAGAGACAAAAAACAAGCTATTCACCCCCCCCCTCTACCTTCAAATCGATCACCAACAAGTAGTATCAGAGCCCGGATCGCATCGGAAGATCTAACAATCAACCGGAGCAAAAATGGCTTTCCAATAGGGGTATAGCACGGCGAGGCCTCCGTTCTTCGACGGCAATTACTTCGGCTATTGGAAAGATAGGATGGAGTATTACTTAATGAATGATATTGAGAATTGGTTTAGTGTTGTAGATAGTTTCGAGAAGCCAGTGGATGAACACGGAGCACCCATACCGACGAAGGATTGGACGAGAGACATGGCCAAGAAGGCTCAAGCCAACGCCAAGGCAACAACCATACTTCAATGTGGTTTGTGAAAAGAGCAACTAAGCAAGGTGGGGCCATTTGAATCGGCGAAGGAACTTTGGGAGAAGTTGATCAAGCTCAACAAAGGATCCAAAGAAACAAGAAGGGCCAAGAGAGATCTTCTAATTGGCCAACTTCAAAGCTTCTCAATGAAAACCAATGAAACCGTGAGCCAAATGCACGGTCGCTTCAAAGAAGTAGTCAACGGACTACATGTAATAGGTGAAAAGGTCGAAAACCGAGACCTTGTAAGGTATGTGCTACAAGCTTTCCCTAGAACAACCTTATGGGCCTCAATGGTAGATGCCTATAAGGTATCTAGGGATCTTTCATTGGTTAAGTTAGATGAGCTATTTTGTGAATTTCAATTACATGAACAAGCTAACACTTCATCCAAAGAGAAGGGTATAGCTCTTGTTGTAGGAAAGAAGGACAAAAAGAAGAAGGAAGTGTTCTCCTCATCCGAATCCGAGGAAGACTCATCAAGTAGTGAAGATGAGCTATCGGCAAGCGAGGTGGCACATTATGTCAAGAAATTTGGTGGGAAGTCAAGGAAACTCACCAAGAAAGATGTGAGGAGGATGTTCCAATCCTCAAGAGGTAAGTCTTCAAATAGTTCAAATTCTACCTCTAACGTAACTTGCTTTGGTTGCAACAAGAAAGGGCATATAAAGCCAAATTACCCAGAACTAAAGAAGAAGGAGGAGAAGAAAAAGAAAAAGAAAGAAAAGAAGGAGAAGAAGAAGAAGGAGGCAATGGTGGCTCAAACATAGGACACCCTAAGCATGGAGGATTCTTCCGACGATGAAGAAGTATGTCATGCCACCCGGAATCTAGCCCTCATGGCATTAGAGGAAGAAGCCGGGAGCTCAAGCGAGGAGTCCTCTTCTTCTTCAAGCGATGAATCATCATCATCAAGTGATGATGATGAGGTAAACAACTCACCTAAGGTAGATTTATTTTACAAGACTATTGCATGTCTTCAAAATGCTTTAAATAGATCGAAAACTAGGATTAAGGATTTAAAAATAGAGATTAAATCACTTAAGAGTGTAGAATCATCTTGTGGTAAATTATCTAGTAATGACGATGAATGTACCCTTATGGATGAAAATGATGAATTAAGAAAAGAAATAGGTAACTTAAGAGCATTCTTAGAAAAATTTACTAATGGCTCTAAATACCTAGACATGATTATTAAGGATCAAAGGGTTATTTACAACAAGGCCGGATTAGGATATAGGCCTAAGGAAAAGGAGGTAGCATTTACATCTCTTGTTAGTAGAAAATCCATGATTAAAAGCAAGGGTAGAAAGGCTTGGGTACCTAAGAAATTTCTAATTGATGCTAGTGGTCCTAAGATTTGGGTACCTAAGGATTATATTTTTCATGTGATATAGGTAGAAGAACCAAGCTTGTGGATAGTTGATAGTGGGTGCTCAAAGCACATGACCGGTGATGAGAGAAAATTATTCACTATCAACCACACTAGCAAAGGAAAAGTATCATTTGGTAATAGCGGCAAACTTAAGATTCTAGGAAAGGGCATAATTGAGGTATCCCCCAACCTTGTCATTCATAAAGTATTATTAGTTAAAAATATGAAATTTAATTTACTTAGTGTAAGCCAATTATGTGATGCAAACTTTGATGTTAAATTTGATTCCTCAAAATGTTTTATAAGACACAAAACTCAAAATGATTTCATGTTAATAGGTTTTAGGAAATCAAATATATATTATGTTTATTTATCCTATGCTACTAATGCTTCTACTAAGTGTCTTATTGCAAAAGAGGAAGAAAGTTGGCTTTGGCATAGGAGACTAGGACACATAAACATGAAGAACATAGCCAAAATAGCAAAAATGAAGTTAGTCAAAGGGTTGCCTAAAGTCAAATTTCTCAAGGACAAAATGTGTGATGCATGCCAAGAAGGGAAACAATCAAAAACATCACACAAAGGTAAAAATTGACTTAGTACCGCATTACCTTTAGAACTTTTACATATAGACTTATTTGATTGTCATAGTACCCCCTCTATGATTGGTAGTAAATATTTCCTAGTAATAGTAGATGATTTCTCTAGGTTTACTTGGGTATTTTTTTTGAAAAATAAAGATGAAACCTTAGGAATAATCATAGGATTTAGCAAAAGAGTAGAAAATGAAAGAAAACTCAAAATCAACCGGATCCGTAGTGATCATGGTGGAGAATTTGAGAATTCTAATTTCTCAACCTTTTGCTTAGAACAAGCGTACAAGCATGAGTTTTCTTGTCCTAGAACACCCCAATAAAATGGGGTTGTGGAAAGGAAAAATTGTGCCCTACAAGAAGCGGCTAGGACAATGCTTAATGCATACTCCTTACCTAGCTACTTGTGGGCGGAAGCGGTTAACACCGCTTGCTATATCCAAAATAGGGTATTAATTCATAGGTTTTTAGGAAAAACTCCATTTGAATTGTGGAATGGCACAATTCCAACAATTCATTATTTCAAGGTCTTTGGATGTAAAGTTTATATTTTAAATACCAAAGACAACCTAGGTATGTTTGAGTCCAAAGCGGATGAGGGAATCCTAGTTGGATACTCATCCACTAGTGTAGAGTATAGAGTTTACAATAAAAGGACTCAAAAGATTGAAGAATCTTCAAATGTCCAATTTGATGAAACTTCTAATACATACCCTAGGAAATCCCCTATTGATGATGATATTAATAATGAAAATCAAGAAATTACCCAACAATTTCAAGATTTAACCTTAGGGGGTAATGATCAAGGGGGAGGATTGAATCAAGGGGGAGTGAGAGGTGATTCCGATGATGAGCAAAGAATTGAGATTAATTATGATCAAACACAAATTAATACCCCTCCTAGAACCATAAGAATTCATCAAAATCACCCCTTAGATCAAATTGTGGGTGAATTATCTCAAGGTGTTAGGACTAGGTCATTTCAGAGGGATCCCACTAGTCATATAGCTCTAATTTCTCAAATTTAGCCCAAAACAATCAAAGATGCATTACTTGATCCAGATTGGATCATAGCAATACAAGATGAATTGGCTCAATTTGAAAGGAGTCAAATATGGGAGTTAGTTCCTAGACCTAATGAAAACACCATCATTACTACAAGATGGGTCTTTAGGAACAAACTAGATGACCAAGGGAATATTACTAGGAATAAGGCAAGATTAGTTGCAAGGGGCTTTAATCAAGTTGAAGGACTTGACTATGATGAAACATATGCCCCGGTTGCTAGATTAGAGTCTATTAGGATACTATTAGGGTATGCCTCCTATATGGGTTTCAAACTCCATCAAATGGATGCTAAATCGGCATTCCTAAATGGGTTTATTAAGGAAGAGGTATATGTAGAACAACCACCCGGGTTTGAGAATATGGACTATCCAAACCATGTATACAAGCTTAGGAAAGCTTTGTATGGTTTGAAACAAACTCCTCGGGCTTGGTATGAAAGATTATCATCTTTCTTAATTTCTAAGGACTTTAAAAGGGGTAGTGTAGATCAAACTCTATTTATAAAGTCAACATCAACGGACATCTTTGTTGCCCAAGTATATGTTGATGATATTATCTTTGGGTCAACAAATGATGAACTTCTCCAAGACTTTATTAAGAATATGGAAAAAGAGTTTGAAATGAGTCTAGTTGGGGAATTAAATTTCTTCCTAGGATTACAAGTTAAACAAACAAGTGAAGGAATTTATATTTACCAAACCAAATATGCTAAGGAAATGATTAAGAAATTTGGTTTAGAAAATGCTAAGGTAGTTTCAACTCCAATGGCAACCAATACAAAAATAGATAGTGATAATGAAGGCAAACAAATTGATCTTACACTCTATAGAAGCATGATTGGTAGCCTTTTGTACTTAACCGCTAGTAGATCCGACATATTATTTGCGGTTGGTATGTGTGCTAGGTACCAATCATGTGCAAAAGAATCTCATTTAGTTTTCGTTAAGAGAATCTTAAGATATATTAAAGGCACACTAAATGTAGGACTATGGTACCCTAGGACTAGGTTTTTTGATTTGGTTGGGTACACCAATTTCAATTATGTCGGTTGCAAATTGGATCGGAAGAGTACTAGTGGTGGATGACAATTACTTGGGTCCTCCCTAGTTAGTTGGAGTAGTAGAAAGCAACCTTGTGTTGCCCTATCCACCACCGAAGCCGAGTATGTGGCTATGGGTGGTTGTGTAGCTCAATTACTATGGATGAAACATACCTTAGAAGATTATGAGCTATCTTACTCCAACATGAAAGTATTTTGTGATAATGTGAGCACCATAAACTTAACCAAAAATCTGGTGCGTCACTCTAGGACTAAGCACATTGAAGTGAAACATCACTTCATTAGAGATCATGTGGCTAAGGGGGACATTGAACTTAATTACATTGAATCCAAGTCCAACCTAGCCGACATATTTACCAAGGCTCTCCCCGAGGTAGAATTTTCATCACTTAGGAGAGAACTTGGAATGTGCTTGGTTGAGTAAAGGTGTAGGTTTGCATGATCCTATAGAAATACTAGGATTTATACCTTTAAGCATCTCACAAAATACCCAAGAAACCATGATTTTTGTATTGAGCCACTTAGATAACATGTGAGATGCTAGGAAGATGCATTTGGTTCATCATGCTTGTTATGATGCATTACTATGGACTAAAGTGTCATCTAGAGACATTAATCCTTCATTGGACCAATCATTGGGAAGGCTTATACATAATTGATGTGCATATAGCTCCAAGAACATGATTGGAAATGTCAAATAAAACATATTTTAAACTATATTTATCATATTTTGAAAAACAGTTTTTAAGTGAAACACAAAAGTGATACAAAGTTTGCAAAAACATTAGAACTTTTGTTGGTTTCCAAGTTTGTATCAATCTTGAAATTTGGAAAACATATATTTTTCAAAATATTTTTTCTTGATAAAGTATGATTTCAGAAATGTGTACACAAAATTTCATGATTTTTTGAGGTTTTTGGAATTTCTAACGCATTTTTGAAGTTGGGCTGAAAAGGCTGAAATTCGGATTTCAGGCGTAGCAGTCGACTGGTTCAAAAACCAGTCAACTGATACACTGTGTTTTCTGATAAATAGCTCCATTTTCTGATATTTAGTGTATCTTTGATGTCCTAAATCCATAGCATGATAATATTGAGTATAAATAAATTTTTAAGACTGTTTAATGCGTGCTTTAGGGGGAGTTTCATAAAATATATCTTTTTCATCCCGAGATTTACATTGTTGGTGCAAAGTTAGAATTTAATCTTCAAATTGTTTGATAGGCCTTTGCTCCACATGTCTTTCACTTATCATGACCTATAACTTGGATTAAGGGGGAGCTAAATGTCAATTCTAGACCTTAGTTCAAGATTATAACACATTCAATTTTTTATGAAATATATGATTTTTTTTCTTTCTTCTCTTTTTGATGTATGTCAAAGGGGGAGAAGAAATGTTTAAGTTAGAAATGGATGTATGATTTGGAAATATGATTATGTGCGTATCCTTGAAAGACCTAACTTAAATGATTGTCAAACATCAAAAAGGGGGAGATTGTTGGTGCAAAAATGCCCCAAGCATTTATATGTTTTGATGTTTGGATAATCATCTAAGTTAGGCAATAATTTGTGATCTAATTGTTACAATGTTCAAGTGACAGGGAAATCCAAGTATGAAGACTTGGTAAAGGCAAAGTCCAAGTATGATCTTGGCAAGAGAAGTCCAAGGTAAAGATTTGGCGGCATAAGACCAAGCATGTTGTCTTGACGACATTAAGTCCAAACGGACCTTGGCAAAGGAAGTCCAAAGGCAAGTTTTGGCAGCGTAAGTCCAAGCATGTAGACTTGGCAGCGTAAAGTCCAAGCACGATTTGGCAAAGGAAAACCCAAGACATGACAAGACCGAAGGAAGCTCTTGGAAGTAAAGCGCAAAGGATGAACAAGTCGCGAACTCGGAGGGATCCTGGAGGCGCAAGGCTTAAGGAAGAGCTAGAAGGTTGAGTCTAGGGCTAGGGGGTGAAATCAAGTATGAATTACTCATACTTGATGAGTATCAGTCGACTGATACGATGTATCAGTCGACTGGTTAAGTGCTCGACTGAGTCAGGATGAAACCTTGACCATTAGTCGACTACTTTGGTCGTGGCAGTTGACTAATGTTGCGATCAGTCGACTGCCAACAGTGGCAGTTGACTGATCAAGTTAAATACGAGCACAGAGTGGAGTCACACTCGACTGCGGCCTGTGATCACTCGACTGATCACTCCATCAGTCGACTGATGGAGGGATCAGTTGACTGATGAGAATGTCGTTGGAGGAAACGACTTTGAATCCCACGAATCCGGCTATTCAGAAGCCGTTAACCGCGCCGGTAGTCGACTGATGCTGTGCATCAGTCGACTGATGATGCTCCAACGGGAAAATCAGCCCTCTCTCTATAAAAAGAGGGCTGGTGGAGGTTTTTGGGGTTAATGCTTATTCTCTGATTATTCTCTCAAGCCTCCATGAGTTTTCAAGCTTTCTAGTGATTTTAAATCTCCTCCTCCTCTCTCTAAGATCAAGTTTCATTCTTTGTAAGAAGAGGAGGATTGTTGTAAAGGAAATCTTCATAGTGATTTGATTAGGGTTGATCCACCTCAAGGATCACCGTGGAGTAGGAGCGTTATCTCTGAACCACGTAAAAGAATCGTGTTAGCTTATTTTTCATTTGTGTTATTATTGTTTTTGTTGTGCTTCCGCTAATATTTTTGTAGAGACGAAAAACAAGCTATTCACCCCCCCCCCTCTAGCTTCAAATCGATCACCAACACATAGCCCCAAAAGGACTTGGGAAGATTCGCGTGATTCATCATCGACCTGACCATGTCCAACAAGGTCCGATTTCGTCTCTCAAATACACCATTAAGTTGTGGTGTATATGGCAGAGTTCATTGAGATAATATACCATTGTCCCTCAGACAATCTATAAACTCTTGACTTAAGTATTCACCACCTCAATCCGATCGAAGTATTTTAATACTCTTGTCAAGTTGTTTCTCTACTTCATTTCTGAATTCTTTGAACCTTTCAAAGGCTTCAGACTTGTGTTTCATCAAGAACGCATACCCAAACCATGAGTGATCATCGGTGAAAGTAATGAAGTAGCTATAGCCTCTTAGAGCTTGAGTTGACATAGGTCCTCATACATCAGTATGTATTAGACCAAGCAACTCTCCCATCAGTTCACCTTTTCTAGTAAAAGGTAACTTGGTCATCTTGCCCTTTAAGCATGATTTGTATGTATCGTATAAATCTAATTCAAACGATTCCAGAATTCCACATTGGTGTAATTCGGACATGCGTTTCTTGCTCTCATGGCCAAGATGACAATATAACATGTAGGAGTCTAATTGATTATCATTTCGAGCACGCTTGTTGTTCACTTCGATATTGAAAATGTCACTGGATACGTCCAACATATAATTACCATTGCTTAAAGTTCAAGTCCAATAAAGAATGTCATTCAAAGTTATGTAACAACAATTGTTACTAAAAATTAAATGGTACCCATTTCTATTTAAACAAGAAATAGAAATGATGTTCTTTATCAATGAAGGAATATAAAAGCAATTGTCTAGTTCTAAGACAAGTCCTGTAAAGAGTTTCAACAAATACGTTCCAATGGCGAGTGCAGCAACCTTTACTCCATTCCCAATACGTAAATTTGACTCTCCCTTGACGAGTCTACTTCTATTCCTTAGCTCATGTATGTTATTACATATATGTGAACCACACCCAGTATCCAATACCCAAGTGTCTAAGGAAATAGAATGATAATCAATAACGAAGATATCTGAAGAATATGGGGCATTGGATGCCTTATTCTTTTTCACAGACTCAAGATAAATCTTGCAGTTTCTTCGCCAATGACCCTCCTTGCCGCAATGATGGCAAGTGCCCTTTTGAGCTGGTTCCTTGCCTTCTTCTTCCCCTTGTGTTGTTCTTTTGATTTCCTCTTAGAACCTTTCTTTGAGAAATCAACTAATAGCACCATCCCCTGCTCATGCTTCACAGAAGGCTCCACAGTCTTCAGCATGTTGAGCAGTACCACATATAAACATTCTTGCATCTTAGAGGTGAAGAGGAGCTTGGAGACTTCGAACCTTTCAGATCTCACTTGCTCATCAAACAACTTATAAAGATGAAAGACTATGGTATGAGCATTCATATGCTCATTCTGCTTCCGTAGCTCGGGTACCATCACAACTAGCATGATGCAACTCACTAGTTCAGAATCACTCACATGTTTCTGATGGGCCAACTATTGGTCCGGAGTTGCATTATCACTAGAACTGGCGAGAAGAGGCGCTTCGAGGACATACACAAGCTTTTAAGACTTGAGAACAATTCTCAAGTTTCTAAGCCAGTCCAAGAAGTTCGTCCTAGTCAATTTATTCGAATCCAAAATAGAGCGCAAATTCAAAGATATCATGATCAAGCGATTAACCTAGAAATACAATTCGAGCATATATGAGAAAGATGATTTAAAATGCATCCACATACATTTACAAAATCCCATCCATTTTTTCGAATTCAAAAACCCTCAAAATCAATTCGGAAGATCGTAGGTCCATCTCCGAATAGGCTGATATCCAACATAGATAAGAACAACCTTGGAGTGAGTCCAACAAGCCATTCTTAGCTATGATGGTAGGTATCAAGTATACCGATTACATATCACGTATATGTAACTATCACAATGTGATATCAACTAATTGAATGTTCACACATACATTAGGTTGTTAACACATTAACAAGTATGCATCATATGCATAACACCCAACTTCACCTCTCTTCATATCGACCTTGGAGTGAGTCCAACAAATTGATGCTCCAAGTTAGAGCTGACCCATTAATCGTGAAATAGTTTTAATATGGGTAGAGCGCATTCAACCAATTAGCTAGGCTTGGAGTGAGTCCAACAACCCAAACTAACGATTAACCTCTGACTCTTACCATACTAGTGTTAAACTATTCCAATGATTTGAACATGTTCAGGTTTAAGCTAGGCTTGGAGTGAGTCCAACAACCCAAACAAGAAATGGAACTCTGGTTCTAACCATATTAATGGAAGGTGTAGGCTTTAATATTGTGTAAGGGTTTTTAGGTCTCATCCTCCTTTTCATGCAAATAACCATTATCTACATGGCATGACACACATGGCATACATCTACATGTCATGACATGTATAGCATAATGTCATGCATCTAATGCAATTACATGGCATACAATAATGGCATGTACAAATAGTTTCCTTATTTCTCATAACTAATTTTTGAAAATAAAATATGTTTGAGATTTGATTTCTCAAATCAAATATTGATTAAATTAGGAGGTGGCGGCAACTCCAAGAGTGGGCGGCAACACCAAGGGTGGGCGACAACACCAAGGGAGGAGAAGAGGGAAAAAATGGGTAGGGTTTCCAAAACCTAAGTCGTCCCCTTCACAAAACCCGTAAGCCGTATTTTTAGAGAGAACACATTCTTCTAATGGTTATTGGTTCATAACCAAAATCAGTTAACCCACTCCATTAACTTAAGTTAAAATAAACCAAACCGCGTTGGTCTATTTTAAGTTAAAACGAACTGAACCAATTTTGGTTCATTTGTTTAAAACAAACCAAACCCCTTTGGTTTATTTTTCACCATTGGATTAGAACCAAACCGATTTGGTTCATCCTTCAAGACTTCATAAGACTCGGCCCATTCATGCTTCCGATGTGACTGAAATAATTTCAAGCTCCCTCTTCGTTTGGTCCAATCAAACATGTCTCTCTCGATCTGAGAATCCTATTCTCAAGCTCGTTTTAAATCCTTCAGATAACACTCATAGTGTGTGTGACCAAATAAGTTCTCGGTTTATGTTGGTCGTCTATAATTAACCATTAATTATAGAACGATCATAAGAGGCACCTAGTCGTACATCATGATTCCCAATTAATCAGAAAATCAACGGTTGATCCCAGAACGCTTCTGAAACCCTTCAGCAGCTACAGTGAAAACGTGCCCCGTTCCCTTCACTCATCTTATACTCACTTGGTTCAGGACATGGTCCATTGTGTCAGTCCCCACTAGGTTGACCATGTCATACCTAGCCCAAGTATTACTTCCTCGTCCTCCGGATTCTAGTTACTGCACATATATCCAAGAGTAACATACTTTAAACATGTAATGCTTTGACCAAAGACTTTAGTAACAATCCGACGAGAGATCATAGGGTATACATCTCCTCGTAAGGAGTGATGAATCCTTTGTAGGCTATTCAAACACCTTCAGCCACTTTGACTTATACCCAATCATCCCGGTACCATATCTCCTCGGAGATGCTTGCTTATGATGTCAAAGCATAAGTCTTCATGACTAAGATGACTTGAATATCGCAAGTCGAAGGAACATCGCACTTAAATTACAGTAAGAACTTCATTGACATATCCATATATGCAAAGAACCATATGAAGTCTTACAGCTAGTCACTCCAATGAACTAGTTACCATAACTATCATCCACGGTTAACTCCAAACATTCCAATGTCTCCAGCCAGTAAGAAACAGCTGCTTGGATAAACCAAGGAGTATAACTCGTGCTAGTTTCAATAGAATTGATGGTTTTTGAATGCATCAATTCATCGACTAGGGATAATTCCAATACATCACAATTATACATGTAGAGATACTCACTAGTTGTGATCCAATCACAAATTCTCTCATACTATGAATCGTATTGTGGACATTCAGTAAATGAGTTTAAGATCCAATCAAATACATGAAACATGTATACTCAAATAGTGAATCTTCATTTATCAAATAAATGGTACAACCATAAGGCGATTACCTTAGGGAATCTCTCATATATATATCCAACACGAAGGACACATCCTTACCATCACTCCACACCCGGAGCTTACCTTTAGTCCTTCTGACCTATCACTTTGCTTCCGGTCACCACCGAGGTTCCTTAACTCTCCGAGGTTCTCCTGGTGTCACCCGACCACCGAGGTTCTTCATCCCGAGATTCTCCTGGAGTCATTGACCTTAGAAAAGCTTAATACATTACCTGCACACTCAACTCAACATATGAGATAACAAGAATGGCTTAACTTTGAATCTTTGTCATCATCAAAACCTAGGTTTGATTATCTTGTGTCTCTGCACCAACAGGTAGGTGTTCCCCCAGTAACCTAACTCGGTTTCAAAGGGGCACCTAGTCATTTCCACCCACGACAACTATTTTTTTTTCAACTCTCTTTTTTTTCTTTCTTCTTCTTTTTCTCTTTTTTTTTTATTTTTTTCTCTCTTTTTATCACCCTCCATTGCTGCTCATATGAATTATGAGGCTTGGCAGATGGATGTCAAGACAGCTTTCCTTAATGGAAGTCTTGAAGAAAACATCTATATGGAGCAACCAGAGGGATTCATTGCAAAAGGCAAAGAGCATCTTGTGTGCAAGCTTAATCGATCCATTTATGGATTAAAGTAAGATTCGAGATCTTGGAATATATGCTTTGATAAGGTAATCTAATCATATGGATTTATTCAAAGTCCAGATGAGTCTTGTGTATACAAGAGATGTGACGGAAACATAGTGGTATTTCTTGTACTATATGTAGATGACATTTTGCTCATTGGCAACAATGTTAAAGTGTTATCAGACATAAGGGTATGGTTATCCAAATAATTTGATATGAAAGACTTGGGAGAAGTGGGACACATCCTTGGGATCAAGGTTATAAGGGATCGCAAGAAAAGAATGTTGTGCTTATCTCAAGCTTCATACATAGACACTATTTTAGCTCGTTTTAGCATGCAGAACTCCAAGAAAGGTTTTCTATCTTTTCGGCATGGAGTACCTTTATCTAAAGAGATGTGTCCTAGAATGTCAAAGGAGATAGAGGAGATGAAGGTGGTTCCTTATGCTTTGGCGGTAGGAAGTGTTGGAATGTCGGTGGCCGACTAGAGGGGGGTGAATAGCCCTAAATCATCGTATGCGGTGGAATTCGATCGCTCTTCGCATGCTCATCTACAATTCTTGTTAGCGCAGCAGAATAACAATAATAATACTAACAAGATATACAAATACACACAAGCACACAAGAGACAACAATATACGTGATTCGGAACCTTAGGGTTCCTACTCCATGAGGCGAACTCAACGAGCTCTAGAGATGCACACAGCAATACTCAAACTCCTTCTCGACTACAATTCGGAGGTGGAGAAACCTCGTACAAGCAATTACACAAGTAATATAAAAATACAAGCAAATACAAAGAACACAAATGAAATCTTTACACAAATGGCTTTGATCACTTTTGCTTGTTGCGTGCTTTGGTTTGGCTCTTGAAGGTCTGGAATGCAGCAGTAATTTCCCTCCAAAATATCTCTAAAAGTCTTGTTGAAATCTTCCCCCAAGCTCCTCCTTTTATGCTTGCCTCGGGCAGATTTCGCGTCGATCAGTCGACTGCTCATGACCTCTAGTCAACTGTTGTTGTAGCCGTTATCTAACAACGGTCGAATCCACATTGGTAAAAACCCAACGAATAACCATCAGTCGACTGATCTGGAAAGTGTTCTTTGCCCGAATTCGCCCCAATCAGTCGATTGATCTCCATCATCAGTCGACTGATGGAGTCGGTAGTCGACTGCCCTCCCTCGGCAGTTGATTGTTCAGCCAGAACTTAGTCAGTCGAACACCGATCGAGTCCAATTGACCTAGAGCAGTCGATTGGCACCTATGTCAGTCGACTGATGTCAGGTAAAATCTCAAACACCAAGTTTTTTGAGCATCTGACCGTCGGATAAACCCTCAAACACCATGTTTGAGCCTCCGACACTCAGTCTTAGCCACTTGGCCAAGTCCACCTCATCCTCTCATGGAATTCCCCACCGAAGCTCTCTTCCCTCAACCTACGTCCCTCGGATGCACCAACCGTACGACTTCACAATGTCATCCTTCGCGTCTCTTTCCCTCGAAGTATGCTTCCCTTGGGCCTCACTCCATTCGCTCCTCGTCCGACGGTCCCTCGGATATACCAAGCGCACGGCTTCGCAATGCCATCCTTCACAGACTCAAGGACCCCGAGCCTAGTGAACTTGCCAAGTCCTCAAGACATCCCACACCAAGCCTCATGCTTAGATTTTCCATGTCAGGCCCCATGCTTGGACTTTTCACCACCAAGGCTACACACTTGGATTTACGTGGCCAACCCTATGTCGGACTTCCCATGACAATCCCATGTCATGCGTTTTATCCAACATCAAAATACAGTTCGAATCAAACTCGAGTCCTGGGCCGATTGCACCAATAGGAAGCCTCATGTAAGCTATGTTAAGTACGAGGTCGGATATCTATTTTGCTGTGAGCATGGTTAGAAGATATCAGAGTAATCCAGGACAAGGACATTGGACTGTGGTAAAGCATATATTGAAGTATCTGAGAAGGACTAGGGATTATATGCTGGTATACCAGGCAGATCAATTACTCCCTGTGGGTTACACAGATTTTGACTTCCAATCAAATAGGGATAACAGTAAGTCTACCTCGGGTTATGTGTTTACTTTGTGAGGTGGAACCATTGTATGGAGAAGTGTCAAGCAGAAATGCGTGGCGGACTCCACCATGGAAGCTGAGTATGTGGTAGCCTCTGAGGCAGCCAAAGAAGCTTATGGCTTAGGAACTTTTTGATGGACTTGGATGTGATTCCTGGTTTGCCCAAAACTATCACAATTTATTGTGATAACAGTGGTGCAGTTGCAAACTCGAAGGAACCACGAGCCCATAAGGCAAGTAAACACATAGAGCACAAGTACCACCTGATACGAGAGATCATAAAGCGAGGAGAAGTTGTTGTCGGCAAGATTACATCAGAGGATAACCTGGCAGATCCTTTCACTAAGGCCCTTACAGCGAGAGCTTTTGATAGGCATGTGGAGGGAATATGAATCAGATGTATGGCAGTTTGATGGCAGCAAAGTCTTTTAATATAAGTGGGAGATTTTTAGGATGTATACTAAAAGTCTAGCTTTTGTATGAACGTCTTCATTTTGAAATAAGAATCACATGATCATTGTTTGTATTTTATATTTATGCATGTTGTCTAATACTTTACATTGTAGATAACATAGTGTGGTGTCACACATAAGATCATGTTATCAGTTCCTTGTAAAGTATAAGTAGAGGCTCACAACCAAGATATATGGTTTTGGACAAACCATTGCCATGGTTGTAGTATAATTTGGTATTGGTTTATCTTGACCATAGAATTACACTAATACACTTTGTGTGCATTGAGCAAGACCGATTTAGAGGTGATTCAATTTATACTGACTATATAATTGAATCAGACCTCAGATATTATGGTGTACATGCTCTTAATCCCGATATAATAACGGGCACATGTACTTAGTATTTATTTCTTTGATTTACCAATGGGCGATATTTATGTGTTAAATCGATAGGCTTGGTAAGTTGGGAAATAATATTATTTATATGGTGGGCCGTTGATTATAGGAGGAAACCGTGTCCTATACACTAGGATGATGAGACCCCCTTGAGGAGCTCATAAAGTTCATCATGTAAATCCTGTAGGTGGACTTGGTCCAACATGATGATAAGGATGAGTGGTACTACTCATGGAGTTAGATATTGATTAATTAAATTGTCAGTAATTTAATTAATTAATGGACATTAGATATCTTAAACACGGGAAGATATTTTGTGCAAATAATATGTGGAGCCCATATTTAATTATGGGGGTTGGTGAGGTAGATCAATGATGATCCTCCAGTGGAATGGATCATCATTAATGGATCGGGTTATATGTGGTTTGGATCCATTGGGTGGTCAAGATCCAACTCCTCCTCATGGTCCCTATTGTAGCCTATTATAAATACCTCATGAAGCCTAGACCTAAGATATAAGTGGTGGACATGGAGAGGCTTGGGTGGAAAAGGGTTTGGGTTTTCCTTCGAGGGTCGGTGGCAATAAGAGGAGAGCTAGGGTTTTTCCTCCCTTTCTTTCCCTTTGGACGGCGCCACCCTCTCCTTCTCCTAGGGTCGGCGGCAACAAGAGGAGAGTTAGGGTTTTTCCTCCCTTTCTTTCTCTTTGGCCGACGCCACCCTCTCCTTCTCCTAGGGCCAGCGGCAAGAGGAGCTAGGGTTTAGTCCCTTCTTCCTTTCTTTGGCCGGTGCCTCCCTCTCCTTGTCCTAGGGTCGGCGGCAAGAGGAGCTAGGGTTTAGCCCTTTCTTCCTTTCATTGATCGGCGCATCCTTTCCTCTCCTTAGGGTCGGCGGACACCAAACTTGGAGTTTGGTGGTCGGCACAAGCAAGGAGAAGAAGGGAGGATTTTCTTCCCTTGTTCGGAGCGAGCAAGGAAGGGGAGATACGTGGTCTAGGAGGCTTCAATTCTTAGAAGATCGTCGCCCACACGACGTCCAAGAAGAGGATAGAAATACAATAGAAGATAAAGAGGTAAAACAAGAGGTATAATCTTGTTTAATTTTGATTCTTGTTCTTTTGTATTCTATATGTTGTTGATTGACATGGACCCCGATCATAAACACAAAAATCGGTGATCCGTACATCATCTATTCGACGCCTAATCGAGGAAAAGGATTAGGTTGCTTGAACAATAAGTTGTTGGTGCAAGGGCACCAGATGATCAAACCTGTGTTTTGATT
This sequence comes from Wurfbainia villosa, assembly GCA_025175895.1. Taxonomy (NCBI): domain Eukaryota; kingdom Viridiplantae; phylum Streptophyta; class Magnoliopsida; order Zingiberales; family Zingiberaceae; genus Wurfbainia; species Wurfbainia villosa. The sequence continues at coordinate 17,811,981 of CM046007.1, read as the reverse complement.
ATGGCAAAAGATGCAAAGTTAAGATTACATCATTATCTCACGAGCTTAGTCGAGTGTGCAGAAAAATACTAAAGCTAGAGCTGAAGGCTAGCGACACCCAGAGGAAGCCGCAGTGGTCGGGCAACACTCGAGTGTATTCGGAAGGAGCCGAAGGAATCGAGTGGAAGGTCGAAAGCAAGAGCTTCAAAGTAAGTATCGAGGTAAGCTCGTGTGTGTGTGAGCATAAGTGAGGTCGTATCCTCCTTACAGGGATGGTCTTAAGCATAGATCTGACCAAAGACATCCCATGGATGGTCTAGGTCAAGATCGGACGGTCGACGACCGTCGAAATTTTGTTTTTATTAAGCTAACTTGTAATTTCAGCAAGAATTAGTCGACTGCCCACAAGAGCCACTCGACTGCCTTCATCAGTCGACTGCTGAGGGTTGTGACTAGACTGGCACTACCATCAGTCGACTGATGATGGCCATCAGTCGACTGATGGTCAAGGATCAGCTTTGAGAAGTCAAGCCTTATCACCTCATTCCAAGGAGCTTTGTGCCTATTTGTGATTAGTTGAAGATCCATTCGATGAGGGGCTCAAAAGCTATAAAAGGATGGCTTCTCTAAGGGTTTTTCATCAATTCCAAAAGCCTCCAAGTGCTTCCAATACGCTACGACTCTCTAACATCCCTACGACGAAGCGATGCAGACACGACGACTAGAGCTCAATCTTCTTTATCTATGAGTCATCGGTAAAAGCTTTTTGATAGTTTCATTCTGTATTTAAGTTCATTATCATGCTTTTATCGTAACGAGAAGAGGGGGAGTGTCCCTCTATCTCGATCCTTTTCGTGGTTTTTGTATCTGATTAACTCCTACCTTCAACGAGGAGGAGTTCGTTAGTGATTTGCCCTCCATGCGTGGTTAAGGACCACTAGGGCCTTGGAGTAGTAGCCGAAGGCTACGAACCAAGTAAAAAACTCTCGTGTATTCTTTATTTTAATATTGTTTTATTTTTTCCGCTGCGTAACTCAAGTATCAAAACCAACGAAATTTTTTATCGCTATTCTCCCCCCCCCCCTCTAGCGATCCGCTAGATCCAACACAAGTTTGTTCAAGCGACCGCTCAAATCGAATAGCACGATGATGAATCGGTTGCTTGGGCAATCCATCTCCGTCCGGATTAGTTTTAATTAATAAAATTTTAATCGAGGGACATGAGACAGGATCGCCATGCACAAGCGACCGAAGCGAAGCGAAGAAACAACCTCTTCCCTTCAAGTGGTATAAGAGCCACGGTTTCTAGTTTTGTGTGTTTGGATTTGGTTACTTTCACGCATTTATCATATATTGTTTATGCCGATAATAGTAGGATGTGCGTAGGCTAACATTTTGCTTACAGGCATAATATCCAACTATTATGGCTATGTGGATGTATGTGATTGTGTGTGTGATTGTAACTAATTATTTGAATCCTCAAGTTGACGAGGCTAATTAGTATTTAATTTTTATAATTAAATATGGCACTGTTTAGCCACTCATTTTAATTTACTTTCGATCTAGATATGTTGTACACTCCTTTGTGGAGTATATAATCGATGGATGTAAATTAAAATAGTTTATCTCGGCTCGGATCCCCTTGTGGCTTGCGCATGGTAAAGGGAGGAGCGGACGAGGTGGCGACACGACGGGAAGCATATTGGAAAACAAAAGACATAATAGTTGGAATTTTTTTCATATTTATTGCTTATTGTTTTATATGCATGTTGTGTGTGTTTGAAAATTCCTCAATTTTAAATTACTAAGTGGGAGAGGGATATTTTTTTAATTCCCCGGCCTCCATTACAATTTGACATGTGATGCGAACAAACTTGCGCGTTGGCTCTGAGTGCCTTCCTCCATATCAAATGAGTTTGTTTTGCGGATCACTAGATCAAATATGGTTGTAGGAAATTATTTAGGAGCGTGTGTACTTCTCCATCGGAAGGCACATAATCCGAGGTAATTGCCTTAGTATCGGGTAATGGTAAACACTTAGATGCAAATAAAAGTATCCTCCCTATCGGAGTCACTGCTTTTATTTGTAGGGCCAAAGAGGAACCAACTATTAATTTTATTTGTCAAAAAGTAAGGTTGATAGGATAATAAAATTAATGGGTAAAACCTCTTCTCACAAATGTAGAGTTCGTATAAGTCCACACTATCGTAGCATATGATATTCTCAATGTTTTGAGGTGTTAGTTGATTTTGAAATTTTATTGTTTGAGAAATCAATAAATTTTTGAAATCTAATGTTTTGATCACTGTGATTCTTAGGTTTTTCAAAATGGCTTTCAACCCACTTGTTGTGATTCTAAAAGAAAACAAACTTACTAGCCCTAATTATGTTGATTGGAAACTGAATCTGGACATTGTCTTGACTGCTGAGGAGTACAAATATGTGCTCTTCGAAGAATGTCCTCCTAAGCCTACAGATGATTCTGGTGAAAAGGAGAAAGAGAGTTATAGGAAGTGGATCAAGGCAGATGAGATGGCGCGGTGTTACATTTTGGCTTCTATGTCAAATGTATTGCAACATCAACATCAGGCCATGACTACTACCTATGACATGATGCTCACCAGAATCGGGCTGCTAGGCAGGAAGCTATGAGGAACTTGATGATGACCACCATGATTGAGGGAACACCCGTGAGGGATCATGTTCTCAAGATGATGGCTCATTTGAATGATCTGGAAGTCCTTGGAGCAGAGATAGATGGGGAAACCCAGGTCGATATCATTCTCCAATCTCTACCTAGAAGTTTTGAGCAGTTTCGCCTGAACTACACATGAATAAGAGGTTGTATTCATTGACAGAACTTTAGGCTGCAGAGGGGCTTTTTCATCAGAGTGCTCATGCCATGGTTGCCCAAAAGGTTTCTACTTCTAAGCCGAAGGGAAAGAAGAAGAAGAAACAAGGTGTAGCAAAGATGGCAGTAGGATCTAAGGTAGGAGTGAAGAAGCCGAAAGGCAAGTGCTTCACTTGCAAGCAAACTAGACATTGGAAGGCAGACTGTCCCAATCGCAAACAGAACAAAGGTATATATTTTAGTTTAGTCGTTGAAACATGTTTAGCAGTGTTATCTACCGATACCTGATGTGTAGATATGGGAGCCACTGATCATGTCTGCAAATCTTTACAGGGGTTCCAGGAAACTAGACGACTAGCTGAGGGAGAGATTACCATCTACATGGGCAATGCTACGAAGGTGGCGGCTATTACAGTGGGAGATGTTTATTTATCTTTTGATAGGAATAAAACTTTGGTTCTGAGAAATTGCCTTTATGTACCTTCATTTAGAAAGAATTTGATTTCAGTTTCTAAATTGTTTATGGATGGATATTCTATTTCTTTTAATGACAGAGTTGTTATAAAAAGGAATAGAGAGATTATCTGTTCTGGTGCGTTGGTAGGAAATTTATACACTCTTGAACCAAAAACTCCCACGATGCAAATAGAAATAAATAACTCATCTTCTAAGTCTAATAAGAGAAAAGAACCTTTGAAAGTGAACCAAACATATCTTTAGCATCTAAGGTTAGGTCATATTAACCTGAGTAGAATTCAAAGATTGATAGTTGATGGACCTTTGGGTTCATTGGTGGTAGAAGATTTTCTAACCTGCGAATCTTGCTTGGAAGGTAAAATGACCAAGAGGTCTTTTAAGGCCAAGGGGTATAGAGCCAAAGATGTGTTGGAATTGGTTCATTCTGATTTGTGTGGTCCTATGTCTATCCAGGCTAGAGGTGATTTTGAATATTTTGTCTTTTTTATAGATGATTATTCAAGATATGGATACATTTACTTGATGCGCCGCAAGTCTGAATGCTTTGACAGGTTCAAAGAATTCAAGGCTAATGTGGAGAAACGTCAAGATAAAAGTATCAAAACACTACGATCTGATCGTGGTGGTGAGTACCTCTTGGGAGAGTTTAGGAGTTATGTAGGGTCAATCGATGTGTATGTGTTGGCCGGCTAGAGGGGGGTGAATAGCCTTCAATTGTCATACAATGGAATTTGCTCGTCTACAAAGAATATTAGTGCAACGGAAACAAAACAAGACAAGCAAATATAAATAAGAATACCAAACAATGCTAACACTGAAATATAATGTGGTTCATGGCCTTGCCGCTAATCCACAGTCCAATTCATCCACGGTGAATCACTCCGCAACCAATTCACTATTGGTCTCTCCCTTTAGCCCAATGCAAGGTGGAGGTAAACCTTCTTACAACCCAAACACTCCTTCTTACAATAAATGTGAAAGAAAACTAGGAGGAGTTGAAAGCTTGTGGGGCACTTGGATGATCGTTTAAGACTTAAGCATTAGCCATCCAAAAGCCCACACCCTCTCTTTTTATAGAGAGGGCTGATTTCTTCCCGTTGGCCACCACCAGTCGACTACTGCCCTTGGCAGTCGACTGCCGCCACTACAACGGCCTCTGAACACGTCAGATCCTGACCGTTGTAGTCCAACGGAATCCTTGGCAGTCGACTGATGTATCCATCACGATCGATGCTCAGAATCGATCGCCGATGACTACGAGGTTCTGCGCCCAAAACCCTCTCGACTACGATCGCCCATCGCTAGCCGACCGCTAATATATGGCAATGATCATTCGAGCCAAAAACCGTCGACACGGATACTATTGAACCCTGCTCGACTTAGAGCGATCATTATTCCATAGCAGTCGACTAATGTCGAGAAATCTCATCCGACACTTAGCCAAATGGCCAAGTTTCACCTAAGAGCACTACCCCTTCCCGGGTTACATTCGCTGACTCTCATCCCTTGGAGTCCCTCGCCTTCGAAGTTGTCTTCGTCCGGCCACGTCCCTCGGATGCGCCAAGCACACGGCTCTGCAGTGTCATCCTTCGCATTTCGCCCTGAAGTCTACTTCCTCCGGCTTCACTCTAAGCTCCTCGTCCGGCGGTCCCTCGGATGCTCCAAGCGCACGGCTTCCGCAAAGTCATCCTTCATCGACTCAAGGACCGAGTTATGAGATGTGAAACTCGCCAAGGCTCCATGTGCGAATTACTAAGTCCTGCAAGACTCCAATGCACATATCAAATCACAATAACATCCTAACTTAAACCCTTTGCCACACACATCAAAACCATATCACGGGTTGATTACCCTAACAATCTCTCCCTTTTTTGATGTGTGGCAATCCGTTTAAGTTAGGTAAAAACATTTGATAAAATATTAAGAAAAGAAAGCATGTAAATAACATGATTAGCAACTCTCCCCCTTAATACATGAAACTCCCCCTAAATGCATTCCCCCTTTACTTAAACATATATCTTTCTCCCCATTTGACACCATCAAAAAGATTAAACAAGGTTTATATGGCATGGCATCAAGTCTAGAGAGAAGCAAAAATCAAAATCACTCAAAAACCTGATAAAATCAAGTTAATGTGCTCATGCACAGTACATCGATCATTGCTACGATCAATCGATGGCAATGACCGCACAAGGAAATCGTAATTTCGAGACCAAATTCAGAAATGCACTATAAATTCTAGAAAATTCAAAAAATAGTGAAATTTGGGGAAAACATTTATTTTAGGGTTCTTTATCAATAAAAAAATAGTTTTCCATGAAAAAACATTATATTTTCAATGATTTGTCAAAAATCCAAAAGCTTTAAAAACAACTAGTGTTTTGATCAAGTTTGTATCCATTTTAACACCTAGTTTTGCTTTGGATTGTTTCAAAACATGAACATGCAAATTTTAAAGTAATAAATTGTTTTGAAAATATATGAAATATCCAACCATGATCTTTGGGAAATATGTATATGAATTAAACATACGCCTTCCCCATGATTGGTCTATTATTGATATTTTGATACTTTAAATGACCATCTAAATGTCATAGGCATTAGTGAACATTTGTATCATCCTAACATCTCACTCATGCTAAGTTTTCAATCAATGTAGCCTATGGTGAGTGTGAGATGTATCCTAAAGGTATTTGTATATACTTAACCATTATTTTCATGCAATTCTATACAAAGTTAAGTATCATCCTAACAATCCACATGATCATAAAGACATATATGTATTTTTTTCCACATTATGATCATGAAACAAATATATTCATCACATTGTGATCATGCATTAGGTATTACATCATGATAATAAGGCAAATATCACCTAAAGCATGATTTATATTTTCTATGGGTGCATTATCATCACCCAACACTATTTCAAAAATTTTGTCCCGCCATCCTAAGTCAACCAAAATATGATATAGATAAATTCCATATGGTTGACTATCTTAGGGTTTTTCTAACCCTTTAGGATGGATTTAGGAACCCAATACAAGTTCTTTCCTATGGGGTTCACTAAAAATTCCTTAGGGATCCATTTTCTAGCTATTATTTTCTTTTTATCTTGACCCCTATCAATTAAGCATTTATAGGCATTTTCATTTTTATTCTCTTTATATATTAGGCCTTTCTTATTGAAGCTTGCCCTTTGGCTCCCAATTATCATGTTCAATGTATTTGAGCCAATTGTAAATTTTTCTAGGGCCTTGGTCAAATGATCTACCTTTTCCCTTAGAGCCCTATTTTTCTCTATGCATGCATCATTAACTTCAAATGGCATATAAAGATCATGTGAGCATGCATCATCATGACTAGAAGAAATATTTTCATTATCATTTAAGCATGTTTTTTCTAGTTTATTTTCTAAATCCTTAATTTGATCTAGCATGCTCTTATTTTTCTTTTTAGCCCTAAACAAGTCCTTAGTGAGACTAGAAATCATGGAAACTATTTTACTAGGTGAGAGATTCGTTACCATAGTCTCCATGTCTTCTTCTTCGGATTCGGAGGATGGTGAAGAAGCTCCCCCTTCACTAGAGCTCTCCTCACTTGTGCTTGATTCTTCATTTTCGGTGGAGGAGGAGTCTAGAATGTCAAAGGCCATCAAAGCTAGGTTGGTGACAAAAGCATTCTCCTCTTCCGATGATGATGAAGATGATGAAGAGGGGTCATCCCATGTCCTTTCTTTTAGTGCCTTGGCCTTCCCTTTTTCTTTGGCCTTCTTCTCTTCTTCCTTCTTCTTGCTCCCCTTCTTCTTCTTCTTTTCTTCTTTCTTTCTCTTCTCCTCCTTGCTCTTGTTCAAGAGGGGACAATTGTCCCTTATATGTCCCTCTCCTTGGCAATTATAATAAATCACCTTCTCCCTTGTTCTTCTTCTCCTATCATTAAATTTATTAAATTTAAAACCTTTTAATGCACGCCTTACCCTCCTTACCATATAGGCTTCTTCCGTGCTATCCATGGAGGAGGAGGAGGATGCTTCATCGGAGGAGGAGTGGGTCTTCATCTTCTTCTTTCCTTTGTTATTCATCAAGGCTACTCCTCTTGAAGGTTGAAACCTTGGCTCTTCTACTATTCCTTCAAGCCTTGTTTCGTGGAGCTCCATAGTTGAGAAGAACTCCTCCAAGGTGCTCACTTCTAAATTCTTGGACATGTAGAAGGAGTCCACCATTGAGCTCCATTTTGATGACCGGGGAAAGGCATCAATTGCTTTCATGAGCATGTCCCGGTTCGAAAGTCTTTCTCCTACACTCGTTAACCCAATTAAAATTTCTTTGAATCTAGAATGTAAGGAGGTTACCTTTTCTCCCTTTTCAAGCTTGATATTTGTTAGTTGGGAGCAAAGGAGGTCTCTTCTTGCAAGCTTGGCCTCCGAAGTACCTTCATGAAGCTCTATTGGCTTCTCCCACATCTCCTTGGCACTTGCACACTCCCCTATCCTATTCACTTCTTGTTGGGGGAGTACATTGTAGAGGTGGTGCTTGGCCTTTGAATTCGCCAAGTACTCCTCCCTTTGTCTTTTATTCCACCTTGATTTCTCCAATGACTCCCCTTCTTCATTCCTAGGCATCTCGAAACCGTTTTCCATAATTAATAAAATTTCGAAGTCGGTTTCAAAGAATACCTCCATTCTCTTTTTCTACCAAGAGAATTCTCCTTCAAACTTTGATGAGTGAATGTTGGAGTCGGCCATTCTTGAATGTGCTTGTTGTGGCGGTTAGTCCTCGACAAGCTTTCCTCGCTCTGATACCACTTGTACGGTCGATCGATGTGTATGTGTTGGCCGACTAGAGGGGGGTGAATAGCCCTCAATCGTCGTACAGTGGAATTTGCTCTTCTACAAAGAATATTAGCACAATGGAAACAAAACAAGACAAGCAAATATAAATAAGAATACCAAACAATGCTAACACTGAAATATAACATGGTTCACGGCCTCGCTGCTAATCCACGGTCCGATTCGTCCACGGTGAATCACTCCACAACCAATTCACTATTGGTCTCTCCCTTTAGCCCAATGCAAGGTGGAGGTAAACCTTCTTACAACCCAAACACTCCTTCTTACAATAAATGTGAAAGAAAACTAGGAGAAGGAGTTGAAATCTTGTGGGGCACTTGGATGATCGTTTAAGACTTAAGCATTAGCCATCCAAAATCCCACACCCTCTCTTTTTATAGAGAGGGTTGATTTCTTCCCGTTGGCTGCCACCAGTTGACTGCTGCCCTTGGCAGTCGACTGCCGCCACTACAATGGCCTCCGAACATGTCAGATCCTGACCGTTGTAGTCTAATGGAACCCTTGGCAGTCAACTGATGTATCCATCAGTCGACTGATGTCTCGTAGTCGACTGCCCAGTCAGCTATGAGAGGTTTTGTGCCCAAAACCCTCGACACCGATCGGCCAATATATGGCGATCGCTAGGCCAAAACCCGTCGATCGGATACCTCGAATCCGTTGACCTAGAGAGCGACATCGCCATTCCATGGTAGTCGACTGATGTCGGGAAATCTCATCCGACACTTAGCCAAATGGCCAAGTTTCACCTAAGAGCACTACCCCTTCCCGGGTTACATTCGCTCAATCTCATCCCTTGGAGTCCCTCGCCTTCGAAGTTGTCTTCGTCCGGCCACGTCCCTCGGATGCGCCAAGCGCACGACTCTACAGCGCCATCCTGCAAGACCTTCCCTGAAGTCTACTTCCTCCGGCTTCACTCCAAGCTCCTCGTCCGGCGGTCCCTCGGATGCTCCAAACGCACGGCTTCCGCAAAGACATCCTTCACTGACTCAAGGACCGAGTCATGAGATGTGAAACTCGCCAAGGCTCCATGTGCGAATTACTAAGTCCTGCAAGACTCCAATGCACATATCAAATCACAATAACAACCTAACTTAAACCCTTTGCCACACACATTATCACGGGTTGATTGCCCTAACAAGTTACTTATCAGAGGCTGGGATTCAATCCCAACTATTTGCACCTGGTACACCCCAACAGAATAGTGTGGCGGAGTGAAGGAATAGGACTCTTATGGAGATGGTTAGATCGATGATGAGTTATTATGAGTTATCAGATTCATTATGAGGGTATGCTCTGGAAATGGTAGTGTATATTCTGAACTTGGTACCATCTAAATCAGTACCTTCTACTCCCACAGAATTGTGGACTGGGCGAAAGCCTAGTCTGAGACATATTCAGATTTGGGGTAGTCCAGCACATGTGCTGAAGGGAGATGCTGGTAAGCTTGAATCTCATACAGAAGTGCACCTGTTCGTAGGCTATCCTAGAGGAACGAAAGGTGGTTTGTTCTATAGTACTAGAGATCAGAGGGTGATCATTAGCACGAATGCCCGATTTTTAGAGGAAGACTATGTGATGAACCAAAAGCCCATGAGCAAGATTGTTCTAGAGGAATTAAGAGAAGTCACTACTTTAGTACCAACGTTACAAGAGGACATACCACAAGTGACTGCACTGCATGTCACAGAGGATACACAGGTGATACCTCGTCATAGTGGGAGGGTTGTTAGACAACTTGATAGATTTATGTTCTTGGGAGAATCTTCTGATTTGGTCCCTGGAGAACATAAACCTGATCCCTGGACATATGGCGAGGCACTCCAAGATAAAGATGCGGTATCCTGGCAAAGGGCGATGAATTTTGAGATAGAATCTATGCATTCAAATCAGGTCTAGAAGCTAGTAGAACCACCCAATGGTGTAAAATTCATTGGATGCAAGTGGATCTACAAAAGAAAGAGAGGATCAGACGGGAAGGTAGAGACCTTCAAAGCAAGGCTTGTTGCGAAAGGGTATACTCAAAAAGAGGGCATCGATTATGAGGAGATTTTTTCGCTAGTAGTCATGCTTAAGTCTATCCGGATTCTCTTGTCTATTATTGCTCATATGGATTATGAGATTTGGCAGATGGATGTCAAGATAGCTTTCCTTAATGGAAGTCTTGAAGAAAACATCAATATGGAGCAACCAGAGGGATTCATTGCAAAAGGCAAAGAGCATCTTATGTGCAAGCTTAATCGATCCATTTATGGATTAAAGCAAGCTTCGAGATCTTGGAACATCCACTTTGATGAGGTAATCCATGTTGGATCGAAGCGAATCGCTAGAGGGGGGGAGAATAACGATAAAACCTTTTTTTTGTTCGTTCGTTAAAACTCGAGTAGATAATTAATTGCAGCGGAAAGATAAGCAATAAATAAAGGAGTCAAATATTTTTACTTGGTTCGTAGCCTTCGGCTACTACTTCAAGGCCCTAGTGGTCCTTGACCACGCACGGAAGGCAAAACACTAAAGAACTCCTCCTCGTTAGAGGTAGGAGTTAATCATTACAAATAAAAGCAAAAAGCTTGAGGTAGAAGGACACTCCCCCTCTCCTCGTTATAATAAAAGCTCCGAGATTTGAAAGTAATGAACTGAAATAAACAACTTAAACCGACATAATAAAAAGAAAACAATTAAACCTAGACATCGGAGAAGAAGCAATTCGTTGTCGGAAAGTTGTAGCTTGGCGGAGGCTTTTGGAATCTTAGAATTGATGAAGAAACCCTAGGATTGGCCCTCCTTTTATAGCCTTTGAGCCCCTTTTTGAGAGGAACTTCAACCAATAGGAATTGGGCACATGGCTCCTTGAAAAATGGTGATAAGACTTGACTCCTCGAGGCTGATCCTTGACCATCAGTCGACTGATGGCCATCATCAGTTGATTGATGGCAGCATCAGTCGAATACTAACCTCGTGCATCATTGTTGACTGAATGAGTCCTCCGCCGGCAATGATCGATGCTAGCTGCAAGGCAAAGTTAGCTTAACAAAAACATTATTTCGACGGCCTCTGACCGTCCGATCTCGACCTAGACCACCTATAGGATGTCTTTGGTCAGATCTACGCTTAAGATCATCCCCGTAAAGTGTAGGGTTCTTTTATGCAAAATAGCATATGCGCAACGGAAAAATAGGATCCCTTCCAAGTGATCCTTGCGAAAGAAAACCTCGTACAAAAAAAATAAATTTCTCAAAACCTATCTTATAGGAGAATATTACCTTTGTTGCGTGCCCTTTTTAATCCCGCTTCTCCTTGGGTTTGTTGGATCTTTTAGCACGTTCAAATGTCCGTGCCTCTATATGTATCCACACGAGCAAGCTCTTGTCTCACAAAAGAAACTAGAAGAGCTCTCCTTTACTTCTTGCTAGAGAAGTCCCTAAAAGAGAGGAAGGTAGGGAAAAAGAGAAAGGAAGAAGAAGACCACTCTTCTTGCTAGCCTATACTCACAAAAGCCACACAACCAAAGCCTCTCACCACCAAGCTCTCTCCAAGCCTCAAGCTTTCACCAAGCTTGGTCGGCCACCCCATGGAGTGTTTTATAGGATTGAAAAAACCTTTCACCTCCTATCACATTCAATGCAATCAATTGCATTGAAAAATAATACACTCCTTGTTTGGCCGGCCACATGTGGAGAAATTCCAAAGGTCAAAACCCTTTGTCTCCTTCCACCTCATCAAGCTTAGGTGGCATGCTTATGTGGCATGCTTAGGTGGCATGCTTATGTGGCATTCATGCATGTTGAATTAATCTTATTAATTCAATAAGCTTATGTTATCATATTGAATTAATCTCATAAGATCAATAAGGTAACATATTGAATTAATCTTATTAAATCAATTAAGCTTAGGCTATCATGATAACATATTTATTTAATCTTATTAAATTAATAAGCTTAGCATATTGAATTAATCTCATTAAATCAATAAGCTAAAATTCTCATTAAGCTTAAAGTCCAAAAAAAACCATTTTGTACTTAAGCTTATTCCCAAATTATTCTAGTCAAACTAGAATGCACTAATTCTTCTAATCATCATGCTCTTTGTGTGTGACCCTATAGGCTCTCATAACGTTGGCAGTGGATCTAAACTCTTTTAGATACACAAGCAATGAGCGGCATCTAGCAATACATCATTGCTACCCAAGTTACGAAATAAGTCAAGATCTGACTAACCTTTCCGTGACTACTATAATGTATGACCGTGTCCTTCTATCCTTGATATCAGATTGACCAATGAGGCATAGACCATGTCATCTTCGATCAATCTATGTGTTTCTTGATCCCTGAGTAAACTAACTCAAACAAATGAGCTCAATATCTCATATTGACTCATTCGAGCATGGCCATGCGTTTTAGTAGTTCTACTCAATCAAGGGGCCCATAGATATCACTCCCGTCATATGGGAGGGATAGATCCCATCTACATCACTCACATCCCTCCGCATAATTTGTTATATACCCAGTAATCATTTTTATGGTCCACCCTATTACGGGTGATGTTTGACGATACCAAAGTACATAACTCCTTATGTAGGGAACCGTAGTGACTCCAGGTTTGAGGACTATTCATACCAATAGTCACATGAGAAAGTTTATGACACTCATATGACGATCCATGAAACTTTCTCATGGCGGGTCAGTTCAGTATATATTCTCTAATATATACCCATGTGTCAACTTGATATCATATATCCATGACTTGTGAGATCAAGTCATCAATTGACCTACATGCTAGTCTTTATGTATTAATATTGCCCTTGCATATTAATACTTGACTAGGAACATTTAGGAAAGTTTTCTCTACAGCCTCTCATAATCAATTCTGCCAATTGATGTGCTGTAGATAAGAACCTACTTTTCTAGGGCATTATTATATTTAATTTAGCTGGCACAAGCAAGACGTAAATATAATAACCAATCCTTTGCCTTTATAGAATATGATACAAAATGTTCCCTATTCAACCATCACATGATTGGTTCTAGGGCTATAACTAACAATCTCCCACTAGCACTAGTACCAATCACTATAATATCTGATACCTAGTGACCTAGTGTGACCATCATGCTTCCTCTGTGCCAAAGCCTTGGTCAATGGATCTGCGATGTTAGCTTCTGTCGGTACTCTGCATATCCTCACATCTCCTCTATCGATGATCTCTCAAATGAGATGGAAGCGCCGCAGTATGTGTTTGGTCCGCTGATGTGATCGAGGTTCCTTAGCCTGTGCAATAGCCCCATTGTTGTCACAATAGAGGTCTATTGGATCTGCAATGCTAGGAACTACCCCAAGTTCACTGATGAACTTGCGGAGCCAAATTCTCCTTTCTGCATCAAACGCAAAGAATATACTCGCTTCATTGTAGAATCAGCAACTGTGTCCTACTTCGAACTCTTCCAGCTCACAGCTCCACCATTCAGAAAAAACACGTACCCCGATTGTGATCTATAGTCATCCTTGTCTGTTTGGAAGCTTGCATCACTATAACCCTTTACAGTTATCTCCTCATTGCCTCCAAATATTAGGAAATATTCTTTCGTTCTTCGTAAGTATTTAAGAATATTTTTGACTGCTATCCAATGACTTTCACCTGGATCCGACTGGTATCTACTCGTCATGCTCAAAGCATACGAGACGTCAGGACGAGTACAAAGCATGGTGTACATGATAGACCCTATAGCAGATGCATAAGGGATCTTATCCATGCGATCTCTCTCCTCCTTAGAAGAGGGACATTGAGTCTTCGAAAGACTCACACCATGTGATAAAGGCAGAAATCCTTTCTTGAAATTTTGCATAGTAAAATGATCTAGCACTTTATCAATGTATGTACTCTGACTTAGGCCAAGTAATCTTTTAGATCTATCTCTATAGATCTTGATGCCTAGAATATAGGCAGCTTCACCTAAGTCTTTCATCGAGAAACAATTTCCTAACCACATCTTCACAGACTGGAGTGAGGGAATATCATTTCCGATGAGAAGTATGTCATCTACATACAAGATAAGAAATACAACTGTGCTCCCACTATTTCTCTTGTAGACACAAGGTTCATCTTCATTCTTGATGAAACCAAACTCCTTGATTGCATCATCGAATCGAAGATTCCAGCTTTGAGGCTTGCTTTGATCCATAAATGGACCTTTGCGGTTGCATACCTTTCGAGGATGCTTTGGATCTTCAAAACCCTCGTGTGTCATGTACACATCCTCGAGTAGCTTTCCATTCGAAAAGTGGTTTTGACATCCATCCGCCAGATCTTATAATCGTGGTAGGTGCAATAGCAAGTATGATCCGAATGGATTTAAGCATCAATCGTGAAAAGGTTTCATCATAGTCAATACCATGAATTTGTTTGAATCCTTTAGCCACCAATCTACCTTTATAGGTATGCTTATTACCATCCATGTCAGTCTTTACTTTAAAGACCCACTTACACCCAATGGGTTTTACCCCTTCAGGTGGATCAACCAAAGTCCATACTTGGTTAGTGTACATGGATTCCATTTCGGATCTCATGGCCTCTAGCCATTTCTCAGAATCTGGGCTCATCATAGCATCTTGATAGGATGTAGGCTCGTCAAGATCGACAAGCAATACCTCACCGTTGTCAGTCAAGAGAAAAGAATATCTCTCGGGTTGACGACGGATCCTATCAGATCTACGAAGAGGTTGGTCTACTTGAACAGGTGTTTGCTCCACAACTCTTTGGGTAACAATTTCCTCATCCACAACACTTTGTGGTGCCTGTTCATTTTCCATCGAAGCCTTAGTGTTATCTTCATCTTGAATTTCTTCAAGATGAATTTTACTCCCTCTAGTTTTTCTAGAAATAAATTCTCTTTCTAGAAAGACAGCATTTCTGACAACAAACACCTTGCCAAGTGTGGGATTGTAAAAGTAATATCCCTTAGTTTCCTTGGGATATCCTACAAAATAACACTTATCTGATTTGGGTCCTAGTTTATCTGAGACTTGACGTCTAACATAAGCTTCACAACCCCAAATCTTTATAAAAGACATTTTGGGACTCTTCCCAGTCCATAACATATATGGTGTCTTTTCTACGGCTTTTGATGGGACGTGATTAAGTGTGAAAACGACTGTCTCTAGAGCTAAACCCCAAAAGGAAGTAGGTAGATCAGTCTGGCTCATCATTGATCGTACCATATCTAATAGAGTACGATTTCTCATCTCAGATACACCATTCCATTGTGGTGTTCCAGGTGGAGTGAGTTGGGTTATTATCCCACACTCAGCCAGGTGATCACGAAACTCTTGACTAAGGTATTCACCACCTCGATCTGATCGAAGTAGCTTAATACGCTTACCAAGTTGGTTTTGTACTTCATTATTTAATTATTTGAATTTTTCAAAGGATTCTGACTTATGTCTTATCAAATATAAGTAGCCAAATCTACTCATATCATCAGTGAAAGTAATAAAGTACTTATAGCCTCCTCTGGCTTCGACATTGAAAGGGCCACATACATCAGTATGTATGAGTCCTAACAAGTTCGTCGCTCTCTCGCCATGTCCACTAAATGGAGTTTTAGTCATCTTTCCTAAAAGACAAGATTCGCATACCTCATATGATTCAAAATCAAATGAGTCCAATAATCCATCTTTATGGAGTTGGGATATGCGTTTTTCATTTATGTGACCTAGGCGACAGTGCCAGAGATATATTTGGTTCAAATTATTCAATTTGAACCATTTGGTATTTATGTTATAAATTGGGTTTTCTAAATCTAGAACATAGAGACCATTCATAAGTGGTGCATTACAATAGAACATTTCATTCAAATAAATGGAACAACATTGTTCCTTTAGTATAAAAGAAAAGTTTTTCTTGTCTAACCAAGATAAAGAAATTATGTTCTTCGTTAATGCAGGTACATAAAAGCACTCCTCTAGTTCTAAGATAAGCCCAGTGGGCAAAGACAAAGAATATGTTCCTACGACTCTGGCCAGCAACTTTTTGCGTCATTGCCTACCTGTGAGTCCACTTCGCCCTTGTACTATTTCTCAATCCTCACATTAGTACAAATGTGAGATGCACATCCTATCTAATACCCATGTAGAAGAAATAGATAGATTAACTTCTATAACGTGTATACAGGCGTAAGTCCCACTTCTTTTCTTCTTTACTTCCTCAAGGTAGACTTTGCGATTCAGCTTCGGTGTCGATCTCACCACAATGGAAACAGTCCCCTTCCTTAGGTACTTTACCTTTACCCTTTGAAGTGGATGAATTGGCCTTGCCTTTGGCTTGGGTCTTACCCTTGCCTTTGCGCTTACCTTTGCCCTTCTTGACCATTAGTACGTTACTAACTTTCTTCTTGAGATTCGGTTCGTGATTCTTAACATCTTTGAGAATCTCAGGCAAAGGCTTATCAATTTCATTCATGTTATAATTCATGACGAATTGATTATATGCTTCCGGCAACGATTACAGGATAACATCGGTTGTCAATTCTTGGCTCAGTGGAAAACCTAGTCTTTCAAGGTTCTCAACGTACCCTATCATTTTAAGTACGTGAGTTCCTACAGGTGTTCCTTCTTGCATCTTGCATGCAAAAAGAGCCTTAGACACTTCAAAATGCTCGTGCCTAGCTTGTCCTTGATATAGTTATTTCAAATGCTCAACCATACCATAGGCATCCATGTTCTCATGTTGCTTCTGAAGCTCAGAGTTCATGGTGACAAGCATAAGACATGACACATCTAATGCGTCATCTTGATGCTTCTTATAAGCATCCTTTTCAGCACGAGTGGCCACAGGGGCGGGTGTTTTAGGGATAGACTGCTCTAGGATATACAGTTTACGTTCTTGCTTGAGGATAATCCTCAAGTTCCTATACCAGTCTAGAAAGTTAGCTCCATTGAGCTTGTATTTCTCAAGGACAGATCGCAAGTTGAGGGGGTGTGTCGTGTTAGATGACATGGTGATCTACAACATTAAAATGCAAAATTAAGTATCATACCTAAGTCATTTAATTAGGCCTTTAATTAAATGAGGCTCCCACTAAATTCTCATAGCTTTGATATGAGCTAATCATTGATGTAGGCAAACACATTTTGCTTACATCATTAGCTTCTATTTAGCTATAAATTTATATGGGATAAAGATCCACATCATACTTCGTCTTGAGTTAGCTTTGGCTAATCGCCCAAGACGTAGTATGATTAGGTAGGCAATCTTTTGCCAATTACATCTGATGTAACTCTTTAATAGCTTTGGTTAAGTTTAGATTAGTTTAGTGCTTATTCCTAAACCAGCTTCCAGGCCGTGTTGAGGCACAGAGGCCTTCTTTGATATCGGAGCAACGACCACTTTCTAAGACAAAGCTGATGTTCAGAAATCACACAAAACTAATTTATAAAACTTATGTTCAAAGCTAATATATGCCTCTACTGTCTTAATTAATTAAGAAAAACATAATTAAGTCTTAACCAAGTTTGATAGCGGGACATCACGATTGTCCACTCGCACTCTTCCAAGATAAAATGCATTGCTTTGCTTTGGCAAACCCAACAATAAATGATCGAGGAAGTAGTGAGTACCAAACTTTGGTAGGCATATCGTTTTTGACTTATTAAGAAATAAACTTAAACATGCATCACATACATATTAGCATACATCACATATAAGCTAAGCGTGTCATGGTTATGGCCCTTATTCTACAATCTTCTCAAGCCAATGAAAAGATTGATTGGTCAACCTAGGGATAGCATCTTCTCCCAAGTGCTTCCTTTTGGTTGTCTTGTGTTGTTGACTTCCTCCTTGTAACGTCATCTTCCAATGGACCCTCCATCTTTGTTGCGTATATTACAAAAGGAGAAATACTCGAGTTACATTCGAGTCTAAAGTTAATTTTACAACAAGAATTTTAGGAGAAAGGCATGACACGCAGGCCGTATTAAGAATTACAACACACACATTCACAAACTTTTTGGGACTAGGCCATAACCATGCACCATGTCAATTTTAACTTTTAAAAGACATCAAATATTTTATTATGTTTGAAAAATTGCTAATGCAATTATCAACTCATAATAAAATTTATCCTACTTCTATATCATATATAAAATAGAGAAAACCTATTTTTTATACGATCTTTCGCAAGTGGCTCTGATACCACTGTAGGGTTATTTTATGCAAAATAGCATATGCGCAACGGAAAAATAGGATCCCTTCCAAGTGATCCTTGCGAAAGAAAACTTCGTACAAAAAAAATAAATTTCTCAAAACCTATCTTATAGGAGAATATTACCTTTGTTGCATGCCCTTTTTAATCCCGCTTCTCCTTGGGTTTGTTGGATCTTTTAGCACATTCAAATGTTCGTGCCTCTATATGTATCCACACGAGCAAGCTCTTGTCTCACAAAAGAAACTAGAAGAGCTCTCCTTTACTTCTTGCTAGAGAAGTCCCTAAAGGAGAGGAAGGTAGGGAAAAAGAGAAAGGAAGAAGAAGACCACTCTTCTTGCTAGCCTATACTCACAAAAGCCACACAACCAAAGCCTCTCACCACCAAGCTCTCTCCAAGCCTCAAGCTTTCACCAAGCTTGGCCGGCCACCCCATGGAGTGTTTTATAGGATTGAAAAAACCTTTCACCTCCTATCACATTCAATGCAATCAATTGCAGGCCGGCCACATGTGGAGAAATTCCAAAGGTCAAAACCCTTTGTCTCCTTCCACCTCATCAAGCTTAGGTTGCATGCTTATGTGGCATGCTTATGTGGCATTCATGCATGTTGAATTAATCTTATTAATTCAATAAGCTTATGTTATCATATTGAATTAATCTCATTAGATCAATAAGGTAACATATTGAATTAATCTTATTAAATCAATTAAGCTTAGGCTATCATGATAACATATTTATTTAATCTTATTAAATTAATAAGCTTAGCATATTGAATTAATCTCATTAAATCATTAAGCTTAAAGTCCAAAAAAAAAACCATTTTGTACTTAAGCTTATTCCCAAATTATTCTAGTCAAACTAGAATGCACTAATTCTTCTAATCATCATGCTCTTTGTGTGTGACCCTATGGGCTCTCATAACGTTGGCAGTGGATCTAAACTCTTTTAGATACACAAGCAATGAGCGGCATCTAGCAATACATCATTGCTACCCAAGTTACGAAATAAGTCAAGATCCGACTAACCTTTCCGTGACTACTATAATGTATGACCGTGTCCTTCTATCCTTGATATCAGATTGACCAATGAGGCATAGACCGTGTCATCCTCGATCAATCTATGTGTTTCTTGATCCCTGAGTAAACTAACTCAAACAAATGAGCTCAATATCTCATATTGACTCATTCGAGCATGGCCATGTGTTTTAGTAGTTCTACTCAATCAAGGGGCCCACGTATATACTCCGCCATATGGGAGGATAGATCCTACTACATACACCATCCTCCGAGATGGTCCACCCTGTTACAGGTGACGTTTGACGATACCAAAGTACATAACTCCTTATGTAGGGAACCGTAGTGACTTCAGGTTTGAGGACTATTCATACCAATAGTCACATGAGAAAGTTTATGACACTCATATGACGATCCATGAAACTTTCTCATGGCGGGTCAGTTCAGTATATATTCTCTAATATATACCCATGTGTTAACTTGATATCATATATCCATGACTTGTGAGATCAAGTCATCAATTGACCTACATGCTAGTCTTTATGTATTAATATTGCCCTTGCATATTAATACTTGACTAGGAACATTTAGGAAAGTGTTCTCTACAGCCTCTCATAATCAATTCTGCCAATTGATGTGCTGTAGATAAGAACCTACTTTTCTAGGGCATTATTATATTTAATTTAGCTGGCATAAGCAAGACGTAAATATAATAACCATTGCTTTGCCTTTATAGAATATGATACAAAATGTTCCCTATTCAACCATCACATGATTGGTTCTAGGGCTATAACTAACATAAAGAGGATACGACCTCACTTACTCTCGCACACACACGAGCTTACCTCGATACTTACTGTGTCACTTTCGCTTTCAGCCTTCCACTCGATTCCTTTGGCTCCCTCCGAAGTCACTCGAGTGTCACCCGACCATCGCGGCTTCCTCCGGGTGTCGTTAGCCTTCAACTCCAGCTATAGCAATTTTCTGCACACTTGATTCAGCTCGTGAGATAACGACATGAGCTTACTTTGTATCGTTTGCTATAATCAAAACTCAGGTTCGACTTAGGTGCCTACTGCACCAACAATCTAGCCATATAGATTTATTCAAAGTCCGGATGAGTCTTGTGTATACAAGAGATGTGACGAAAATATATTGGTATTTCTTGTACTATACGTAGATGATATTTTATTCATTGGCAACAATGTCAAAGTGTTATCAGACGTAAGGGTATGGTTATCCAAAAAATTTGATATGAAGGACTTGGGATAAGTGGGGCACATCCTTGGGATCAAGGTTATAAGGGATCGTAAGAAAAGGATGTTGTGTTTATCTCAAGCTTCATACATAGACACTATTTTAGCTCATTTTATCATGCAAAACTCCAAGAAAGGTTTTCTACCTTTTCGGCAGAGAGTACCTTTATCTAAAGAGATGTGTCCTAGAATGTCAAAGGAGATGAAGGCGGTTCCTTATGCTTTGGCGGTAGGAAGCCTCATGTATCTTATGTTATGTACGAGGTTGGATATTTATTTTGCTGTGAGCATGGTTAGCAGATATCAGAGTAATTCAGGATAGGGATATTAGACTGTGGTAAAGCATATATTGAAGTACCTGAGAAGGACTAGGGATTATATGTTGGTATACCAGGCAAATCAATTACTCCCTATGGGTTACACAGATTCTGACTTCCAATCAGATAGGGATAATAGTAAGTCTACCTCGGGTTATGTGTTTACTTTGGGAGGTGGAGCCATTGTATGAAGGAGTGTCAAGCAGAAATGCATGGCGGACTCCACCATGGAAGCTATGTGGCAGCCTCTAAGGCAGCCAAAGAAGATGTATGGCTCAGGAACTTCTTGATGGACTTGGATGTGATTCCTAGTTTGCCCAAAACAATCACAATTTATTATGATAACGGTGGTGCAGTTGCAAACTCGAAGGAACCACGAGCCCATAAGGCAAGTAAACACATAGAGCACAAGTACCACCTGATACGAGAAATCGTAAAGCGAAGAGAAGTTGCTGTCGCCAAGATTGCATCAAAGGATAACCTGACAGATCCTTTCACTAAGGCCCTTCCAGTAAAAGCTTTTGATAAGCATGTGGAGGGAATGGGAATCAGATGTATGGTAGTTTCATGGCAGCATAGTCTTTTAGTATAAGTGGAAGATTGTTAGGATGTATACTAAAGTCTAGCTTTTGTGTGAACATCTTCATTTTGAAATAAGAATCACATGATCATTGTTTGCATTTTATATTTATGCATGTTGTTTGATACTTTATATTGTAGATAACATGGTGTGTGGTATCACAAAGAAGATCATGTTATCAGTTCCTTGTAGAGTATAAGTAGAGGCTCACAACCAAGATGGTTTTGGACAAACCATTGGCATGGTTGCAGTGTAATTTTGTATTGGTTTATCTTGACCATAGAATTACACTAGTACCCTTTGTGTATATTGAGCAAGACCGATTTAAAGGTGATTCAATTTATACTGACTATATAATTGAATCAGACCTCAGATATTATGGTGTACATGCTCTTAATCCTGATATAATAACGGGCACATGTACTTGGTATTTATTTCTTTGATTTATCAATGGGCGAGATTTATGTGTTAAATCGATAGGCCTAGTAAGTTGGGAAATAATATTATTTACATGGTGTGTCATTGATTATAGGAGGAAACCGTATCCAATACACTAGGATGATGATGTCCCCTTGAGGAGGTCATAAAATTCATCATGTAAATCCCACAGGTGGACTTGGTCTAACATGATGATAAGGATGAGTGGTACTACTCATGATGTTAGATATTGATTAATTAAATTGTTAGTAATTTAATTAATTAATGGACATTCGATATCTTAAACACGGGGAGATATTTTCTATAAATAATATGTGGAGCTCATATTTAATTATGGGGGTTGGTGAGGTAGATCAATAATGATCCTCTAGTGGAATGGATCATTATTAATGGATCGGGTTATATGTGGTTCAGATCCATTAGGTGACCAAGATCCAACTCCTCCTCATGGTCCCTATTGTAGCCTATTATAAATACCTCATGAAGCCTAGACCTAAGATATAAGTGGTGGACGTGGAGAGGCTTGGGTGGCAAAGGGTTAGGGTTTGCCTTCTAGGGTCGGCAGCAACAAGAGGAGAGCTAGGGTTTTTCCTCCCTTTCTTTCCCTTTAGCCAACGCCACCCTCTCCTTCTCCTAGGGTCGGCGGCAAGAGGAGCTAGGGTTTAGTCCCTTCTTCCTTTCTTTGGCCGGCGCCTCCCTCTCCTTGTCCTAGGGTCGGCGGTAAAAGGAGCTAGGGTTTAGCCCTTTCTTCCTTTCATTAGCAAGTGCATCCTTTCCTCTCCTTAGGGCCGGTGGACACCAAACTTGGAGTTTGGTGGTCGGCACAAGCAAGGAGAAGAAGGGAGGATTTTCTTCCCTTGTTTGGAGTGAGCAAGGAAGGGAAGATACGTGGTCTAGGAGACTTCAATTCTTAGAAGAACGTCGCCCATATGACGTCCAAGAAGAGGATAGGAATACAATAAAAGATAAAGAGGTAAAACAAGAGGTATAATCTTGTTTAATTTTGATTCTTGTTCTTTTGTATTCTGTATGTTGTTGATTGACATGGACCCCGATCATAAACACAAAAATCAGCGATCCGTACATCATCTATTCCGCGGCTAATCGAGGAAAAGGGTTAGGTTGCTTGAATAATAAATTTGTTCAAGCGACCACTCAAATCGAATAGCACGATGATGAATCGGTTGCTTAGGCAATCCATCTCCATCTGGATTAGTTTTAATTAATAAAATTTTAATCTGAGAACGTGAGACAAGATCGCCATGCACAAGCGACCGAAGCAAAGCGAAGAAACAACCTCTTCCCTTCATGCTCCTCCTCCCGGACCCACTATACTCATGTATCGTGCATGAACTACCGAACCTCCTGACGGTAGATAGCCTCCTCTTGAAAGTGGTTGTGGGCCTAGCCGTAGAACTCCTCGACCCACTGGAATTGCTCTCAGAGTTCCTGAAATCCCTTCTGTGTATAGGTCCTATGCTCCTCCCACCACTACCCCTGTGTCTGCTGCTCGGCGTAAATGTCATCGAGGCACGATCGAAACTCAAAGAAATCATAGGCTGATATACCTGCATCCTTATGAAAGGTATAAAAAGAAGGCGGTGCAGGTGTAGGTTGGTGGCGTGGACTAGGTGGGCTCCTATACATAAGTGGACTTGAGGGTGAGTAATGGTCAGGATGTGAGAGGGGTACATGAGTGGAAGGCCCTACGTGTGGTGGGGATTCCACTATTAGATCCAACTGCCAATTGGCACGGTTGGTGATGGTGATACGATCGGTATCAGGGAGCCTAAGGGGTAACAAATTATTCCTTACAAAGCAAAAATAGTTACCCTCTCTCACTATCATCTTCATCGTCATACACACCCCTAGATCTATGCTTGGGCTCCCCTCTACTCTATTCAAATCTTTGCAGTCATACCCCATGTTATTGCAAATATGAGTGATCAATCCCCCTAAAATAATTTCCCCCTTAAGCGCTTTACCCGCCTTAACTAAATGTCTAACAAAATGGGATCCTTCATCTATAGTACTATTCCCTTGCAACATTCTCCAAAGACACAATAGCTCAATCAATCTCATCACTCCATCACTTTCTCCCCTTCCAAAAATAGTAGAATCCATAAAGCAATGAATGTACCTAAAAATAGGATTTTGAAGTCGGGATTCCTTGGCTCTAGAGGGGTTGTAAGAAGTTTCTCCAATCAATTCATTCCAAAATGATCTTCCATTAAAATCTTTGAGTGTTCTTCTCTCCCCGCCACTAGGTAACCCGAAGCATAGGTTCCATTAGTGTAGTGTCCACTCATGTTCTATGTTGAATAACCTAAAGGTCACCTTCCCTTCCTCACTATCCCTACCTAATAAAATTTTTGCATCCACCGAGCTCAAAAATTTAAGAACAACCCTAGGGTAGGTTGGGCATCTAACCCCCATCAATACTTCTTATCCTACAAGGTGATATAGCCATTGCACATCGTGTAGTAAACCTAGGGTTTCTAAGAGGGGTTCATCAATGTACCTAGTTGCTAATATTTTTCTAGAGGAGAGTACATTTAATATAGCTCTATGAGCATCATCCCGAAATATAATGCTAGATGGAGCATTACCTTCTTTTGGAGCTTGCTGATTACTCCTTCCTCTTGTCCTTGGCCTTAATGAGGTAACCTTTGTTGCAGAATGCTTTGTCCTCCTCATCCTTGCTTCTTGAGTGCTTCTGGGAGGTTGGAGATGTTGGGTTTCCGACACCGCGGTGAGTGTGTATTCGAACATGTTTCGTAAATATGTGCGCAACGGAATAAATAAAAAGCAATAAATCTAATTTATAACATCACACACACCACACGCATGCATAGTACAACATGTGTAGACATAATCGTAGTTTCAAATTTTGCAATAAAAGGAAATTTATTCTACGTATACCTGACGTATCACGTGTAGCGGGAAAGGCATCAACCGGAGCGACCCTCGCTAGAATCATCTCTATCTGTATCCACGCCGAGTATCTTCAGGATGACTTCACAAAGTCACGAGCCTCATCTTTGTACGAGTCACTAGCCTCGTGTCGTAGACGATGTGATCAAGAGAAGATCACAATTCGAATCAAAATTTGGATTCAAAACGAGTCCTCAAAAACTCACTTATCCGGAGAGGTATTCGCCCACCGTTTGACGAATCCTTCGTCCTCCACCTATGAGGATTACCAGAGATCAAATCCCCGGCAAGGAAGCTACTGTCGAAGCTCCAAACATCGTCCAAACGACGCTCTGACACGAAGTAAACAAGCTATCCAGAAAACTAGACGGCTTTGGTGGAGGATTAGCACCGGGCAAATAAGGAAGCTAGATGCTCACCTTGTCGCCGGAGCCAAGGAAGATCACCGGAGGGTCACCGGAGGATCGCCGGCTAAAGCTTGGACGTCGGCAATAACTTGGACAGCAGCACAAGAGGTGGGCAGTGGCTAGGTTTTGGGCGCCAACCACAAGAGGAGAGGTGGGAGAGGGGCGGTAACTTTGGATTAGGGCTCTCATTAAACCCTTGAGCCATATTTTATAGAGAACAAATTCTCCTAATGGTTATTGGTTCATAACCAAAACCCGTTAACCCGCTCCATTAATTTAAGTTAAAATAAACCAAACCGATTTGTTCTATTTTAAGTTAAAACGAACCGAACCAACTTTTGGTTCATTCGTTTAAAACAAACCAAACCCCTTTTGTTTATTCTCCACCATTGGATTAGAACCAAACCAATTTGGTTCATCCATCATGTCTTCATAAGACACGGCCCATCCACGCTTCCATTGCGACTGAAATGATTTCATGCTCGCTCTTTGTTTGGTCCAACCAAACCTAGTTTCTCTCGGTCTGAGAATTTCATTTTCAAGCTCGTTTTAAATCCTTCGGATTATGCTAGTTGTGCATGTAACCAAATAGGTTCTAGGTTTATGTTGGCCGTCTATAATTAACCATTAATTATAGAACGATCATGAGTGGCACCTAGTAGTACATCATGATCCCCAATTAACCTAAAAGAGCAACGGTTGATCCAGAACTATTTCTGAAACCCTTCAGCAACTACAATGAATCGTGCCCCATTCCTTTCACTCATCTTATACCCACTTGGTTCAGGACATGGTCTATAGTGTCAGTCCCCACTAGGTTGACTACGTCACACCTAGCCCAAGTATCATTTCCTCGTCCTACGGATTCTAGTTACTGCACATGTATCCAAGAGTACCTTACTCTGAACATGTAATGCTTTGGCCAAAGACTTTAGTAACAATCCGACGAGAGGCCATGGGTATACATCTCCTCACAAGGAGTGGTGAATCCTTTATAGGCTATTCAAACACCTTCGATCACTTCGACTTATGTCCAATCATCCCGGGTCCACATCTCCTCAGAGATGCTTGCTTAAGATGTCAAAGCATAGGTCTTCATGATCAAGATGACTTGAATGTCGCAAGTCAAAGGAACATCACACTTAAGCTGCAGTAAGAACTTCATTGACATATCTATATATGCAGAGAACCATATGAAGTCTTACGGCTGGTCACTCCAATGAACTAGTTACCATAACTAGCATCCACGATTAACTCCGGACATCACAATGTCTCCAGCCAGTGAGAATCAGCTGCTTGGATACACCAAGGAGTATACTTCGTGCTAGTCTCGACAGAATTGATGGTTTCCAAATCCATTAAT
This sequence comes from Wurfbainia villosa, assembly GCA_025175895.1. Classification (NCBI taxonomy): domain Eukaryota; kingdom Viridiplantae; phylum Streptophyta; class Magnoliopsida; order Zingiberales; family Zingiberaceae; genus Wurfbainia; species Wurfbainia villosa. The sequence continues at coordinate 17,785,324 of CM046007.1, read as the reverse complement.
TCATCGACCAGAGATAATTCCGATACATCACAATTACACATGTAGAGATACTCACTAGTTGTGATCCAATCACAAATTCTCTCATGCTATGAATCGTATCGTGGAGATTCAGTAAATGAGTTTAAGATCTAATCAAATACATGTGAACATGTATACTCAAATAGTGAATCCTCATTTATCATATAAATGGTTCAAACATAAGGCGATTGCCTTAGGACATCTCTCATATATTACTAACAAACTCCCACTTTGTCTAATGTCAATCGCTACGGTATCTAATACCATAGGCTCTAACATGACCCTCAAACTTACTTTGAGGTAATTCCTTAGTCAAAGGATCCGCTAAGTTCCTTTCAGTGGGGATTTTCTCGATTTGTATTTCCTTCCTACTAATGATCTCTCTGATCAGATGATAGTGGCGAAGCACATGTTTGGATCATTGATGATACCTTGGCTCTTTCGCCTGTGCAATTGCTCCATTGTTGTCGTAGTAGACCGGTATTGCTTCAACAATGGCTGGAATAACACCAAGTTCATAAATGAACTTCTTGATCCAAACCGCTTCCTTTGCTGCTTCCGAAGCTGTAATGTATTCTGTCTCAGTGGTAGAATCTGCTACAGTGTCTTGTTTGGAACTTTTCCAACTCGCTATGCCTCCATTCAAGGTGAACACGTGTCCAGACTGAGACCTGGAATCATCCTTGTCTGTCTGGAAGCTGGCATCCGTATACCCACGTATCACCATGTCCCCTTCTCTATATATTAGGAACACATCCTTAGTTATTCTCAAGTACTTAAGGATTGTCTTAACAGCCACCCAATGATCCATTCCTGGATCAAACTGGTATCTACTCGTGACACTCAGAGCATATGATACATCGGGCCTCGTACATAACATAGCATACATGATAGATCTTATTGCGGATGCATAGGGAATCTTACTCATGCAAATCCTCTCATCTTCTGTGCGCGGACACATAGACTTCGAAAAGTGTATCCCATGCCTGATGGGTAGGAAACCTTTCTTGGATTCCGACATGCTAAACCTCTTTAGCACTCGGTCTATATATGTAGACTGCGAAATACCAAACAATCGTTTCGATCTATCTCTATAGATCTTAATCCTAAGGATGTAGGTTGCTTCTCCCAGGTCTTTCATGGAGAATGTCTTGGACAACCAAATCTTAACTGACTGTAAGACTGAAACATCGTTTCTTATAAGTAATATGTCATCGACATACAATACTAGGAACACGACTGCACTCCCACTAACCTTCTTGTACACACAAGGTTCGTCTGGATTTTGTGAGAAATCAAACCTTTTGATTGTCTTATCAAAACGGATATTCCAGCTCCTGGATACTTGCTTCAATCCATATATAGACCATCGTAATTTGCATACCTTGGTTTTATCAACCGATGTGAAACCCTCGGGTTGTATCATATACACGTCCTCGAGCAGGTTTCCATTAAGGAAAGTTATTTTCACATCCATCTGCCATATCTCATAATCATAATGAGCCGCTATGGCCAAGAGTATCTGAATGGATTTAAGCATAGCAACAGGCGAATAGGTTTCATCATAATCAACACCTTGCTTTTGACGATATCCTTTCGCCACCAATCTAGACTTATAGGTAATCACATTACCATCCATGTCGGTTTTCTTCTTGAAAACCCACTTGCACCCTATAGGCTTTATGCCTTCAGGTGGGTCAACCAAGTTCCAAACTTGGTTTTCATACATGGAATCCATTTTCGACTTCATTGCTTCAAGCCACTTATCCCTTTCTGAACTTGTCAGAACTTCTTCATAACTGGTAGGTTCCTCATCATCAATGAGTAACACGTCGTTCGATTCACTTACGAGAAATCCATATCTCTCAGGAATATTACGTGTTCTACCAGATCTATGAAGATGTGGTGTTTCAATAGGCCCAGTCGATTGCTCATCACTATGAGTTATTGGTTTTTGTGCTTCACCAGGTATCTCATCAATGTCTATTTGAGTCTCTCGAGCCTCCTCAAACTCGACGACACTCCCACTGTTTTCTTGCAAGAGAAACTCTTTCTCTAGAAACAAACATCTTTTGTTCTACAGGATGATAGAATTGGTAACTGTTGGTGCAATCGGCCCAGCAGTACCTTGATGGTATTTTGATGATAGACAAAACTCATGACATGGGATTGTCATGGGAAAGTCCAACATGGGTTGGCATGGAAAATCCAAGCATGGAGCTTGGTGTGGAAGTCCAAGGGGGAAGCCTTGGCATGGGAAAGTCCAAAGCATTGCGAAGCCGTGCGCTTGGTGTTTGGCATGGGAAAGTCCAAAGCATTGCGAAGTTGTGCGCTTGGTGCTTGGCATGGGAAATCCAAAGCATTGCGAAGCCGTGCGCTTGGTGCTTGGTGAGAAATGCATTGCGAAGTCGTGCGCTTGGTGCATTTGGGAAGTCTTGAGGACTTGGTAAGTTCACTAGGCTCGGAGTCCTTGAGTCGGTGAAGGATGGCATTGCGAAGCCGTGCGCTTGGTGCATCCGAGGGACCGTCGGACGGGGAGCGAATGGAGTGAGCCCAAAGGGAAGCATACTTTTAGGGCATGAGACGCGAAGGATGGCGTTGCGAAGCCGTGCGCTTGGCGCATCCGAGGGACGTAGGCCGAGGGAAGAGAGCTTTGGTGGGGAACTCCATGAGGGATAAGGTGGACTTGGCCAAGTGGCTAAGACTGAGTGTCGGAGGCTCAAACTTGATGTTTGAGGGTTTGCCTGACGGTCGGATGCTCAAACAACTTGGTGTTTGAGGTTTTGCCCGACATCAGTCGACTGGCATAGGTGCCGGTTTGACTGATCCAAGTCGACTAGAGTTCGACTGGTGTAAGTCTAGGGTTTTATGCTTAGCGATCATTGCCATGGGTAGCGATCGGCCCGAAGTCGGCGATCATTAGAGATGGCGATCGGTGATGGAGTGTCGCGAGCACCATAGCGCTCCGTAGCCGTGGCGATTGACTCTTGGGTCACCGATCGGTGATGGGCATCATCGGTTTGGAACTTGTCAGCGTGGATCTGGCACTCTGAGGCAATGATCGGGCCTTTGGCGATCCGCTAGGCACGAAACACCGATGCAGGTTATAAAAGGAGCTCAAGATGGAGGTTTTTGCCAAGCCTTTTGTGGAGCTATTGGAGGGGAATTGTTGCTGCATTCCAGTCCTTCAAGAGCCAATCAAAGCAAGCAACAAGCAAAGCGATCAAAGCAATCGGTGAAAGTTTTCTTTTGTATTGTATTTGTGTATTTGCTTGTATTTCTATATTACATTGTAATTTCTTATGAGAGGTTTCTCCACCTCCGACGTGTTATCGAGAAGGAGTGTTATAGTTAGTGTCGTGCGCATAACTAGAGCTCGGTGAACTCGCCCGTGGAGTAGGAACCATTCGGTTCCGAACCATGTATATCTTGTGTTGTGTGATTGTGTATTGTTGTTAGTTTCATTATTATTGTTATTCCGCTGCGCTAACGACAATCGTAGACAAGCAACGCAAGAAGAACGAACGAATTACGACATCCATCGTACGAGGGCTATTCACCCCCCTCTAGCCGGCCGTATCGATCCCCTACAAGTGGTATCAGAGCTGAGGTCGCTCTTCAAGGACTAACCGCCGCGAGAGCACTACAAATGGCCGGCTTCATCCATCCACCGAAATTCGATGGAGATTTTTCTTGGTGGAGAAAACGGATGGAGGTATATCTCGAAACCGATTTTGATTTTATGATTATTATAGAAAACGGTTTTGAAATGCCTAGGGACAAACACAACAAGCCCATTGAAAAATCAAAATGGACCCAAGACCAAATCAAAGACTTCAAGACAAATCTCAAGGTAATCAAGTTGATTAGTGATTTGTTACCTAACACTATTTGGTCTAGATTGGGTGATTATAGGGATGCAAGGGAATTATGGAATAAGGTAATGAAATTCCAAGAAAATTCCCAATCGGCACAAGAAGAGGAGAATGCCGAAGAAGAACCCACAACATTTGAAGATGTTGATGATTTGGTGGAGACCTCCACCTCTAGCATTGAGGGGGAGGAGAGGCAATCTTCCATCCCGGAGCAAGAACAAGAAGCATCCACATCCGGGAGAAGTGAAGATCGGGAAGAGGCTTCCACCAACTCCCTAGGTGACTCATGTATTATAATTAATCGTAAAGATTATATTATTTGTTTTGAGTGTAGGGAGAAAGGGCATTACAAAAGCAAATGCCCTAAATTGGCTAAGAAGAAGGCATCGACACCAAAAGTCAACCCAAAGTCAAACGATGCCGGTGTTCCCAAAATCAAGAGCAAAGAGCACATTGTGTGCTTCAAATGCAATCAAAAGGGACACTACCGAAGCCAATGCCCTAGGGGGAGGAAGAAAGGGCAAGAAGGTGCAACTCATGTAGGGGGAGCTCCTAAAGCTAACCCTAAGGTACATTTAGTTAATGCACCTTTAATTCCTAGAGTTAAAAAGCATGCTAAAAATTATTTTAGTTCTCTTGCCATTATTAATGAAAAGCATGCTAGGAGAAACAATAAGGTTTATTGCTTAGGTGCCAAGCATGTTCATATGACTAAAGACAAACCTAGGACTCATAATTCTAGAAATATCTTGCCTAGGGAGTCAATTAGGAGAGTTGAAGAAAACTTGGGTGTTAATCCCAAGAAATCTAGGCACATGCCTAAAAAGAAAATCATTCCTCAAAAATCTAATGAAAATTCAAAATTGAGGAAATTAGAGCTAGAAAACCAAGCCTTGAGGTTAAGGCTAGAAAAATTGGAGAAGACCCTAGAAATAATATTAAATTCGGTTAAGGGGTCAAATGTCCAAAAGTCAAGACCTAGAAAGCAAGAAATATCTAAGGGCAAGACGGGTTTGGGTCACAGACCTATGTCCTACCATAATGTTCCATTTAATTATAGAACAACATCTAGGTCTAGAAAAACCAAGGCTAATAGGGAAGTCATCCCTAAGTCTAGCCATGGTGTGTGTTTAGTGGCTAAGGACTTAAGAAAAATCAAGAAAGCCACTAAGAAGGTCAATGGAGGAGTCACCTCTAGAGTTGATCTAGGAAAGACCCAAAAGACTATGGCTTCAAAGTCTAAAAGGGTCATTAGGAATGTAGCGCCCGCCCTTATCTGCTCTCAGGGCAGCGCTACTTTTACCCCTTTCTTTTTTTTTTCTTTTAAAACATAACACACATGGATCCTTCCACCATCATACTTAAGCATGTTATCATGGCATAAACCTTCTTTTCTACATGCATCACCTATCTTATTCATAGTTAGCATGTTACCATATCTTATCTCATTTCATAACATGCCCAACGTAAGGATCCATTCGTGAGTTCTATCATATCAACTTTCTTAAGTAATTGAACAATAACATAACTAAGCAACATCCAACATGGTGCTAATAATTCACAAGTCTTATAAGCGGAAGCAATGTCTTAAGTTGTTAATTGAGCATATAAATATAAGCAGATAGTAATAGGGTCTTTCTCCACCATGCCACTATCACACACACTAGGCCCTTCCTGCTACTTCCTCTAGTTCAGGTTTCCTTGATCTGCAGTATATGGACAACATAAACTATAAGCATATAGCTTAGTAAGATTCTTGCCTACTCACAAAAAAAACACGAACTTCATCAAGCCATTAGAAACATAAGCATGCTAGCATAAATGGCCTAAGTATTCCATAGTAACACTAATCAACAACATACCACGTAATGAAACCTAAGCATGGCATAGAGTTTACATCAGCATGCTAAGCATAATTAAAACCAAGCAGGGCATAATCTAAACATAAGCATTCATGATATAAATCTTAGACATGCAGGAAGTACATAAACCCAAAGGTTTTTAACTTACTATAAGCATCATACCTTAGTAAAATCTAACATGCTTAAAGGACATAATCATAAGCATTTTTAACTTGAGCATAAACATTTGTAATGACATAAATCCTAAACATGCATAAGGTACATAAACACAAGTATTCTTAAACTACTGTAAGCATCATAACTTCATAGAGTCTAACGTGCATAAAGGACATAATCATAAGCATTTTTTTTAACTTGAGCATAAACATTTATAATGACTTAAATCCTAAACATGCATAAGGTACATAATCACAAGTATTCTTAAACTACTGTAAGCATCATAACTTCATAGAGTCTAACATGCATAAAGGACGTAATCATAAGCATTTTTAACTTGAGCATAAACATTTATAATAACATCAATCCTAAACATGCATAAGGTACATAATCACAAGTATTCTTAAACTTAACCATAAGCATTCACGACATCATAAATTCGAAACATGCATAAAGTACATAGTCACCACATTCTTAAACTTAACTCTAAACATCATAACTTCATAACATCTAAAATGCATAAAGGACGAGTTCGTAAGCATTCATAATCTTTAACATAAGCATACACAATTTCATAAAAGTCTTTTCTTTTCAAAACATATACATATAGATACTTCAACATCATCATAACTTGTTTGGGGGGCCCCAGGTTAAGTACCACATAATGCTGCTTCCCTAATAGGTCAGTAGCGAGCCACTGACCTACGAGCAAGACCTCTTACGCCTTACGAGTGGCAAGACCTCTTACGCTTCTTATGTCCCTATGGATTTGATTAACGACCATCTGACGGTCGGTACTTAACCTCTTACAAAGTAAAATACTTAATTCCTTTCTTTTCTTGTCATATTATAAAGAATGCTCTTGATCCCCAACATAAAGGAAGCATCTTAATCTTATCTTATCATAAGGAGAGCTCTTGATCCCTACTTGAAAGGGAAGCATCTCCATTTTATCTTATCTTAAGGAGAGCTCTTGATCCCTACTTGAAAGGGAAGCATCTCCATCTTATCATAAGGAGAGCTCTTGATCCCTACTTGAAAGGGAAGCATCTCCATCTTATCTCAAGGATACATGCATTCATAACATAAGAGTACCCTAAAGGGGGCCTAAAGTATAAACATGTTCATCACATAAGCATATTTCGTGGCACATTACATCATAAACATGAAGCATATTTCCTTGGCATATTCATGGCATATTAAATCACAAAACATGTTCATCACCTAAGCATATTTCATGGCACATTACATCATAAACATGAAGCATATTTCTTTGGCATATTCATGGCATATTAAATCACAAAGCATGTTCATCACCTAAGCATATTTCATGGCACATTACATCATAAACATGGAGCATATTTCCTAGGCATATTCATGGCATATTAAATCACAAAGCATGTTCATCACCTAAGCATATTTCATGGCACATTACATCATAAACATGAAGCATATTTCCTAGGCATATTCATGGCATATTAAATCATAAAACTTGTTCATCACATAGCCTAACTACATAAAAGGGGGTGTTTTCATGAAGCCCTAACCCCAAAACCAATATTGGTCGAAACACATAAGGTATTCCAACATGGCAAAGTGTTTAGTCACCTAAAACTCCTACATGAGGCATACAACATCCCCTAGTTCCCTTAGAAGCCTTTTTCTTGCAACCCTAACCCTAGTTTCATTGGTTAAACTTGTGAGGGCCTCAAGCTTGGGTTTGTCCCTACAATTCATTCATGAAGTCTTATAACTTATCATAGTATCATTAGAAATATTTTTCATGCAGCCCTAACCCTAATTTCATGGGTTGGCCGAAACTTGTGAGGGCTCAAGCTTGGGTTTGTCCCCTAAAATTCATTCATGAAGCCTTATAACCTATCATAGTATCATTAGAAATATTTTTCATGCAACCCTAACCCTAATTTTATGGGTTGGCCGAAACTTGTAAGGTTAAGATCTTTGGACTTTTGTCACCTAAATCTATTCATGTAGGCATATATCATAACCTAACTTCATAAGGGGGAGCTCTTCATGAAATCCTAACCCTAAACCCTTGGTGGCCGAAACATATAGGGTTAAAACCTTTGGACTTTTGTTACCTAAAGATCCCTACTTGGAGCATACAACCTATAAAAGGTTTCCCTAATAGCATTTTCATGAATCCTAGCCCAAAACTTAGTTGGCCGAAACATATAAAGCTCCAAACTTCATATTTCTTTCATGTAATTTATCCTACAAAACTAATATACTGCAGGTGAGGAAATCTTACATCCTTCACTTTCTTTTGGTGGGTAGTTGACCTTATGGAAGCCAAGAACTAACTTCTTCTTGCTTGGATGAAGTTCGGCCAAAGGTGCAAATGGAGAGGGGGAGCAAGATGGTTTCGGTGAGGATGAAGAGGAGAGGAAGAAGTGGCCAAATGGGAACTTCCTTCTTCTTTATAAAGGGAGGAAGAGAAGTTTCTCTTTTCTTTTCCATGCCCCTTCATTTACCCTCATCACCCTTATCTATAATTCCCCTCTTCTCTTAATGATATAATCCTATTGGGCTTATGGTTAGTGGGTGCATCTATAGGGCTTGGCTATCTCTAGAGGTTTGGGGTTCAATTCCTAGGCCTTGCATCTCTTTTTGGCTATTTCCTTTTATTTTCGGAAAACCCACATAAAGCCCATTATCGTAAAGCCAAAAATTCTCGTAAAATTGCTGGAGACTTTTTACGGGCGTTACAAGGAAGGTATCTAGGGAAGTTATCCCTAGAGAATACCTGGTTAACCCAAGGAGCTCCAATAGATATTGGGTTCCTAAAAGCGTGATCGATTCACGCTAAGTGGGTTAGGGTGTGTCAACCCTAAGTGGATGGGTGGTTAACCTAGCCATTGTGAGTTGACACATTAGGGTGTGCCAATATGGTTTGAGAAGTTAAAAATGATTTAAATTGGCACAATTAGGTCTTAGAGGTATTGGTGTGCCATTTTGGGTTTTTGGCACACTAGGGAAATGAATGGCATTAAGGCAAAATGAATTTAATTCCTAGAAATGGCAATTTAATTTTTAACACTTAGGTATTCTATACCTTAGTATATTTTACTTGTCATGCTTTATTTGCCTTGCCATGTCATGACATCATTTTCATTTTTATCTATAAGATGTCATGATCATGTTTAGATTTATGTTTAGATGTCATGTATGCTTAAGTTTCATTCACATGCCATGACATCATGATATTGGCATATATTTTTATCTATATCATATCTATGCCATCATCATATCATGCATGAATTAAAATGAAGTTAAGGACTATGGCATGATTTGATGGGAATCAAATAATATTGCCTAGAAATATGCATGAGACCATTTTAAAGAACAAAAACCCACATCTCACTAGATTAATTGCCTTGAATGTGTTTTTACACATCTAGATATAAGTGAGATGTTTAAGGAAAAGAAATTAAAGGTTTTGAAAACTTTTTGAAAACATTTTGAAAAACCTTGGTGAAGCCTATCTTTTGATAGCTATCACCATTGAATGGGATGATACAAAGAGGGCTCTTTATTGAAGCTTTTCTAAACTTTTGAACTTTGTATTAATCTCCTAATTTAGTGGGTGAAATAATTTTCAAATATTTTTCACCCATAGTGTTTAGGATAAGTATTATACGTATGCATTTTCAAGATTTTTAAAATTACGTATATTTACTTATGGATTTCGGAAATCCATTTCTGAATGTCAAATCCAAATAAGATTATCGACCGCCATGGATTGGCAATGATCGATAGTGGCAAATGTGATGATTTACGATTTGATCGCCTAAGCCGATTCAGTAAATCTTGTTGGTTAGGCCCATGTTCAGCTAGGTTAAGGTCCCCTAACCACTCCTAACCCTAGGATATGCTTGGGAGAGCATTAGAGAGGGTGGAAATCCATTGGATATGGATTAGGAGTTGGGTTGAGGGTGAGTATCAATTTTAAGGTGGATGTGAGTTCATTGTTGAACTTTGCCTTAATTTTGATTTAGTTAATGTTCCTATTGGCTTAGGGACTCTCCAAGGACATTGTTGGTGCAATGGTCAAGGGGGAGCAAGCCTCTAGGGGGAGGTATCCATCATGGGAAGATGGATGTGTATTTCCTCATGGGAGGAAAATTGGGTTGCCTCTCTTTAAGTGATATGGGATCACTAGAAAGATTGTAGGCATGTGTTCCTTCAAGGGAGAGATTGTAAGATCTCATTGGGATATGAGACATTCATACCCTTGGGGAGGACCTTTTTGATGTAATATCAAAAAGGGGGAGAAGTTACCAAGTTAAGGTTCGTTGGAATTCTCATTGGGATATGAGAATTGCCAATATGGGAGAATTGGTAGACTTGAGATGGTAGTTTTGTCAATCATCAAAAAGGGGGAGATTGTTGGTGCAATCGGCCCGTGATACCTTGATGGTATTTTGATGATAGACAAAACTCATGACATGGGATTGTCATGGGAAAGTCCAACATGGGTTGGCATGGAAAATCCAAGCATGGAGCTTGGTGTGGAAGTCCAAGGGGGAAGCCTTGGCATGGGAAAGTCCAAAGCATTGCGAAGCCGTGCGCTTGGTGTTTGGCATGGGAAAGTCCAAAGCATTGCGAAGCCGTGCGCTTGGTGCTTGGCATGGGAAATCCAAAGCATTGCGAAGCCGTGCGCTTGGTGCTTGGTGAGAAATGCATTGCGAAGCCGTGCGCTTGGTGCATTTGGGAAGTCTTGAGGACTTGGTAAGTTCACTAGGCTCGGGGTCCTTGAGTCGGTGAAGGATGGCATTGCGAAGCCGTGCGCTTGGTGCATCCGAGGGACTGCCGGACGGGGAGCGAATGGAGTGAGCCCAAAGGGAAGCATACTTCTAGGGCATGAGACGCGAAGGATGGCGTTGCGAAGTCGTGCGCTTGGCGCATACGAGGGACGTAGGCCGAGGGAAGAGAGCTTTGGTGGGGAACTCCATGAGGGATAAGGTGGACTTAGCCAAGTGGCTAAGACTGAGTGTCGGAGGCTCAAACTTGATGTTTGAAGGTTTACCCGACGGTCGGATGCTCAAACAACTTGGTGTTTGAGGTTTTGCCCGACATCAGTCGACTGGCATAGGTGCCGGTTCGACTGATCCAAGTCGACTAGAGTTCGACTAGTGTAAGGATTGCCATGGGTGCGATCGGCTGAAGTCGGCAATGATCGTACAGCGCCAAGGGATGGCGATCGGTGATGGAATGTCGCGAGCACAAAACGCTCCATAGCCGACTGGGCAGTCGACTGATGGGCATCATCATTCGACTGGTAGGTGATCCGTTGGAACTTGTCCAACGTGGATCTGGCCGTTGTGAGACAACGACTCTGAGCGATCGGGGCCTTTTGGCGCGACTCTAGCGAAACAGCTCGATGCAGGTTATAAAAAGAGCTCGAGATGGAGGTTTTTGCCAAGCCTTTTGTGGAGCTATTGGAGGGGAATTGCTGCTGCATTCCAGTCCTTCAAGAGTCAATCAAAGCAAGCAACAAGCAAAGCGATCAAAGCAATCGGTGAAAGTTTTCTTTTGTATTGTATTTGTGTATTTGCTTGTATTTCTATATTACATTGTAATTGCTTGTGAGAGGTTTCTCCACCTCCGACGTGTTGTCGAGAAGGAGTGTTATAGTTAGTGTCGTGCGCATAACTAGAGCTCGGTGAGCTCGCCCGTGGAGTAGGAACCATTCGGTTCCGAACCACGTATATCTTGTGTTGTGTGATTGTGTATTATTGTTAGTTTCATTATTATTGTTATTCCGCTGCGCTAACGACAATCGTAGACAAGCAACGCAAGAAGAACGAACGAATTACGACATCCATCGTACGAGGGCTATTCACCCCCCTCTAGCCGGCCGTATCGATCCCCTACAGTAAACCCTTGTTTCCTTAGGGTATCTAATAAATAGACATTTATTAGACTTAGCATCTAATTTGTCTGATACAGTCCACTTCACATAAGCAGGATAACCCCATATCTTCAAGTAAGATACATGAAGTTTCTTACCATTCCATATCTCATATGGAGTAGTAAAGACTACCTTGGTTGACATTCTGTTTAACAAGTAAATAGATGTCTGAAGTGCATAGCTCCAAAAGGACTTGGGAAGATTCGCATGATTCATCATTGAACTGACCATGTCCAACAAGGTCCGGTTACGCCTCTCAGATACACTATTATGTTGTGGTATATATGGCGGAGTCCATTGAGACAATATACCATTGTCTCTTAAATAATCTAGAAACTCTTGACTTAAGTATTCACCACCTTGATCCGATCAAAGTATTTTAATACTCTTGTCATGTTGTTTCTCTACTTCATTTCTGAATTCTTTGAACCTTTCAAAGACTTCAGACTTGTGTTTCATCAAGAACACATACCCAAACCGTGAGTGATCATCGGTGAAGGTAATGAAGTAGCTATAGTCTCCCAAAGCTTGAGTTGACATAGGTCCACATACATCAATATGTATTAGACCTAGCAACTCTCCCACTCGTTCACCTTTTCCTGTAAAAGGTAACTTAGTCATCTTTCCTTTTAAGCATGATTCGCATGTATCGTATGTATCCAATTCAAACGATTCCAGAATTTTACATTGGAGTAATTCGGACATGCGTTTCTTGCTCTCATGGCCAAGACGATAATGTCATATGTAGGAGTCTAATTGATTATCCTTTCGAGCACGCTTGTTTCTCACTTCGATATTGAAAATGTCACTAGATACGTCCAATGTATAAATATCATTGCTCAAGGTTCCAGTCCCATAAAGTACGTCATTCAAAGTTATATAACAATAATTGTAATGGTAACCATTTCTATTTAAGCAGGAAATAGAAATAATGTTCTTTATTAGAGAAGGAACACAATAGCAATTGTCTAGTTCTAAGACAAGTCCTATAGGGAGTTTCAACAAATACATTTTGATGGCGAGTGCAGCAACCTTTGCTCCATTTCCAACACATAAATTTGACTCTCCCTTGACGAGTCTTCTTCTATTCCTTAGCCCATATATGTTATTACATATATGTGAGCCACACCCAGTATTCAATACCCAAGTATTTGAGGAAATAGAATGACAATCAATAACAAAGATATCTGAAGAAGATGGGGCATTCGATGCCTTATCCTTCTTCACGGACTCAAGATAAATCTTGCAATTTCTTCGCCAATGGCCCTCCTTGCCATAATAATGGCAAGTGCCCTTTTGAGCTGGTTCTGCCTTTTTAGCCCTTTTCTTCCCCTTCTGCTATTCCTTTGACTTCATCTTAGAACTTTTCTTCGAGGAATCAACTTAAAAGACTCCCCTCGCTCATGCTTCTCGAAGGCTCCATACCAAAGATATTGAGCAGTACAGATGAACCTTCCTGCATCTCAAAGGTGAAGAGGAGCATGGAGACTTTGAACCTTTTGAATCTCACTTGCTCATCAAACAACTCATAAAGATGAAGGACTATGGAATGAACATTCATATGCTCATGCTGCTTCCGCAGCTCGGGTACCATCGCGGCTAGCATGATGCAACTCGCTATTTCAGAATCAGTCACATATTTCTGATAGGCCAACAATTGGTCCGGAGTTGCATTGTCACTAGGACGGGCAGGAAGAGGCACTTCGAGGACATTCGCAAGCTTTTCAACCTTAAGAACAATTCTCAGGTTGAATCCAAAAGCCAGTCCAAGAAGTTTGACCCAGTCAATTTATTTGAATCCAAGATAGAGTGCAAATTCAAAGACATCATGATCAATCAATTATCCTAGAAATACAAATCGAGCTTATATGAGAAAGATGATTTAAAATGCATCAACATACATTTATAAATCCCATTCATTTTTTGAATTTCAAAACCCCCAAAATCACTTCGGGAGATCATAGGTCCATCTCTGAATGGGCTAATATCATACATAGATATGAACAACCTTGGAGAGAGTCCAACAAGCCATTCATAACTACAATGGTAGGTATCAAATATACCGATTGCATATCACATATATGCAATTATCACAATGTGTCATCAACTAATTGAATGTTCACACATACATCGGGTTGTTAACTCATTAATAAGTATGCATCATATGCATAGCACCCAACTTCACCTCCCTTCACATCAACCTTGGATAGAGTCCAACAAGCCGATGCTCCAAGTGTTAAAGCCAACCCATTAATCGAAAAATAGTTTTAATATGGTTAGAGCACATTCAACCAATTAGCCTGGCTTGGAGAGAGTCCAACAACCAAAGTAATGATTGACCTCAGACTCTTACCATATTAGTATTAAATTATTTCATGATTTGAACATGTTCAGTTTGAGCTGGGCTTGAGAGAGTCCAACAACCCAAACAAGAAACAGAACTCTGGTTCTAACCATATTAATGGAAGGTATAGGCTTTAATATTGTGTTAGGGTTTTTATGTCTCATCCTCTTTGTATGTAAATAACTATTATCTACATGGCATGACATACATGGCATACATCTACATGTCATGACACGCATGACATAATGATATGCATCTAATGCAATTACATGGCATACAATTATGGTATGTACAAAATTTCCTTATATGTCATAACTATTTATGGAAATAAAATATGTTCAAGATTTGATTCTCAAAATCAAATCATGATTAAATTAGGAAATAAATTTCCAAATCTAATCACATATTTTATTTATGGAAGGTCTCAATTAAGAAAGTCTTTTAATTTAGGAAATAAATTTCTAAATTGTCAAAACTATTTATAGAAATAAAATAAATTTTAGATTTGATTTCCCAAAAAATCATTATTAAATTAGGAAACAAATTTTCAAATCTAATCAAATATTTTATTTATGGAAAATGTTAATTTCCATAAATACTTCTAACTTTCCAAAAGTAGAAGATTTTCATAAATACTTCTAGACTTTCCAAAATTAGAAAATTTCCATAAATACTTCTAACTTTCCAAAAGTAGAAAATTTCCATAAATACAATTACGACTATCGCAAAATAATTTTACGATTATGTCGAAATACAACGAGCTCGATACCCTTTGTTGGGTTTTAAACTTGGCAGTGTGTGTTCGAACATGTTTCGTAAACATGTGCACAGCGGAATAAATAAAAAACAATAAATCTAATTTATTACATCACACACACCACATGCATGCATAATACAACATGTGTAGACATAATCGTAATTTTAAATTTTACAATAAAAGGAAATTTACTCCACGTATACCTGACGTATCACGTGTAGTGGGAAAGACATCAATCGGAGTGACCCTCGCTAGAATCGCCTCTATCTGTATCCACGCCGAGTAACTTCGGAATGACTTCACAAAGTCACGAGCCTCATCTTCGTACGAGTCACTAGCCTCGTGTCGTAGACGATGTGATCGAGAGAAGATCACAATCCGAATCAAAATTCGGATTCAAAACGAGTCTTCAAAAATTCGCTTCTCCGGAGAGTTATTCGCCCACCGTTTGACGAATCCTTCATCCTCCACCTATGAGGATTACCGGAGATCGAATCCCCGGCAAGGAAGCCACTGTCGGAGCTCCAAACATCGTCCAAATGATGCTCCGACACGAAGTAAACAAGCTGTCCAGAAAACTGGACAGCTTTGGTGGAGGATTAGCGCCGGCCAAATAAGGAAGCTAGATGCTCACCTTGTCGCCGGAGCCAAGGAAGATCACCGGAGGGTCGCCGGCTCAAGCTTGGACGCCGGCAACAACTTGGACAGTGGAACAAGAGGTGGGCGGTGGCTAGGATTTAGGCACCGACCACAAGAGGAGAGGAGGGAGAGGGGCAGCAACTTTTGATTAGGGCTCTCATTAAACCCTTGAGCCCTATTTTATAGAGAACAAATTCTTTTAATGGTTATTGGTCATAACCAAAACCCGTTAACCCGCTCCATTAATTTAAGTTAAAATAAACCAAACCGATTTGGTATATTTTAAGTTAAAATGAACCGAACCAACTTTTGGTTCATTCGTTTAAAACAAACCAACCCCCTTTGGTTTATTCTCCACCATTGGATTAGAACCAAACCAATTTGGTTCATCCATTATGTCTTCATAAGACACGGCCCATCCACGCTTCCATTGCGACTGAAACGATTTCATGCTCGCTCCTTGTTTGGTCCAACCAAACCTAGTTTCTCGCGGTCTGAGAATCTCATTCTCAAGCTCGTTTTAAATCCTTCGGATTACGCTCGTTGTGTGTGTGACCAAATAGGTTCTTGGTTTATGTTGGTCGTCTATAATTAACCATTAATGATAGAACAATCATGAGTGACACCTAGTAGTACATCATGATCCCCAATTAACCGAAAACATCAACGGTTGATCCAGAACTATTTCTGAAACCCTTCAGCAACTCGAATGAATCGTGCCCCATTCCCTTCACTCATCTTATACCCACTTGGTTCAGGACATGGTCTATTGTGTCAGTCCCCACTAGGCTGACTACGTCACACCTAGCCCAAGTATCATTTCCTCGTCCTACGGATTCTAGTTACTGCACATGTATCCAAGAGTACCTTACTCTAAACATGTAATGCTTTGGCCAAAGACTTTAGTAACAATCCGACGAGAGGCCATGGATATACATCTCCTCGCAAGGAGTGGTGAATCCTTTATAGGCTATTCAAACACCTTCGATCACTTCGACTTATTCCCAATCATCTCAGGTCCACATCTCCTCAGAGATGCTTGCTTAGGATGTCAAAGCATAGGTCTTCATGATCAAGATGACTTGAATGCCACAAGTCAAAGGAATATCATACTTAAGCTACAACAAGAACTTCATTGACATATCTATATATGCAGAGAACCATATGAAGTCTTACGGTTGGTCACTCCAATGAACTAGTTACCATAACTAGCATCCACGATTAACTCCGGACATCACAATGTCTCCAGCCAGTGAGAATCAGCTGCTTGGATACACCAAGGAGTATACCTCGTGCTAGTCTCGACAGAATTGATGGTGTCCAAATCCATCAATTCATCGACTAGGGATAATTTCGATACATCACAATTACACATGTAGAGATATTCACTAGTTGTGATCCAATCATAAATTCTCTCATGCTGTGAATTGTATCGTGGACATTCAGTAAATGAGTTTAAGATCTAATCAAATACATGTTAACATGTATACTCAAATAGTGAATCCTCATTTATCATATAAATGGTTCAAACATAAGGCGATTGCCTTAGGACATCTCTCATATATTACTAACAGGAGAGGCTTCTTGGAGGTTGATGAAGACGATTTCGCAAGGGCTAGGGCAGGAGATTTGAGTTGCACGATTGATTTAGGGCAAATCGCACGACTCAAGTCCTTTTAACGAGACGCGACATGGTCATGTGGAATCCACACGGTCGACCATGTTAGGATCTAACCTGGGTGTTTGGAAAAGTAATTTAGCACGGTCGTGTTGAATTAAAATAGTTGACCATGTGCGACTCTGGGTTTTTCCGGGAGTGCAATAGGTCCGAGCCTTTCCACATGCCCTGCCATGTGCTCTCTTGACTGTTGGGCATGGCTGTGTGAAATTCACACGGCTACCCGTGCTTCCTTTTGGGTTTCTAAGAAAGTATCCCTCTTCTACCTAGCAAGTTCTACATAACCCTACACTACTTGAAAGGATTCTAATGGACAAAAATTCATACCTAAACCTAGCATGCATGAATGTAAAAATCAAGAAAATTAAACTTGGGTTGCCTCCCAAGAAGTGCTTGTTTAAAGTATATAGCTCAACCATACTCCTATGCTTCAGATTGACTTGTGTTTAGTCATGGCTAGCAAGCTTGAACTCTAAACTATTATCCCCCTGTGTTGATGCAGAGAGAATCACTCCTTGGTTTTGATGTATAGACTGTAGTTAAGTTAGGAATTACTTGTATTCTAATATCAGTGTAAAGTGTGCAGACTTAACAGGAAGACCTAGTAGGTCGTGTTGATTGGATACTAGGCAGTTGACGTGACAGATCAGGAGGATCGGACACCAGGCATGAAGTCAAGATGGGTCGCATGGACTGGACATTTGGCATGAAGACCAGTTGGGTCTGGAGATCGAACAATCAGCAAAAAGTCCAGCTAGGTTAGGCAGATCGGACAGCTGATGGAAGCCCTGGTGGGTCAGATTGGATGTCAAGAGTGGTAAGTCCGGTAGGTAGCCGACAGATAAGCCTCGAGTGAATAGGTGAGGTTGAGTCCTCTGTAGGGGAGACAAAGCTAGGCGTCGATCCGACGAAAAGTCCGCATGGGATTTAGTAGTCGAGATCGAGCAGTATTACTACTGCTATCATATTTGATTTTATCTATTTGTGCTAATCATGTTTTGCAAGGATAAGTCGACTGAAGTTCAGTAGACTCGGTTTGGTACAGTCGACTGAATACACACTTGATATGCTGAAATTGCATTTTCAAGATTTTTAAAATTACGTATATTTACTTATGGATTTCGGAAATCCATTTCTGAAATGCTGAAAATCAGATATGATTACGATCATGGATTGGCAATGAGCGATCGATGGGGTGGAAATTGTGACCGAGATTTGTAAATTTGTTGGTTAGGCCCATGTTCAGCTAGGTTAAGGTCCCCTAACCACTCCTAACCCTAGGATATGCTTGGGAGAGCATTAGAGAGGGTGGAAATCCATTGGATATGGATTAGGAGTTGGGTTGAGGGTGAGTATCAATTTTAAGGTGGATGTGAGTTCATTGTTGAACTTTGCCTTAATTTTGATTTAGTTAATGTTCCTATTGGCTTAGGGACTCTCCAAGGACATTGTTGGTGCAATGGTCAAGGGGGAGCAAGCCTCTAGGGGGAGGTATCCATCAAGGGAAGATGGATGTGTATTTCCTCATGGGAGGAAAATTGGGTTGCCTCTCTTTAAGTGATATGGGATCACTAGAAAGATTGTAGGCATGTGTTCCTCCAAGGGAGAGATTGTAAGATCTCATTGGGTTATGAGACATTCATACCCTTGGGGAGGACCTTTTTGATGTAATATCAAAAAGGGGGAGAAGTTACCAAGTTAAGGTTCGTTGGAATTCTCATTGGGATATGAGAATTGCCAATATGGGAGAATTGGTAGACTTGAGATGGTAGTTTTGTCAATCATCAAAAAGGGGGAGATTGTTGGTGCAATCGGCCCGGATATGATGGTATTTTGATGATAGACAAAACTCATGACATGGGATTGTCATGGGAAAGTCCAACATGGGTTGGCATGGAAAATCCAAGCATGGAGCTTGGTGTGGAAGTCAAGGGAAGCCTTGGCATGGGAAAGTCAAAGCATTGCGGCCGTGCGGCTTGTGTTTGGCATGGGAAAGTCAAAGCATTGCGAAGCCGTCGCGGCAATTGCTTGGCATGGGAAATCCAAAGCATTGCGGCCGTGCGCTGGTGTAGTGAAAATGCATTCGGCCGTGCGCTTGGTGCATTTGGGAAGTCTTGAGGACTTGGTAAGTTCACTAGGCTCGGGGTCCTTGAGTCGGTGAAGGATGGCATTCGCGAAGCCGTGCGCTTAGTGCATCAGCGAATGGAGTGGGCCCAAAGGGAAGCATACTTCTAGGGCATGAGACGCGAAGGATGGCGTTGCGAAGTCGTGCGCTTGGCGCATACGAGGGACGGAGACCGAGGGAAGAGAGCTTTGGTGGGGAACTCCATGAGGGATAAGGTGGACTTAGCCAAGTGGCTAAGACTGAGTGTCGGAGGCTCAAACTTGATGTTTGAAGGTTTACCCGACGGTCGGATGCTCAAACAACTTGGTGTTTGAGGTTTTGCCCGACATCAGTCGACTGGCATAGGTGCCGGTTTGACTGATCCATGTCGACTAGAGTTCGACTAGTGTAAGGCTAGGGTTTTGTAGCTTGGCCGATCACATGGATCGGCAATGATCGTATCGGCGCAGCCGATCGCCGAGGGATGGCAATGATCGATGGGAGTGTCGCGAGCACAAAACGCTCCATAGCCGACTGGGCAGTCGACTGATGGGCATCATCATTCGACTGGTAGGTGATCCGTTGGAACTTGTCCAACGTGGATCCGCCGCAGTGAGACAACGCTCATGGGCAATGACCGGGCCTTTTGGCACGACTTAGCGCGAAAAACACCGATGCAGTTATAAAAAGAGCTCGAGATGGAGGTTTTTGCCAAGCCTTTTGTGGAGCTATTGGAGGGGAATTGCTGCTGCATTCCAGTCCTTCAAGAGTCAATCAAAGCAAGCAACAAGCAAAGCGATCAAAGCAATCAGTGAAAGTTTTCTTTTGTATTGTATTTGTGTATTTGCTTGTATTTCTATATTACATTGTAATTGCTTGTGAGAGGTTTCTCCACCTCCGACGTGTTGTCGAGAAGGAGTGTTATAGTTAGTGTCGTGCGCATAACTAGAGCTCGGTGAGCTCGCCCGTGGAGTAGGAACCATTCGGTTCCGAACCACGTATATCTTGTGTTGTGTGATTGTGTATTATTGTTAGTTTCATTATTATTGTTATTCCGCTGCGCTAACGACAATCGTAGACAAGCAACGCAAGAAGAACGAACGAATTACGACATCCATCGTACGAGGGCTATTCACCTCCCTCTAGCCACCGTGATCGATCCCCTACAGTAACCCCTTGTTTCCTTAGGGTATCTAATAAATAGACATTTATTAGACTTAGCATCTAATTTGTCTGATACAGTCCGCTTCACATAAGCAGGATAACCCCATATCTTCAAGTAAGATACATGAAGTTTCTTACCATTCCATATCTCATATGGAGTAGTAAAGACTACCTTGGTTGACATTCTGTTTAACAAGTAAATAGATGTCTGAAGTGCATAGCTCCAAAAGGACTTGGGAAGATTCGCATGATTCATCATTGAACTGACCATGTCCAACAAGGTCCGGTTACGCCTCTCAGATACACTATTATGCTGTGGTATATATGGCGGAGTCCATTGAGACAATATACCATTGTCTCTTAAATAATCTAGAAACTCTTGACTTAAGTATTCACCACCTTGATCCGATCAAAGTATTTTAATACTTTTGTCATGTTGTTTCTCTACTTCATTTCTGAATTCTTTGAACCTTTCAAAGACTTCAGACTTGTGTTTCATCAAGAACACATACCCAAACCGTGAGTGATCATCGGTGAAGGTAATGAAGTAGCTATAGTCTCCCAAAGCTTGAGTTGACATAGGTCCACATACATCAGTATGTATTAGACCTAGCAACTCTCCCACTCGTTCACCTTTTCCTGTAAAAGGTAACTTAGTCATCTTTCCTTTTAAGCATGATTCGCATGTATCGTATGTATCCAATTCAAACGATTCCAGAATTTTACATTGGAGTAATTCGGACATGCGTTTCTTGCTCTCATGGCCAAGACGATAATGTCATATGTAGGAGTCTAATTGATTATCCTTTCGAGCACGCTTGTTTCTCACTTCGATATTGAAAATGTCACTAGATACGTCCAATGTATAAATATCATTGCTCAAGGTTCCAGTCCCATAAAGTACGTCATTCAAAGTTATATAACAATAATTGTAATGGTAACCATTTCTATTTAAGCAGGAAATAGAAATAATGTTCTTTATTAGAGAAGGAACACAATAGCAATTGTCTAGTTCTAAGACAAGTCCTATAGGGAGTTTCAACAAATACATTTTGATGGCGAGTGCAGCAACCTTTGCTCCATTTCCAACACATAAATTTGACTCTCCCTTGACGAGTCTTCTTCTATTCCTTAGCCCATATATGTTATTACATATATGTGAGCCACACCCAGTATTCAATACCCAAGTATTTGAGGAAATAGAATGACAATCAATAACAAAGATATCTGAAGAAGATGGGGCATTCGATGCCTTATCCTTCTTCACGGACTCAAGATAAATCTTGCAATTTCTTCGCCAATGGCCCTCCTTGCCATAATAATGGCAAGTGCCCTTTTGAGCTGGTTCTGCCTTTTTAGCCCTTTTCTTCCCCTTCTGCTATTCCTTTGACTTCATCTTAGAACTTTTCTTCGAGGAATCAACTTACAGCACCGTCCCCTGCTCATGCTTCTCAGAAGGCTCCACAGTCTTCAGCATATTGAGCAGTACCACAGATGAACCTTCCTGCATCTCAAAGGTGAAGAGGAGCATGGAGACTTTGAACCTTTTGAATCTCACTCATCAAACAACTCATAAAGATGAAGGACTATGGAATGAACATTCATATGCTCATCGCTCGCATTTACCATCGCGGCTAGCATGATGCAACTCGCTATTTCAGAATCAGTCACATATTTCTGATAGGCCAACAATTGGTCCGGAGTTGCATTGTCACTAGGACGGGCAGGAAGAGGCACTTCGAGGACATTCGCAAGCTTTTCAACCTTAAGAACAATTCTCAGGTTGAATCCAAAAGCCAGTCCAAGAAGTTTGACCCAGTCAATTTATTTGAATCCAAGATAGAGTGCAAATTCAAAGACATCATGATCAATCAATTATCCTAGAAATACAAATCGAGCTTATATGAGAAAGATGATTTAAAATGCATCAACATACATTTATAAATCCCATTCATTTTTTGAATTTCAAAACCCCCAAAATCACTTCGGGAGATCATAGGTCCATCTCTGAATGGGCTAATATCATACATAGATATGAACAACCTTGGAGAGAGTCCAACAAGCCATTCATAACTACAATGGTAGGTATCAAATATACCGATTGCATATCACATATATGCAATTATCACAATGTGTCATCAACTAATTGAATGTTCACACATACATCGGGTTGTTAACTCATTAATAAGTATGCATCATATGCATAGCACCCAACTTCACCTCCCTTCACATCAACCTTGGATAGAGTCCAACAAGCCGACGCTCCAGGTTAAAGCCAACCCATTAATCGAAAAATAGTTTTAATATGGTTAGAGCACATTCAACCAATTAGCCTGGCTTGGAGAGAGTCCAACAACCAAAGTAATGATTGACCTCAGACTCTTACCATATTAGTATTAAATTATTTCATGATTTGAACATGTTCAGGTTTGAGCCGGGCTTGGAGAGAGTCCAACAACCCAAACAGGAAACAGAACTCTGGTTCTAACCATATTAATGGAAGGTATAGGCTTTAATATTGTGTTAGGGTTTTTATGTCTCATCCTCTTTGTATGTAAATAACTATTATCTACATGGCATGACATACATGGCATACATCTACATGTCATGACACGCATGACATAATGATATGCATCTAATGCAATTACATGGCATACAATTATGGTATGTACAAAATTTCCTTATATGTCATAACTATTTATGGAAATAAAATATGTTCAAGATTTGATTCTCAAAATCAAATCATGATTAAATTAGGAAATAAATTTCCAAATCTAATCACATATTTTATTTATGGAAGGTCTCAATTAAGGAAAGTCAATTTTTAATTTAGGAAATAAATTTCCTAAATTGTCAAAACTATTTATGGAAATAAAATAAATTTTAGATTTGATTTCCCAAAAAATCATTATTAAATTAGGAAACAAATTTTCAAATCTAATCAAATATTTTATTTATGGAAAATGTTAATTTCCATAAATACTTCTAACTTTCCAAAAGTAGAAGATTTTCATAAATACTTCTAGACTTTCCAAAATTAGAAAATTTCCATAAATACTTCTAACTTTCCAAAAGTAGAAAATTTCCATAAATACAATTACGACTATCGCAAAATAATTTTACGATTATGTCGAAATACAACCGGCTCGATACCCTTTGTTGGGTTTTAAAATCATGGCAGTGTGTGTTCGAACATGTTTCGTAAACATGTGCACAGCGGAATAAATAAAAAACAATAAATCTAATTTATTACATCACACACACCACATGCATGCATAATACAACATGTGTAGACATAATCGTAATTTTAAATTTTACAATAAAAGGAAATTTACTCCACGTATACCTGACGTATCACGTGTAGTGGGAAAGACATCAATCGGAGTGACCCTCGCTAGAATCGCCTCTATCTGTATCCACGCCGAGTAACTTCGGAATGACTTCACAAAGTCACGAGCCTCATCTTCGTACGAGTCACTAGCCTCGTGTCGTAGACGATGTGATCGAGAGAAGATCACAATCCGAATCAAAATTCGGATTCAAAACGAGTCTTCAAAAATTCGCTTCTCCGGAGAGTTATTCGCCCACCGTTTGACGAATCCTTCATCCTCCACCTATGAGGATTACCGGAGATCGAATCCCCGGCAAGGAAGCCACTGTCGGAGCTCCAAACATCGTCCAAATGATGCTCCGACACGAAGTAAACAAGCTGTCCAGAAAACTGGACAGCTTTGGTGGAGGATTAGCGCCGGCCAAATAAGGAAGCTAGATGCTCACCTTGTCGCCGGAGCCAAGGAAGATCACCGGAGGGTCGCCGGCTGAAGCTTGGACGCCGGAAACAACTTGGACAGTGGCACAAGAGGTGGGCGGCAGCTAGGGTTTGGGCACCGACCACAAGAGGAGAGGAGGGAGAGGGGCGGCAACTTTGGATTAGGGCTCTCATTAAACCCTTGAGCCCTATTTTATAGAGAACAAATTCACCTAATAGTTATTGGTCATAACCAAAACCCGTTAACCCGCTCCATTAATTTAAGTTAAAATAAACCAAACCGATTTGGTATATTTTAAGTTAAAATGAACCGAACCAACTTTTGGTTCATTCGTTTAAAACAAACCAACCCCCTTTGGTTTATTCTCCACCATTGGATTAGAACCAAACCAATTTGGTTCATCCATTATGTCTTCATAAGACACGGCCCATCCACGCTTCCATTGCGACTGAAACGATTTCATGCTCGCTCCTTGTTTGGTCCAACCAAACCTAGTTTCTCTCGGTCTGAGAATCTCATTCTCAAGCTCGTTTTAAATCCTTCGGATTACGCTCGTTGTGTGTGTGACCAAATAGGTTCTTGGTTTATGTTGGTCGTCTATAATTAACCATTAATGATAGAACAATCATGAGTGACACCTAGTAGTACATCATGATCCCCAATTAACCGAAAACATCAACGGTTGATCCAGAACTATTTCTGAAACCCTTCAGCAACTACAATGAATCATGCCCCATTCCTTTCACTCATCTTATACCCACTTGGTTCAGGACATGGTCTATAGTGTCAGTCCCTACTAGGTTGACTACGTCACACCTAGCCCAAGTATCATTTCCTCGTCCTACGGATTCTAGTTACTGCACATGTATCCAAGAGTACCTTACTCTAAACATGTAATGCTTTGGCCAAAGACTTTAGTAACAATCCGACGAGAGGCCATGGATATACATCTCCTCGCAAGGAGTGGTGAATCCTTTATACGCTATTCAAATACCATCGATCACTTCGACTTATTCCCAATCATCTCAGGTCCACATCTCCTCAGAGATGCTTGCTTAGGATGTCAAAGCATAGGTCTTCATGATCAAGATGACTTGAATGCCACAAGTCAAAGGAATATCATACTTAAGCTACAACAAGAACTTCATTGACATATCTATATATGCAGAGAACCATATGAAGTCTTACGGTTGGTCACTCCAATGAACTAGTTACCATAACTAGCATCCACGATTAACTCCGGACATCACAATGTCTCCAGCCAGTGAGAATCAGCTGCTTGGATACACCAAGGAGTATACCTCGTGCTAGTCTCGACAGAATTGATGGTGTCCAAATCCATCAATTCATCGACTAGGGATAATTTCGATACATCACAATTACACATGTAGAGATATTCACTAGTTGTGATCCAATCATAAATTCTCTCATGCTGTGAATTGTATCGTGGACATTCAGTAAATGAGTTTAAGATCTAATCAAATACATGTTAACATGTATACTCAAATAGTGAATCCTCATTTATCATATAAATGGTTCAAACATAAGGCGATTGCCTTAGGACATCTCTCATATATTACTAACAGGAGAGGCTTCTTGGAGGTTGATGAAGACGATTTCGCAAGGGCTAGGGCAGGAGATTTGAGTTGCACGATTGATTTAGGGCAAATCGCACGACTCAAGTCCTTTTAACGAGACGCGACATGGTCATGTGGAATCCACACGGTCGACCATGTTAGGATCTAACCTGGGTGTTTGGAAAAGTAATTTAGCACGGTCGTGTTGAATTAAAATAGTTGACCATGTGCGACTCTGGGTTTTTCCGGGAGTGCAATAGGTCCGAGCCTTTCCACATGCCCTGCCATGTGCTCTCTTGACTGTTGGGCATGGCTGTGTGAAATTCACACGGCTACCCGTGCTTCCTTTTGGGTTTCTAAGAAAGTATCCCTCTTCTACCTAGCAAGTTCTACATAACCCTACACTACTTGAAAGGATTCTAATGGACAAAAATTCATACCTAAACCTAGCATGCATGAATGTAAAAATCAAGAAAATTAAACTTGGGTTGCCTCCCAAGAAGTGCTTGTTTAAAGTATATAGCTCAACCATACTCCTATGCTTCAGCTTGACTTGGGTTTCAGGTCCGCCGCGCTAGCAAGCTTGAACTCTAAACTATTAGCCCCCTGTGTTGATGCAGAGAGAATCACTCCTTGGTTTTGATGTATAGACTGTAGTTAAGTTAGGAATTACTTGTATTCTAATATCAGTGTAAAGTGTGCAGACTTAACAGGAAGACCTAGTAGGTCGTGTTGATTGGATACTAGGCAGTTGACGTGACAGATCAGGAGGATCGGACACCAGGCATGAAGTCAAGATGGGTCGCATGGACTGGACATTTGGCATGAAGACCAGTTGGGTCTGGAGATCGAACAATCAGCAAAAAGTCCAGCTAGGTTAGGCAGATCGGACAGCTGATGGAAGCCCTGGTGGGTCAGATTGGATGTCAAGAGTGGTAAGTCCGGTAGGTAGCCGACAGATAAGCCTCGAGTGAATAGGTGAGGTTGAGTCCTCTGTAGGGGAGACAAAGCTAGGCGTCGATCCGACGAAAAGTCCGCATGGGATTTAGTAGTCGAGATCGAGCAGTATTACTACTGCTATCATATTTGATTTTATCTATTTGTGCTAATCATGTTTTGCAAGGATAAGTCGACTGAAGTTCAGTAGACTCGGTTTGGTACAGTCGACTGAATACACACTTGATATGCTGAAATTGCATTTTCAAGATTTTTAAAATTACGTATATTTACTTATGGATTTCGGAAATCCATTTACGAAATCTTGCTAGAATCGATTGTCGACATTACCATGGATTGGCGATCGTGATAGGTGTGATTTGATTTCGATCGATTCGTAAATCTTGTTGGTTAGGCCCATGTTCAGCTAGGTTAAGGTCCCCTAACCACTCCTAACCCTAGGATATGCTTGGGAGAGCATTAGAGAGGGTGGAAATCCATTGGATATGGATTAGGAGTTGGGTTGAGGGTGAGTATCAATTTTAAGGTGGATGTGAGTTCATTGTTGAACTTTGCCTTAATTTTGATTTAGTTAATGTTCCTATTGGCTTAGGGACTCTCCAAGGACATTGTTGGTGCAATGGTCAAGGGGGAGCAAGCCTCTAGGGGGAGGTATCCATCATGGGAAGATGGATGTGTATTTCCTCATGGGAGGAAAATTGGGTTTCCTCTCTTTAAGTGATATGGGATCACTAGAAAGATTGTAGGCATGTGTTCCTCCAAGGGAGAGATTGTAAGATCTCATTGGGATATGAGACATTCATACCCTTGGGGAGGACCTTTTTGATGTAATATCAAAAAGGGGGAGAAGTTACCAAGTTAAGGTTCGTTGGAATTCTCATTGGGATATGAGAATTGCCAATATGGGAGAATTGGTAGACTTGAGATGGTAGTTTTGTCAATCATCAAAAAGGGGGAGATTGTTGGTGCAATCGGCCCAGCAGTACCTTGATGGTATTTTGATGATAGACAAAACTCATGACATGGGATTGTCATGGGAAAGTCCAACATGGGTTGGCATGGAAAATCCAAGCATGGAGCTTGGTGTGGAAGTCCAAGGGGGAAGCCTTGGCATGGGAAAGTCCAAAGCATTGCGAAGCCGTGCGCTTGGTGTTTGGCATGGGAAAGTCCAAAGCATTGCGAAGCCGTGCGCTTGGTGCTTGGCATGGGAAATCCAAAGCATTGCGAAGCCGTGCGCTTGGTGCTTGGTGAGAAATGCATTGCGAAGCCGTGCGCTTGGTGCATTTGGGAAGTCTTGAGGACTTGGTAAGTTCACTAGGCTCGGGGTCCTTGAGCCGGTGAAGGATGGCATTGCGAAGCCGTGCGCTTGGTGCATCCGAGGGACCGCCGGACGGGGAGCGAATGGAGTGGGCCCAAAGGGAAGCATACTTCTAGGGCATGAGACGCGAAGGATGGCGTTGCGAAGTCGTGCGCTTGGCGCATACGAGGGACGTAGACCGAGGGAAGAGAGCTTTGGTGGGGAACTCCATGAGGGATAAGGTGGACTTAGCCAAGTGGCTAAGACTGAGTGTCGGAGGCTCAAACTTGATGTTTGAAGGTTTACCCGACGGTCGGATGCTCAAACAACTTGGTGTTTGAGGTTTTGCCCGACATCAGTCGACTGGCATAGGTGCCGGTTTGACTGATCCAAGTCGACTAGAGTTCGACTAGTGTAAGGCTAGGGTTTTGTGCTTGGCAGTCGACTGCCATGGGTAGCGATCGGAGTCGGCGGCGATCGCTAGAGGATGGCGATCGGTGATGGGAGTGTCGCGAGCACAAAACGCTCCGTAGCCGACTGGGCAGTCGACTGATGGGCATCATCATTCGACTGGTAGGTGATCCGTTGGAACTTGTCCAACGTGGATCTGGCCGTTGTGAGACAACGGCTACGAGCGATCGGGGCCTTTTGGCGATCGACTCTAAGATGGAGGTTTTGCCAAGCCTTTTGTGGAGCTATTGGAGGGGAATTCTTCTTGCATTCCACTTCAAGAGTCAATCAAAGCAAGCAACAAGCAAAGCGATCAAAGCAATCAGTGAAAGTTTTCTTTTGTATTTGTGTATTTGCTTGTATTTCTATATTACATTGTAATTGCTTGTGAGAGGTTTCTCCACCTCCGACGTGTTGTCGAGAAGGAGTGTTATAGTTAGTGTCGTGCGCATAACTAGAGCTCGGTGAGCTCGCCCGTGGAGTAGGAACCATTCGGTTCCGAACCACGTATATCTTGTGTTGTGTGATTGTGTATTATTGTTAGTTTCATTATTATTGTTATTCCGCTGCGCTAACGACAATCGTAGACAAGCAACGCAAGAAGAACGAACGAATTACGACATCCATCGTACGAGGGCTATTCACCCCCCTCTAGCCGGCCGTATCGATCCCCTACAGTAACCCCTTGTTTCCTTAGGGTATCTAATAAATAGACATTTATTAGACTTAGCATCTAATTTGTCTGATACAGTCCGCTTCACATAAGCAGGATAACCCCATATCTTCAAGTAAGATACATGAAGTTTCTTACCATTCCATATCTCATATGGAGTAGTAAAGACTACCTTGGTTGACATTCTGTTTAACAAGTAAATAGATGTCTGAAGTGCATAGCTCCAAAAGGACTTGGGAAGATTCGCATGATTCATCATTGAACTGACCATGTCCAACAAGGTCCGGTTACGCCTCTCAGATACACTATTATGCTGTGGTATATATGGCGGAGTCCATTGAGACAATATACCATTGTCTCTTAAATAATCTAGAAACTCTTGACTTAAGTATTCACCACCTTGATCCGATCAAAGTATTTTAATACTCTTGTCATGTTGTTTCTCTACTTCATTTCTGAATTCTTTGAACCTTTCAAAGACTTCAGACTTGTGTTTCATCAAGAACACATACCCAAACCGTGAGTGATCATCGGTGAAGGTAATGAAGTAGCTATAGTCTCCCAAAGCTTGAGTTGACATAGGTCCACATACATCAGTATGTATTAGACCTAGCAACTCTCCCACTCGTTCACCTTTTCCTGTAAAAGGTAACTTAGTCATCTTTCCTTTTAAGCATGATTCGCATGTATCGTATGTATCCAATTCAAACGATTCCAGAATTTTACATTGGAGTAATTCGGACATGCGTTTCTTGCTCTCATGGCCAAGACGATAATGTCATATGTAGGAGTCTAATTGATTATCCTTTCGAGCACGCTTGTTTCTCACTTCGATATTGAAAATGTCACTAGATACGTCCAATGTATAAATATCATTGCTCAAGGTTCCAGTCCCATAAAGTACGTCATTCAAAGTTATATAACAATAATTGTAATGGTAACCATTTCTATTTAAGCAGGAAATAGAAATAATGTTCTTTATTAGAGAAGGAACACAATAGCAATTGTCTAGTTCTAAGACAAGTCCTATAGGGAGTTTCAACAAATACATTTTGATGGCGAGTGCAGCAACCTTTGCTCCATTTCCAACACATAAATTTGACTCTCCCTTGACGAGTCTTCTTCTATTCCTTAGCCCATATATGTTATTACATATATGTGAGCCACACCCAGTATTCAATACCCAAGTATTTGAGGAAATAGAATGACAATCAATAACAAAGATATCTGAAGAAGATGGGGCATTCGATGCCTTATCCTTCTTCACGGACTCAAGATAAATCTTGCAATTTCTTCGCCAATGGCCCTCCTTGCCATAATAATGGCAAGTGCCCTTTTGAGCTGGTTCTGCCTTTTTAGCCCTTTTCTTCCCCTTCTGCTATTCCTTTGACTTCATCTTAGAACTTTTCTTCGAGGAATCAACTTACAGCACCGTCCCCTGCTCATGCTTCTCAGAAGGCTCCACAGTCTTCAGCATATTGAGCAGTACCACAGATGAACCTTCCTGCATCTCAAAGGTGAAGAGGAGCATGGAGACTTTGAACCTTTTGAATCTCACTTGCTCATCAAACAACTCATAAAGATGAAGGACTATGGAATGAACATTCATATGCTCATGCTGCTTCCGCAGCTCGGGTACCATCGCGGCTAGCATGATGCAACTCGCTATTTCAGAATCAGTCACATATTTCTGATAGGCCAACAATTGGTCCGGAGTTGCATTGTCACTAGGACGGGCAGGAAGAGGCACTTCGAGGACATTCGCAAGCTTTTCAACCTTAAGAACAATTCTCAGGTTGAATCCAAAAGCCAGTCCAAGAAGTTTGACCCAGTCAATTTATTTGAATCCAAGATAGAGTGCAAATTCAAAGACATCATGATCAATCAATTATCCTAGAAATACAAATCGAGCTTATATGAGAAAGATGATTTAAAATGCATCAACATACATTTATAAATCCCATTCATTTTTTGAATTTCAAAACCCCCAAAATCACTTCGGGAGATCATAGGTCCATCTCTGAATGGGCTAATATCATACATAGATATGAACAACCTTGGAGAGAGTCCAACAAGCCATTCATAACTACAATGGTAGGTATCAAATATACCGATTGCATATCACATATATGCAATTATCACAATGTGTCATCAACTAATTGAATGTTCACACATACATCGGGTTGTTAACTCATTAATAAGTATGCATCATATGCATAGCACCCAACTTCACCTCCCTTCACATCAACCTTGGATAGAGTCCAACAAGCCGACGCTCCAGGTTAAAGCCAACCCATTAATCGAAAAATAGTTTTAATATGGTTAGAGCACATTCAACCAATTAGCCTGGCTTGGAGAGAGTCCAACAACCAAAGTAATGATTGACCTCAGACTCTTACCATATTAGTATTAAATTATTTCATGATTTGAACATGTTCAGGTTTGAGCCGGGCTTGGAGAGAGTCCAACAACCCAAACAGGAAACAGAACTCTGGTTCTAACCATATTAATGGAAGGTATAGGCTTTAATATTGTGTTAGGGTTTTTATGTCTCATCCTCTTTGTATGTAAATAACTATTATCTACATGGCATGACATACATGGCATACATCTACATGTCATGACACGCATGACATAATGATATGCATCTAATGCAATTACATGGCATACAATTATGGTATGTACAAAATTTCCTTATATGTCATAACTATTTATGGAAATAAAATATGTTCAAGATTTGATTCTCAAAATCAAATCATGATTAAATTAGGAAATAAATTTCCAAATCTAATCACATATTTTATTTATGGAAGGTCTCAATTAAGGAAAGTCAATTTTTAATTTAGGAAATAAATTTCCTAAATTGTCAAAACTATTTATGGAAATAAAATAAATTTTAGATTTGATTTCCCAAAAAATCATTATTAAATTAGGAAACAAATTTTCAAATCTAATCAAATATTTTATTTATGGAAAATGTTAATTTCCATAAATACTTCTAACTTTCCAAAAGTAGAAGATTTTCATAAATACTTCTAGACTTTCCAAAATTAGAAAATTTCCATAAATACTTCTAACTTTCCAAAAGTAGAAAATTTCCATAAATACAATTACGACTATCGCAAAATAATTTTACGATTATGTCGAAATACAACCTGGGCTCTGATACCACTGTTGGGTTTCCGGCACCGCGGCGAGTGTGTGTTCGAACATGTTTCGTAAACATGTGCACAGCGGAATAAATAAAAAACAATAAATCTAATTTATTACATCACACACACCACATGCATGCATAATACAACATGTGTAGACATAATCGTAATTTTAAATTTTACAATAAAAGGAAATTTACTCCACGTATACCTGACGTATCACGTGTAGTGGGAAAGACATCAATCGGAGTGACCCTCGCTAGAATCGCCTCTATCTGTATCCACGCCGAGTAACTTCGGAATGACTTCACAAAGTCACGAGCCTCATCTTCGTACGAGTCACTAGCCTCGTGTCGTAGACGATGTGATCGAGAGAAGATCACAATCCGAATCAAAATTCGGATTCAAAACGAGTCTTCAAAAATTCGCTTCTCCGGAGAGTTATTCGCCCACCGTTTGACGAATCCTTCATCCTCCACCTATGAGGATTACCGGAGATCGAATCCCCGGCAAGGAAGCCACTGTCGGAGCTCCAAACATCGTCCAAATGATGCTCCGACACGAAGTAAACAAGCTGTCCAGAAAACTGGACAGCTTTGGTGGAGGATTAGCGCCGGCCAAATAAGGAAGCTAGATGCTCACCTTGTCGCCGGAGCCAAGGAAGATCACCGGAGGGTCGCCGGCTGAAGCTTGGACGCCGGAAACAACTTGGACAGTGGCACAAGAGGTGGGCGGCAGCTAGGGTTTGGGCACCGACCACAAGAGGAGAGGAGGGAGAGGGGCGGCAACTTTGGATTAGGGCTCTCATTAAACCCTTGAGCCCTATTTTATAGAGAACAAATTCACCTAATAGTTATTGGTCATAACCAAAACCCGTTAACCCGCTCCATTAATTTAAGTTAAAATAAACCAAACCGATTTGGTATATTTTAAGTTAAAATGAACCAACTTTTGGTTCATTCGTTTAAAACAAACCAACCCCCTTTGGTTTATTCTCCACCATTGGATTAGAACCAAACCAATTTGGTTCATCCATTATGTCTTCATAAGACACGGCCCATCCACGCTTCCATTGCGACTGAAACGATTTCATGCTCGCTCCTTGTTTTTGGTCCAACCAAACCTAGTTTCTCTCGATGCGAGAATCTCATTCTCAAGCTCGTTTTAAATCCTTTGGATTACGCTCGTTGTGTGTGTGACCAAATAGGTTCTTGGTTTATGTTGGTCGTCTATAATTAACCATTAATGATAGAACAATCATGAGTGACACCTAGTAGTACATCATGATCCCCAATTAACCGAAAACATCAACGGTTGATCCAGAACTATTTCTGAAACCCTTCAGCAGCTCGAATGATTCGTGCCCCATTCCCTTCACTCATCTTATACCCACTTGGTTCAGGACATGGTCTATTGTGTCAGTCCCCACTAGGCTGACTACGTCACACCTATCCCAAGTATCATTTCCTCGTCCTACGGATTCTAGTTACTGCACATGTATCCAAGAGTACCTTACTCTAAACATGTAATGCTTTGGCCAAAGACTTTAGTAACAATCCGACGAGAGGCCATGGATATACATCTCCTCGCAAGGAGTGGTGAATCCTTTATACGCTATTCAAATACCATCGATCACTTCGACTTATTCCCAATCATCTCAGGTCCACATCTCCTCAGAGATGCTTGCTTAGGATGTCAAAGCATAGGTCTTCATGATCAAGATGACTTGAATGCCACAAGTCAAAGGAATATCGTACTTAAGCTACAACAAGAACTTCATTGACATATCTATATATGCAGAGAACCATATGAAGTCTTACGGTTGGTCACTCCAATGAACTAGTTACCATAACTAGCATCCACGATTAACTCCGGACATCACAATGTCTCCAGCCAGTGAGAATCAGCTGCTTGGATACACCAAGGAGTATACCTCGTGCTAGTCTCGACAGAATTGATGGTGTCCAAATCCATCAATTCATCGACTAGGGATAATTTCGATACATCACAATTACACATGTAGAGATATTCACTAGTTGTGATCCAATCATAAATTCTCTCATGCTGTGAATTGTATCGTGGACATTCAGTAAATGAGTTTAAGATCTAATCAAATACATGTTAACATGTATACTCAAATAGTGAATCCTCATTTATCATATAAATGGTTCGAAACATAAAGCGTTGCCTTGGACCATCTCTCATATATTACTAACAGAGGCTTCTTGGAGGTTGATGAAGACGATTTCGCAAGGGCTAGGGCAGGAGATTTGAGTTGCACGATTGATTTAGGGCAAATCGCACGACTCAAGTCCTTTTAACGAGACGCGACATGGTCATGTGGAATCCACACGGTCGACCATGTTAGGATCTAACCTGGGTGTTTGGAAAAGTAATTTAGCACGGTCGTGTTGAATTAAAATAGTTGACCATGTGCGACTCTGGGTTTTTCCGGGAGTGCAATAGGTCCGAGCCTTTCCACATGCCCTGCCATGTGCTCTCTTGACTGTTGGGCATGGCTGTGTGAAATTCACACCTACCCGCTTCTTCCTTTTGGGTTTCTAAGAAAGTATCCCTCTTCTACCTAGCAAGTTCTACATAACCCTACACTACTTGAAAGGATTCTAATGGACAAAAATTCATACCTAAACCTAGCATGCATGAATGTAAAAATCAAGAAAATTAAACTTGGGTTGCCTCCCAAGAAGTGCTTGTTTAAAGTATATAGCTCAACCATACTCCTATGCTTCACTGACTTGACTGGTTTCAGGTCACACGCTAGCAAGCTTGAACTCTAAACTATTAGCCTGTGTTGATGAGAGAGAATCACTCCTTGGTTTTGATGTATAGATCAGTTAAGTTAGGAATTACTTGTATTCTAATATCAGTGTAAAGTGTGCAGACTTAACAGGAAGACCTAGTAGGTCGTGTTGATTGGATACTAGGCAGTTGACGTGACAGATCAGGAGGATCGGACACCAGGCATGAAGTCAAGATGGGTCGCATGGACTGGACATTTGGCATGAAGACCAGTCTGGAGATCGAACAATCAGCAAAAAGTCCAGCTAGGTTAGGCAGATCGGACAGCTGATGGAAGCCCTGGTGGGTCAGATTGGATGTCAAGAGTGGTAAGTCCGGTAGGTAGCCGACAGATAAGCCTCGAGTGAATAGGTGAGGTTGAGTCCTCTGTAGGGGAGACAAAGCTAGGCGTCGATCCGACGAAAAGTCCGCATGGGATTTAGTAGTCGAGATCGAGCAGTATTACTACTGCTATCATATTTGATTTTATCTATTTGTGCTAATCATGTTTTGCAAGGATAAGTCGACTGAAGTTCAGTAGACTCGGTTTGGTACAGTCGACTGAATACACACTTGATATGCTGAAATTGCATTTTCAAGATTTTTAAAATTACGTATATTTACTTATGGATTTCGGAAATCCATTTCAAATCTAAAATCAGATTATCGATCGACCGCCATGGATTGGCCGATCGATGTGGCAATGATCGATTTGATTTGATCATGATCGCCTAAGTATTCAGGTAAATCTTGTTGGTTAGGCCCATGTTCAGCTAGGTTAAGGTCCCCTAACCACTCCTAACCCTAGGATATGCTTGGGAGAGCATTAGAGAGGGTGGAAATCCATTGGATATGGATTAGGAGTTGGGTTGAGGGTGAGTATCAATTTTAAGGTGGATGTGAGTTCATTGTTGAACTTTGCCTTAATTTTGATTTAGTTAATGTTCCTATTGGCTTAGGGACTCTCCAAGGACATTGTTGGTGCAATGGTCAAGGGGGAGCAAGCCTCTAGGGGGAGGTATCCATCATGGGAAGATGGATGTGTATTTCCTCATGGGAGGAAAATTGGGTTGCCTCTCTTTAAGTGATATGGGATCACTAGAAAGATTGTAGGCATGTGTTCCTCCAAGGGAGAGATTGTAAGATCTCATTGGGATATGAGACATTCATACCCTTGGGGAGGACCTTTTTGATGTAATATCAAAAAGGGGGAGAAGTTACCAAGTTAAGGTTCGTTGGAATTCTCATTGGGATATGAGAATTGCCAATATGGGAGAATTGGTAGACTTGAGATGGTAGTTTTGTCAATCATCAAAAAGGGGGAGATTGTTGGTGCAATCGGCCCAGCAGTACCTTGATGGTATTTTGATGATAGACAAAACTCATGACATGGGATTGTCATGGGAAAGTCCAACATGGGTTGGCATGGAAAATCCAAGCATGGAGCTTGGTGTGGAAGTCCAAGGGGGAAGCCTTGGCATGGGAAAGTCCAAAGCATTGCGAAGCCGTGCGCTTGGTGTTTGGCATGGGAAAGTCCAAAGCATTGCGAAGCCGTGCGCTTGGTGCTTGGCATGGGAAATCCAAAGCATTGCGAAGCCGTGCGCTTGGTGCATTTGGGAAGTCTTGAGGACTTGGTAAGTTCACTAGGCTCGGGTCCTTGAGCCGGTGAAGGATGGCATATGCGCCGCGCGCTGGTGCATCCGAGGGACCGCCGGACGGGAGCGAATGGAGTGGGCCCAAAGGGAAGCATACTTCTAGGGCATGAGACGCGAAGGATGGCGTTAAGCGTACGGCGCATACGAGGGACGTAGACCGAGGGAAGAGAGCTTTAGTGGGGAACTCCATGAGGGATAAGGTGGACTTAGCCAAGTGGCTAAGACTGAGTGTCGGAGGCTCAAACTTGATGTTTGAAGGTTTACCCGACGGTCGGATGCTCAAACAACTTGGTGTTTGAGGTTTTGCCCGACATCAGTCGGTAGCATAGTGCCGGTTGATCGATCCAAGTCGACTAGAGTTCGACTAGTGTAAGGCTAGGGTTTTGTGCTTGGCGATCGCCATGGATGTGATCGGCCGAAGTCGCAGCCGATCGGCTAGGGATGGCAGTCGACTGATGGGAGTGTCGCGAGCACAAAACGCTCCGTAGCCGACTGGGCAGTCGACTGATGGGCATCATCATTCGACTGGTAGGTGATCCGTTGGAACTTGTCCAACGTGGATCTGGCCGTTGTGAGACAACGGCTACAGGGGCAGTCGACTGGGGCCTTTTGGCAGTCGACTCCTAGGCGCGAAAACAGCTCGATGCAGGTTATAAAAAGAGCTCGAGATGGAGGTTTTTGCCAAGCCTTTTGTGGAGCTATTGGAGGGGAATTGCTGCTGCATTCCAGTCCTTCAAGAGTCAATCAAAGCAAGCAACAAGCAAAGCGATCAAAGCAATCAGTGAAAGTTTTCTTTTGTATTGTATTTGTGTATTTGCTTGTATTTCTATATTACATTGTAATTGCTTGTGAGAGGTTTCTCCACCTCCGACGTGTTGTCGAGAAGGAGTGTTATAGTTAGTGTCGTGCGCATAACTAGAGCTCGGTGAGCTCGCCCGTGGAGTAGGAACCATTCGGTTCCGAACCACGTATATCTTGTATTGTGTGATTGTGTATTATTGTTAGTTTCATTATTATTGTTATTCCGCTGCGCTAACGACAATCGTAGACAAGCAACGCAAGAAGAACGAACGAATTACGACATCCATCGTACGAGGGCTATTCACCTCCCTCTAGCCGGCCGTATCGATCCCCTACAGTAACCCCTTGTTTCCTTAGGGTATCTAATAAATAGACATTTATTAGACTTAGCATCTAATTTGTCTGATACAGTCCGCTTCACATAAGCAGGATAACCCCATATCTTCAAGTAAGATACATGAAGTTTCTTACCATTCCATATCTCATATGGAGTAGTAAAGACTACCTTAGTTGACATGCTTTAACAAGTAAATAGATGTCAAGTGCATAGCTCAAAAGGACTTGGGAAGATTCGCATGATTCATCATTGACTGACCATGTCCAACAAGGTCGATTCGCCTCTCGGATACACTATTATCTGTGGTATATATATGGCGGAGTCCATTGAGACAATATACCATTGTCTCTTAAATAATCTAGAAACTCTTGACTTAAGTATTCACCACCTTGATCCGATCAAAGTATTTTAATACTTTTGTCATGTTGTTTCTCTACTTCATTTCTGAATTCTTTGAACCTTTCAAAGACTTCAGACTTGTGTTTCATCAAGAACACATACCCAAACCGTGAGTGATCATCGGTGAAGGTAATGAAGTAGCTATAGTCTCCCAAAGCTTGAGTTGACATAGGTCCACATACATCAGTATGTATTAGACCTAGCAACTCTCCCACTCGTTCACCTTTTCCTGTAAAAGGTAACTTAGTCATCTTTCCTTTTAAGCATGATTCGCATGTATCGTATGTATCCAATTCAAACGATTCCAGAATTTTACATTGGAGTAATTCGGACATGCGTTTCTTGCTCTCATGGCCAAGACGATAATGTCATATGTAGGAGTCTAATTGATTATCCTTTCGAGCACGCTTGTTTC
This sequence comes from Wurfbainia villosa, assembly GCA_025175895.1. Taxonomy (NCBI): domain Eukaryota; kingdom Viridiplantae; phylum Streptophyta; class Magnoliopsida; order Zingiberales; family Zingiberaceae; genus Wurfbainia; species Wurfbainia villosa. The sequence goes on along the minus strand of CM046007.1, from coordinate 17,746,510 downwards.
TCACTTCGATATTGAAAATGTCACTAGATACGTCCAATGTATAAATATCATTGCTCAAGGTTCCAGTCCCATAAAGTACGTCATTCAAAGTTATATAACAATAATTGTAATGGTAACCATTTCTATTTAAGCAGGAAATAGAAATAATGTTCTTTATTAGAGAAGGAACACAATAGCAATTGTCTAGTTCTAAGACAAGTCCTATAGGGAGTTTCAACAAATACATTTTGATGGCGAGTGCAGCAACCTTTGCTCCATTTCCAACACATAAATTTGACTCTCCCTTGACGAGTCTTCTTCTATTCCTTAGCCCATATATGTTATTACATATATGTGAGCCACACCCAGTATTCAATACCCAAGTATTTGAGGAAATAGAATGACAATCAATAACAAAGATATCTGAAGAAGATGGGGCATTCGATGCCTTATCCTTCTTCACGGACTCAAGATAAATCTTGCAATTTCTTCGCCAATGGCCCTCCTTGCCATAATAATGGCAAGTGCCCTTTTGAGCTGGTTCTGCCTTTTTAGCCCTTTTCTTCCCCTTCTGCTATTCCTTTGACTTCATCTTAGAACTTTTCTTCGAGGAATCAACTTACAGCACCGTCCCCTGCTCATGCTTCTCAGAAGGCTCCACAGTCTTCAACATATTGAGCAGTACCACAGATGAACCTTCCTGCATCTCAAAGGTGAAGAGGAGCATGGAGACTTTGAACCTTTTGAATCTCACTTGCTCATCAAACAACTCATAAAGATGAAGGACTATGGAATGAACATTCATTGTACCATCGCGGCTAGCATGATGCAACTCGCTATTTCAGAATCAGTCACATATTTCTGATAGGCCAACAATTGGTCCGGAGTTGCATTGTCACTAGGACGGGCAGGAAGAGGCACTTCGAGGACATTCGCAAGCTTTTCAACCTTAAGAACAATTCTCAGGTTGAATCCAAAAGCCAGTCCAAGAAGTTTGACCCAGTCAATTTATTTGAATCCAAGATAGAGTGCAAATTCAAAGACATCATGATCAATCAATTATCCTAGAAATACAAATCGAGCTTATATGAGAAAGATGATTTAAAATGCATCAACATACATTTATAAATCCCATTCATTTTTTGAATTTCAAAACCCCCAAAATCACTTCGGGAGATCATAGGTCCATCTCTGAATGGGCTAATATCATACATAGATATGAACAACCTTGGAGAGAGTCCAACAAGCCATTCATAACTACAATGGTAGGTATCAAATATACCGATTGCATATCACATATATGCAATTATCACAATGTGTCATCAACTAATTGAATGTTCACACATACATCGGGTTGTTAACTCATTAATAAGTATGCATCATATGCATAGCACCCAACTTCACCTCCCTTCACATCAACCTTGGATAGAGTCCAACAAGCCGACGCTCCAGGTTAAAGCCAACCCATTAATCGAAAAATAGTTTTAATATGGTTAGAGCACATTCAACCAATTAGCCTGGCTTGGAGAGAGTCCAACAACCAAAGTAATGATTGACCTCAGACTCTTACCATATTAGTATTAAATTATTTCATGATTTGAACATGTTCAGTTCGAGCTGGGCTTGAGAGAGTCCAACAACCCAAACAGAAATGAACTCGGTTCTAACCATATTAATGGAAGGTATAGGCTTTAATATTGTGTTAGGGTTTTTATGTCTCATCCTCTTTGTATGTAAATAACTATTATCTACATGGCATGACATACATGGCATACATCTACATGTCATGACACGCATGACATAATGATATGCATCTAATGCAATTACATGGCATACAATTATGGTATGTACAAAATTTCCTTATATGTCATAACTATTTATGGAAATAAAATATGTTCAAGATTTGATTCTCAAAATCAAATCATGATTAAATTAGGAAATAAATTTCCAAATCTAATCACATATTTTATTTATGGAAGGTCTCAATTAAGGAAAGTCAATTTTTAATTTAGGAAATAAATTTCCTAAATTGTCAAAACTATTTATGGAAATAAAATAAATTTTAGATTTGATTTCCCAAAAAATCATTATTAAATTAGGAAACAAATTTTCAAATCTAATCAAATATTTTATTTATGGAAAATGTTAATTTCCATAAATACTTCTAACTTTCCAAAAGTAGAAGATTTTCATAAATACTTCTAGACTTTCCAAAATTAGAAAATTTCCATAAATACTTCTAACTTTCCAAAAGTAGAAAATTTCCATAAATACAATTACGACTATCGCAAAATAATTTTACGATTATGTCGAAATACAACCTGGGCTCTGATACCACTGTTGGGTTTCCGGCACCGCGGTGAGTGTGTGTTCGAACATGTTTCGTAAACATGTGCACAGCGGAATAAATAAAAAACAATAAATCTAATTTATTACATCACACACACCACATGCATGCATACAACATGTGTAGACATAATCGTAATTTTAAATTTTACAATAAAAGGAAATTTACTCCACGTATACCTGACGTATCACGTGTAGTGGGAAAGACATCAATCGGAGTGACCCTCGCTAGAATCGCCTCTATCTGTATCCACGCCGAGTAACTTCGGAATGACTTCACAAAGTCACGAGCCTCATCTTCGTATGAGTCACTAGCCTCGTGTCGTAGACGATGTGATCGAGAGAAGATCACAATCCGAATCAAAATTCGGATTCAAAACGAGTCTTCAAAAATTCGCTTCTCCGGAGAGTTATTCGCCCACCGTTTGACGAATCCTTCATCCTCCACCTATGAGGATTACCGGAGATCGAATCCCCGGCAAGGAAGCCACCTGTCGGAGCTCCAAACATCGCCCAAATGATGCTCCGACGGTAAACAAGCTGTCCAGAAAACTGGACAGCTTTGGTGGAGGATTAGCGCCGGCCAAATAAGGAAGCTAGATGCTCACCTTGTCGCCGGAGCCAAGGAAGATCACCGGAGGGTCGCCGGCTGAAGCTTGGACGCCGGAAACAACTTGGACAGTGGCACAAGAGGTGGGCGGCAGCTAGGGTTTGGGCACCGACCACAAGAGGAGAGGAGGGAGAGGGGCGGCAACTTTGGATTAGGGCTCTCATTAAACCCTTGAGCCCTATTTTATAGAGAACAAATTCACCTAATAGTTATTGGTCATAACCAAAACCCGTTAACCCGCTCCATTAATTTAAGTTAAAATAAACCAAACCGATTTGGTATATTTTAAGTTAAAATGAACCGAACCAACTTTTGGTTCATTCGTTTAAAACAAACCAACCCCCTTTGGTTTATTCTCCACCATTGGATTAGAACCAAACCAATTTGGTTCATCCATTATGTCTTCATAAGACACGGCCCATCCACGCTTCCATTGCGACTGAAACGATTTCATGCTCGCTCCTTGTTTGGTCCAACCAAACCTAGTTTCTCTCGGTCTGAGAATCTCATTCTCAAGCTCGTTTTAAATCCTTCGGATTATGCTCGTTGTGTGTGTGACCAAATAGGTTCTTGGTTTATGTTGGTCGTCTATAATTAACCATTAATGATAGAACAATCATGAGTGACACCTAGTAGTACATCATGATCCCCAATTAACCGAAAACATCAACGGTTGATCCAGAACTATTTCTGAAACCCTTCAGCAACTACAATGAATCATGCCCCATTCCTTTCACTCATCTTATACCCACTTGGTTCAGGACATGGTCTATAGTGTCAGTCCCTACTAGGTTGACTACGTCACACCTAGCCCAAGTATCATTTCCTCGTCCTACGGATTCTAGTTACTGCACATGTATCCAAGAGTACCTTACTCTAAACATGTAATGCTTTGGCCAAAGACTTTAGTAACAATCCGACGAGAGGCCATGGATATACATCTCCTCGCAAGGAGTGGTGAATCCTTTATACGCTATTCAAATACCATCGATCACTTCGACTTATTCCCAATCATCTCAGGTCCACATCTCCTCAGAGATGCTTGCTTAGGATGTCAAAGCATAGGTCTTCATGATCAAGATGACTTGAATGCCACAAGTCAAAGGAATATCGTACTTAAGCTACAACAAGAACTTCATTGACATATCTATATATGCAGAGAACCATATGAAGTCTTACGGTTGGTCACTCCAATGAACTAGTTACCATAACTAGCATCCACGATTAACTCCGGACATCACAATGTCTCCAGCCAGTGAGAATCAGCTGCTTGGATACACCAAGGAGTATACCTCGTGCTAGTCTCGACAGAATTGATGGTGTCCAAATCCATCAATTCATCGACTAGGGATAATTTCGATACATCACAATTACACATGTAGAGATATTCACTAGTTGTGATCCAATCATAAATTCTCTCATGCTGTGAATTGTATCGTGGACATTCAGTAAATGAGTTTAAGATCTAATCAAATACATGTTAACATGTATACTCAAATAGTGAATCCTCATTTATCATATAAATGGTTCAAACATAAGGCGATTGCCTTAGGACATCTCTCATATATTACTAACAGGAGAGGCTTCTTGGAGGTTGATGAAGACGATTTCGCAAGGGCTAGGGCAGGAGATTTGAGTTGCACGATTGATTTAGGGCAAATCGCACGACTCAAGTCCTTTTAACGAGACGCGACATGGTCATGTGGAATCCACACGGTCGACCATGTTAGGATCTAACCTGGGTGTTTGGAAAAGTAATTTAGCACGGTCGTGTTGAATTAAAATAGTTGACCATGTGCGACTCTGGGTTTTTCCGGGAGTGCAATAGGTCCGAGCCTTTCCACATGCCCTGCCATGTGCTCTCGATCATTGGGCATGGTCAGGAAATTCACACGGCTACCCGTGCTTCCTTTTGGGTTTCTAAGAAAGTATCCCTCTTCTACCTAGCAAGTTCTACATAACCCTACACTACTTGAAAGGATTCTAATGGACAAAAATTCATACCTAAACCTAGCATGCATGAATGTAAAAATCAAGAAAATTAAACTTGGGTTGCCTCCCAAGAAGTGCTTGTTTAAGGTATATAGCTCAACCATACTCCTATGCTTCAGCTTGACTTGGGTTTCAGGTCCGCCGCGCTAGCAAGCTTGAACTCTAAACTATTAGCCCCCTGTGTTGATGCAGAGAGAATCACTCCTTGGTTTTGATGTATAGACTGTAGTTAAGTTAGGAATTACTTGTATTCTAATATCAGTGTAAAGTGTGCAGACTTAACAGGAAGTCCTAGTAGGTCGTGTTGATTGGATACTAGGCAGTTGACGTGACAGATCAGGAGGATCGGACACCAGGCATGAAGTCAAGATGGGTCGCATGGACTGGACATTTGGCATGAAGACCAGTTGGGTCTGGAGATCGAACAATCAGCAAAAAGTCCAGCTAGGTTAGGCAGATCGGACAGCTGATGGAAGCCCTGGTGGGTCAGATTGGATGTCAAGAGTGGTAAGTCCGGTAGGTAGCCGACAGATAAGCCTCGAGTGAATAGGTGAGGTTGAGTCCTCTGTAGGGGAGACAAAGCTAGGCGTCGATCCGACGAAAAGTCCGCGTGGGATTTAGTAGTCGAGATCGAGCAGTATTACTACTGCTATCATATTTGATTTTATCTATTTGTGCTAATCATGTTTTGCAAGGATAAGTCGACTGAAGTTCAGTAGACTCGGTTTGGTACAGTCGACTGAATACACACTTGACAAGATTAGCTGGTGATCGGTCGAAGATCTGGCACCGTAGTTGGAAAGTGTTTTAGTCGACTGGGGAGGTTCAGTCGACTGAAGTGGGAAACTTCCCGATGCGGAGCTGGATGACCTAAAGTCGACTGAAGACCAGAAGTTCCATATCGACGGGTTAATGTAGAGTCAACTGGAAGGCATTCTAGTCGATTGGAAAAGGTTTATAAAACAAATGCTCGACTGGATCCGAGTATAACATCCGAACTACGTCGAAGTGCTGTTGAAATTCTTGCTCGTCCATAAAAACTTACTTTCCACATCAAGGCGATCTTCCGACACTCCACGCCTACATCAACAATTCATTTAGTGTCAGTATAAAGTGTTTGTACTTTAATTCATTTTATTTTTTGCTTGTGTATTTAAATTCAAGAATGGGTAGTGTGTTACCCATCTCTTATATTTGTAAAAAGCAAAACCACGCCTCCTGTGGCAAGCGACCAGTAGCTACGAAGACTCCTCTCGCAGCCAGGTTCGTTCGATTCCGCCGCACCGCTATGCGAGAATAGCGATGCTCGATGTCCTTTCTGTGCAGCGTGGTCAGCCCATTGGCGTAGCATGGGCTCTAACGTAGCGGGTCGCGCGTCTCCTGATTTACTCTCGTTGACCGGTGGGGACTCTCGTTGAAGGCCTTGGGGCGGGCCTGGTCAGCCATCAGGATTAGTAGGGAAGAGAAATCGTACCTGATACCTGATGTAAATCAAAAAAAAAAAAACCCTCTGAAGTCGAGAGTTCTCGAGTCGGAGGGCATTTAGTGATTGCCTATCGATGTAGCTCTCGGAAGAGCTACAGGCCTTGGAGTAGCAACCCAGTTAGGGTTGTGAACCAAGTAAAATAAGTGTTCTTACTTTTATTTCCGTTGCATACTTATAATTGTTTAAAAATAATATTCTAATTAGGTTAAAATTTAATTAAAAATTATAATCTCTAAGATTCACCTCCCTCTCTCAGAGATTTACGATCCTACAATTGATATCAAAGCGGAGGCTCTCCAAATTTGGTGCAATCACCATCGTGAGCTTTAGAATAATTTAGAATATTTTTTCTTACTTTAGAATAATTTAGAATATTTTTTCTTTCTTTAGAATAATTTAAAATATTTTTCTACAATTATAAAATTACTAAAATATTATTTCTGCATTTAATATAATTTATCAGCATTTATATAATTTTTAGAATATTATTTCTGCATTTAATATATTTATTCAGCATTTATATGATTTCCAGAATATTATTTCTGCATTTAGAATATTATTTCTGCATTTAGAAAATTACCAAACTATTTTTTCTGCATTTATATAATTACCAAAATATTTTTTTAGCATTTAGAAAATTATCAAAATATTTTTTCTACATTTAGATAATTGCTAAAATATTATTCAGCATTTAGAAAATTACCAAAATATTTTTCTACATTTATATAATTTCCAAAAAAAATTCAACATTTAGATAATTGCCAAAATATTTTTTCAACATTTAGAAAATTACCAAAATATTTTTTCAACATTTAGAAAATTACCAAAATATTTTTTTCAGCATTTAGAGAATTACCAAAATATTTTTTCGGCATTTAGAGAATTACCAAAATATTTTTTTTCAACATTTAGAGAATTACCAAAATATTTTTTCACCATAGAGATAATTTCCAAAATATTTTTATGCATTTAGATAATTTCCAAAATATTTTTCTGCATTTAGATAATTTCCAAAATATTTTTCTGTATTTAAAAAATTTCTAAAATATTTTTTTCAGCATTAGAATAATATTTTGATTAAATTTCTGTAATTTAGAATAATTAAAATTATTTTCTATATTAGATTATTTTTTTAATTGCTGTAATTAATTTAATTTTTATTTAGAATAATTTTTGCTTAGAATAAATTTCATTAACTTTTGCACAATATTACTTAATAACTCTAGGAATATCTCTTAATCTTAATTAATTTAAATAAAAATCTATTAATAATATATTTACTTAGGAATGTCACATTTAGGAGGGTATAACACTGTTCGCCCTCCTCTCTTCAATGGAGAGGACTTTTCCTATTGGAAAAGACGAATGAAACGCTACTTGAAGATCGACCTTGAGGTCTAGTTCTCAATTAGGAAAGGGTTCGTAGTTCCAGTGGACGACTCGAGTGAGTTGTTAGAACCGAAGAAATGGACCGCGGACATTAGAAAAAGGGTTCCAGTCAATTACAAGGCACTTAACACATTGCAATGCGGACTTACCAAAGAAGAGCTCAATATGATGGGTCCATTTGAAAACTCTAAGGAATTATGGAAAAAATTAATTGAATTGCATAAAGGGACAAACGACACTAGGATAGCTAAATGGGACATGTTACTAAATAAATTATTTAATTATAAAATGAACGAAAATGAAAATGTTAGTCAACTTTATACAAGAAAAAAAGACATTTTAAATGGATTACACTTAATAAGACATCAAATAGAAAATAGGGACATAATTAGGTATACACTTAAGGCATTTCTGAGAAATGCCTTATGGACATCGATTGTCGATACCTATAAGGTTTCTAGGGATCTTTCCACAATTAGGCTAGATGAACTGTTTTGTGAACTTGAACTACATGAACAAGCTAACTCGGGTCAAACCGAGAATGATATTGCTTTAGTGGCAGGTTCGATGAAGAAGGAAAGAAAATCAAAAAGTGAATCCGAAGACGAGTGGTCTAGCAAGTATGAGGGCATCATACTTGGGGTTAAACCTCATATTTGAGGTTTGTCAGTCGACTGGTCAAGTGTTTTGACACTTGGCAACTGAGTCGACTTGTATCAGTCGACTAGGACTATGACCAGTCGATTGATGAGAGTCGATGTTCAATCAGAATGGCCGGCAATGATCGCCATCATTGGGCGCCGATCGATGGCCTAATCGATCGACTACTATGCATCGGACCATGGTCAATGTCGCGGACACAGAAGGTTCCAGAGTCGACTGTTAGGGTTTGACAGTCGATTGATGGCTCAATCAGTCGACTGATGGTCTATCCGTTGAAACTTATCCAACGTGGCTCAGGCCATTGTGAGACAATGGCTACAGGAGTAGTCGATTGATGGTCTCGATCAATCGACTACTAGGCGGAATCCAGCCCAAATTTAGGTTATAAAAGCAGCTCATGGAGAGGGATTTGGCAAGGATTTTTTAAGGCGATTTGGAGGGTATTTGTTACTGCAATCCAGACCTTCAAGAATATTCTCAAGCAACCAAAAGCAAGCATTCAAAGATCTCTTGTAAAGTGTTTTTCTTTACTTGTATTGTATTTTATATTTGTATTTGCTTGTATTCATTGTATTACTTAGTGTAATCTCTTATACGAGGTTTCTCCACCTCCGACATGTTATCGAGAAGGAGCGTTACTCTTTAGTGGTGTCATTTGCATCGCTAGAGCTCATTTGAGCTCACTTCGTGGATTAGGAACCCTAAGGTTCCGAACTACGTATATCCTTGTGCATTTGTGATTGTTCTTGTGTTTTATTTTCATTGTATATTTCGTATTTCTATTGTGTACTAACATTTTGTAGCAAGCACGATCGAATTCCATCATCCGACGAAAAATGCTATTCACCCCCTCTAGCGACGATCAATTCCCCAACAAGTGGTATCAGAGCGAGGTCGCCCTTCATTTGGACAACCGCCAAGGGAGCACTGCTAGAGGGTGAAGAAGAAAATGGAGTTTGAAGAAAGACTAGGATGGGACATCAACACTCTGGTCCCGTATGCACTCTATGGATGAGAAGGCTTCAATTCATGGAAGGGAAGGATTGAAGACTTAATCATGATGAGGGATTTTGAAGAATGGTCCGCCATGATGGAAGGATTAGAGTATCCGAGAGGGCCAAAGGGAGGTTTCCTCAAAATGAAAAAGTGGACCGGGGAACAAATCCAAGAATTCGAGAAAAACAAGAAGGTAATAAAATTCTTGGTTGATTTGATTCCTAATGATACCTTGTGTAGCTTAGGTGAATACAAGGATGCCAAGGATCTTTGGAGCGAGTTGGCAAAGTATCATGAAGACCCTTCATCGGCTCAAGAAGAGGAGGAGGTCGAAAAAGCAAGTTCATCTTCCTCACAAGAAAGTGAGGAGTCAGAAGTTGAGAAGGAGTCAACTTTCGGATCGGTGAAAGAGGAAGAAGTAGAGGAAGCCTCCACCTCTAAGATTGAGGGGGAGGACATTAGATTGTCAGAGCCAGAGCAAAATCAAAGAGTAGCTTCTACCTCTGGGAAAGATGAAGAACTCACTCTGGCCACCACCATTGACCTAGGTAACTCAAACACTTCAATTAATAATAAAAACCATATTATGTGTTTTGAGTGTAGGGAATATGGGCACTATAAGAGAAAGTGCCCTAAGAAAGTCAAGAAGACTCACTAAAGTCAACAAAAATTCAAAGGATGTGTGCCCCAATTAGGAAGAGCAAGGAGCATGGTGTGCTTCAAGTGTCAACAACCGGAGCATTATAGGAGTCAATGTCCTATGGGGAGGAAGAAGGGTCAAGAAGCAGGATCTCAAGTAGGGAGAGCTTCTAAATCAAACTCTAAGGTAAATTTAAATAATGATCATTCTTTAAATAATAGGCAAAAGCATGCTATAAGTAATCTTACTATTGTTCATAAAGAGCATACTAGAAATAATAAATTTTATTGTTTAGGTGCTAAGAGTTACGATTTTAGAAATAAGAAGAAATTTGGGACTAATGTCCCTAGAAAAATCCTACCTAGGGAAACCATTAAGAAGGTAGAGGACCATTTAGGTATTAACCCTAAGAAGGGTGGACATATGCCTAAGAAATGGAACAATGCCCAAAGACTAAATGATAATTCAAAGATTGGGCAATTAGAATTGGAAAATCAAGTTTTGAGGTCAAAACTTGAGAAAATGGAGAAGACCCTTAAAAAGATGCAAAATCAAATTAAAGGTTCAAAATATCAAGATTTAGAATCTAGGAGTCAAAACCTAGGGTCTAGGAAGCAAGGTCCACCCAAGGGCAAGAAAGGTTTGGGTCACAAACCTAAACTCAAGGAGACCTATCATAGTGTTCCATTCGATTATGGAACTCAACCTAGGTCTAAGAAAACCAAGGTTACTAGGAAAGTTATCCCTAAGATTAACCATGGCAAGTGCCTAGTGGCTAAGGTTTCATGGAAACCTAGGGAGGCCACTAAGAAGGTAACAAGGGGAGTTACCCCTAGAGTTAAACTAGGTAGGACCCAAATGATCAAGGCTTCTAAGCCTAAGAGGGTCATTAGGAGGGTATCTAGGGAAATTATCCCTAGTGAATACCTGTTGGGTTTCCAGAACCGCGGCATGTGTGTGTTCGATCACGTTTCGTAAACATGAACACAGTGGAAGCAATAAAAATAAAAAATCTACATTTATTACAACACACACAACACACGCATGCATATTACAACAAGTGTAGACATAACCGTAAATTTAAATTTGCAATAAAAGGAAATTTATCTACGTTATACCTTTCGTATGACGTGTAGCGGGAACGGCATCAACCGGAACGATCCTCGCTAGAATCGTCTCTATCCGTATCCACGCCGAGTTCCTCGGGATGACTTCGCTAAGCCACGAGCTTCGTCTTCGTACGGGTTACTAGCCTCGTGTTGAAGACGACGTGATCGAGAGATGATCACGATCCGAATCCAAATTCGGATCCTAATACGAGTTCTCAAAACTCGCTTCTCCGGAGAGGTATTCGTCAACCAATTGACGAATCCTTCGTCCTCCACCTCAGAGGATTACCGGAGATCGAATCCCCGGTAAGTTAGCCGCTGTTGGAGCTCTAACCGTCGTCCAAACGACGCTCCGACGAGAGGAGAACAAGCTGTCCAGAAAACTGGACAGCTTTGGTGGAGGAGATAGGCGCCGGCCAACCAAGGGAAGAAAAGGCTCACCTTGATGCCAAACCTATAGGAGATCACCGGAGGGTCACCGGAGGATCACCGGCTGAAGCTTGGTCGCCGGCAAGGAGCTGGACGGCGGCACAACAAGCTGGGCGGCAATGGAGGTTGGGCGGCAATGAAGGTTGGGCGGCAACTCCAAGCTAGGGTTTTGGATTAGGGCTTAATTATCCCTTAAGCCCTCTTTTATAGAGAACTAATTCTCTTAATGGTTATTGGATCATAACCATTAGGCCCGTTAACCCGCTCCATTAAGATAAGTTAAAATAAACCAAACCATGATGGTTTATTTTAAGTTAAAACAAACCGAACCAACTTTTGGTTCATTCGTTTAAAATAAACCAAACCCTTTGGTTTATTCTCCTCCATTGGATTAGAACCAAACCATTTTGGTTCATCCATTACGTCTTCATAAGACTCGGCCCATCCACGCTTCCATTGCGACTGAAACGATTTCATGCTCGCTTTATGTTTGGTCCAACCAAACCTAGTTTCTCTGCCGAGAATCCCATTCTCAAGCTCGCTTTAAATCCTTTGGATTACACTCGTTGTGCGTGTGACCAAATAGGTTCTCGGTTTATGTTGGCCGTCTATAATTAACCATTAATTATAGAACGATCATGAGTGGCACCTAGTAGTACATCATGATCCCCAATTAACCAAAAAGATCAACGGTTGATCCAGAACTATTTCTGAAACCTTTCAGCAGCTCGAATGATTCGTGCCCCATTCCCTTCACTCATCTTATACCCACTTGGTTCAGGACATGGTCTATTGTGTCAGTCCCCACTAGGATGACTACGTCACACCTATCCCAAGTATCATTTCCTCATCCTACGGATTCTAGTTACTCCACATGTATCGAAGAGTACCTTACTCTAAACATGTAATGCTTTGGCCAAAGACTTTAGTAACAATCCGACGAGAGGCCATGGGTATACATCTCCTCGCAAGGAGTGGTGAATCCTTTATAGGCTATTCAAACACCTTCGATCACTTCGACTTATACCCAATCATCCCGGGTCCACATCTCCTTAGAGATGCTTGCTTAAGATGTCAAAGCATAAGTCTCTATGATCAAGATGACTTGAATACCGCAAGTCAAAGGAACATCGCACTTAAGCCACAGTAAGAACTTCATTGACATATCTATATATGCAGAGAACCATATGAAGTCTTACGGCTGGTCACTCCAAAGAACTAGTTACCATAACTAGCATCCACGATTAACTCCGGACATCACAATGTCTCCAGCCAGTGAGAATCAGCTGCTTGGATACACCAAGGAGTATACCTCGTCTTTGGTCTCGACAGAATTGATGGTGTCCAAATCCATCAATTCATCGACTAGGGATAATTCCGATACATCACAATTACACATATAGAGATACTCACTAGTTGTGATCCAATCACAAATTCTCTCATGCTGTGAATCGTATCGTGGACATTCAGTAAATGAGTTTAAGATCCAATCAAATAAATAAAACATGTATACTCAAATAGTGAATCTTCATTTATCATATAAATGGTTCATACATAAGGCGATTGCCTTAGGACATCTCTCATATATTACTAATGACTCTACTTGGCCTAATGCCAATCGCTACGATATCCAATACCATAAGCTCTAACATGACCCTCAAACTTATTTTGAGGTAATGCCTTAGTCAAGGATCCGCTAAGTTCTTTCAAAGGGGAATTTTCTCGATTTGTATTTCGCTCCTACCGATGATCTTCCGATAAGATGATAGCGGCTAATACATGTTTGGATTGTTGATGAGACCTTGGCTCTTTCGTCGTGCAATTGCTCCATTGTTGTCGCAGGAGACCTGTATTGCTTCAACAATGGTCGGAATCACACCAAGTTCATGAACGAACTTCTTGATCCAAACCGCCTTTTCTGCCTGGCCGCAATGTATTCTGCCTCGCGGTAGAATCCGCTACAGCTCTTGTTTGGAACTTTTCCAACTCATCGCGCTTCATTCAAGGTGAATATGTATCCAGATCGAGACTCGGAATCATCCTTGTCGTCTCGAAGCCGCATCCGTGATACCCGCAGATCACCATGTCCCTTCTCCATATATTAGGAACACATCCTTAGTTCTTCTCAAGTACTTAAGGATCGCCTTAATACCACCCAATGATCCATTCCGGATCGGATCGGTATCCGCCGTGACACTCGTGAGCGTACGATACATCGGGCCTTGTACATAACATAGCATACATGATAGATCCTATTGCGGATGCATAGGGAATCTTACTCATGCAAATCCTCTCGTCTTCTGTGCGCGGACACATAGACTTCGAAAGGTGTGCCCCATGCCTGATGGGTAAGAAACCTTTCTTGGATTCCGACATGCTAAACCTCTTTAGCACTCGGTCTATATATGTAGACTGCGAAAGACCAAGAAACCATTTCGATCTATCTCTATAGATCTTAATCCCGAGGATGTAGGTTGCTTCTCCCAGGTCTTTCATGGAGAATGTCTTGGATAACCAAACCTTAACTGACTGTAAGATTGAAACATCGTTTCCTATAAGTAGTATGTCATCGACATACAATACTAGGAACACGACTGCACTCCCACTAACCTTCTTGTACACACAAGGTTCGTCTGGATTTTGTGAGAAATCAAACTTTTTGATGGTCTCATCAAAACGGATATTCCAGCTCCTGGATGCTTGCTTCAATCCATATATGGACCGTCGCAATTTGCATACCTTGGTTTTATCAACCGATGTGAAACCCTCAGGCTGTATCATATACACGTCCTCGAGCAGGTTTCCATTAAGGAAAGCTTTTTTCACATCCATCTGCCATATCTCATAATCATAATGAGCCGCTATGGCCAGGAGCATCCGAATGGATTTAAGCATAGCTACAGGCGAATAGGTTTCGTCATAATCAACACCTTGTTTTTTTTTTACGATATCCTTTCGCCACCAATCTAGCCTTATAGGTAATCACATTACCATCCATGTCGGTTTTCTTCTTGAAAACCCACTTGCACCCTATAGGCTTTATCCCTTCAGGTGGGTCAACCAAGTTCCAAACTTGGTTTTCATACATGGAATCCATTTCCGACTTCATGGCACCAAGCCACTTATCCCTTTCTGAACTTGTCAGCACTTCTTCATAACTGGTAGGCTCCTCATTATCAATGAGTAACACGCCGCTCGATTCACTTACGAGAAATCCATATCTCTCGTAGAATATTATGGTGTTCTACCAGATCTACGAAGATGTGGTGTTACAATAGATCCAAATTGATTGCTCATCACTATGAGTTGTTACCGTCAGTGCTTCACCGTAGTATCTCATCAATGTTTATTTGAGTCTCTCGAGCCTCCTCAAGCTCGACGACACTCCCATTGTTTTCTTGCAAGAGAAACTCTTTCTCTAGAAACACAGCATGCCTTGAAACAAACACCTTTTGTTCCATAGGATGATAGAATTGGTAACCCCTTGTTTCCTTAGGGTATCCAATAAATAGACATTTATCAGACTTAGCATCCAATTTGTCTGATACTGTCCGCTTCACATAAGCAAGACAACCCCATATCTTCAAGTAAGATACATGAGGTTTCTTACTATTCCATATCTCATATGGAGTAGTTGAGACTACCTTGGTAGGCATTCTGTTTAACAAGTAAACAGCTGTCTGAAGTGCATAACCTCAAAAGGACTTGGGAAGAGTCGCATGATTCATCATTGACCTGACCATGTCCAACAAGGTCCGGTTACGCCTCTCAGATACACCATTATGCTGTGGTGTATAGGGCGGAGTCCATTGAGACAATATACCATTGTCTCTTAGGTAATCAAGAAACTCCTGACTCAAGTATTCACCACCTCGATCCGATCGAAGTATTTTAATACACTTGTCATGTTGTTTCTCTACTTCATTTCTGAACTCTTTGAACCTTTCAAAGGCTTCAGACTTGTGTTTCATCAAGAACACATACCCAAACCGTGAGTGATCATCGGTGAAGGTAATGAAGTAGCTATAGCCTCCTAATGCTTGAGTTGACATAGGTCCACATACATCAGTATGTATTAGACCTAGTAACTCTCCCACTCATTCACCTTTTCCAATAAAAGGTAACTTAGTCATCTTTCCTTTTAAGCATGATTCGCATGTATCGTATGAATCCAATTCAAACGATTCCAGAATTCCACATCGGTGTAATTCGGACATGCGTTTCTTGCTTATATGGCCAAGACGACAATGCCACATATAGGATTCTATTTGATTATCCTTTCGAGCACGCGTGTTGCTCGCTTCGATATTGAAAATGTCACCGATACGTCCAACGTATAAATGCCATTACTCAAAGTTCCAGTTCCATAAAGTACACCATTCAAAGTTATATAACAACAATTGTTACTAAACGTCAAATGGAAACCATTTCTATTTAAACAGAAAATAGAAACAATGTTCTTTATTAGAGAAGGAACATAATAGCAATTGTCCAGTTCTAAGACTAGTCCACTAGGGAGCTTCAAAGAAATAAGTTCTGATGGCGATCGGCAAGAACCTTGCTCCATTGCCAACTCGCAAATTTGACTCTCCGACAAGTCTTCTTCTATTCCTTAGCCCCTGTATGTCATTACATATATGTGAGCCACACCCAGTATCCAATACCCAAGTGTCTAAGGAAATAGAATGACAATCAATAACGAAGATACCTGAAGAGGATGGGGCATCGGATGTCTTCTTCTTCTTCATGGACTCAAGATAAATCTTGCAGTTTCTTCGCCAGTGGCCTTCCTTGCACAAAGATGGCAAAGTGCCCTTTGCTGGTTCCGCTTCTTCTTTGCCTTTTTCTTTCCTTTCTTCTGCTCTTTTGCCTTCCTCTTAGAACCTTTCTTTGAGGAATCAACTAATGTAACCGCTTTCTCTCATGCTTCATGTAAGGCTCCACACTTTCAAAGATATCGAGGAGCCTTGAATGGTGGATTCTAATTTGTTCATCCGATAGTTCATCAAAAAATGTGAGAAACTCTTGGGCAAACAGTGCAGAATTAAGTCAATACTTAACTCATGATCCATCACAAAACCGAGGGTGGCTAGCCGCTCGATGTACCCGCTCATCTTTAGCACAAACTGCACTACAGACGAACCTTCTTACATCTTCGTGGTGAAGAGGAGCCTAGAGACCTCGAACCTTTCGGATCTCGCTTGCTCATCGAACAACTCATGAAGATGGAAGACTATAGTATTAGCGACTCATGTACTATCGCTCACGGGCATGATACAACTCGCCCGGCCAATCACCGCCACATGCTTCTGATAGACCAACATTTGGTCTGGAGTTGCATCGTCCTTAGACGGGTCGGAAGAGGCTCTTCAAGGACATATGCAAGCTTTTCCGCGAGAAAAATTCTCGTGTTTCTAAGCCACCAGAAGTTAGCCTACTTTTGTTCAATCCAAAATAGTGCGCAAATTCAAATACGTCATGATCAATTTATTGACCTAGAAATACAAAACGATCATATATGAGAAAATGATTTTAAAATGCATCAATATACAATTATAAATCCCATTCATTTTTCGAATTTCAAAAACCCCAAAATCACTTCGGGAGATCGTAGGTCCATCTCCGAATGGGCTGATATCCATCATAGTTATGAACAACCTTGGAGAGAGTCCAACAAGCCATTCATAACTACGACGGTAGGTATCATCTATACCGATTGCATATCACGTATAAGCAACTATCACAATGTGCTATCAACTAATTGAATGTTCACACATACATCGGGTTGTTAACACATTAACAAGTATGCATCATATGCATAGCACCCAACTTCACCTCCCTTTACATCGACCTTGGAGAGAGTCCAACAAGCCGATGCTCCGTGTTAAAGCCAACCCATTAATCGAGAAATAGTTTTAATATGGTTAGAGCGCATTCAACCAATTAGCCCAGCTTGGAGAGAGTCCAACAACCAAAGCTAACGATTGACCTCTGACTCTTACCATATTAGTATTAAACTATTCCATGGTTTGAACATGTTCGGGTTCGAGCCGGGCTTGGAGAGAGTCCAACAACCCAAACAAGAAACGGAACTCTGGTTCTAACCATATCAATGGAAGGTGTAGGCTTTAATATTGTTTAAGGGTTTTATGTCTCATCCTCTTTGCATGAAAATAACTATTATCTACATGACATGGCATACATGACATACATCTACATGTCACGACACGCATGGCATAATGTTATGCATCTAATGCAATTACATGGCATACAATTATGTCATGTATATATTTCCTTATATGTCATAACTATTTATGGAAATAAAATATGTTTAAGATTTGATTCTCCAAATCAAATCATGATTAAATTAGGAAACAAATTTCCAAATCTAATCACATATTTTATTTATGGAATTTGTTGATCAAGGAAAATCTATTTAGGAAACCAATTTCCTAAATCATTAAAACTACTTATGGAAATAAAATATTTTAAGATTTGATTTCCCAAATCAAATCATGATTAAATTAGGAAACAAATTTCCAAAATCTAATCAAATATTTTATTTATGGAAAATATCAATTTCCATAAATACTTCCAACTTTCCAAAAGTGGAAGATTTCCATAAATACTTCTAGACTTTCCAAAATTGAAAAATTTCCATAAATACTTCTAAATTTCTAAAATTAGAAAATTTCCAGAAATAACATTATGACTATCGCAAAACCATTTTACGATTATGTCGAAACACAACCTGGGCTCTGATACCATCAAGGTTTCCGATCACAAGGTGTGTGTTCGATCACGTAGAAACATGAACACAATGAAGCAATAAAAATAATAAATCTACATTTATTACAACACACACAACACACGCATGCATATTACAACAAGTGTAGACATAACCGTAAATTTAAATTTGCAATAAAAGGAAATTTATCTACGTTATACCTTTCGTATGACGTGTAGCGGGAACGACATCAACCGGAACGATCCTCGCTAGAATCGTCTCTATCTGTATCCACGCCGAGTTCCTCGGGATGACTTCGCTAAGCCACGAGCTTCGTCTTCGTACGGGTTACTAGCCTCGTGTTGAAGATGACGTGATCGAGAGATGATCACGATCCGAATCCAAATTCTGATCCTAATACGAGTTCTCAAAACTCGCTTCTCCGGAGAGGTATTCGTCAACCAATTGACGAATCCTTCGTCCTCCACCTCAGAGGATTACCGGAGATCGAATCCCCGGTAAGTTAGCCGCTGTCAGAGCTCTAACCGTCGTCCAAACGACGCTCCAACGAGAGGAGAACAAGCTGTCCAGAAAAATTGGACAGCTTTGGTGGAGGAGATAGGCGCCGACCAACCAAGGCAAGAAAAGGCTCACCTTGATGCCAAACCTATAGGAGATCACCGGAGGGTCGCCGGAGGATCACCGGCTGAAGCTTGGTCACCGGCAAGGAGCTAGACGGTGGCACAACAAGCCGGGCGACAATGGAGGTTGGGTGGCAATGAAGGTTGGGCGGCAACTCCAAGCTAGGGTTTTTGGATTAGGGCTTAATTATCCCTTAAGCCCTCTTTTATAGAGAACTAATTCTCTTAATGGTTATTGGATCCTAACCATTAGGCCCGTTAACCCGCTCCATTAAGATAAGTTAAAATAAACCAAACTATGATGGTTTATTTTAAGTTAAAACAAACCGAACCAACTTTTGGTTCATTCGTTTAAAATAAACCAAACCCTTTGGTTTATTCTCCTCCATTGGATTAGAACCAAACCATTTTGGTTCATCCATTATGTCTTCATAAGACACGGCCCATCCACGCTTCCATTGCGACTGAAACGATTTCATACTCGCTTCTTGTTTGGTCCAACCAAACCTAGTTTCTCTCGGTCTGAGAATCCCATTCTCAAGCTCGCTTTAAATCCTTCGGATTACGCTCGTTGTGCGTGTGACCAAATAGGTTCTCGGTTTATGTTGGCCGTCTATAATTAACCATTAATTATAGAACGCATCATGAGTGGCACCTAGTAGTACATCATGATCCCCAATTAACCAAAAGATCAACCATTGATCCGTAACTATTTCTCAAACCTTTCAGCCTTGAATGATTCGTGGCCCCATTCCCTTCACTCATCTTATACCCACTTGGTTCAGTGACATGGTCTATTGTGTCACCCCTCACTAGGATGACTACGCCACCCCTATCCCAAGTATCATTTTCGTCCCACGGATTCTAGTTACTCCACATGTATCAAGAGTACCTTACTCTAAACATGTAATGCTTTGGCCAAAGACTTTAGTAACAATCCACGAGAGGCCATGGGTATACATCTCCTCGCAAGGAGTGGTGAATCCTTTATAGGCTATTCAAACACCTTCGATCACTTCGACTTATACCCAATCATCCCGGGTCCACATCTCCTTAGAGATGCTTGCTTAAGATGTCAAAGCATAAGTCGCTATGATCAAGATGACTTGAATACCGCAAGTCAAAGGAACATCGCACTTAAGCCACAGTAAGAACTTCATTGACATATCTATATATGCAGAGAACCATATGAAGTCTTACGGCTGGTCACTCCAATGAACTAGTTATCATAACTAGCATCCACGATTAACTCCGGACATCACAATGTCTCCACCAAAGGAGAATCACCGCTTGGATACACCAAGGAGTATACCTCGTGTTGGTCTCGGCGTAATTGATGGTGTCCAAATCCATCAATTCATCGACTAGGGATAATTCCGATACATCACAATTACACATGTAGAGATACTCACTAGTTGTGATCCAATCACAAATTCTCTCATGCTGTGAATCGCATCGTGGACATTCAGTAAATGAGTTTAAGATCCAATCAAATACATAAAACATGTATACTCAAATAGTGAATCTTCATTTATCATATAAATGGTTCATACATAAGGCGATTGCCTTAGAACATCTCTCATATATTACTAACAATACCTAATTAATCCAAGGAGCTCCAATAGGTATTGGGTTCCTAAAAGTGTGATTCCATCACGCTAAATGGGTTGGAGGTGTTAACTTGAATTGGTGGATAGTTAACCTAACCATAGTAAAATTGGCACTTTATAGCATCTTCAAGGTTGTGTGATACCTTGAAAATAAGCTTGGAACTTAATCCTAAGGGATTTTAGGTTGTGCCAATAAACCTTGAGAATTATGGAAAATTGATCAAGCATGGCACATTTAGGTTTAGAGGTACTGGTGTGTCATTTGGGTTTTGGCACACTTGGGAGATCAATTTATCAGCAAAAATTTGTCTTAAATTTAGAAATGACATTTGAGCTTAACACTCAAGTACCATATAGCTTGATATGTTACACACTTGTCATGTTTCATGTGTCTTATCATATGTTTGCATGGAAGGTACGTTTATGGTGTATTGAATCTCACAAAATATATGATTCACCTTGATTGTGTATTTCAAACACTTAGAAAGGGTGAGATGCTAGGAATTAAAATTCTTGGATGTTAATGCTTGTGAAAATGGAATAAAAATACCAAAACACATTAATAACTATGCAAACACAAGCATAACACTGATATTCTCAATATACATGCATAAACACGTTAAAATGGAACAAAATTAAGTGAAGAAATCAAAATTCACATAATTCCAAAATAGAAAATCAGATAT
Source organism: Wurfbainia villosa (assembly GCA_025175895.1). NCBI lineage: Eukaryota > Viridiplantae > Streptophyta > Magnoliopsida > Zingiberales > Zingiberaceae > Wurfbainia > Wurfbainia villosa. Next base: position 17,725,207 of record CM046007.1, on the reverse strand, counting down.
CAGTCGACTGATTCAGTCAATCAGTCAACTGAACACATTGTAGCATGATACATCGAGTTCAGTAGTCGAGTGCTGAGCCCATCAGTCGGCCCGATGCTCGTAGCTCACGGAAGGTACAGCGATCAGTGTCGAATCCAATCGATTGTTGGCCAAATCGATCGTGATGCTACTATAGCTCGATGTAAGGTTCAGCGATTGATTACAACCTAGCAATCGATCGGCATCATGAACCGCTCATTGAAGCTCGAGCCGTGATCGATCGATCACCGTAATTTTATAAGGATGAACCCCTAGGGGTCGACTTCTTCACGCGACATTTCTTTTTCGAGCGCTCCAAAACTTCCGACCATCGCTCTCATGTCCACGCCGACGACTCCAAAACTTTAGGTTTGAAACCTAACCTTGTTTTTCCTATTTTACTCCACCTATCACGCTAAAGGCCACCTCTCACGACTTCCCACTCCCCTCCTTCGCGAGTTAGGGTTCCGACCAGCCATTTTCTGGCGCTTCTCCAGCATCTTCCCCGGTATTCGGCGGCTCAGATCATCTCTCTCTCTCTCTCAAACCTCGAACCAAATGGCACCAAACTATATTCTCTAACTCAAACCCTAATTGTTTTACCTATACAATATCTTGATTTAATCATGTTTGTATGTCATTGCATTGCATTCATCATATTCATATAGAAAACAATGTAGAACAAAGCCTAATGAAGGTTCCTCATTATCATACCAACCCATGTCAGTTAGGTACTTAGACGAGCCATTTTTTAGGTCATATTGTGGGGATTTCATTCAAATTATATGGCATTACCAATTGATGAAAGTTGTTTTCTGCACGCATTCCATAAACATTGATATACTTAAGGAGTTTTACTCCGATTTAAGGAAGGTTGACGATGGCCCGACTTACTCCACTCGCGTTGCAAAACGCGATTTGGAGTTCACTCCTGTGATTATGCAGGAGTTCCTAGAGTGTCGGTCATCCGATGACTCTTTTGTTTTCTATCCTAGCTTTGATGTGCCTCTTCCTACTCCTTTTGATCATATATCCCTTGAGTCCATGCATGAGCATTTCTTCCTTAGACCTCATCCAATAGATCAAAATCTATTCCCAATAAATGATTTATTTGCACCTGACAATGTACTTTATAAAGTCATTGTTGGGTGTATCCGAGGTCAAGTCAAGATCCGGCCTCCCCATCTTTTTCTCATGTGTGCTATATGCCACTTTCTGGACATCAACATTGCATTAAACATATTCCACTGCATAGTCCACTTTGTGACCCCTGTACAAGGGAAAGTTCATATGCCTTTTGGACATATTATTACTACATGGTTAGGGTCCATAGGCATAAACATTTCCAGGGGATCCCTGAAGCCGCTATCCGATGCATACGACCGCATCACGGTGCGGAACTTTACATTAGCTAGCATGCGGACTAGACTTGGGAGGATGGAGTGGGTTGCTCATCCTCAGCCTGGGGAGCCTAGAGAGCCAGTTGGGGAGCCTACAGAGCTAGCAATAGAGCATGGTGAGCCAGTTGCAGAGGAGGATGACCCGATGTTATCCGATGCTCCGTCGGAGAGTCTCTCGACGCGAGTCGCACACTTGGAGACCCGGCTCGAGGAGTTTTATGAGGATGCTGACACGAGATTGGTGGAGCTCAGTCTACAACAGTGTGCCTTGGGTCAGGAGGTGGGTCAACAGCTCAGCACGATAGAGCAGCATTAGATCGACATGTTCGAGATGATGCAGACCTGGACCCTGAGTCAACAGCCTCCACCACCTCTAGGAGATGGCTCCATGGATGGTAGCTAGGTGCAATCTATGTATCTTGTTTTTATTTTCATAGTGACGAGTGATAGTCTGATGTTTGTTTTTGTCTTACGTAGAACTGACTTTAAGATAAATAAAATATTTTAGTTTTTCCAAATTGTGTTTATTTATCTCCCATTATGAGTTTAATGTGTGTGTTGATTTGTATATTCTATTTTACCACGTCATGACTGTAGGATATTTGACGCCGCTAGAGGGGGGGTGAATAGCGTTTGACCGTTCGTAGATGGAATTCGATCGCGTGTTCGTGTCTACAAGTTTCGTTAGCACAGCGGAATATATATAATAACAATAACGAAACACAAACACAATAACACGAAGATTTAACGTGGTTCGAAACCACACGGTTCCTACTCTACGGATCGAGCTCTAACGAGCTCTAGCGACACCAATGCAATCACTAATCAATAAACTCCTTCTCGACAACAAGTCAGAGGCGGAGAAACCTCGTACAAACGTTTACAACAATAAACGAAAGAAATACAAGCAAATACAAAGGAAATGTAAAGAACACTTTACAAAACTAGGGTTTGAGCGCTTTGCTTGTTGGTTGCTTGGATGAGGTTGAAGGGCCCTGAAATGCACCTGCAAATCGCCTTCAAATCGCCTCAAGAAAGCTCCCCAAGAACTGATAATGAAATCCTCCACGAGCTCCCTTGACTGCAGACGGCCGATTTACGCCATCATCGGCCGCCATAAGTCCCCAGTCGACTGATGCCACTGTTGTCGTGAGATAATGGCTCAATCCATGTCGAACAAGTTCCAACGGGACTCTTGGTAGTCGACTGCCATCTCCCGTAGTCGACTGGTCAGTCGGCTATGGAGCGTTCTGTGCTCGACACAGAACTAGCAATGATCGCCGACTTGCGCGATCATTAACATCACGATCGCTCCAATGAGCAATGATCGCCAGTAATTTCAGCTCTAAGTGTGGCGGTCGAACTCGTCGACTCACGGCAATGAACCGCCATATTGGCCAATCGCCAACCTCAAACATGAGGTTTTAACCCAAGTATGGTGCCCCCCATACTTGCTAGACCACCCTTAGCCTAGACCTAAGCCTTCTAGCCACCTCCATCAACCTCACGCCTCTCGGATCCCTCCAAGTCATCCATGACTTGTTCATCCATCGTGCTAGCTTCCAGGTGCTTCCCTCGGCTATGTCATGCTAACGGTGTCTACACCGCCAAGGCACATTGGACTTACGCCGCCAAGACTCCGCTTGGACTTTACACCGCCAACCATTGGACTTATGTTGCCAAGACTCCCGCTTGGACTTTACGCCGCCAATATCAAACCCCTTGGACTTCAAATGCCAAGACTCAAGCTTGGACTTTCCCTTGCCAACCCATGTTGGACTTTCCATGCCAAGACCCATGCTTGGACTTTTCCTTGTGCCAAGTACTCAGGACTTGGACTTTCCCAAATGCCAAGTACCCATGACTTGGACTTTCCATGCCAAGTACCCATGACTTGGACTTTCCATGCCAAGTACCCATGACTTGGACTTTACATGCCAAGTACCCATGACTTGGACTTTACCTTGCCAAGACTCATGCTTGGACTTTCCCATAATCACATGGTCAACCCTAGTCAACCATCCAAGTCAATTATAACCTGGATCGATTGTATAAACAATCTCCCCAACATATTAACCGACATCAATGTCCAACATCAATGTCAAACCACTTTGTCAAACATCAAAATATTACTCGAGTCAAACTCGAGTATGGTCAATCGTGACCTGGGCCGATTGCACCAACAATGACATCATATCTCATCTTTATCATATAAAATGTCATGATAGGACTTAGGATTATTTTTTTATGTCATGTTCATGTTTAAAGTATATTCATATGTCATAACATCATGATTAGTGACACATGCCTCTTTATACTATCATTATATGTCATAATCATCATTCATGCATTTAAGGTAAATTAAAATTTATTTAAGGAAAATAACATGATTTGAAGTCTCATGTATAAGAGAATCAAATAGAGTTGCCTAGAAAATGCATGAAGCCCTAATAACCCTAATCTCACATCTCACAATTACATTGACTTGTGTGTGTTTTATACACCTTAGATACATGTGAGATGCTAGAAAAATAAGTTAAGTTCAAGGTGCATAGATGTTGCATCTAGATGAACTTTAACTTATTTCAATCATAAATATAGATCATGAGGAAAGTTAATGTACAAGTTATGTACATCTAGCCTACGGTCCATGGTTCAAAATAGGTTTTCAAAATCATTTTAAAATCCTTTTAGAAAACCTTGGTGAAGTCTATCTTTTGATAGCAATCACCATTGAAGAAGTTGATACAAAGTAGATCAAAAACATTGAAGTTTCAATAGTTTTTGAACTTTGTATCAATCTCTTATTTTAATGGGTATTTTATTTTCAAACTATTTTTCACCCATTATATTCCATGTAAGTAATGTGTGTATGAAGTTTCAAAATTTTTCGAAATACGTATATTTACTTACGCATTTTCAAAACTCATTTCTGAAAAACTCGATTTCTGAAAATCAAGGATCAGTCGACTCTTACAATATGTCAGTCAATTGATGATGTTGTCAATTGACTGATCGATGGTGTAGTCGACTGATGGGTAGATTTCGGGTAAACAATATTTGTTTAACCCATGTTCAACCATTTCTAGGTTCCCTACTGCTCCTAACCCTAGGATATGCTTTGGAAAGCATTGGAAAGGGTGAAAATTTATTGGATATGGATTAGAAGAGTTGTTGGGGTATATATCAAATTTTAAGGGAGGTGAAAGTTCAATGTTGAATCTTTGCCCTTAATTTCGATTGGTTAGTGTTCCTATAGGCTTAGGGACTCTCCAAGGACATTGTTGGTGCAATGGTCAAGGGGAAGCAAGCCTTTAGGGGAGGTTATCCATCATGGGATGATGAATGTGTTCTTCCTTATGAGGGGGAGAATTTGGAGAGTTTATAGGAAGCCTCTCTTTAGTGGTATGGGACTTATCACTAAGAAGAGTAAAGGCATCCTAGGTGCTTTTGGACCAAGGGGGTGATTGTAAGGTCTCATTGGGATATGAGACATTGACACCCTTGGGAAGAACCTTTTTGATGTATGTCAAAAAGGGGGAGAATTAACGGGAGAAATTATGGGAGAATTGGTAAGGAGATTTGAGTTAGTGTTCTAACTCAAAGGTGTTTGGTTTTTGTCAAACATCAAAAAGGGAAAGATTATTGGTGCAATCGGCCAGTCATTGACACCGATTGATCGAGTTTGACTCGAGCGATATTTTGATGTTCAACAAAACGTATGACAATGTGATTGTCATGGAAAAGTCCAAGTCATGGGTACTTGGCATGGAAAGTCCAAGTGGGACACTTGGCAATGGAAAAGTTCAAGTCATGGGTACTTGGCATGGAAAGTCCAAGTCTTGGGTACTTGGCATGGAAAGTCCAAGCATGGATCTTGGCAAGGGAAAGTCCAAGCTTGAGTGTTGGCAATTGGAAAGTCCAACATGGGTTGGCAAGGAAAGTCCAAGGGGTTTGATATTAGCAGCGTAAAGTCCAAGAGGGAGTATTGGCGATGGCTTAGTAGCGTAAAGTCAAGCGGTAGTCTTGGCGGATAAGCCCAAATGTGCCATGGCGGTATAAATCAGCTTAACATGACAAATAGCCGATGGAAGCACCTGAAGGATAGCGTATGGATGAATAAGTCATGGATGACTTGGAGGGATCCGATAGGCATAAGGCTGACGGAGGTGGTTAGAAGGCTTAGGTCTAGGCTAAGGGTGGTCTAGCAAGTATGAGGGCATCATACTTGGGGTTAAACCTCATGTTTGAAATTTGTCAGTCGACTGGGGTTATGGACCAGTCGACTGGTCAAGTGTTTTGATACTTGAAAGCCGAGTCGACTTGTATCAGTCGACTTGGATTATGACTAGTCGACTGATGGGAGTCGACAGTTCAATCGAGAATGACAGCGGTCGATTGATGGTTGATGTCGCGACAAAAGGTTCCAGAGTTGACTATTAGGGTTTGACAGTCGAGTGATGGCTCAATTAGTCGACTGATGGGCATGATCAGTCGATTGATGGTCTATCTGTTGGAACTTATCCAATGTGGCTCGGGCCGTTGTGAGACAATGGCTACAGGAGTAGTCGACTGATGGTCTCGATCAGTCGACTGCTAGACGGAATCCAACCCGAATTCAGGTTATAAAAACAGCTCGTAGAGAGGGATTTGGCAATGAGGCGATTTGGAAGGAATTTGCTGCTGCAATCCAGACCTTCAAAGCTATTCTCAAGCAACCAAAAGCAAGCATTCAAAGATCTCTTGCAATCCAGACTCAACTCAAGTTGCAAATCTTGAGGAAGAGAACTCAGTACTAAAAAGGCAAGTAGAAGATCTAACCGGATCATTGGAAAGGTTCACTTCGGGCTTCAAGTATCTCAACATGATGCTTGGATCTCAGCGAGCCGTGTACAACAAGTCCAGACTCGGATACAAAGCTAAATCCTCCTATAAATCATACATGTCATTACTTAGCTGAAACGCTAAGAATCGAGTCCAAGCATGAGTTCCTAAGTCTAGCTTAGTCAACCAAGTTGGACCAAATCAATTTTTGATTCCTAAGAGTTAAGTTCACTTAGTGAACAAAAGTCAAACTAGCTACCATTTAGGGGAAGCAAAAACCTTGCTTGTTTCCTTGTTTAGTTAAACTCTTGCATGCTTTAGTTTACTTTACTTGCTTAATTTAGAACGGACTAGATAGGAAAAAAAGTAGTTTAAACTTAAACAACCTAGTACTAAGACGAAGTGAACTGATAGTAAGTTAGGGAAGCTCTTCGAAGTACATGTCTAGGAAGTGATCGTTGCTCCGATATCCAAGAAGGCCATGTGCCTCGTCACAACCTGGTTCACTAAGTCGAGTGGAACTGACCAAAGCTAACTCACTAAGTCACTGACTAGTTAGACCAAGGCTTAGTCTAAAGTGAATCAAGTACTTGATTTCTTCATTGACTTTGTCTAGGAAGTGGTCGTTGCTCCAATAACCAAGAAGGTCATGTGACTCGCCACGACCTGGAAGTCAATCGAAAAAGCGAAACTAAGCTTAAATCTAACACAAGTTTAAAAACTTTGAAATTTCTCATTAAATTTAATTAAGATTAAAAGAAGTCCTCATCTTACAAAAATCCATAGGAATAAGTGTATTGAAAACCTAGTCTGGGTGAGATGATTTAGAATTTAATTAAGCCTAATTAGTTTAATACAATTTATCCAACTTAACAACGTACTTAATAACTTCACACAAACTCAATAAATTAACTAAACCTACCTTAATTAAACTAAAGTAAATTCAACTAAGCTCAACTCAACTTAACAAGTTTAACTTGATAAATTTACTTAAAATAAGCTTAAGAAACTCAAGATGATCCATCTTATTCAAGGTGTGAATTATCTTAAAAAGGTTTTAACATGTAGGACTCCAGAATGGACCATTGGATTCTGGATAGTGGTCACTCGGACATATGGTGGAGATAGTCAAAAGTTCTCAGAATTAAACTACAAGAATCTAGGTACAGTCACCTTTGGAAAAAAATAGCAAACTCAAGGTAATTGGATCAGGTAACATTGAACTAGAGTCAAATTTGTTGGATCAAGCGGATCGCTAGAGGGGGGTGAATAGCGATAAAAGCTTGGAAAGATAAAATAAACACAATAGGATTTTACTTGGTTCGTAGCCTACGACTACTACTCCAAGGCCCTAGTGGTCCTTGACCACACACGGAGGGCAAATCACTAACAAACTCCTCCTCGTTGAAGGTAGGAGTTAATCGAATACACAAAAGCCAAAGAATGAGGTAGAGGGACACTCCCCCTCTCCTCGTTGCAATAAAAACTCGTAGAGTAGAAAGAAAATACAAGAATTAATAGATGACTAAAAAAAACTTTTACCAACGACCAAAAGGATGGAGGCTTAGGCTTGTGTCGTCGGCGTTTCTGTAGCACTTCGTCGTCGTGGAGTCGTTGGAGTGTCTTCACGTTACGGAGGCTTTAGGGCACTTTAGAATTTATGAAAACCCCTTATAAAAGCCCTCCTTTTATAGTTTTTGAGCCCCTCATCGAGGGGATCTTCAGCCAATCAAAACTAGGCATAAAGCTCCTTTGAATGAGGTGATAAGGCTTGACTCCTCGAAGCTGATCCTTGACCATTAGTCGACTGATGGCCATCATCAGTCGACTGATGGTAGTGCCAGTCGAGTCACAACCCTCAGCAGTCGACTGATGAAGGTAGTCGAGTGGCTCTTGTGGGCAGTCGACTGATGCTTGCTGAAATCACAAGTTAGCTTAATAAAAATATAATTTCGACGGTCGTCGACCGTCCGATCTCGACCTAGACCACCCATGGGATGTCTCTGATCGGATCTATGCTTAAGACCATCCCCGTAAAGAGGATACGACCTCACTTATGCTCACACACACGATCTTACCTCGATACTTACTTTGTAGCTCGCTTCGACCGACTCGATTCCTTGGCTCCTTCGAAGTCACTCGAGTGTCGCCCGACCACCGCGGCTTCCTCCGGTGTCGCAGGCTTCACTTTTCTGCACACTCGATTCAGCTCGTGAGATAACGATATGAGCTTAACTTTGTATCGTTTGCTATAATCAAAACTCAGGTTCGACTTAGACGCCCACTGCACCAACAATCTCCCCCTTTTTGATCTATGGCAAACCCACATACAAAGTTAAAGAAATAACATGCATGAAGAATAATAATATGCATGAAGAATAAAAGATTAAGTAGGAGTAATAGAGACTTTCTTCCAAGTACTCCCCCTTAAGGAAACCTCCCCCTTGACCGAGGGTGAGTTCCTGAAAGAAGATCTTAATCTCCCCCTTGACACTTGCTTCTCTAGAAGAGTTTTTTAAGTAATTAACAATTACTTAAAGTTTTGGCCATAGTATTAAAATAAGTTTAAGTTAAGAATTTTCTTAACTTGGTCTTTCTCTCCCTTTTGTTAACTAAAAAGAGTTAAGTAGCAAAAATTAAAGTTAAATAAACATTTACTTACTTTTGGCCATGAGAATAAGTATGAAATTTTACTTAACTTTTGGCCATGAGAATAAGTATGAAGTACTAAGTTAAATGATTCCTTAACTTTGGTTGTTTTCTCCCCCTTTTTCCATAAATCGAAAAGAGGGGTTTTGAAAGAAAAATATAAGTACTAAGTTTAAGTTCCAAGTCCAAGCATGTTCCATGTTATTTTGAAAATAATATACTGAAAATAAGCTCATCTATTGAATGTTCAACTCTTATTTGACTTGATTGATATGAAGGATCAACAAGTCCTGGTCAGAGTCGGTTAATATATATGATTATACTCCGTGGTTCATGGCGATGTACTAGCTCTACATCTGGAACCAAAAGTAAGGTCCTAACATCTCACGCCCATCTACGTGGCTAAGTACACAAACACATTAGTTCTATGTGTTGTGAAATGTATTGGCTCCTTAAATCTATAGGTACATGATATCTAAGGTAAGCCCTAAGCTAGTTCCATGAACATGAAAAGTAAAAATTAGTAGTAAGGAAATATAATTTGTAAATTCCTACTCTACTACACACATGTCCAATTTTCATCATAAAAGACTGAATTCGGCTTCGGGTAGGGGTTTAGTAAATAGATCTGCCAAGTTGGACTTCGATTCGACATATTCGAGTTGTATGGCTCCGTTGGCTACATGTTCTCGAATGAAATGGTGTTTGACCACTATATGTTTGGTCCTAGAGTGACATATTGGATTTTTAGTTAGGTTAATTGAGCTAATGTTATCTATGTGAATTTTAGTGTTTGTAAAGTCTAACTTAAAATCTCGGAGAGTGTGCTTCATCCAAAGAAGCTGAGTGACACACTCACCCATCGCGATGTATTCGGCTTCGGTGGTAGATAAGGCAAAACAGTGTTGCTTCCTACTGCACCAACTCACTAGACTTGAGCCGAGAAGTTGACAACAACCACTCGTACTCTTTCTATCGAGCTTACTACCGGCATAGTCCGAGTCGAAGTAGCCGATTAGTTCGAACTCGGTAGATCTAGGGTACCAAATACTGACATTAAGTGTACCCTTTAGATATCTAAGGATACGCTTAACTAGAGTTAGGTGAGATTCCTTGTCATAGGTTTGGAACCTTACGCACATACTTACTACAAATAAAATATCAGGTCGGCTAGCAGTTAAGTAAAGGAGGCTCCCTATCATGCTCCTATAGTATTTTAAGTCAATTGAATTTCCGATTGCATCTTCTCCTATATTTACATTTGTTGTCATTGGAGTATTAATAATTTTAGCGTCTTGCATTCCAAAACGTTTAATTAATTCCCTAGTATATTTGCATTGGTGTAAATATATTCCATCTTTAGTTTGTTTAATTTGTAGATCTAAGAAGAAACTCAACTCACCTACTAAATTCATTTCAAATTCACTTTCCATAAGTGAAATGAATTATTAGTAGGATCGAATTAGTTGTTAGAAAATGATATCGTCTACGTAAATTTGGGCTATAAATATTTCCTTACCTAAGGTTTTTACGAACAGGGTTGGGTCGACTAGGCCTTGGTTAAATCCTTTGGACTTAAGGTAAATCGAAAGCCTCTCGTACCAAGCTCGAGGAGCTTGTTTGAGTCCATAGAGAGCTTTCTTTAGTTTAAGGACAAGGTCGGGTTTATCTAGGCTTTCGAATCCGGGGGGTTGACTAATGTATACCTCTTCCTTAATAAGTTCATTCAAAAATGCTGACTTGACATCCATTTGAAATAACTTAAATCCTCGATGTGCAGCATAGGCTAATAGCATTCGGATGGACTCTAATCTAGCTACTGGGGCATAGGTTTCGTCGTAATCTAAACCTTCGACTTGACTAAACCCTTTAGTGACTAATCTAGCTTTATTTCTAACTACTTCACCTTTATCATCAAGTTTATTTCGAAACACCCACCTTGTTCCAATGATTGTTTTATCTTTAGGTGGTGGTACTAATTCCCATACTTTGTTCCTAGTGAATTGAGCTAGCTCTTCTTGCATTGCAATAAACCAATCGGCTTCAAGAAGAGCTTGGTCAATGGTTTTGGGTTCAATTTTGGAAATCAAGGAGATTTGACTAAGGTTTCGATATGAAGCTCTAGTTTGAACTCCTAAGCTTAGATCACCTATCACTTGGTGGATAGGATGATTCGTTTGAGTCCTAGCTTGACTTGGGTTAGAGTCACCTATCTCTTGGTGGATAGGATGACTTGGTTGACTTAGGTTAGGATTGATACTAGACTTGATCTCAAGATCGGAGTCGAGTCTGGTATGAATCGGCTCACTAGTTGGGGTTGCTAGGGGTTTTGTAGATTTGTGTCCTTCATCAAACACTACATTAATAGTTTCTTCGACTATAAGGGTACCATGGTTATATACCCTATAGGCTCTACTCATAGTCGAGTATCCTAGAAAAATTTCGGTAGAGGTTTTGGATGTGAATTTCCCTAGGTAATCCTTAGTGTTTAAGATATGTACCTTACATCCAAATATGTTAAAGTACTTGAAGTTAGGTATTTTATCGTGATAAATCTCGTACAAGGTCTTAAGGTGCCTCTTTACCATAAGGATCCTATTTTGGACATAGCAAACTGTACTAACAGCTTCTGTCCAAAACCTATCGGGTAGGTTATACTCGTTTAACATTGTCCTAGCGGCTTCTTGTAGGGTTCTATTTTTGTTGGTGCAATCGGCCCAGGTCACGATTAATCAGGACTCGAGATTGACTCGAGAGATTTTTTGATGTTCGACAAAAATATATGACAATGTGATTGTCAAGGGAAAGTCCAAGCATGAGTCTTGGTAATGGAAAGTCCAACATGGGTTGGCAAGGGAAAGTCCAAGCATGGGTCTTGGCAATGGAAAGTCCAACATGGGTTGGCAAGGAAAAGTCCAAGCATAGGTCTTGGCATGGAAAGTCCAACATGGGTTGGCAAGGGAAAGTCCAAGAGTCTTGGCATTTGGAAAGTCCAAGGAGTTTGATATTGGCGGCGTAAAGTCCAAGCGGGAGTCTTGGCAGCATAAGTCCAATAGTTGACAGCGTAAAGTCCAAGTGGAGTCTTCGCAGCGTAAGTCCAATGTGCCTTGGCAGTATAGACACCGTTAGCATGACATAGCCGATGGAAGCACCTGAAGGCTAGCGCAATGGATGAACAAGTCATGGATGACTTGGAGGGATCCGAGAGGCGTGTGGCTGACGGAGGTGGCTAGAAGGCTTAGGTCTAGGCTACGGGTGGTCTAGCAAGTATGGGGGCACCATACTTGGGTTAAAACCTCATGTTTGAGGTGTGCCAATCAACTGGTGTCAAATGACAGTCGACTGGTGTAAGTCAACTAGGGTTTGACTGTGGGAATTGGCCCAGAAGTCGACTGCCAGCCTTTGGCAATCGACTGATTGGCCGAGCAGTCGAGTGATCGTGTAATCAGTCGACTGGTGCTCGGTTTTTTAGGCACAAAATGGAGTCTGACTCGACTGCTGGGGTTAGCAGTCGAGTGGAGGCTCCATCAGTTGACTGATGTCCTATCCGTTGAATTTTTCCAGTGTGGATTACACCGTTGTCTCATAGCAATAGTGTCATCAGTCGACTGATGGTCCCGAACAGTCGATTGATCGGCGATTTCCAGCCCAGGTTGAAGCTTTAAATGGAGCTCGTGGAGGAGGATTTCACCAAGGTTCTTTGAGGCATTTTGGGGCGAGTTGCTATTGCAATTCAGGGACTCCTAGTGCTACTTGATCAACCTAGCAAGCAAGCATTCAAAAGACTTTTGTAAAGTGTTTCTATGCATTCTCTTGTTGTATTTCATATTGTATTTGCTTGTTGTATTTAGTTTATTGTTGTAAGCTATTGTAACAGGTTTATCCGCCTCCGACTTGTGTCGAGAAGGAGTTATTACATAGTGGTGTGTGATTGGCATCGCTAGAGCTCTTTAGAGCTCGATCCGTGGAGTAGGAATCGTTCGGTTCCGAACCACGTTAAATATTTGTGTTTGCGTGTTTTGTTCTACTTCGTTATTGCATTATTCCTATTTCCGTTGTGCGCTAACGAAAATTGTAGACGAACGCAATCAAATTCCATCACGCAACGAAAACGAGCTATTCACCCCCCCCCCCCCTCTAGCTTCCAAGGATCCCCTACAAGTGGTATCAGAGCGAGGCCACTCTTCAAGTTTAACAACTAAGGGAGTACGCTAGAGGGTGAAGATGGAAGTTCAAGAGCAACTAGGTTGGGACATCAACACACCGATCCCTTACACCTTATATGGACGAGAAGGCTTCAATTCTTGGAAGAGAAGAATTGAAGATTTTATCATGATGAGGGACTTCAAAGAATGGTCCATTTTGATGGAGGGATATAGCTATCCAATAGGACCAAAGGAAGGGTTCCTCAAGAAAAAGAGATGGACCGAAAAGCAAGTCCAAGCCTTCGAGAAAAATGATAAGATAATGAAGTTTTTAATTGATTTAATACCTAACAATATCTTGTGTATGTTAGGTAATTATGTAGATGTCAAGGAGCTATGGAGTCAAGTGGCAAAGCTCCATGGAGATTCATTACCGGTCCAAGAAGAAGGACCATCACCGGCTCAAGAAGAGGAGGCCGAAGATGAATCCTCATCCTCACAAGCGAGTGAGGATTCGGAAGTTGATAGGGAGTCAACTTCCGGATCGGTGAAAGAAGAGGAAACCTCCACCTCTAGGATTGAGGGAGAGGAGATTAGGGCATCTTCAATACCGGAGCAACAAGAAGAACCATCTACATCCGGTAAAGAGGAAGAGCAAGCTCAAGAGACCCTCACCACCAACCTACAAACACATCGTTTCAAAAAAAATGCATATAATGTGTTTTGAGTGTCGGGAATCCGGACACTACAAGAGTAAGTGTCCGAAAAGGGTAAAGATAGCTCCACTGACACCAAAGATCAAGGACGCCGGTCCCCCAACAATCAAGAGCAAGGAGCAAGTGATTTGCTTCACATGCCGACAACCGAGACACTACTGGAGTCAATGCCCGAAGGGAGAAAAGAAGGGGAAAAATGGAGCATCACAAGTAGGGGGAGCCACTAAGGCAAACCCTAAGGTATATTTTAATAATGCTCCTATTTTAGTTAATAGACAAAAGCATGCTAAGAATTTTAATTCACTTGCTATTTATCATGAAAAGCATGCTAGGAGCAATAAATATTTTTGCCTAGGAGCTAAGAATATTCACCTTAGGAATAAGGAAAAATTTGGGACTAATGTCCCTAAAAATATTCTACCTAAGGAAACCATTAGGAAAATAGGAGAACATCTAGGCATCAACCCCAAATGGACTAGGCATATGCCTAGGAAGAACATTGCCCAAAGACCAAATCAAAATTCTAAAATTGGGCAATTAGAGATTGAAAATCAAACCTTGAGGTCAAGACTTGAGAAACTTGAAAAGACCCTTAGAATTATGCAAAATCAAGTTAAAGGGTCAAATGGTCAAAGTCAAGAGTCTAGGACCAAGAGTCAACACCTAGGACTTAAGAGACAAAAGTCAACAAAGGACAAGAAGGGTTTGGGTCACAAACCTAAGCCTAAGGTGACTTATCATAGTGTTCCATTTGATTATGGAACACAAACTAAGTCTAGGAAGACCAAGGTCAATAAGGAAGTCATCCCTAGAGTTGACCATGGTGTGTGCCTAGTGGCTAGAGTTTCAAGGAAACCTAAGGAAGCCACTAAGAAGGTTGCAAGGGGAGTCACCCCTAGAGTCAACCTAGGTAAGACCCAAATGACCAAGGCTAACAAGCCTAGAAGGGTCATTAGGAGAGTATCTAGGGAGGTCATCCCTAAGGAATACCTAGTTAACTCTAGAAGCTCAAATAGATTTTGGGTTCCTAAGAGTGTGATTGATTCATGCTAGATTGGTTTAGGGTGTGCCAACCTTGATTAGATGGGTAGTTAACTCAACTATGGTAAAGGTGGCATTTTAGGATATTTTCAAGGTTATGGATACCTTGGAAATAGATTTGATTTATGATCCTAAAATATTTTAGGATGTACCAATATATTTTTGAAATTATAAAAAATCAATTAAATTGGCATAACTTAGGATTAGGAGTCTTAGTGTGCCAATTTGAGCTTTTGGCACACTTGGGGGATTAGTAGCAATATGGCAAAATATACTTAATAATAATAAATAGTAATTGATATTAAAATTTAGGTATTATTATACTTATACATTTTATATGTCATGCTTTGTTTGCCATATAATATGTCATGACATCATGCTTATTTTTAATCATTTAAAATGTCATGATCATGTTTAGGATTAAGGCCTAATGTCATGTGTTTTTAGATTCCATCTTATGTCATGACATCATGATTATGAACATGTGTTTATTTATACCATCATTAATGTCATAATCATTCATGCATCTAAATTGATTAAAATTGAGTTAAGAACTTTGGCATAACTTGAGTCTCATTTATAAGGGAATCAGTAGTGTTGCCTTAGAAAAATATGAAATCCTAGATTAGGAGAACAAAACATCACATTGACATGTATGTGTATTCATACACTCTAGATATATGTGAGATGCTAGAATATTAGTTAAGTTCAAGGTGCATAATTTTTGCATCTATATGAACTAAAACTCATCTTTAACTAATGGTGGATCATTGGGAAAGCTTGTGTACAAGTCATGTACATTGAGCCCAAGGAACATGATCCAATATAGGTTTTCAAAATCATTTTAAAATCCATTCAGAAAACCTTGGTGAAGTCTATCTTTTGATAGCAATAACCATTGATGAAGTTGATACAAAGTAGGGCCAAAACATTAAAAATTTCAATTGTTTTGAACTTTATGTCAATTTCACTATTTTATGGGTAAAATAATTTTCAAATATTTTTCACCCATTTGTATTGGTCATAAGTATTATACGTATAAAATTTCATGATTTTTCGAATTACGTATAATTATTTATGAATTTCTGAATTTTATTCTGATAATCAAATTTCTAAAATTTTGATTATCGATCCCTTGGTGGCGATCGATGGAGACGCATGACGATCGATCTTGAAAGTCGATCGCCAAGGTCAATTCGAGAAAACAAATTTGTTAGCCAGGATATGCTTTGGGAAGAATTAGAAAGGGTAAAAATCCATTGGATATGGATTAGGAGAGGTGTTAGGATTTGTATCAAATTTAAGGTATAGGAAAGTTCTATGTTGAACTTTGAACCTTATTTTTGATGGTTTAGAGTTTCTATTGGCTTAGGGACTTCCCAAGGATATTGTTGGTGCAATGGTCAAGGGGGAGCAAGCCTTTAGGGAGAGGTATCCATCATGGGATGATGGATGGTATTTTTTTTTCCTCTTGAGGAGGAAAATGGGATTTTGAGATACCCAATTTGGAAATTGGGAGAGTGTATAGAATTGTCTCTCTTGAGTGATATGGGACTTATCACTAGGAAGATAGTAGGCATCCTAGGTATTTTTGGACCAAGGGGAGATTGTAAGATCTCATTGGGACATGAGACATTGACCTCCTTGGAGAGAATCTTTTTGATGTTAGTCAAAAAGGGGGAGAACTTATTGGGCAAATGACATCAATTAAGAAAATTGATGGAGATGATTGGTTTGAGTTAGATGGTCTAACTCAATGGTTTGTTTGGTTTTTGTCAAACATCAAAAAGGGGGAGATTGTTGGTGCAATCGGGCTAGGTCACGATTGACTAGGACTCGAGAGATATTTTGATGTTCGACAAAAACATATGACAATGTGATTGTCAAGGGAAAGTCCAAGCATGAGTCTTGGCAATGGAAAGTCCAAGCATAGGTCTTGGCAATGGAAAGTCCAACATGGGTTGGCAAGGAAAAGTCCAAGCATGGGTCTTGGCATGGAAAGTCCAACATAGGTTGGAAAGGGAAAGTCCAAGCTTGAGTCTTGGCATTTGGAAAGTCCAAGGGGTTTGATATTGGCGGCGTAAAGTCCAAGCGGGAGTCTTGGCAGCATAAGTCCAATGGTTGGCAGTGTAAAGTCCAAGCGGAGTCTTCGCAGCGTAAGTCCAATGTGCCTTGGCAGTGTAGACACCGTTAGCATGACATAGCCGATGGAAGCACCTGAAGGCTAGCGCAATAGATGAACAAGTCATGGATGACTTGGAGGGATCCGAGAGGCGTGAGGCTGATAGAGGTGACTAGAAGGCTTAGGTCTAGGCTCCGGGTGGTCTAGCAAGTATTGGGGCACCATACTTGGGTTAAAACCTCATGTTTGAGGTGTGCCAGTCGACTGGTGTCATATGACAGTCGACTAGTGTAAGTCAACTAGGGTTTGGCTGCGGAAATTAGCCCAGCTGTCGACTGCTAGCCTTTGGCAGTCGACTGATTGGGCGAGCAGTCGAGTGATCGTGTAATCAGTCGATTAGTGCTCAATTTTTTGGGCACAAAATGGAGTCTGACTCGACTGCTGGAGTTAACAGTCGAGTGGAGGCTCCATCAGTGGACTGATGGTCATGATCAGTCGACTGATGTCCTATCCGTTGTATTTTTCCAGCGTGGATTACACCGTTATCTCACAGCAATAGTGTCATCAGTCGACTGATCAGCGATTTCTAGCCCAAGTTGAAGCTTTAAATGGGCTCGTAGAGGAGGATTTCACCAAGGTTCTTTGGGGCGCAGTAATTCTGTGGTCTCCTAGTGTTACTCGATCAACCTAGCAAGCAAGCATTCAAAAGACTTTTGTAAAGTGTTTCTTTGCATTCTCTTGTTGTATTTCATATTGTATTTGCTTGTTGTATTTAGTTTATTGTTGTAAGCTATTGTAAGAGGTTTATCCGCCTCCGACTTGTGTTAAGAAGGAGTTATTGCATAGTGGTGTGTGATTGGCATCGTAGAGCTCTTTAGAGCTCGATCCGTGGAGTATGAACCATTCAGTTCCGAACCACGTTAAATATTTGTGTTTGCGTGTTTTGTTCTATTTCGTTATTGCATTATTCATATTTTTGCTATGCGCTAATGAAAATTGTAGACGAACACAATCGAATTCCATCACGCAACAAAAACGGGCTATTCACCCCCCTCTAGCTTTCAAGGATCCTCTACAATTTTTACGTTCTACTAGGCCATTCTATTATGGGGTTCTAGGGCATGGAACTCATGGTGGTATCCATTTAGGTTACAAAATTCTGTAAACCTGTGGTTCTCGAATTCACCACCATGATCACTCCTAAGTCTTTTGATTTTAAGGTTTTGTTGATTTTCTATTAGTTTAAATAGGTTGATTAATTGATCTAGGGTATCACTTTTGTGTTTGATGAACCTAACCCAAGTAAATCTAGAATAGTCATCAATTATGACTAAGCAGAATTAACTCCCATTAAGTGGCTTAGCTCCGTGTGAATCAAATAGATCCATGTGTAGGAGCTCAAGAACACTTTTGGTTTATTCTTGATTAGTTAGTTGATGTTGTGTCCTAGATTGTTTACCTTGTTGACAAACATTACATATTTTATTATCCAAATTGTTGAGGTTAGGCAAACCTCTGACTAAGTCACTCTGACTCATCTTGTGGATGAGTCTTGGGTGCGAGTGACCGAATCGTCGGTGCCACAACCAAGATTCCTCTTGTCGTGTCATAAGACACTTGGTTGAGGAGTTAGTTAAATTAATAGTATAAATATTGTTATTTCTGATTCCTTTAAGAATTGTTTTAGAGGTTTTATTTGTATTAATTACGCATTCATTTTCTAGAAATATGACCTTATAGTTATTATCACACAATTGACTTACACTAAGTAAATTATATTAGAAATTTTCTACCAATAAGACATTTTGAATAATAAAGTTTGAGTTGAGCTCAATATCACCTGATCCGATGATTTTGATCTTGTCGTTGTTTTCGAAGGATACCGATCCTTGTCGTTTGAATCGAAGCTTCGAAAACTTAAGTTGATCCCCGGTCATGTGTCGGGAGCAACCACTGTCCAACATCTATTGATCATACACACAAGGTAGTTGGATCGGATATTGGAATCGCTAAAGGTTGGTTGTAAATTATTAAACCTAAATCATCTCACCCATGTCTATATGATCAAGCATGTTATCCTTATATGTTCTTGTGAGATGACTTCCAATTTTACTTGATTTGAATTTAATGATTTGAACACTTGTCAACCTTGCGTTAGATTCGGATTTGACCTTAAGCTCATCAAGTCACCTTTTCAATATCATGGCTTCCAGGTCGTGGCGAGGCACAGGGGCCTTCTTTGATCGGAAAGTCATTTTCAAGACCACTTCATGGATCGGTAGTCAGCCATGGAGGTGTGTTTGTGGACATGAGCACAGAATGCTCATTGTCGACTAGGCAATCGACTATTGGCTTGACAGTCAACTGCTATTAAGGTAAGTCGACTGCTAATGTATTAGATGGTTAGAATGTCAACATAGATTAAGTCCATTTGTGATACAACGACATCAGAACTGCTGACAATCAAAGTAAAAATTCAGATCGCGTGGAAGCATAAAAGGAGCTCGACGGGGAGAATTTTGAAAGTGGTTCTCAGGGTTATTTGAGGTGAAGTGCTAGTGCATTTCAGGGTCCTTCAAGCTCTCCCAAAGAAACCAAGAAGCAAGCATTCAAAATCCCTAACTTGTAAAGTGTGTTCACTGGTTTTTCATTTGTTTTTGTAATTGTTGTATTTGCTTGTTGTATTTTGTTCCTATTGTTGTAAGAGACCTATAAGAGGTTTCTCAACCTCCGATGTGTCATCGAGAAGGAGAAGTTTGATAGTGGTGGTGTGCATCACTAGAGCTTGCCCGTGGAGTAGGAACCCTAGGTTCTGAACCACGTTATATCACTGTGTTTGTATGCTTGTCTTGTGTTTTCATTTATGCATTTTATTTGTATATTCCACTGCGCACTAACTTATTGTAGACGAACACGTAATCGAGTGATCGAATCAAGCGCAATATCAAGAATCGCTATTCACCCCCTCTAGCATGGTCATATTGGTTCCTGCAATTGGTATCCGAGTCAGGGACTCTCAGAAGAATAAATCACTCCAATACCCTGCAATTGGTATCAAAGCTAGGAGCTCTTTTATGGACTAACCGCCAAGAGAGCAAGTGCTAGAGGAGAAGAGAAAGGGATGGAGTTGTCAAAGCTTGGACTAGGACATGACATCTACACCCCATTGCCATATGGACTCTAAGCATTTGGGGGCTTCGACAAATGGAAGGCAAGAATGGAGAACTTCCTCATGATGGGCATTGAACAATGGTTCATCTTGATGGACAGATTTGAATTTCCAAAGGATTTGAAGGGAGGATATCTCAAGATGAAGAGATTGTAGGACAGTTGGAGTCGTGCTAGAGGGGGGGGGGGTGAATAGCGCTTTCGATTCGACGCTTGGAATTTAATTGTGTTTGTCTCTATAATTCATTAGTATGCGCAGTGGAAATAATAAAGCATAAACTCAAAACAAAGACAAACACTCACATGCAATACACAAGCATATAACATGGTTCAGAACCCTAGTTCCTACTCCACCAGGCAAGTTCAATAGCGAGCTCAAGTGATGCACATCACCACTAATCAAACCACTCCTTCTCGGTGACACACTGGAGGTAAAAAAACCTCTTACAAAGTCTTACAACAATAAGAATAAAAGATACAAGCAAATATAATAAAATACAAGTAAAGAGAACTTTACAAAGAATACTTTGAATGTTTAATCTTTAGATGCTTGCAAAATGCCTTGAAGGTCTGGAATGAAGCAGCAATTCCCCTTCAAATTGCCTCAAGAACCATTCCCAAAATCCTCCTCTTCGTGATCCTTATAAAGTTGTAACTCAAGCTGATTTTTACCTAGCAGTCAATTACCCATACCCATCAGTCGACTGCTCCTATAGCTGTTGTAAGACAACGGCTTAATCCACACTGGAAAAATTCCAACGAATAGCCAATCAGTCGACTGTTAAACCCTAGCAGTAAACTGCTACCCCGTCAGTCGACTGCCCAGTCGACTATGGAACTTTATGTGCTCGTGGCTACAAACAACAGTCGACTGCCCTCCATGGCAGTCGATTGCTCAAGGTTAGTCAACTGCCCAAGGTTGGCAGTTGACTGTCAAGGCCACGCGGCCGCAATCGAGCATCAGTCGACTCCCGACCAGTCGACTAGTCATAACCCCATTCGACTACTCAGAGTCGACTAGGCTGCCAAGTATCAAAACACTTGATCAGTCGGCTGGTTTATAACCTCAATCGACTAATAGACCTCAAACATGAGGTTTAACCCAAGTATGATGCCTTTATACTTGATAGATCACCCTTAGCCTAGACCTAAGCCTTCTAGCCACCTCCATCAGTCTCACCCCTATTAGATCCCTCGAAGTCATCCAAGACTTGTTCATACATATGCTAGCCTTCAGGTGCTTCTATCAGCTATTGTCATGCTAACCGAATCTACATCGTCAAGGTACATTTGGGCTTACGCTGCCAAGACACACGCTTGGACTTTACGCCGCCAAACATTGGACTTATGCCGCCAAGACTACCGCTTGGACTTTATGCCGCCAATATCACACCCTGGGACTTCCCAAATGCCAACTCCATGTTGGACTTTCCAAATGCCAAGATCCATTTGGACTTACATCCAAGACTCCACTTGACTTTACGCCGCCAATATCACACCCTTGGACTTCCCAAATGCCAACTCCATGTTAGACTTTCCAAATGCCAAGACTCATACTTAGACTTCTCAAAGGGCAAGACCCATGCTTGGACTTTCCAATTGCCAAGGTCCATGCTTGGACTTTTTAATTGTCAAGTACCCATGACTTGGACTTTACCATTATCAAGACTCATGCTTGGACTTTCCATGCCAAGTACCTATGACTTGAACTTTACCATTGCCAAGACTCATGCTTGGACTTTTCATGCCAAGTACTCATGACTTGGACTTTCCTTGTCAATCACATTGTCATACGCTTTATCAAACATCAATGATAATCACATTGTCATACATTTTGTCGAATATCAAAATACTGTTCGAGTCAAACACGAGTCTGGTCAATCGTGACCTGGGTCAATTGCACTAATAGAGATGAACCGAAGAGCAAACCCAAGCCTTTGAGATAAATGAAAAGGTAACAAAAATTTTAGTTGATGCAATCCATAATGATATTTTGTGTAGATTAGGTGATCATAAGAATGCCAAAGAGCTATGGAGCAAATTGACAACATATCATAAAGATCCATCATTGACTCAAGTAGAGAAGGAGCCCGAAGAAGAGGAATGCTCATCCCCCCGAAAGCTTGAGGATTCGAAGGTTGAGAGGGAATCAACATATGGAGAAGACGAGGTGGAAGCCATAGAAGCCTCCACTTCAAGGATTGAGGGGGAGGAGATTAGGCCTTCCATGCGGGAGCAAGAAGAAGACCCCTTACATTTGGGAGAATTGAAGAAGAAATCCAAAATTCTCCTACCATTTAAGAAGATAACTCAAGCATATGTATTAAAAAAAAATCATATAACACGTTTTGAGTATAGGGAGCAAGGGCACTACAAGAGCAAGTGTCCTAGATTGAAAAAGAAGGCTCAACCGACACTAAAGGCTAAGGAGAAGACCAAGGAAGTCGGATCCCCAATAAAAAAGAGCAAGGAGCATATTATTTGCTTCAAATGTAATCAAAAGAGTCACTATAGGAGCCAATGTCATAAGGGAAGACAACCTAAGAAGGGCAAAGGATGAAGCTCAAGTGTAGGGGGAGCTAAGGCAAACTCTAAGGTATCATTTAATAATGCTCCTTATTTGCATAGCAATCAAAAGCATGCTGGGAACTTTATTGCTATTGTTAATCATAAAAAGCATGCTCAAAGTAATAAGTATTTTTGTTTAGATTCTAAACATGATACTTGGCCTAAGGACAATTCTAGAAAAATTAGGCCTAAGACTACCTTACCTAAGGATAGGAAGGTAGATAACAACAACTTAGGCATTAATCCCAAGAATTATATACACATGCCTAAGAAACAAGAATGTCCAAAAATATAATGGACAATCAAAATTGGACAAATTGGAATTAGAAAATCAAACCTTGAGGTCAAAGCTTGAGAAATTGGTATATGAAGAAGGTGATATGGTTACACACGAGTATACGGATGCCAGCTTCCAAACCAACAAGGATAACTCCAAGTCACAGTTTGGGTACATATTCACATTGAATGGTGGCGCAGTGAGTTAGAAAAGTTCCAAACAAGATATAGTTGTCGATTTTACTACGGAGGCAGAATACATTGTAGCTTCTGAAGTAGTAAAGGAGGCAGTTTGGATCAAGAAGTTCATCTCCGAACATGGGGTGGTTCCGTCCATTATTGAAGCATTACCAGTTTACTATGACAACACTGGAGCCATTACATAGGCAAAGGAACCCAGGTCTCACTAACGATCTAAACACGTGCTTCGGCAATATCATCTGATCAGAGAAATGATCAGTAGGAAAAAAAATACAAATCGAAAAGATTCCCACAGAAAGGAACCTAGCGGATCCTTTGACCAAGGCTCTATCACAAAGTAAGTTTGAGAGTCATGTCAAGGACTATGGTATTGGATACCATGGCGATTGACTTTAGGCCAAGTGAGAGTCTGTTATGTTTGAGAGGTGTCCTAAGGCAATCGCCTTGTGGTTGTACTATTTATTTGATAAATAAAGATTCATTATTTAAGTGCACATGTCATATGTATTTGATTGGATCTTAAACTCATTTACTGAATGTCCGCGATACAATTCATAGCATGAGAGAACTTGTGATTGAATCACAACTAGTGAGTATCTCTACATGTGTAATTATGAATGTATTGAAATAATCCCTAGTCGATGAATTGATGAGTTTGGACATCATCAATTTTGTGACATAGCATGGGTTATACTCCTTGGTTTATCTAAGCGATTGCTCCTCATTGGTTGGAGACATTGAGATGTTGAGAGTTAAACGTGGATGCTAGGTATGGTAACTAGTTCATTGAGTGACTGATGTAAGACTTCACATGGTTCTCTTCATAATATATGCTGAAGCTCTTATGCAACTCGAGTCGAGTTTCCTTCGACTTGAGGTATTCAAGTCATCGTCATGGAGACTTATACTTTGACATCTTAGTCGATACATCTCTATGGAGGTGTGGGTACGGAATGATTGTGTATAAGTCGAAGTGTCCAAAGGTGATTGAATAGCCAACAAAGGATTTACCACTCATTGCGAGGAGATGTATACTCTATGGCCACTCGTCAGGATTGTTACTTAAAGTCTTTGGCCAAAGCATAGCATGTCAAGAGTATGGTACTCTTGGATACATGTTGAAATAATTAGAATCCACTAGATGAGGAAGTAAGAATTGGGCTAAGTGTGACGTAGTCAGCCTAGTGGGGACTGACACATAGACCATGTCCTGAACCAAGTGGGTATAATATGAGTGAAAGCGATTCATCAGAGTCATTTGAAGGGTTCGGAAATGGTTCTGAGATCAACATTTGATTCTTTGGTTAATTGGGGATCATGATGTACTACTAGGTGTCACTCATCATCGTTCCATAATTAATGGTTAATTATGGATGACCAACGTAAACCGATAACCTATTAGGTCACATGCACTACGAATCCTTCGAAGAGACTTAAAAAGAGTTTGAGAATTAGATTCTCAAGATCGAGAGAGATCAAGTTTGGTTGGACCAAACACATGACAAATATGGAAATATTTGTCAAGTCAAAAACGAGAAAGGAGCACGTCTTAAGAAGATGGGTTGGGCCTTAAAAGATTTAATTATAAACCAAAGCCATTTGGTTTTAATTAAAAGGGCCCTCTTTTGGTTAAGGGTTCAATTAGGATTTAATGGATGAGATTAAACCTTAATGGTTATAGGCTTAGGGATTTGATCCACTAACCTATAACCCATTAGGATTAGTGCCTATATAAAGGGTTATAAATGCTAAACCTAATGAAATAGAAGTCCCATGACCTCTTCCTTAACCTAGCCAACCTAGGAGAATTAGGGTTTGGTGTTCCGGGACCATCAAGGAAACAAGGGTTATTTCCACCTCTTAGAGGTCGACCACTCTAGATTTTAGGGTTGTTATTATCACTTATTGAAGTTTCAAAAACAACGACTAATTCTGACACAAATCGACAACCTTACAACGGTTGTTCGAGGACTCGTTTATGTAGCAAAGCGAGTCAGCAATTGCTCTTCGATCACCTGACCTTCTTGCTTTGTCTAGTAGCAAAGAGAAGGTCAAACTCGTGACTTTGAGAAGTCATCCCTCCGAAGATTCGGCGTGGATACGAGTAGAGATGGAGCTCTACGAGCGTCGTACGGTTGATGCCCTTCCGGCTCGCCATCATCCGAAAGGTATACCTAGAGTAAAATTTATTTTATTCCTGTTATATGTAAAATTTTATTTGGAAGATATGTCCGCACGTGTTGTAATCCTGCATGCATGGGTGTGAGTGTTGTAATAATTTAGAAAATTACTACGTTTTTCTTCCGCTGCCTTCATTTGTGAAACGACAAAAGCACATCTATGCATCGGTCGTAACCCAATAGAGGATATCCCCTATGGGAAGAGGAGGCTCATCCTTGAGGGAGGAAGGCTCAAGGGGAACAGAGTTAGGAGGTGAGGAAGTGGTACGTGGTATTTCCAAGGGTGCGGTATGGGGTGGAAAATACATAGAAGGGTCAATCCCTACCCTTGAGGAGGAAGGAATTGGAGAAGAAGGCAGAATTGGAGAATTCTCTTCTTGTACAAGGGGAGAATCACCGGAAGGTTTGATGTTCTCCTCCTCAGCGGGATCAGGATTAAGAAGGTATCGACATCGACGAAGCTGGAGAGGAGGAGGGCTAGGATATTGAGAGGGAGAAATTGGGGGAAGAGTTGTGGAGGTGGTAGGACCTCCCCTACGTTGGCGGAGTTTCTTAGGTGGGGAAGAGGGGGAGGTAGGGGATTTTTCCCTTGCATGTTTTCCTTTGGCCTTTTCGGCTATAATCTTCTCTGCGCTCACCATGACCCTCTGCATTAAATCGTCTGTAGCTTAACGTATACAAAATAACAAGCAACAATATAAAAAATTAATAAACATTAAGCAATATTAAAAGGATTACATCATTCAAAGAATTATGGTAACACCTACCTATTACAATAGGGCCTTCTAGGTGGAAGGGGGATAATCCATAGTGACTCAAAAGGTGAATATCTAGTAAGAGGTCTGAATTATAATGGTGTTCTTTCAACACCTTATGAACCTCAATAAAAGGGCATTGGAAGCGATAGTCCTGAAAGGGGGGCAGATCTGGAAGGGTGGTCTTCCAAGTTTCAGAGTGGGGAAGAGGGGTAGGGAGTCGAGCAAAGAAATATAACTCCCTCCAACCTTTATAGGAGGAAGGTTTATTGGTAAGAAATTGATAGTCGGGACGACTGACAAAGCAAAAAATACATAGTTTCGAAGATTTTAGTTAGAATAGGCAGTGAAATAACAAGGGAGATAAAGGGATCCCTAAATGTTTAAAAATTATCACAGTGCCCGCTAATAGTCAGAAGACATTGGGGGCTAATTGATTGATAGCTATTTTGTAGAAATCTAGAATCTCCAAGTAGATTGGGGGTACAGGAAGACGAAAACTATTCTCTAATTGACCTAGGAAGAAGTAGTGATGATCTGGGGGGAAGATGAGGCCAATAAGGGGGCAAGGCGTAGGCACACTTAATGGATGGGTCCATATATAGTTTCCTAACGTCGCGGAAGTAGTGGTGACTGTCTATATGAGAAAGAGTATCCTCATACCAGGCGATAGAGCTAGGGTTTTTCGGAGAAGGAGCCATAACAAGAGAGGCGAGGTGGCACTTACTTGCAGTGGAGAAGAAACGATCGTTGAAGGAGAGTAGACTTCTAGATACTGAAGGTTTAGGTGTGAAACAGTCATTGGCAAGAATCACCGGAAGGAAGAGGAAGAGTCGGAATCAAGGACGATGAAGTTATCGCACAGAAGTAGGGTTTCAACGAGTTTTAGCTTTTAAATACACCGCTAAAATGGGGAAGCGGGGCCCATGAGTCCAATAGGATGATTAGTACGCTTAGAATGAGCAATGAAGAGGGGAATCCCGGGCCAATAAACTAGGTAAAACCAGTAAGGGATCAGAAGACGGTTAAGTTATTACCAAGGAAGAGCGATTAAGGGAAACTAATAACTTGAAAAGTCAGACCAAGAGATTAGTCTGACTATTTTAGGGGGGTGACTAATGATACCACTATAACCCAATTTAGGGAATAAAAGAAGAAAGAATGAAGGGCTGAGATTTGAAAGGTAGAATTAAATGAATAAGACTAGCTCGGGATATATACCCGAGTCAAGCGGGGATTAGCTCAGAAGGTTAAGTCGAGCTGAGGGGATTGCAACTCGGGAAGTCGAGTTGAGTTATAAGCATATCAGCTGGATGACTAGAATGACATCGAATAACGACTCAGGGAAATGAGCTGAACTAGAAAAATGGTGACTCGGGGAAAAAGATCAAGTCGGGAAAGTAGCAAGAAGGGTGATTGAAGGAATGATACATAGGTAAAATGAAGGAAAGAGAGGACTCCACAATATGTAGGAAGTTTGTTATATCTTATAACCACCCAAGGCACCTCGTGAGGCCCCACAAAAGGCTCATGATAGTGCATACTCGCTAATAACATAATAATATGATTCCTTAAACCTACTTGACCCTCTACGTGGATAGTGATCCGGACAATTTGTTACACGACAGTTGTCCTCAGGAGCAGCAGATATAAAAGAAAGGAAGACAGAAAGAGAGAGGGGCTCGCTCTCTCATTAGTTTTCTCTATCAAGACTCGCTGTTTCAAAGGGGAGGGGAAAGGCCAACGTGTTTCTTCTATTTCTTCTTCATCGGGGGATACTAATTGGAAGAAGGATCAGAAGGTGAACGAACAAGAAAAAAGAGTATCATCGTAAATGGACAAGGAAAAAGAGTATCATCGACGGGGCAAAGTTGAGAGAGAACTACCTGTATATCATTTCCTTTATTTGTATAAACTTTTATTTGTAATAGGTTTCTCCACCTCCAGAAATACTTCTGGGAAGGAGAAATTATAATAAAGGTGTCTAGCGCCGGAGCTCATTCCAGAGCTCATCCGCGAAGCAGAAATCTGAATTTTGAATAACGTTAAATCTCTTGTCATCATTCTCTTGTTTACTGTTACGGTCGGAGAGAATCTTAATCCTCTTCAACACTTTTATTTAGAAGAGGTAGAAAATTTATCGCATCAGAGATAAAAAATTTAGAATATTGAACTACTAAATTATCTGTTGTGGTTATTTCTCAATTTATTTTGATAATCAATAAAAATTTTTTACGAGATTAATTGATCATCTTTAAAATTAATATATTTGAAAAATTAAATATATAATAGTAATAAAAAAAACTAAGGGCCAATTAACTTCGGTGGGAATAAGACAAAAAACAGACAACTATTGCTCGCTCACAAGCATGCAACTTATGTGCCCTCCCCAAATTCGCACAAGTCACCTGTGTGGTCACGGTAAGCTTGCGAGCTAGCTTCAAGTTCGCGATGGACTAACTGATTGCGAGCTCGCAAGGAGGCTGCGAGCTTACTTTTAGGCTTGCTCCAACTATAAACAATGAGCTTAGACGAAGAGAAATATCATTCTGTTTAATTTTAAATGGATAAAAAATCATTCAAAATTAATCCGTTCATGATGGGAGGCTGTTAGCTTGGTATTAGACTGACAACAACTATAAACAACATCCTTTTAATAAAATTAAACTGATTTTTTTAAATGAATCAAAATTAGGATGGAAATAAACAATATTCCATCTGATTTTAAATGAATAAAAAATCAATCAAAAGTAAGCTATTGATGATGGATAATGATTTTTTTTTCACTTAATTTTTATGACAAATAAAAAAAAAAATTTAATTTGCATTCTATCTGCCTTTTAATATCCGTCCTAGAATGCGGTCTTCGTTTTGTGATTCATGATTTTAAACATTGAAGTTGTTATATCTGTCGTTTAAATGAAATGAAGTACGTGACGGGGTGCGCCCGAAATATCGTGGTTTGTAGTGGAAAAGATTATTAGGACAAAAGCTGCGCCTGCTTGTGGAGTCAACAGATAGATCCCCATCCGTCGACGACAACGGCGGCGACAACGAACGATTAGAAGCGAACGACAGAAACAAAAAAAATCCCCCGTTAATCTCCATTTCTTCTCCCCCGCCCCCGCTTCCTGATTCGCTAATTCATTCAAGGATCGGAGTCTTGGCCTCAGCAATTCCCTCGTCGAACCCTAGAAGCCCCCGATCCTTTCATCGTGGATCCCTCTTCGTCGACGGACGCTATTGAGAGGGGGCCGGAGAAGGGGCGCTCCGGTCTGGGCTCCAGCTTCCGCTACCTTAGCGGTGTCGCCGGTGGCTGGTGGGATAAGTGGATGGTAATGGGGGCCGCCGGCTCCAAGCTCGAGAAGGCCCTCGGAGATCAGTTTCCGGAAGGTGAACGCTACTTCGGCCTCGAGAACTTTGGCAACACTTGCTATTGCAACAGCGTATTGCAGGTTAGCGTCCCCGCTGCTTTCTTACTTCGATCAATTTAAAAAGAAAAGTCAACATTTTCTATTTGATTATATAGACAACAAATACTTCTGATTGATGGCTGGAAACATGCATCTCGTTTTCAAGCGCTTAGGCCAAGGAACCGACTAGTACATGTTAGTGTTGGAAAAATGTGAACGGAAAATGCGATAGATTGGATGAAGGAGATTTCATTACGTATGAGACTTTAGTTTCACATTGAAAGTTTCATGGCTCAATGGTTCATTTATATTGTTTCATAAGCATATATGTTATGAACAAATGTACGAGGAGAGACTCTCTCTCACATGTGGGTGCGAGGGGGTGCAAATCTAGAGGGTACAAATTGCATTGAATTAAGCTGACTCATGTATGAATTTGACCTATGTCGGATCCGTCAGGGCAACATTTGTCCAAGCGAATGAATCAACATTTTGACATCCGAATTAATTTTTAATTTTGTTCAATTATAATGGATACATTAATGTGATTAATGAGAATCCGTTATATCGTCCGAATTGATTGATGTTTCACTGCGATAAATAAAAGCAAAAATGACTTTTATTTGGGCAATCAAGAGGGACACTCCTATAAAAGGAGCCAACATCTTGAACAGAAAGAGAATTCCATCCACTTGCATTCCTCTCTCTCTCTCTCTCTCTCTCTCTCTCTCTCTCTGTGTTTGTCGAGTACATCTTTCCACTTGATAGAACCCCTGTGATAGCACTGGAGTGCGACTCAATTTGTTGCGACCACCAGTTCTTAGTGAGGATCGCAGTTTGTCATATTTTGAAAAATAGGCGACCCATAAGAACCTCGAAGCACTGTAGAGGTGGGGCGAATTTGTTTTAAGAAATCTGTGTTGAATGCAGACCTCGACTCCTCGTTTCTGAGCAATCTATTCGGCCACTTGTCACTCGGCCTTGGGGACTCGAGCATTCGATAGTCGACCTCGACGACTTGGCCACTCAGACTCGGTCACTTGGTACTCGGGCTTAGCGACTTGAGCACTCGACGGTCTGCCTCGGTGACTCGGGCACTTGAACTTAGCACCTCAGCTCAGCCTAACCTTCAAGGCCGACAACTTGAGATTATCAGCTCAAGCCTCTCAACAGATAAGTTTAATTGATTTGTATTTTAAATTTAGACTATATTCTCAATATCTCCATACACAGATTGTCCAACAGTCTTACAATAGATTTGATTATGTTGAGATGACCACGAAAGAGATTGAGGTGCAACAGATTCAACGTGTGACAACCCCCTCTGCCTCTATTGGAAATGTTCCAATCAACTATGGAGAAAAGCCATAGAAGTTCACTGGATTGAATTTCAAGTTGTGGCAGCAGAAGATGCTCTTCTCGCTTCGACCGAGGAACTTCCCATGTCGGTTGAGGATGCAACTGATGTCCAGATCATCAATGCAATAGAGTCATGAACTCATTCCGAGTTCCTATGTAGAAATTACATCCTCAACTGCCTCTGCAACTCGATGTACACTCTGTATAGCATGAAGATGACAACTAAGGAGCTATGGAAGTTCCTGGACAAAAAGTATAAGACGGAGGATACGGGGGTCAAGAAATTCATCGTGGTCGATTCCTGGATTATAAAATGATTGACTGCAAGACTTTGATTAGCCAAATTCAGGAGCTTCAGATGATTCTGCATGAGATTCACTCGGAAGGTATTATTCTAAGTGAAATCTTCTAGGTGACAGTTATCATAGAGAAGTTACCTTCAGGTTAAAAGGAGTTCAAGAACTACTTGCAATATAAGCGGAAGGAGATAAATATGGAGGAACTCATTGTTAGGCTTCGAATCGAGGAAGACAACAAGAGTTCAGAGAGAAAGATGTTCTTTCTGGCTACTGTGAAAGTCAACGTGGTCTAGCACGGTCAAAGATCGAAATGGAAGAATTTCAAATCTTCTAAAATAGGACCTAGAGGAGGCGTCAACAAGAAGAAATTCTTTGGGAAGTGTTTCAACTTGTGACTAAGTCCATCACAAATCTTTGGAATGCAGAAAGCTGAAGAAAAAGTAGAAGACCAACCTGAAAGAGGGACCAGAGGTGGACGATCTCTGTGTTGTGATTTCCGAGCTGAACCTGGTGCGTTCAAATCCTTGACAATGGTGGATGGATACCGGTGCCACTAGATATGTGTGTTGCAATAAGGAACTGCTCCACAACTTTTAATAAGTTAGAGGGGACAAACTGTACATGGGGAACTCAACAACCTCAGACATCATGGGCTAAGAAAAAGTGGCGTTGAAGATGATTTCGGACAAGGAGCTCACTCTGAACAATATATTGTATGTTCTAGAGGTTCGAAAGAATTTGGTGTTCAGATCACTTTTAAGCAAGCATGACTTTCGCATAGTTTTTTAGTCAAATAAAGTTGTTCTGTCCAAGAATAGAATGTTTGTAGGGAAGGATGATATAACTGAGGGGTTGTTTAAGCTTAGTGTAATAACCATTAGATCTAAAGTTAATAAGATCGAAAGCTCTTTCACTTATATACTTGTTTTCGTGTTTATAGCATAGTAGATTATGACATGTTAACTACGATGTACTACGTAGACTAATTAACATGCAAAATATATCTACATTCCACCTTGACTTGAAACACAAGTGTTGAGACTTGTATTGAAGCGAAAATGACGAGGTCATATTGAAAGAAGCAATGAGCCACTCGGCCACACCGATGTGTGCGATCTAAAGGGGACATCGATACATGGTAGGAATAGGTACTTCATCACTTTTGTTGATGAGAACACAAGATATTGTTTTGTGTATTTTCTCAAAAGTAAGGATGAAACTATAGAGAAATTTAATCTCTATATGAATGAGGTTAAAATCCAACTTAATAAAAAGATTAAGGTGGTTCGAAGTGACCGAGGTGGTGAGTATATATCATTGTTTGCAGAGTTGTGTGCTGAACATGGGATTAGACACGAAACAACTCCCTGCACTCCTCTGTAAAATGGTGTTGCTGAGCGAAAGAATTATATTATGAAAGATATAACGAATGCTCTACTATTGAGCTTTAGATTATCAGAGCACTTATGAGAGGAAGCTGTGTTAACAATTAATTATCTTTTGAATAAGGTGTCCCGAAAGAAAATAGATAAGAGTCCTTATGAGTTATGAAATGGAAGACAATCGTCCTATAAATACTTGTGAGTGTGGGGGTATCTGACCAAAATTTCGGTGCTTGATTCAAAAAAGATTAAGATTAGACAAAAACTGTTGATTCCATATTTATTAAATATACACATAACAACAATGTTTATAGGTTCCTTGAGTGTGAATCTTAAATTTTGGAGATACACAAGAACTTGATTATCGAATTGAGAAATACCTCATTTTTTAGGCATGTGTTTCTGTATAAGATACGAGAGATTGCTAGCTTCTCAAAACTGACATGTAAAACACAAAAAGAAAAAGACGATGATGAATCAATTGAGGATGAACTCAGATGAATTAAAAGAGTTTGGGTGAAAAAATCCTATGGAATGGATTTTATCACTTTCATGTTGGAAAATGATCCCTAAAATTACTCAGAAGCTGTAAGCTTGTCTGAGGGACTTAAATGGAAAGAAGCAATTGCATCTGAGATTGACTCCATCTTGCAAAATTATACTTGGGAACTTGTGGATCTTTCTTAGGGAAGTAGACCACTAGAATACAAGTGGATTTTCAAAAAGAATATGAAATCAGATGGTTTTTTCTTTTTTTTTTCAGCCCGGTGCATGAAGCTCCTACCATGCGAGGTCCCATGGAAGGATCCATTGTACACAGCCTTACCTTACTTTGCAAGATGCTGTTTTTAGGATTCGAACCCGTGACATAAGTACAAGGCCAGATTGATGATTAAAGATTACCAACAATAAGAAGACCTTGATTACTTTGATACTTATTCTCCGATATCGAGAATAACTTTCATCAGAGTATTGCGGAATTTAGAAATACATTAGATGGATGCAAAGATAACTTTTCTAAACAGGGATTTAGAAGAGGAAATCTACATGAAACAACCTGAGGAATTTTCTATTATAAGATAGGAAATCAAGGTTTGTAGATTGGTGAAGTCTTTATACGGCTTGAAATAAGCACCAAAGTAGTGGTATGAGAAATTTGATTGACAATGCTACGATGGAGAGTGGATTTAAAATCAATGAAAGTGATAAATATTCTACGGTAAAGACACAGAAGATGATTTTGTCATATTATGTTTGTACGTAGATGACATACTTATTATTGAGAGCAATGATAAGATAATTAAATCTATTAAAGATATGTTAAACCCAAAATTTGACACAAAAGACATGAGTTTAGCTGATGTGGTCTTAGGAATTGAAATTCTTAGAACATCAAAAGGACTTGTTCTGAGTTAGACCTATTATGTGGACAAAATTCCCGAGAGATTCACTAAGGGTGATACTGCATTGCCACAGACTTCAATAGATACGAGTCAACATATATCGAAAAATTGAAGAGAGAATATCTCTTAGCTAGAGAATATTAGGGTAATTGAAAGTCTAATGTATTTAATGAATTATACACGACCAAACTTAGCCTACGCAGTGAGCAAACTGAGTAGATACATGAATAATCATGGTGTTGAACATTGGAAAGGAATAACATGAGTATTAAGGTACTTAAGATATACTCCTGTATATGGACTGTACTATACGAGATATCCTACTTTGATTTAAGGATACAATGATGCGCATTGGATATCTGATGTAAAAGGCTTGAAGTCTACGAGTGGATATGTATTCAATTTGGGAGGTGCAACCATTTTTGTGGAAATCTTCTAAGCAAACCGTAATAACCAGATCTACGATGAAATTTAAGTTTGTAGCTCTTGACAAATGTGATAAAGAGTCTGAATGATTGACAATTCTTAGAAGATGTTCTTAGATGACTGAAATATGTGCTGACAATCTACATACATTGCGATAGTCAATCAACAATTGATCGAACACAGAGCTATTTGTATAATGGTGAGTCTAGACATATATGTCGTAGACATGATACCATTAGACAACTACTCTCAACGGGAGTTGTCACTGTTGACTATGTGAAGTCAAAGGATAACTTAGTGGATCTGCTAATTAAAGAGTTAAACTGAGAGTTAGTTGTGAACTCATCATTGAAGATGAGTTTGATGTCGATAAGGAATGTTGGTGCAAAGGAAATCCAATCTATAAAGATTGAAGAACTCGAGAATTAGGGTCAAAGGGACAACCTAACTGTACCGACCAAGTAAGATCATTGTGGGAGGCATGATCCAAAGGAACAGTGAAAGGATGGAATCTAATAGAGTAGCGTAGAATACTCTTGAGCAATCACCTATATGAGAAAGGTGTGGGGTCGCTTCGAAGAGAATGGAGGCACCATTTTTAGACATTCTCACATAACCAGGCGTGTTCATAGTTAAGAACAAACATACTTATATGTCAATGTTTACACAAATGACAGAATAGTTTAAAGAGCTTGCTTGAACTATGTGAACATGGGAGTTAAATGAATTAGAATGTGAGAATAACCGTATAAAATGGGTTAATAAATAAATGTGCATGATGTAATATCTATTAAAGGCAACTTGGTGCACGAAGCTTCCGCCATGCGTGGTTCCGGAGAAGGATCTATTGTACGCAACTTTATCTTGCTTTGTAAGAAGTTGTTGTCAAGACTCGAACCCATTATCTCTAGGTCACAAAGAAGTAATTTTATCATTGCGTCAAGGCTCCCCTTCAATGTAATACCCATTAAGTGATAAAATAAATATCAACACAATTTAAATTTGTTCTAAAGTTTTCACCTTTTAATCTTTGTTAATGTTGCATCTCAAAGCTATTTCTTCATTAGTTTCACTTTTTATTATTCTTGTGTTTTTAGTCTTTTAAAAATCAAGTGAACATTTGATTATGGTGAAATGCTAAAACCATGGCCACTAATCTCAAAATCTCACTGATGCAAAAGGCACCATGTTTATAGATATGAGCCTTAGCCCTATATAACACAAGAGGGCTTTGTGTTAGAACCTTTTGCACTTAGCTATGCGAGGATATTTATCTTGATATAAAATGAATTATAATCCCATATAGACCAAACTGCCTTTAGAGTGATGGATGGAGGCCTAGATCAATCCCTCTTGATATTGCAAGAGGGTTCTGTGTTAGAATTTTTTGCGCTTAGCTATGCGAGGATATTTATCTTAATATAAAATGAATTATAGTCTCATACAAGGTTTAAAATCTTGACTTGTACCGAGGTTTCGGTCCGCGATCGAAATGATACGATTTAGGTATTATATCGTGTGTGTCGATACTATTTTGATATTTTTTTTTAAATATTAACATTTAATTATTTAAAATATTTATTATTTGTTTAATTTTAGGTGTTTATTATTAAGTATATTTCAATTTCTTCTATTGAAATGATTTCTTTATAAAATTCTAAAATTATTTTAATTTTTTTAAAATTTTAATTAATTTTAAAAATAATTTAAGATTTAATTTTAAATAAATTATAAATTCGAATTTAGAATTTTAATTAAAATATCTTTTATTTTTTAAAATAAAAATATAAATTTATATAATTGTATAAATTAATTAATTAAATTTTACAGTTTAATTAATTTATATTATATATATTTTAAATTAATAATTTATTTAATTATAATTATATTATAATTTATATATTAATTAATTATATAAATTAAAATTTTATTAATTCCTAATCTCGTAGCGATTCCGATTGCAATTGTTCTGCGGGATCATAATCGTGATCCCATAGCGCATCGCGTGATCGCGTTCGCTGCGCGGATCGCAATCGCGTTCCCGCAGCGCGATGCCGATCGCGTTCCCACAACGCGATGCCGATCGCGTTCCCGCAGCGCGATGCCGATCGCGTTCCCGCAGCGCGATGCCGATCGCGTTCCCGCAGCGCAATGCCGATCACTTTCCCGCAACGCGATCGTGTTCCCACATCGCGATCGTGATCACGATCGTAAACTTGCAGTTGATTGGTGATCGCAATTCGCAATCCGCAAGATTCGGTCGCCTCCAAGCCCATGGACTACAACATCTAAAAAAAAACACAATCATACCTATTCGCTGCCCTTATCGAGTAATCTGTTGTCGCACCTTCGTCACCGTTGCTTCCGAGTAAGCCTGCTTTCATTTATATATTTCTTTAATTAGCTGTCGCAAAGATTTTTGTGATCTCTCTTTAATCTCGTGATCGATGGAAGGAATCGACAGAAAGAATCAATTCCTTTTATTGCGCATTTCTGATCCGCATTGTACTGACATCTTGCGCGCGAGCCAGTGCCGGTCCCATGTTGGAACGAAAAAATTATCTGTTTCGAGCGGAACGGATCGGTATTTAATACCTTAGTCCCATATAGACCAAACTGCCTTTGGAGTGAGTACCAAACATGAAGCGAATTCTACTTTAATACCAAATTGAATCAAAGTCACACACAGAATTTATATAAGAAATGATACAGTTCAAGGATAATCTCACATATAAATAAGAATATGATTAAAAAAGAGGGATTTTATTACTTGAAAGATGACAATACATTGAAAATTACACCGTTTGTCTACCTCAACCTAAACAAGCTAAGAAAATAATCAATTTGCAAATTAAGAAATAATCTAATGGAGTGCTGTTGAAAGCGTGGAGGCGGTGGGCAGATGGACTTACAAGGAAACATTAGGTGATTAATAGAGTGCTGTTGAAAGCATGGAGGTGGTGGACAGATGGACTTACAAGGGAAAATTAGGAGATGATGGAGTACCAAACACGAAGGGAATTCTACTTTAATACCAAATAGATGCAATGCCAAATTGAATCATAGTCGCACCTAGAATTTATATAAAAAAATGATACAGTCACACGGAACTATGAGGTGATTAATAGAGTGCTGTTGAAAGCGTGGAGGTGGTGGACAGATGGACTTACAAGGAAAAATTAGGAGATGATGGAGTACCAAACACAAAGGGAATTCTAATTTAATACCAAATAGATGCAATACCAAATTGAATCAAAGTCACACAGAGAATTTATATAAGAAATGATACAGTTCAAGGATAATCTCACATATAAATAAGGATCTGGTGAAATAAAGAGGGATTTTATTACTTGAAAGATGACAATACATTGAAAATTACACCTTTTATCTACCTCAACCTAAACAAGCTAAGAAAATAATCAATTTGCAAATTAAGAAATAATTTAATGTAAATTAAAGTCCTACCAAAACTTTCCTCACTTCTAAATTGAAATATTCCAAAACTATTTAACATCTTAAAATAAACAATTACCAACTTTGAATGTGTCTTTAAGTACTCATTGTCTTAAAGATTTAAGGAGAACCTATCAAAACAATTCTTAGAGATCTGATGATGTTCTAAATTTACTTTCTTGTGTGCATTAGCTTTAGTTGACAATCTCACAATAAGGGTGAATGCCTTAGGTCCACAATTTGTAAATAACCAAAGTGAAATATTATTAATTATCCATCCAAGGTTCAAAACCTCGAGCCGTACAAAGTTTCGATTTTTGATTGAACGCTTACTATTTCGTATCATGCAGATGTTTTCACGATGGTGTCGTTAATGGATCGGAGTCAAGAAGGAAGAAAATGAAGATTAGAAAGGGAATATTATGTGTGAAGCATGGTTTTAAATTTTTTTACCATGCTAGGTGAAATGGTCAAAACATATTCCGAGAAATTATCGAAATTTGATACCACTGAGTTCCTTTGTTAAATCTCCTTCCTCCTTTAACCTCCAAGCTCTCATTGACACCATACTTTAGAGTGTTGGCATAATTCTAGAATAGTATCTTTCTCGTCAAAAATCAAAACTATGACACTGCTCGAGATTTTGAATCTTAGTGTCGAATGACATTGAGTTTCAATGATTTACCAGAATGATATAGTTCAATCGTTTTGCCTGATACGTTATGAGATTTTAAACCATATATCCATCTATAAATCTATAACTCTCTTCAACGGTAACTTATAATACCCTTATATACATTATACAAATAAATCTAATTTTATTAAGACTCGAGTTACTAAGTTTAATTACAAAAGCAAAAATAACAACAATCAAGTTTTATTCACTAGGTCAGTCGATTATATGGATCCTTCTACGCCATCGCCTCTATCTCTCACTATATCATCTATATTTAAATAAATTTTTCTTGTTTTATTGTTGCTAACCAAGTCTTCTTTGTTCTTTTTTTTTTTCCGTTTGATTTGAATATTTATAATAGTTTTACATCGCCTAAGTGGAGTATTTACTGCATGTCCGTATCATTTTAAACGTGTTTTCCGATGTTTTTTCTTAATAGGTACAATCTCAACTTTTGTTTTAATATTCTTATTTTTTTTTATTTTATCCATCCTTATATGTTTGCACATCCATCTTAACATCCTCATCTCTATAATTCTTATCTTTTGCTTATATGTTTGAGTTATAGCCTAACATTCAACTCCATATAATATAACAGATCTAATTATCGTTTTATAAAACTTTTTAAGATTTAAAAGTATTTTACGATCACAAAGAACACTCGATGCTCTTCCATTTCAACAATTCTACTTGTATTTTATACGAGACATCTCTCTCAATCCCTCTATTCTTTTGTAAAAATGATTTTAAATATTTAAAATTTTCAGTTACAAACAATTCATTATCTCCCAACTTAACAATTGTCGTCTTGTATCTAACATTGCTAAATTTAAATTTTTTATACTTTGTCTTTATTCAGTATAAGACATTTTACTTCTAATATTTCTCTCTAAGATTTAAATTTAACATTTACTCTTTCATGTGTCTTATCTACCAAAACAATATTATCTGCAAATAATATGCAACATGGTACTGTGTCTTGGATATGTTTAGCGAATTTATCCATGATTAGTGTAAAAAATATAGACTTAAAGCCGATCCTTGATGTAACCCTATCTTTATGGAAAATATTTCGATTAATTCTTTTGATATTTTCACTTTTATCATTGCATATATATATATATATATATATATCCTTAAATATTTTAATATATACTACATTAATACCTTTATTTTCTAGAATTCTCTATATAATTTTTCTTAAGATTCATAAAGTTTTTCAAGGTCAATAAAATACTATATATAAGTCTTGACTCATTAGTTTAATACTCTTATAATTTGTATAATTTTGTATGTTTTTTTTGTTTTTATATAAAGGAATTAGAGAACTTATCTTCCATTGATTAGATATTTTTTCATTTTCAATATCAAATTGAATAACTTTATAAACCATTCAATATATTGCTTTCGGAATATCATCTGGTCTAACTATTTTTTTCATTTCAGATTCTATTTAAAACTCATTGATTTTTCAATGTTAAAAATTTAAATTTTTATACTCCTTCGATATATTTAAATTACTTAAATTAAATTGATTATTTAAACTTTTAATAAAAATTAATGAAAATATTTCATAGAATATTCTAGGATAATTGATATCCCTAAATATGTTTAAGGATAATTATTTTATCTCCTAGATAGAGTTTTATCCATTATTTTATTTTTGTGATAAAGTTCGATCTATAGCCCTATACTTTATAAATAGGTTTCTTCCATGTAATAAAGAAGTTTCTTTTATAAAAACACGGTATCGAGCTAGGTTAGTTTTTTCCTTTACAACTTTTTCTCTTACGCCACCTCAGAATCGCCGCGCCTTCTCTCGCCTCGTGTCGATTCCTCGCACGCTTTCCTCAGCAGACGCGACGCTTTTCTCGCCGCGTGACTTCGCGCGACATCTTCCTTCCGCGATTTCTTCACGAAACGCAGTTCTTCCTCAAGGCCGACTTCCTCCCGGCCGAGCGACGAAACGAGCTAAGAAGACCGATCTTCGACGCCGCTTGGGCAAGACCACGCGAGGAAGAGGATCCGCCTCCCTCGCCGCCCGTCGGCCCACCATTCCTCTCCTCCACGATCAATCGAGAGAGCGATATCTCTCCGCTTATCACAACGCGACCTCGCTCTAAGCCGCATACCACAACCTCGCCTCCCGCTCCCGACAACAAGAATCTTCCATCGCAAGCCGCTCGCACTGAGCGACACCATTAGTCCTCCCCGTGCTTTCTCGCGAATGAGAAACGACACCATCCGATGCCTTCCTTCAGAATCTCCTTCCGACCGGCCCAACCCGCTCAGCCTGGCCCAGCAGAAGAGAGAAAGCAGAACAGGCAGAATGCAGAGACGAGAAGACAATGTCCGCCTCCGAAGCCGCACCATTATCGCCGCCGCGCCTTCTCTTCACAAGACTCGCTGGGACTTGTTGCCAGACGCACGCCGGCCACCATGACGCTGGACCGCTTCTACAAATACTTCCATCTCTCAAGGCTCACGCGACTCAACGATGCCTCATTGCCTTCCGATCCGACGATCACAACATCCTCCTAAGAACACACCGGATCCGCCCCACCATCTTCCTACGATGATGACTTTCTCAAATGGTACGAGGATCGACGAGGTTCTAATTCTCACCCGCTATACAAACCGTAATTCCTTTATCGATATATCTCGCTTTTCTGATCTCGTATTCGACTTCGCCACCGATCATATCACCGTAATAGATCTCTTTTTCTTCGCTATCTACTTCGCTATTTACCCTCGTCATCACGGCAAACGGTTCTCAAATTCACCTCAAGGTGTCGCATTGCTCATCCTTCTTCATCTCTTTCTATTCATAATGCTCTTTATATTTCCGAGTTCCCTTTAATTCATACCAATAAGTCACCTTACTCGGCCTCGATCAGGTCATCTCGCTTACTAAATCTTCTCTCATTACTGGAGTACGAGAAGGATGATTTGATGGTGTCTTATGACCTATAATCGACTTCACCAGCCTCTCATTTGGTTCTACGACAACATCTCCACTTGTTATTCATGCTCACTGGGACATCCCGGTCTCGATAAGTTAAAACAGCTACATCTTAGTCTTTCTCACTTGTAGTCTTTATCTCATGAGTCATGGCCAGTAAGAAGCATATTCAGTAGTCTGCTTTCCTCGCATTATAAGTCGGCCACGCCTCCTCGCTTTCGTTCATTCCGATATTCGGGGTTCGAGTCGGTTTCTTCTACATCGGGTCACGATATTTTCATATCTTTATAGATGATTTTTCCCACAGATTGTTAGATTCACGAAGAATCGCTCTAATTGTTTTCTATTTTCCAATCTTTTTAACGGTCAAAAACACACCTGCGTATCCTCTTCGATTCTCGCAGTGATAATTTACGTGAGTATCTATCTACCCGCTTTAGACATTTTTAGCGCCTTACGACGATTACATCTGACATCTTATCCTCATACTCCCAACAGAACGGAGTCACAGAATGCAAGAATCACCATCTTCTCGAGATCACCCTGACTCTTCTCCTCCACTCTCACGTTCCTCTTCGCTGGGGTAAAGCCATACTTATCGCATGTTATCTCATCTATCGACGCCTTCTACTTTATAGGTCAAATACCTTATCATGATTTTATCCAAATCACCCTTCATCCTTTACCACCTAAGGTCTGGTTCTACATGTTTCATTTACGCCTCGATCCTCGACATCGATAAACTCTCTCCTCGATCGCATAAGTGTGTTTTTCTTGGGTACTCACTGGCCTCGTAAAGGGTACAAGTGTTATTCTCCTACTCTGCTTCAGATTTCATCTCGGCACGCCACGCTCTTCGATTCTTCCTTTGGGCCTTCAGAGTCGTCGTCCGAGTTTCCTCCTTCTGTGCCTACGTCAGTCTTTTATTCTTCGGAGGATTCTCTAT
Source organism: Wurfbainia villosa (assembly GCA_025175895.1). Lineage (NCBI taxonomy): Eukaryota > Viridiplantae > Streptophyta > Magnoliopsida > Zingiberales > Zingiberaceae > Wurfbainia > Wurfbainia villosa. The sequence goes on along the minus strand of CM046007.1, from coordinate 17,682,825 downwards.
CACCCCCAGCTTCAATTTCTCCTCCATTGTAGGTTTATCAACGCTTGCCACCGCTTTCACGCCTAACACCGACTTTCGCATGACTCTTCTCCGAGCCGTGTTCTCCGCCTTCCTCCTGCATAGCTCTCAACTGATATTCTATCAGACTTCAAAAGATATACGCTCTACTCGTAATCCTTCTCCTCACATGATCTTCGAGTTACCATCGCCTTTCTCCTTCCTATTATTCTCGCTTTTTCTCCTTGTCTCGCTTTCTCTTCCTCAAGATCGCAGAGATGATTTGCCCATCCAGTACATGGATTTAAACGAGTGCCTTACTGAGTCAGCTGACTTGGGACCTCGCTCTCTACCATCGTAAAAGTCACGTCGGCCGGGGTATATACGCGAAGGTCGGGTCTAGACGGAACGGGTCGATCGACTTTAAGGCCCGCCTTGTCGCTAAAGGCTATACTCGATCTCGGCCGATTGGGGACACTTTTTCCCTATCGCCAAGACGCCCTCTATACGCCTACTCACGCCCATCACGCGATTCAACATCGACTTTTATCACTGACATCAAGAATGCATTTTTACATGGTGACCGTCAAGAAGTCTATACGGAGCAACCTCCGTGGTTTCGGTCAGTGAGAGTCTTCTAGTCTTGTACGCCGCTTACAAAATCTTTATACGGTCTCGCCATACCCAGCAGTATGGTTCAAGAGATTCAAGATTGTAATTCAACAGTCAAAGATGACTGAGCGAGGGACGACCATTCTGCCTTTATCGCCACCATCTACCGTCAGACGTATCTAGTGATTATGTCGATGATATCATTATCACAGTAACGATCATCTGGATTTCACAGTGAAACAACATCTTTTCAAACATTTCTAGAAAAGGATTTCAGACTCAAATATTTCGGGATAAGAAGAGATACCGTAAACGGGATCATTATATCCCAAAGGAAGTACGCAATGAATATTCTGTAAGAAATAGAATGTTAAACTCAAAGACTGATAACCCTACGGATTCTAATGTCAAGCTTCTGCCAAATCAGGGGAGCCTCTACTAGATCCTGAACGATACAAGCGATTAGAGGAGACTAAACTACCTTATCAAGTACTCGCCCGTATATCTCATTCAGTAAGTGTAGTAAGTCGCTTTCAACTCTCCGTAAAGAACATCGAGATACACGTGGATTCGCATTGCTCGATATATCGTAGGCGCCCAGAAAAGGTCTTTTGCTCAAAACAAAGGACATACTCGAAGTTATAGGATATTCTGATGCAGAGTTAGGCGGGATGCCCCATTGATAGAAGATCTACCTCCGGTTTTTGTATATTTGTCGGAGGTAACCTTGTTTCTTGGAAAAGCAAAAAGCAAAATGTTGTGGCAAGATCCAGTGCAGAGGCAGAGTATCGAGCTATGACCATAGCCAGTCAAGAGCTTATATGACTCAAACAATTGCTTCAGGAGCTAAGGTTTGGAGATGTTACACAAATGTCACTTATATGTGATAACCAGTCCGCCATGCATATCGCGTCAAATCCAGTTTTTCATGAGAGGATAAAGCATATTGAAGTCGACTGTCACTTTGTCAGAGAGAAAGTCATATATTGAGAAATATCTACCAGTTTTATTAACTCACATGATCAGTTAGCAGATATATATTTACTAAGTCTTTGAAAGGTCCTCGAATCGATTACATATGTAACAAGCTGGGTGCATATAATTTATATGCTCCAGCTTGTGGGGGAGTGTTAGAATATTCTAGGGATAATTTGATATCCCTAAATATGTTTAGGGATAATTATTTTATCTCCTGGGATAGAGTTTTATCTAATATTTTATTTCTTAGGATAGAATTTGATCTATAGGCCCTATACTTTATAAATAGAGTTTCTTCCATGTAATAAAGAAGCTCTCTTTTCTATAAAAAAACAATCTCTTTCATCGTTCTTTTATTTCGTCATTGTCCAATAGTACCCTATTGCATTCATCTTAAATGTATCTTATTTGGGTAAGATCTCTAGTCTTTTTCACTTTACCTTTAGCTATTTTTAAATATCTTTTTCACCTTCTTTTGTATTAGTTATCGATATAAACGTTCAAAGGTTCATTGTTAGCTTCATTTATTATTTTCACTTATTCTTTTGTATTCTTTTGTATTGTTAGCTTCACTTATTATTTGGGCAAGATTTACTGGACTCTTGACTCCGGTTGGATTTCGGCCGGATCGCGGTCGAAATCCAGCCTGATCACGGTCGCGATGTCGCGATCGCGATAGGGCTGAATTCCGGCCCGATTGCGAGCGACCATGGTCTAGTCGTGGTCGTGGGCTTGCTGTCGGCGGCGAGGACGATGTCAGTGACCCCGACGGATTCAAGGATGAACTATAGCGCGCTTAGTGAAAGTACTGTGCAATCACGTGGATCGGAGGGTTGAGCGAGCGTCGCACAAGAATAGGCACACAACATATCAAAACACTCTCTCTCTCTCTCTCTATAGATATATTCTTCTTTTAAATAGTCTTAATTTGATGCTAAAAGGAACTAACCTATATAATTTATAATTTCATGTGTGGGTGGGTGCACTTCTCTCAGTTGACCCAAACTAAAGATATTAATTTATTAGATATTATAATTCACAAGCATGGATGTAGGAGCTTCTACTCTGGTATCACCGTAGGCCTAGTTGAAGAATCTTGAAGGAGAATGCTAATTTTGAGGCATTTTTCCTTACTGAGAGGAGTGCCTCCCATCTCTATAATAGATTTTGGCCCAAAACACATTCACCTAGTACTTGGCCAATGTGGCATTGTGTCCAAGGAAGAGAAGGGGAAGGATCCATTTTATTCTTTCCCTTCCACTGTAATGGGCAAGGAGTAGTGTTGCGGTGATGGGCACCAAGCAAATCAGTTGCAACGAAGATGGGCATTGAGTGGTTGGGTGGTGACAAGGATTGATGATAATGTGGCAAAGATGAGCATTGGATCAACAACATTGGTGCTGTGCACGAGTAGCAATTCAACAAGGATAGGTCTCGGAATAGAGGCAAGTTAAGAGGGAACATCATTCTTTTACCACCCCACCATCCCCCGCCTTTTCTCTCCTCTCCTATGCATTGAAAAAGATGAAATAAGGTGTAATGCTTTTTCCATCTCCTCTCTTGCCTCTCTCACCTTTCCTCTCTTCTTAACTTTCGAGGGGATGAATTGGGCCTTAAGTTGATTACTTATCTTAAAGTTCTTGTTATTAGGCGAGGAATGAATCTGTACATAAAAAACTTAATAGATGAAATGAATGATTGAAAATTCAATATCAATTGATTAACAAACAAGCATATGCAGGTTCAACCAAATTTGCCCATCAAATCAAACTATTAAAATCATGTTTTTGAAGAATTATAAAAAATAATCATAAAGAATTGGCTTGAAGGACATATGACTCTTCCTAGTTGGATAATATTCATGTGGTATATAATTTATATTTTCATCCTAGTTTAGTTAAATTTACCTTGCTTAAACTTGTCAGGATTTTTAAACTTATGTTTGATCATGCTAAAGGTAAAATTCACAAACATATCTGTCAAATGGAAACTTGATGCTATTTTTTTTTATTACAAGTGCCAATCAATTATACTAGAGTGAAAAAATAATATTTTTGCAATTGAAATTTGAATTGAAAATTGTTTGTATTGGTTAATTTATACATTGAAGTTGTTAATTCCATTGATTTCACTGGGATGTATAAAATAGTGATGAATATTTTTTAACAGAAATGAAAATTGACCCAATGGAAATAAAAATAGTGAATTTTAAAATATGAGGAATCTTTAAGGCCTGTGACTATTAAAAATAGTGACGAATAATTTTAAGAGAAATGAAAATTAATGCATTGGAAATAAAGGTAAAATTGTGCTTAATAAAGAAAATTGACATTTTACTGGTCAAATTTACTAACAGACACCCCTTAGTTTGTAAATTACCAAAGGACACACCTTCCACTATTGTCATTTCTGAAACACCCCTATGATTGCCTAAATGACCTTAAAACTATCAAAACATTTTAATGTTCAAAATCAAGAAATATGGACACGAATAAACTCCTAGTAGAATCTTAAATGGATTGGAAGTCACAATCTGTCACTTTCTAATTGAAGTTCATCAATTATCACGTGTAAATATATTATTTTGGTACAAGAAGTTAATTAAGGTCATCAAGATGTTGTTCACCTTAATAGATTTCTAATGGTTAAAATGATAATATAAGACTGCTATTCTAAGTTGGTGTTCACATGAATCTATTCATGCCCTTCCTTTGACCATTGAAAGGCATCAAGGAGACCTTCTGATATGAACCTGATGAAAGGAAAGTCTCGTGAACCCATAACAAATTTAAGAAAAAACAAGGAAAGTCTAACTCGCTAAGATGGATGGAAAGAACCTCGACCAAATGCTTAGGAAAACACAAACCTTGGCATGGAAAATGGAAGACGCTATAACTTTGGGATTTAGGTTGATGTCTTTGAACGCTATAAGAGATTGCCTTGATAAGTTCTAGTTCAATGAAGAATCAACAAGTGAGAGCTTCACCATCCTATAGATTGAAAATAACCAAAGATCACATGTGTGGCTGCCACCCTCTTTATTTATAGCTATAGGGTGATCTAAAAATCTTAAAAGGCCAAAAGGAAGCCTATTTAGAAAAGGCCGAAGTAGACCACATAGTTAGATTAAACATGAAAATTATCTTTACTACATAAAAATGAAACTTAAGTGGTTAATTAAGGCAATCTAAAGCTTGGATTAAGTTGACTAAGCTGCATAACTCGCTCTTTGACAAATTTGTTTTAATTATAGCTTTGGCCTTAACTTCTTCAATTAGCCCATGTAGTGCTTCCATCATTCTTTTAGCATTAACTTTGTAATTTGGGCCTCCAATATCGTATAATGGATCATTAATCATTATAAACATCAAGAATGGGATATTTCTTTTTTTTTTTTATATAGCAATAATGCAAATAAGACTTGCTAAGATTCAAATGTTAAGAAAGAAAATATCAAAAATGAACAAAATAGATGACAAGTATAGCAAAGATTTAAGCACAAAAAGGAAAGATAACCAAATCAATTTAGAAAGAACCTAGGCTCTGATACTAACTGATGTGAATCTGATGAGAGGAAAGTCTCATGAACTCATAGCAAATTGAAGAAGAAACATAGAAAGTCTAAATCGATAAAATGGATGGAAAAAACCTCGATCCAAAGGCTTAGGAAAGCATGAACCTTGGCAATATTCTCAGGATTGCTCCTATGGACCTTCTAATGATCAAAATGATAATATGAAATCACCATTGTGATTAAAGTATAGGAATCCATTTATGCCATTCTTTATATTGATCACCAGAAGACCATCAAACTTTATCCATTCATACCCTTTCGGATTTTGACCCATAGACCATTTTAAAAGTTGTATGGATGTTTGGGAGAGCACAAGGTTATTTTGGGAATGTCAACAGTTTAAGTTGAAGGTGAGTTCTTTAATAATTTTCAAAGTTTTGTGTCCTTTGGTAAATCCGAATTCTAAATGCATATGCTGTTAAATTGTCAAAGAAAATATATAATAAAAAAATCAATGTAACAAGTGCATTGCTGTCTTTGTGAAGACTCATCCACAATGGTTTAATAGGAGATCAAATGAATTGACTCATTTTTTATAGTGAATTGCAAAATTGTGAACAAGGAGTTTAACTTGCTACATTAAGTTAAAAAGATTATTATCAACCATTGTCACAAGAATAGCTTTTCTATTGAATGCAAGTATATATGATTATATAAGAGATTTATATTAAAACTATAGTATCTTTTTTTTTTTCTTTTGCTCAATGGGGCAATTGTTCCCACTGAACTCCAAGTAGATCAACCCAAGGATAATTAGTTTCCAACTACTATGATGCAACTCTACTTTGATACCAATCAATGCAAGATGGTTCCACTTAATAACGGAGTGAATTTTGTATCTGAACTAAAGTTTAAGTTAAATATAAGAATATATAATTTTGGCATACTTTAACCTAGAAAGTTTGGTACTTCTATATGCACATGTGCTCTTATATGTGAATTGGTGATAATTAATTAAAGAACTGAAGCTAATATAATGAGTCATTGATTACTGTTTTTCCAACCCCTTAGATTTTTAAAATAAACTGTACTATATTTACCACTTCTAGTTCTAAGTAGATCACGTTGACCGTTTTAATTGTTTGTTTAGATTTTTTTCAGAAAGTTTGCTCGAGAATTTTGGGATAGCTAGGCTGTATTTTTATGAAGAATGAGTCATATTGCGAGTTTATAAAAGGGATTAGAATTCTATGAATTAATATGCTTAATCAATAATAATTTCCCTTATTCTATTTGTTGAGTTTCTCTCAGTGCATCAACATCTCACTTTGGTTTTCTCCTCTCAAAACATCTACCTTCGTAGTCCCCTTATTTTATTCAGTGTGGGCTATGTTGGTGAATTGAAGTTTTTTATTCCCAGCTTGGATATGATACTTTGAGAGCATCTGATTACATACTCCATCTATCTGGTTTGTCTGTCTAGTCTGTCTATTTGGTGGTCTCTATTTTTTTTTGGTTATGTTTCTGATTTTTTTGTGTTCTAGTTCTGGTTTCTAATTTGTTTGGATTCTGGTTCTGGTTATTTGAGTTGAGTTATGGTTTCTAGGTTCTAGTATAGTTTCTGGTTCTACTTTTTGATTTTTTGGGTTCTGGTTTTTTGGTTCTGAGTTTTGGTTTCTGATTTCTAGTTTTAGGGGTCTGGTTGCTGTTCTGATTTCTTGGTTCCGGTTTTTGTGTTCTAGGTTCTGGATTCTGGGTTTTGGTTTATGTTTTAATCATGTTCAATTAATAATAAATTTTCCGCTTCTATGTGTTGAGTTTCTTTCGGTGCATCGACATCTCATTTTGGTTTTCTCCTCTCAAAACATCTTCCTTCGTAGTCCCTTATCAGAGTTGGGCTACACCTTTAGCTGCGTGTTTTCATGAGGTCACTCAAACATCTTCCCTTTAAAACCTAATCTTTGAAACTAAGCTAGAAAAAAGGTAACTGAAGAAAATGAAAATACAGAAATTTTCATTGGGTAACATAAGGCTCCTCAGGTTCGTCCTTGTACAGTATTTAAAAAAAAAAAAAGGAAAAAGAAAACACCTCCGGTTCATCCTTGTACAGTGTTAAAAAAAAAAAGAAAAAACCTTTCTCCATGTCTAATAGCTTAAGATTGTAGTCATTTTAAGTTATTAATTATAACTAAAATGAACACGGATGAAATTTTGGGATTTACTGCTGTAGATATTATTTCTGAATTAAAAATGAGAACATTTTTGGGTTTGACTGCTCAAGATCTAAAGCCTTGAAAAAAGTTTCTCAAGGGGTTTCAGATAGTTAGAAACACCATTGGGATGCTGCTTGAAGAGCCCATGGCCAAAAGCAAGATAAATTGTCATGAATTGCTAGATGATAGATCATTCAGTTGATGTTGCTCCATAACTAAGATATGCACATCTGGTAACAAAGGCTTCTCTTTTTCATTCTTTTAGAGTAGTTAAAATCCTCTCTCAATCTATAACAACTTCTAGATGGTTTCTATGCTCTTGATCTGTAATGTTCTATGAAAAAGGATGACTCTTTTGACTCTGCTGCTCTATAAGCGTTGATTTAAAGGATTTTGGATAATTATAGAACTTTCAGAAAGTTGCTTAAAGGGCCGACAGGCAAAAAAAAAGATGGTCATAAACTGCTAGATTATTTAGTGGATCAGTGACTCCATCTTGCCAAACAAGGATTTTTTGTTGATTGATTTTTTGACATTCTTTTTGAGTTTTACTAGATTTTTGCATTTGAACTTACTCTACAGTGCATTTCAGTTTGAGTTGTTAAATTTCACAAAATAAGATCTCTTTATCCTTACCTAAAATTCAAAATACGTTGATATTTGGAACTTAGTTCATTTGAGCTTAAGGTTTTATTGACTTCGCAATGTCAGTTCACTGTGATTTGCTTTGATCCCCATGCTCATAGGGTTGAACTACTCTTTGCTTTTATCGATTATGTATAAGAACACATTAAATGACTGAGCTATTTTTTCTTATATTCAAAATCCTCAAGGTATTTGAGGCACAGGGGCATTAAACCTGTAGCGAATAATTTGAATTTTGTATATTATTGCTTTTCTCCAATTTTTGTTACTGTTGGTGATGAAAAATTTTATTTGCATTCACACCATATTTTATCTCTTCCTGTCTTCCATTTCCATTTTGTTTTAAATTCCTTGTTCATGATTTTTATAAAAGGTACTTTCTCTGGAATGTTTTGAGTTGCAGTTTTAATTACGTTTGCATCTTCTATAAGCTTATTCTTTTAGGTTTTTCCCCTCATATTGTAACTTAGTCGTTAATTGTGATTTTTGTTATGGACAGGCTCTTTATTTCTGCATTCCCTTTCGAGAACAATTATTAGATTATTATATAAATAACAAGAACAATGGAGATGCTGAGGAGAATCTTCTAACTTGTTTGGCAGATCTATTTACTCAGGTAAACCTGCCGTCAGTAACTTTTGTGAGATTCTGCACGCCAATATTATTTTTGGCCATGTTTTTCTTTCAGTTAATTCTGTGGAAAACTTTGTCATTCCATCATATGGGAATCATGTACTTAGGATAATCTCCATTCAACTTTGATTGATGCTCTATTATTAATCTTCATTATATTTTTGTTATGTCCACAGTAAATTCTCTTGCTTCATGTACTTTTACTTATCTAATTATCATGTGGTAATGAGTGATGTGGGTGGCATACAATTGCGACAATATGTTGAGATCAATAGGGTGACGAGCAAAATGTAATATTTCTACTTTTGCTGTAGCTTAGCACATATCATATAGAGCTTGATACAAGTGATATGAAGCTTGGTAAAATGATACAGATACATGCAATACAAATATAATGAAAAATATATAAACTCATGGGTTTATTTCACAAACTTGGGTCGCATATGCGTTGCCAAGGTGCATTTTGAAGGGGATCAGGCATATGTCATATATGGTCACTATGCATACTTAATTTTTGTTAGTTCATTTAAGTCAATTTAAACTAAACCAAATAGATTTAAAACCTTTAGCATGGAACTCTTATGTTTAACTTAGACACTGGTTTTGCAAGAGATAGATATTATGAGATTAATTTTTGTATCTTGTCTAATGACAGCAATAAGAAGTTGAGTATGCAACATGGTTCAGTAGGACAGTTGATAATATGTTTTTGACATAAATTTTGAAAAAGAACAAAGAATGATTTTGTTCTTTTTCTCTTTTGGATTAAAAAGATTACATCAAAAGATTTTGATCTCATTTTGACAATTCTCAGCTTGCAGAAAAAATATTGTATCCAATGCAAGCAATTATTAAGATGAACACAAACTTGATATAGATTTAATTTCTAGATGTAGAATATACATCTCATGCACACTAGATTAGTTTATCGAAACCAAAATATATATGAGACTTATAATGTAAACACTATAACTCTATTGACAAAAGATTATTTCTAGTGATTGATTCATTCTTCCGTGTGAAGTTTATCTTTTTTAAAAATTATATTTTGACATTTTAAAATTGTCAAAATATCCTTCAAAGTTGGCATTTTATTTGAAAGTATATAAGAATTGAAATTGAATTGACATGACACGGTAAGGGACCATAATATATGGTTTTAGTCAAATGTTGAAACTTCAACACTTATCAAAATTTTAAACCTTGGTTCTCATCTTATATTATCTATTGCATCTCTTATTTTTTACTTAATAGTAAAATTTCATTTCATATCTTTTCCCTCAACAAATTATGTTTTTTAGCTAATAATTCTTTGTTCACACACCCTTGGTCATAAAGATGACAAATTTAGTCCTAGATCCACTCATACTATTTTTGGGGTATTCTGGCACCTGCAAGGCTATTTGTTTCATGATTTATTATCTTCTTTCTGATGTCTTTATTGATGTCATCTTCATTGAGATTACACTATATTTCTTAGACACTTTGGAACATCTCCTGAAACTGTATTACCTTCACAAACATTCCTAAACTCTTATTAGAACCATTTACTACTCCCTGTCTTGTTGTTAGAGGATTATAGATATTTCATCTTGTTGCATAAATAAAAAAAGGTCACAAAACTGAGACATGACCATGATGAAGTTGAAAACATAATACTTGCACGCAGATGTTGATCCTTCAACTTCATATCAACTTGTTGACCAATAGAGGATATAGAAAAATTCCAAAAGCAAGTCTCTAGTGTGAAATTCTCTTCATGGCTGCAGGATCAGCATGTGGTAGATTGATGAAAAGGGAGAAGGAAAGCACTTGATGAGGTCATGGAGTTGACTGGGATGATGAGGTGAGATTTTGGAGATTCCTTTTTGTAGTAGCATTGATAGCATGTAGTAGACAGAGGAAAGATAAGAAAAGAGCTGAACGAGGGTCCTAGGACTGATTGAGAAGAAAATGTCTCACAGGACACAACATAAGTGGAAATAAAAGGACAAGCAGATCTTATGGAAAGTTGTGCTACCAAGCATGTCAAATTAGGTTCTGGAAGAACAAATGCAAAACTCACATTATAAGTGTTAGAAAAACTCTCAGACTGTATAGATTATGAAATAGCATAGAAGAATGGATCAGAAACTTTGCAACTTGAATGGAAGACTTGGTTTATGGAGAAGAGGAGGCCTTTGACACTATTGTTCGGAAGAGAATCAAAGAGTGGAGGTTGGGACTTGCAGATTGTGGGAAGAACAAGAAGAATAAGGACTCAGCATATTCTGTGACTATCAGATAGGAATTGCAAGAGTTGGGTCAGGATGCAGACATAGAACATGAGGAGGAGGAAAAGGCAGTAGTAATTGCTGAGTAAAGTCAATCTTGATCCTTTTAAGTCTTTGCCTCTAGCTGTAGCATCCATATGGCTTTGGTGGAGATGATGCCTCAAGGACAAGGAGTTGAAGAGCGACAAAGGTCTGAATCCTAGCAATTTGGAGGGTTCTGGATTAAGAGTTTTTGAGGAATGCAGAAAAGCTGGAAACTGCAAAAGAAGTTGCTTGTTTTTGTCATCACCAAGTAGTTCTAAAAGTTTAATAGAAGTGGTAGATGATGCCAAAGCATGAGTAGGTAACAAGAACAAAGTGATTCTCTTACGAAGTCTTCTAGAGATCACTGCTTATCTGAGGGACCAAATACAATCAGGCTGACACAGGTTAGATGAGCAATGGGTGTCAGAGAAAAGGGTGCACAGGAAATGATGACTGCTAAAAGGACTTGGAGGATGATGAGTGGTATTTGAGGGAGCTGCTCTCAAGCTCATAGTTCTTATACTTGTCCTTAGGTGGAATGTGTTACATCCTCATCACCTTTGGTACGAAAGGATTTAAGGTTATCGCAATGAGCAAGAGACGATGAGATGCGGAACTTGATGAGTAACTCTCCTACATGTGATGAGAGGTGCTGAATTGGAGTTGTGAGAGAGAGAGAGAGAGAGAGAGAGAGAGAGAGAGAGAAAATGTACTAGAAGATTGATAGTTAAGGGGTGGCCATCTGTGAGATGGCTACCTTCCCTGTCTTACCTTTTGAAAAACCTAACTTTGAGAGGAGGGAGGCTTCATTAAAATGGAAGAAATATTGTTTTGACTTCATTATTGAAGGAGGGGAGGTTGTTGAAATTGGCCACCTCACCCATGGGAGTTTCCTTTTGAAAAACCCAACTCCAAAGAAGGGAAGCTTTGGTATCATGTTGATTTGGATAGAAAAATGTTGCTTTGATCTCATTATTGATAAATAAGTGGAATATTGATAGTTAAGAGGGTGCCATCATTGAGATGCAACCTCCTCTATAGTAATTACCTTTTGAAAAACCTAACTTTAAAAGGAAGGAGGGAGTCTTGAATAAGATGGAAGAGCAGAAATGTTGTTTTGATCTCATTCTTAAAGGCTGGGGAGGCCATCACAATACCTCATGCCCATGATAATTTCCTTTAGGGAACCCTAACTCCAAAGAAGAGAAACTTTGGTTCCATGTTAATTAGGATGGAAAAGATATTATTTTAATCTCATTATTAGAGGACCATTACATAGTGTATTTATTGTATTCAACATATAATGCTAAACGTGAAATCATGCTTTTCAAGATTGTCATGGGTATTGGGATAAGATGGTCAAAGAATCTAAGTGTGGCTATACGACCAGTGAAATCAAAATGGTAGACATTGAAAATAGTAAAAAAGTAGGGAATTTTGAGGATACTTAATTCCCTCTTGATCAATAGTATTGTCTATATGAGATGCTTATTAAATGTAATGGTAAATCATATCCCCCGGTGCATAGCGTAACAGTAAGTGATAGGGTGAATTTCCATGCCACGAGGGTTCGATCTGTGGGGACCGATTTGTATGAGCTAGAGGGGGGTGAATAGCATCTCGCCGATTTCGTTGTTTAATTCGATCGATTACATGCTCATCTACCGAACTTTTTAATGCGCAGCGGAATATATAACAATAGAAATGCACAGTAAGAATAAAAGCAAGCACATAATCACAATAACAAGATTTTTACGTGGTTCGGAACTAGGATTCCTACTCCATGGTGGTGCTATAGTGATATACCTTCACTATGAACCTCTCCTCTGTATGACACCGGAGGTAGAGAAACCTCGTACAATGAGAGCTTACAATAATAAGCAAGGAAATACAACTAAATACACTAAGCAAATACAAAAGAAAACTTTACAAGTTGCTTGAATGTTCTTCGTCGCTTTCATGATGCCTTCAAGACTCAAACGCAAAGAACACTTCACCTCAAAATCGCCTTAGAACCGCTGCCTTCGATCTTCTGGTCGAGCAACTTTTATAACTCCGCTTGGGCTGATTTTTCGTCTTCTAGTTAGACTGCTTTTGCTTAGCAGTCGACTGGACACTGTACCATTGTCTCACAACGACTTAATCCGCCTGATTGTCGACTACCGATCAAGTATAGGCTTCACGATCGCCTAACATTCTCGCGGCTCGTCACTTAATTCTAGTCGATCGTTAACAGACGATACGATCATAGTGGTCACCGATCATTAAACCCTAATACAATGATCGCAGAGCCACAAAGGCCGAGCTCATTGACTACTCCTACTACCGACCGGTCACGCTCGAGTCAACTAGGCCTCCGAGTGTCAATACTACCAATGACCGATCAATACCACCAATGACTAGTAAACCTCAAAAGTGGTTTAACCCAAGTACGATTCCTCATACTGATCACCCACCCTTAGCCTGCACCTAAGCCTTCTAGCCACTTTTATCACCTCATACCCTCGTGGTCCATTCGAGTCCTCTACTCTTCACCCTTCGCTAGCCTTCGTGCTTCTTCCATCGACTACGCCATGCTAATCGGGTCTCCTTCACGAGGTTCATTCGACTTATAACGCCAAGACTACATGTTTAGACTTCAGGTCGCCAAAAACCTCACCTCGATTCTTCCGATCACAAGCCTCAATGCCAACTTTCACCGCTTCTACACACTTGGATTTACGAGCCAAGACTTCAAACTCGACTTTCCACGGCAATACCATGCTCGACTTTTCACGCCAAGATCATTCTCGACTTTCCACGCCAAGTATCCAAACTTAGATTTCCACGTCAAGACCATTCTCGACTTTCTACGGTAAGACCATTCTCGACTTTCTACGGCAAGACCATTCCCATATCAAGACCACGCCGAAGCTTCTCCATCGCCCAAGCATCCATACTGATCAACTCAGATTTCTCTCGAGTCTCATTCGAGTCCGATCAACTCGACTCGAGGTCGATTGCTTCCAACAATCTCCCCTTAAACAAACTCCCTATACGACTGACGTCCCAAACATCCACTTGTTATACGGTGAAACCCATATAGTCAATCAGATTGACAAACATCAAAACACCGCCGAGTCCGTCAATCGCGATGACAGACCAACAATCTCCCCTCGATGTTCGATAATACCTTAAGTTAGGTCATTCCATAACCCAACTTAACTCTTCTTACGCCAAAACATAACGGTTTACCTAATTTAAATCCTCACTTCTCCTTCTTCGCACGATCAAAAAGCCTACCAAGGTTTTTAATGTCTTATCTCCCAACGAGATCCTCAGATTCTTCTTTCCAAAATCATCTAGATGATTCACTCTTCATAAAGTGATAAGACTCATATCACTAAATA